>CM022299.1:436274123-436990044 GCA_011799875.1 Thinopyrum elongatum
AAGGGGAAGTGAGGTGCGGTGCCAGGGTCTAGTCTTCAATCCCGATGGTCGGGTCTTCTGATGTCCAGCAGGGCAGTCGGGATCAAGGGGGGGTCTCTGTCGTGTCTCTACCCACCTTATACTAAGCAGTCTAGGATAACCGGTAAGGTAACAAAGCAGGGTACAATAATCAGGCTATGCAGCAGATATAGGAAAACAGTAGCAGTAGCAGTTCTAATGCAAGCATAAGAGAGAAGAGAATAGGCGATATAGGCATGCTCAAAATGGGGGTGCTTGCCTGTTTGCTCGGGGGCAAGGGCAAGGTCTTCAGTAGTATCGTCGGGGACGTAGTCGTACTCCTGTGCGGCGTCTGCCTCGGGAGCTACGTCAACGTCGGGGGCTACCGAGAGAGAAGAGGGGGAAGAAATAGGTAAACATAATGCAAACAAATGCAATACGGTGCGTGTGATGCTATGATGCAGTGCAGGGTTGCCTAAATATGCATCTAAGTCATTTTAGTTATTTTTAGAATTAATCTGGGATTTAATATCCGACGTGTGTGCACTATTCATCTGCCGGATTCGGGTCCGAAGTTACGAGTTCTTCTATGTAGGGGGTTCCGAAGGAGAAACAGACGGCACGATCAGACTCGTCTCGTCGTTCTGAGCAACTTTCATGTTTTAACTTTTTCGATCCGAGCTACGGTTTAAAAGTTATTAATTTTTAAAGATTATTTGAATTTCTGGAATTATTTTATTTATCAGAAAATGAATTATGACGTCAGCATGACGCGCTGCTGACGTCAGCAAGTCAACAGTCGGCTGACTAAGTCAAATATGACATGTGGGTCCAGTGAGACCCACATGTCAGCCTCTGTTTACCTAAACAGTGAGTTAAACTAATCTAATTAGCTAATTAGGCTTCTGGTCCCACATGTCATAGACTCATTAGGGTAATTAGTTTATTTTTATTTCTAAAACGTTTTAATTAGATTAACAGGGAGGTGGGGCCCACGTGTCAGCGACTGGGCCGGTCCAGTCAGCAGGGCTGACCGGTCAGCTGGCCGGTCGGGCCCCTGGGGCCCACGGGTCAGTGACCCAGGGCGACCCACGTGGCGGCCACGTCGGCGCCGGCGCCGGAACGACGCCGGCGATCAGAAATCACGGCGGCGACGCACGGGACTCGCCGGAACTCGGCTACAGACCACCAAATGAGACGGGGCCGGTCGCCCTCGAAAGCGCAGACGACGCCGCGTCGAACGGTGGGATGGGTTGGCCCCGGGGAGGTCGGAATCGCCGCCGGCGACGAGTGGAGGCGGCGGTGGCATTCGGGTGTGGTCGGAGTCGCGGCTCTGGGCCGTTTCCGAGCGATTTTCGCGGCTAGGCGGGTTGCTACGGGCGCCAGGAGCTCGTGGGACAAAGCGGAGGAGCTCGGGCAGCTTCACTCCGAGCTCAACGCCGGTAATGGCGCATGGCAGAACGTGGCGGCGGTGACAGCTAGCTAGGACGGGGCACGCAGCGCGAGGAGGGGAACGGAGAGGGGGAAGAGGCTCATCGAGTGGTCACGTAAGACCCGCGGAAGCTTAGTAGCTGCAGCGGTGGTCGGGGACGACGGCAAACACGTCGGGGCAGAGGAAGAAGACGACGTGGTTGCGGGCGATGCGGTGGATCCAAGCCCCAGCTGCAGTCACCAGAGGATGGGGAAGACGACGGCGGGGCTCTACGGCATCACGGTGCGTCAGCGCGACGGCGGTGGTCGCGGCAACGACTGGAACGCGACGGCGATGGCGCTCGGTCTCACTGGATCTGGCGGGGGAAGAGAGGAGGAGAGCGAGCGAGCGAGGGGACGAGGGAGTGGATAGGAGTGGACGGGGCCGAGGGCGTCGCCCTTATCCCCTCGGCGGCCCCTGTAGCGCTGTGGTGTCGGCCAGCGACCGGCGAGCTCGTCCTCGTCCACGGCGGCATCGACACGGGGAGGAGAGAGAGCTAGTTGGGCTGGTGGGCTGGGACCAGGCACTGTGCACGTAGGCCTGTGCACAGTGGCCCATCTCTCCCCTTTTCCTTTTCTGCTTTCTTTTTCTTATATCAATTCTGTCTTGAAATAGTTAGGGCACTTTTACATTTTTGTAAAATGTGAGAGTTGTCCCAAATATTGCAATGCAATATTATCTCTCACCAAAAAGTGGTTTGGACTGATTTGAAGTTTGTTTGAATTTAATATGATTTTAAATATATCAAATATCCTGTTTTTGGGTCTGTTCCAACTTGTTTGAGTCATTTATCCAACTCCAAACATTTTGATGTTGATTTTAGAAAGGTTTCTGGATTATTTACCATTAAATGAACATTTTTCCAGCAGTGTTTGATCAACCTTATATTTCACTTATGAATTTAAGTTGATTTTTAAAAATGGAGTTGATTTACTTTGGTTAACCACTATGTTTAATCACTGCATATGATATGACTTGGCATTATTAACAGCTGATCATGGTGGCTATTACATAGGGGTGTTACAAGTTCTCCTCCTCTAAAAGAAATTCTCGTCCCGAGAATTTAGGAGGTAGAAGGAAAGAGTTCGGGATATTCTGCTCGGAGATGATCCTCGCGTTCCCAAGTGGCTTCGTCTTCAGTGTGATTCGACCATTGCACTTTTAGGAACTTGGTCGTCTTCTGACGAGTACGACGCTCAGCTTCGTCGAGGATGCGGATCGGATGCTCCTTATAGGAAAGATCATCTTGTAGCTCGAGCATCTCATGATCCACTGCACGGTGCGGGGATTCCTTGAAGCACTTACGGAGTTGCGACACGTGGAAGACATCATGAATATGGGAGAATTGCGGTGGCAACTCCAATTGATATGCCACCTGTCCACGTCTAGCCACGATGCGGAAAGGACCAATATAGCGAGGAGCTAGCTTGCCCTTGATTCCGAAACGACGGGTGCCCTTCATTGGAGTGACACGAAGATAGGCTTGATCACCAGGTTGATAGATCACACCCCATCGCTTGTGATCATAATTACTCTTCTGACGGTCTTGAGCTGCTTTGAGATTCTCCCGGACAATTCGGACTTGTTCTTCGGCATGCTGAATGATGTCCGGTCCAACAAGAGGTCGTTCCCCAGTTTCTGACCAATTCAGAGGGGTTCGACATTTACGTCCATAAAGAACCTCAAATGGGGCCATTTTTAAGCTGGCTTGATAACTGTTGTTATAAGAGAACTCGGCATACGGGAGAGATTCCTCCCATTTCTTACCGAAGGATATAACACAGGCTCGAAGCATGTCTTCAAGCACTTGATTAACGCGCTCAACTTGGCCTTGAGATTGGGGATGATAAGCTGAACTCCAGGTAATATGAGTTCCCATTGCTTTCTGGAAACTTTCCCAGAAATGGCCAGTGAAAATACTGCCACGGTCTGAACTGATTTCCTTGGGAATACCATGGAGTGAAACAATTCTGGCAATGTACAGTTCTGCTAGCTGGCTAGCGGTGATAGTCTCCTTAACAGGTAGGAAATGTGCAACCTTGGAAAGTTGGTCAACGATGACAAGAATAGCATCGTGACCCTTCTGAGACTTGGGAAGACCAGTGATGAAGTCCATTTGCACTTTATCCCACTTCCATAGAGGAATAGGGAGCGGTTGCAGAATTCCAGCAGGTTTCTGATGTTCTGCCTTCACGCGACGACAAACGTCACACTCGGCAACATAACGAGCAATATCCTGCTTCATCCTAGACCACCAGTACCTTTGACGAAGATCTCGATACATCTTGGTACTACCCGGATGGATAGACAGCGGTGTATCATGGGCCTCCTTCATGACTTTGTCAGTCATCAGCTCGAAGCGAGGTACTACGATGCGGTCTCTGAAGTATAATGTACCATCTTCAGCAACTGAGAAATCCCGATACTTAGCAAGGTGAAGCTCCTTCTTCATCAAGTCAATTTCAGCATCTTTGGCTTGCGCTTCTTTAACAGCCTTCAGAAGGTCTGGCTGTACCACAAGGTTATTAAGAGAACCCTGGGGAAGAATTCGCAGATTCAGCTGAGTCAGTTCTGCGTGAAGACGAGGTTGAGCTTGCCTAACCATGAGGTTGTTGCAATATGACTTGCGACTCAGGGCATCGGCCATTACATTAGCTTTGCCCGGGGTATAAGAAATACCGCAGTCATAATCCGCAATAGCTTCTAACCATCGTTGTTGTCGGAGATTAAGATCCGGTTGAGTGAATAAGTATTTCAGACTTTGGTGATCGGTATAAATTTCACACCGATTACCCAGAAGGTAGTGTCGCCATAACTTCAATGCATACATCACTGCTGCAAGTTCAAGATCATGCACTGGATAATTCTCTTCATGTGGACGCAATTGACGTGAAGCATATGCAATTACTCTCCGCTCTTGCATTAGGACGCAGCCTAATCCCTGACGAGAGGCGTCGCAGAAGATCACAAAATCTTTGCGGGAGTCTGGAGGAGCAAGGACTGGAGCAGAAGTCAGCTTGTCCTTGAGGGTCTGGAAGCTTTCCTGACATTTGTCTGTCCACTCAAACTTAACGCCTTTGTGAAGCAGATTAGTCAGGGGCAGAACCCGGTCTCGAACTGTAAGAAGAGGTCCACGTGCAGGCGTGTGACCTCCCACTGCAGGCCAATCAATTCCTGGCGGCATCTCGGTCCTGCGTGGGTATAGAATATCCTCCGGATGTATCCCTGCACGAACAGCTGGTAGCAACTGTGTCATTGCCTCGTAGTAGCGTGCTCGAGTGGCGAACAACTCGACGGCAAGAGCCCGAACAGTGCGATCCAGAGCCTGAGTGCACTGAATCAGAACCTGCGGGTCGTAGCGTCGAGACTCGTACGGGGCACAGATAGCTGTGTAAAATCCAGTAGCATCTCCAACAGGTGCATACGGAATGTACCGAAACACAGTATCATCCAAGTTAGCACTGTGCTCTCCTCGGAGACGTGCGACAGCAGAGTAGGCGGCATCATGTACTGCCATCTCAATCGTCACGCCTAATCCATGAAAAAGGTGTAGCTCGGTGTCTGAGTTGTTCTGCTGATCATAAATCCGAACTTCAGCATAGTACTGTTCCTGGTTGAACTCACGATAAACCTCATAGACCATGTACTCGGGATACCAGCGGTAACCCAGTCTACTCAGGAGGGCGATCAGAACAGCTGGAAATCCAGGGGCATCACGAGCCCAAGTGCGAAGCACAAGCTGGGTCGTAGGCCGCGGTGGAAATAGCCGATCCATCTGAAACAGAAAGGTTCAGGGTTGTCATAAGACAATGAGAAATATAACCGATCTCGGAAGGAAAGGTTAAACAAAACAATGGAAAGGAAAATGATTATCAGACTAATCAGATCAACGTCAGGGAAATCGCACTGAATCCAGCTCTCCGGGTGGATAGAATTAACGAGATCCTAAATGTCGGTGTTAGTAAATTTTATTAAACCCGAATAGATGAGAGATTAGAATCCCAGAGTAAAGACGAGGAATAAAAGATCCTAATACCACCCAGTTGGCGACGTGGGCCCGTAAGCCACACAACCAAGTTAGTAAAATAGTTTTTGACCACTAGACTTAACTTCGGCCGAGGAATTGGGAAGGGGGATACCTAGAGGCAGTCGGCTCTGATACCAACCTGTGACGACCCCGGCTTAATCGTGCACTA
Organism: Thinopyrum elongatum; assembly: GCA_011799875.1. NCBI lineage: Eukaryota > Viridiplantae > Streptophyta > Magnoliopsida > Poales > Poaceae > Thinopyrum > Thinopyrum elongatum. Next base: position 436,279,788 of record CM022299.1, read on the forward strand.
ATCATACACGCAAATGCGCACGATCAAGCCTAAGGACTCACTTGAAGATATCACAACACAACTCTAAAACATAAATAAAGTCATACAAGCTTAATATTACAAGCCAGGGCCTCGAGGGCTCGAATACATAGCTCGATGGCATACAAGCGTCAGCGGAAGCATTAGATATCTGGGTACAGATATATTACATAGAGAGAATTAGGCCTTCACAGAGGCGGGGTAAAATAAAATACTACGATCGAAAGGCGTAGGCCTCCTGCCCTGGACCCTCCGATCCTACTCCTGGTCGTCGAACGGCTCCTCATAGTAATAGTACTCGCCAGGCGGGTAGTAGTACTGGTCGTCGGTTGGGGCTTCTGGCTCAGGGGCTCTGTCGTCTGGTGGCATCAAATGGAATATGGGGGAAAAAGAAAATAAAGCAAACGTGAGTACTCATCCGAAGTACTCAGCAAGCAAGGATCTACACTACGTATGCAACATTTTCAAAAGGGGGCTGTATATGTGGACTGGGCTGCAGAAATGCCAGAATAGAGGGAGAAGCCTAGTCCTATCGAAGACTAGCATCTTCATCAGTCTTCAACAATCTTGCAGCATCAGAAGAGAGCAGATGAACATAACTAAAAGTAGTATCAGTAACATCATCAACCTCGACCTGAGATCCTTTCTCGACCCCCGCGAGAAAGCAATCCCAGAGCCGTACTATCCAGTTCTCATCACATGTTCTAGTTGTACCGATCGGGATACAACTCCGAGTGTCCGTTACCGTAGGACAGGCTATCGATAGAAGTTTCTTCCCTGCAGGGGTGCACCAACTTACCCACCACGCTCACTTAACTCTGGCCGGACACACTTTTCTGGATCATGCCCGGCCTCGGCTAAGCAACACGCCGCAACCCGACCTAGGCTTATAAGAGAGGTCAGCACGCCGGACTAAACTTATGCCCCCAGGGGTCTTGGGCCATCGCCCCGGGAACTCCTGCACGTTACGGGGCCACCGAGAGCAGACCTAGCAACCCCTTATACAAGCGCGGTTGCGTTACCAGTCCAACTCGGCGTGCGCCGCTCCTTACTGACGTCAAACAAGCTTCGGCTGATGTGTACGACGCAGAACGCCCATACTATGCCCACGTGATGGTTAGTGCTATCGGGCCAGAGGCCCCTCGGATCAAATATCCAAAACCATAGTGGATTAGGAGCACGCGGAAACGAGCAGAGACTCACGATCGATGTGACCCCGTCGCCCCGTCTCGAGGACTTGCGGCAAGGGCTAAGAATGCCCGGCCACGCCTCGTAGTTATCTCGCGGGCACCATCCAGGTCAACCCGACTCCACATCACTTCGCGTTAAGCTCGCGCGGGTACCCCTCAGGGCCGACCCGTCTTTAGTATCATAGTTTAGTGCAAGTCATAATATCCAAGGTAACTGTGTGTCTGACACCGAAGGGAACCCTGAGGAATCACCCTCGATGGAATTCCCGCTCGATGTTATCATCAAGGTGAACGAAGGAGGAATCACCCTCGAGGTCCACCTTGAGGAGTTGCGCGACGACGTCGTTATCGGGGGTGGTGTAGAAGGAATCACCCTCGCTTACCACGACCGAGTAACTAACCTACAAGGTTAACATCAGAAGTGCTAACGAGGTATCACCCTCGGCACTCGATGGTAACCCAGCAGTGTCGGCAACTAAGGGGAAGTGATGTGCGGTGCCATGGTCTAGTCTTCAATCCCGATGATCGGGTCTTCTGATGTCCAGCAGGGCAGTCGGGATCAAGTGGGGGTCTCGGTCGTGTCTCTACCCACCTTATACTAAGCAGTCTAGGATAACCGGTAAGGTAACAAAGCAGGGTACAATAATCAGGCTATGCAGCAGATATAGGAAAACAGTAGCAGTAGCAGTTCTAATGCAAGCATAAGAGAGAAGAGAATAGGCGATATAGGCATGCTCAAAATGGGGGTGCTTGCCTGTTTGCTCGGGGGCAAGGGCAAGGTCTTCAGTAGTATCGTCGGGGACGTAGTCGTACTCCTGTGCGGCGTCTGCCTCGGGAGCTACGTCCACGTCGGGGTCTACCGAGAGAGAAGAGGGGGAAGAAATAGGTAAACATAATGCAAACAAATGCAATACGGTGCGTGTGATGCTATGATGCAGTGCAGGGTTGCCCAAATATGCATCTAAGTCATTTTAGTTATTTTTAGAATTAATCTGGGATTTAATATCCGACGTGTGTGCACTATTCATCTGCCGGATTCGGGTCCGAAGTTACGAGTTCTTCTATGTAGGGGGTTCCGAAGGAGAAACAGACGGCACGATCAGACTCGTCTCGTCGTTCTGAGCAACTTTCATGTTTTAACTTTTTCGATCCGAGCTACGGTTTAAAAGTTATTAATTTTTAAAGATTATTTGAATTTCTGGAATTATTTTATTTATCAGAAAATGAATTATGACGTCAGCATGACGCGCTGCTGACGTCAGCAAGTCAACAGTCGGCTGACTAAGTCAAATATGACATGTGGGTCCAGTGGGACCCACATGTCAGCCTCTGTTTACCTAAACAGTGAGTTAAACTAATCTAATTAGCTAATTAGGCTTCTGGTCCCACATGTCATAGACTCATTAGGGTAATTAGTTTATTTTTATTTCTAAAACGTTTTAATTAGATTAACAGGGAGGTGGGGCCCACGTGTCAGCGACTGGGCCGGTCCAGTCAGCAGGGCTGACCGGTCAGCTGGCCGGTCGGGTCCCTGGGGCCCACGGGTCAGTGACCCAGGGTGACCCACGTGGCGGCCACGTCGGCGCCGGCGCCGGAACGACGCCGGCGACCAGAAATCACGGCGGCGACGCACGGGACTCGCCGGAACTCGGCTACAGACCACCAAATGAGACGGGGCCGGTCGCCCTCGAAAGCGCAGACGACGCCGCGTCGAACGGTGGGATGGGTTGGCCCCGGGGAGGTCGGAATCGCCGCCGGCGACGAGTGGAGGCGGCGGTGGCATTCGGGTGTGGTCGGAGTCGCGGCTCTGGGCCGTTTCCGAGCGATTTTCGCGGCTAGGCGGGTTGCTACGGGCGCCAGGAGCTCGTGGGACAAAGCGGAGGAGCTCGGGCAGCTTCACTCCGAGCTCAACGCCGGTAATGGCGCATGGCAGAACGTGGCGGCGGTGACAGCTAGCTAGGACGGGGCACGTAGCGCGAGGAGGGGAACGGAGAGGGGGAAGAGGCTCACCGAGTGGTCACGTAAGACCCGCGGAAGCTTAGTAGCTGCAGCGGTGGTCGGGGACGACGGCAAACACGTCGGGGCAGAGGAAGAAGACGACGTGGTTGCGGGCGATGCGGTGGATCCAAGCCCCAGCTGCAGTCACCAGAGGATGGGGAAGACGACGGCGGGGCTCTACGGCATCACGGTGCGTCAGCGCGACGGCGGTGGTCGCGGCAACGACTGGAACGCGGCGGCGATGGCGCTCGGTCTCACTGGATCTGGCGGGGGAAGAGAGGAGGAGAGCGAGCGAGCGAGGGGACGAGGGAGTGGATAGGAGTGGACGGGGCCGAGGGCGTCGCCCTTATCCCCTCGGCGGCCCCTGTAGCGCTGCGGTGTCGGCCAGCGACCGGCGAGCTCGTCCTCGTCCACGGCGGCGTCGACACGGGGAGGAGGGAGAGCTAGTTGGGCTGGTGGGCTGGGACCAGGCACTGTGCACGTAGGCCTGTGCACAGTGGCCCATCTCTCCCCTTTTCCTTTTCTGCTTTCTTTTTCTTATATCAATTCTGTCTTGAAATAGTTAGGGCACTTTTACATTTTTGTAAAATGTGAGAGTTGTCCCAAATATTGCAATGCAATATTATCTCTCACCAAAAAGTGGTTTGGACTGATTTGAAGTTTGTTTGAATTTAATATGATTTTAAATATATCAAATATCCTGTTTTTGGGTCTGTTCCAACTTGTTTGAGTCATTTATCCAACTCCAAACATTTTGATGTTGATTTTAGAAAGGTTTCTGGATTATTTACCATTAAATGAACATTTTTCCAGCAGTGTTTGATCAACCTTATATTTCACTTATGAATTTAAGTTGATTTTTAAAAATGGAGTTGATTTACTTTGGTTAACCACTATGTTTAATCACTGCATATGATATGACTTGGCATTATTAACAGCTGATCATGGTGGCTATTACATAGGGGTGTTACAAGTTCTCCTCCTCTAAAAGAAATTGTCGTCCCGAGAATTTAGGAGGTAGAAGGAAAGAGTCCGGGATATTCTTCCCGAAGATGATCCTCACGTTCCCAAGTGGCTTCATCTTCAGTATGATTCGACCATTGCACTTTTAGGAACTTGGTCGTCTTCTGACGAGTACGACGCTCAGCTTCGTCGAGGATGCGGATCGGATGCTCCTTATAGGAAAGATCATCTTGTAGCTCGAGCATCTCATGATCCACTGCACGATGCGGGGATTCCTTGAAGCACTTACGGAGTTGCGACACGTGGAAGACATCATGAATATGGGAGAATTGCGGTGGCAACTCCAATTTATATGCCACCTGTCCCCGTCTAGCCACGATGCGGAAAGGACCAATATAGCGAGGAGCTAGCTTGCCCTTGATTCCGAAACGACGGGTGCCCTTCATTGGAGTGACACGAAGATAGGCTTGATCACCAGGTTGATAGATCACACCCCATCGCTTGCGATCATAATTACTCTTCTGACGGTCTTGAGCTGCTTTGAGGTTCTCCCGTACAATTCGGACTTGTTCTTCGGCATGCTGAATGATGCCCGGTCCAACAAGAGGTCGTTCCCCAGTTTCTGACCAATTCAGAGGGGTTCGACATTTACGTCCATAAAGAACCTCAAATGGGGCCATTTTTAAGCTGGCTTGATAACTGTTGTTATAAGAGAACTCGGCATACGGGAGAGATTCCTCCCATTTCTTACCGAAGGATATAACACAGGCTCGTAGCATGTCTTCAAGCACTTGATTAACGCGATCAACTTGGCCTTGAGATTGGGGATGATAAGCTGAACTCCAGGTAATATGAGTTCCCATTGCTTTCTGGAAACTTTCCCAGAAATGGCCAGTGAAAATGCTGCCACGGTCTGAACTGATTTCCTTGGGAATACCATGGAGTGAAACAATTCTGGAGATATATAGCTCTGCTAACTGACTAGCAGTAATAGTCTCTTTAACTGGCAGAAAGTGTGCAACCTTGGAAAGTTGGTCAACGACGACAAGAATAGCATCGTGACCCTTCTGAGACTTGGGAAGACCAGTGATGAAGTCCATTTGCACTTTATCCCACTTCCATAGAGGAATAGGGAGCGGTTGCAGAATTCCAGCAGGTTTCTGATGTTCTGCCTTCACGCGACGACAAACGTCACACTCGGCAACATAACGAGCAATGTCTTGTTTCATTCTAGACCACCAGTACCTTTGACGAAGATCTCGATACATCTTGGTACTACCCGGATGGATAGACAGCGGTGTATCATGGGCCTCCTTCATGACTTTGTCAGTCATCAGCTCGAAGCGAGGTACTACGATGCGGTCTCTGAAATATAATGTACCATCTTCAGCAACTGAGAAATCCCGATACTTAGCAAGGTGAAGCTCCTTCTTCATCAAGTCAATTTCAGCATCTTTGGCTTGCGCTTCTTTAACAGCCTTCAGAAGGTCTGGCTGTACCACAAGGTTATTAAGAGAACCCTGGGGAAGAATTCGCAGATTCAGCTGAGTCAGTTCTGCGTGAAGACGAGGTTGAGCTTGCCTAACCATGAGGTTGTTGCAATATGACTTGCGACTCAGGGCATCGGCCATTACATTAGCTTTGCCCGGGGTATAAGAAATACCACAGTCATAATCCGCAATAGCTTCTAACCATCGTTGTTGTCGGAGATTAAGATCCGGTTGAGTGAATAAGTATTTCAGACTTTGGTGATCGGTATAAATTTCACACCGATTACCCAGAAGGTAGGGTCGCCATAACTTCAATGCATACATCACTGCTGCAAGTTCAAGATCATGCACTGGATAATTCTCTTCATGTGGACGCAATTGACGTGAAGCATATGCAATTACTCTCCGCTCTTGCATTAGGACGCAGCCTAATCCCTGACGAGAGGCGTCGCAATATATGACAAAGTCCTTGCGAGAATCAGGAGGAGCAAGCACTGGAGCAGAAGTGAGCTTGTCCTTGAGGGTTTGGAAACTTTCCTGACACTTGTCTGTCCACTCAAACTTAACGCCTTTGTGGAGCAGATTAGTCAGGGGCTTGGCGATCTTGGAGAAGTTCTCGACGAATCGGCGACAATAGCTGGCTAGACCGAGAAAGCTTCGGACCTGCTTGGCATTCTTCGGAGGAGTCCAGTCAAGGATAGCCTGAACACGCTCCGGGTTAACGGCAATACCGTCCTTGGAAATCACATGTCCAAGGTAGGTCACTTCAGGAAGCCAGAATTCGCATTTAGAGAACTTGGCATATAATTGGTGCTCTCGAAGTCTCTCCAGAACTAGTCGAAGGTGCTCAGCATGTTCTTCTTTGTTCTTCGAATAAACCAGAATATCATCCAGATATACCATGACGAACTTGTCGAGGTAGTCCATGAATATGTAATTCATTAGGCGGGAGAATGTAGCTGGAGCGTTTGTTAAACCAAACGACATGACTGTGTACTTGTAAGAGCCATAACGAGTAACGAATGCAGTCTTCGGAATATCCTCTTCGCGAACACGGATCTGGTGATAACCCAACCTCAAGTCGAGTTTAGAAAACACCGAAGATCCATCAACTCGCTGGATCCTACTCTCCGTGTGCACTCTGATGCAGAATCCGGTCTCATCGAATGACAACTCGGAGTATAATACAACTCGAAGAGAAAGGTTAAACAAAACAATGGAAAGGAAAATGATTATCAGACTAATCAGATCAACGACAGGGAAATCGCACTGAATCCAGCTCTCCGGGTGGATAGAATTAACGAGATCCTAAATGTCGGTGTTAGTAAATTTTATTAAACCCGAATAGATGAGAGATTAGAATCCCAGAGTAAAGACGAGGAATAAAAGATCCTAATACCACCCAGTTGGTGACGTGGGCCCGTAAGCCACACAGCCAAGTTAGTAAAACAATTTTTGACCACTAGACTCAACTTCGGCCAAGGAATTGGAAAGGGGGAACTCCTAGAGGCAGTCGGCTCTGATACCAACCTGTGACGACCCCGGCTTAATCGTGCACTAATCATACACGCAAATGCGCACGATCAAGCCTAAGGACTCACTTGAAGATATCACAACACAACTCTAAAACATAAAATAAAGTCATACAAGCTTAATATTACAAGCCAGGGCCTCGAGGGCTCGAATACAAGCTCGATGGCATACAAGCGTCAGCGGAAGCATTAGATATCTGAGTACAGATATATTACAGAGAGAGAGATAAGCCTTCACAGAGGCGGGGTAAAAATAAAAACTACGATCGAAAGGCGTAGGCCTCCTGCCCTGGACCCTCCGATCCTACTCCTGGTCGTCGAACGGCTCCTCGTAGTAGTAGTACTCGCCAGGTGGATAGTAGTACTGGTCGTCGGCTGGGGCTTCTGGCTCAGGGGCTCCGTCGTCTGGTGGCATCAAATGGAAAATGGGGGAAAAAGAAAATAAAGCAAACGTGAGTACTCATCCGAAGTACTCAGCAAGCAAGGATCTACACTACATATGCATCATTGTCAAAGGAATGGCTGTATATGTGGACTGGGCTGCAGAAATGCCAGAGTAGAGGGGGAAAGCCTAGTCCTATCGAAGACTAGCATCTTCAAAAATCTTCGACAGTCTTGCAGCATCAGGAGAGAGCAGATGAACATAATGTAAAGTAGTAGTAGTAATATCATCAACCTCGACCTGAGATCCTTTCTCGACTCCCTGCGAGAAAGCAATCCCAGAGCCGTACTTTCCAATTCTCATCACATGTTCTAGTTGTACCGATCGGGATACAACTCCGAGTGTCCGTTACCGTAGGACAGGCTATCGATAGAAGTTTCTTCCCTGCAGGGGTGCACCAACTTACCCACCACGCTCACTTAACTCCGGCCGGACACACTTTCCTGGGTCATGCCCGGCCTCGGCCAAACGACACATCGCAACCCTACCTACAGCTCAGCAGAGAGGTCCCCGCCGGTCTACCTCCTAAGCGCAAGGGGGTCTTGGGCCATCGCCCCTCGCCCTCCGGGTCGTTGTGTGCAGGGTGGATACCAGCACCGCCTCGGAAGGCCGGTACGATCCGACCGTGCCACAATGCTGAACTGGACGTCTGACAGAGCTTTCGGCTGATGTTACGATGCAGAACGCCCATACTATGCCCACGTGATGGTTAGTGCTATCCGACCAGAGGCCGGCTCAGATCATATATCCAAATCGTAGTGTCCTAGTGGCTTGCGGTAACGAGCAGAGACTCACGAAAGATGTGACCCCGTCGCCCCGTCTCGAGGACTTGCTGCAAGGGCTAAGAATGCCCGGCCGCGCCTCGTGGAATAACTCACGGGTAACTATCCATCACTCGCGGGTACCCCTCGGGGTCGACCCGCCTTTTAAGTAATAGTATCAACAGTAATGTAAGGCATCCATGTGGTCACCATATCAAGGGGAATCCGAGGCATCACCCTCGTTGGACTCCCACCTGATGTAACATCAAGATGGACGTAGGAGGCATCACCCTCGAGGTCCACACGTGAGGTGTTACGCGACTTAGTCAGTATCAGTGGTGGTGTAGGAGGTATCACCCTCGCTTACCACGACCGATCAACTAACCTACAAGGTTATCATCAGAAGTGCTGACGAGGTATCACCCTCGGCACTCGATAGTAACCCAGTAGTGTCGAGCAACGAAGGGAAAGTGAGGTGCGGTGCGGGGCTGATCTTCAATCCCGTTGATCGGGTCTTCTGAAACTCCAGCGGGGCAGTCGGGATAAAGTGGGGGTCACTAATGGGGCTCTACCCAGTCTATACTAAAACAGTTTAGGATAGAAGGCAGTTATCAACAGTAGGCTACAATAAACAGGCTATGCAGCAGATATAGGAAAAACAGTAACAGTAGCATAATTCTAATGCAAGCAGGAGAATTAGAATAGGCGATATCGAGATGATCAAAGGGGGGGGGGCTTGCCTGGTTGCTCGGCGGCAAGGCAAGGTCGTCGGTGGTGTAGCCAATCACCGGAGCTGCGTCGATCTCGGAGGCTACGTCGGTACCGAAATCTACCGAGGGAGAAGAGGGGGAGGAAAACGGTAAATACGAAGCGACATATGCATGAAAATACGATACGCGATGCTAGAGGTGGTCTATCGTAGTGCTACACGACACCGGTGAAGGAGGGGAACATCCGGGAATGTTTTCCCGGTTCCGGACGTCTGTCGGACAGATGAACCGGAGAGAACGGTTCCATGTTCAGGTAGTTATGGGTATGTGACAGATAAACGGAGGGCGTATTCAAATTCGTCTCGTCGTTCTGAGCAAGTTTCATGTATAAAGTTTTTCGATCCGAGCTACGGTTTAAAAGTTATTAATTTTCAAAGTTTATTAGATTTTCTGGAATTTTTGGATTTATTAAAATCAAATTTGAACAGTAGCAGGAAATGCTGGGTGCACCCGGTGCGCTGCACCCAGTGTGCACCAGAGGCTGACCAGTGGGGCCAGTCAACTGCAGACTCAGCAGTTGACTGGTCCACGGTTGACCAGTCAGCGGGCCCGGCGGGGCCCGCGTGTCAGTGACTCAGGTTATAACTAACAATTTATTTCTTTTAAACTAGCTAGATTAATTAAATAGCGGGTCCCACTGTCATAGGACTAGAGGGTGGTTAGGGGGGTGTCATTAGCAGCTAATGACGTGCCACGTCATCCGTGTCACCGGCGGCGAGGCCGAACGCCGGCGAGGATCTCCCGGTCGATTCCGGCGACCGTTCGAGGTGCGGTTTGATCCTACGGAACGGGCGTGTTGAGCCGCACCTAATGGTTGCACGGGCTCGAGCTAAAACGGCCGGAAACGACGGCGACAACGACCACGGCGGACGCCGGATCCCGGTCGAGCTCGGGGGCGATGATACGGGGCTCGGTGAGACGCGTGGAGAGGCGCGCTGGGTAGCTAGGAGCTCAGGGAGCTCGACGGTGGAGTTAACGCAGCACGAGGAGCATCAGGGCGACGGCACTGAGCTCGCCGGCGGCGACCACAACACGGACAAGACGGCGAGGTGGCTACGGGGAGGAACACGACGCGAGGAGAGAAGCGAAAGGAGGACGAAGCTCACCGCGTGGCTAAGTAAAGCCCTTGACGGCTTTGGAGCAGCAGAGGAGCTCGGAGACGACGGGAATCGGCGGCGGGCGCCGGCGATGCAGAGGAGGGGATCGGCTTGATCCGCGCGACGTAGATCCCTCCGGCTCCGTCTGACAGCACCAGTGGAAGAGGAAGAAGCCGGCGGAGCTCCCGAGCAACTCAGCTAGACGCGGGGGCGACGATGGCCGCGGGGAGCAGCGCTCGCGGCGGCGGTGGCGTTCGGGACAGAGAAGAAGATCGAGAGCGAGCTCGGGGGAAAAAGAAGAGGAGTGGCGAGGAGGCCAAGGGGAATGGCTCGGGTCCGCCCTTATCCCCTCGCAGAGCGCCGCGACGTCGCGCTGTCGATCGTCGACCGGTGCGGACGCGCTCGTCCGCGGCAGCACCGACACGGGGAGGAGGGAGAAGAAGGGGAGAGAGAGAGGGGCCGGCTGGGCTGGGCTGTGCACTGTTGCCTCGGCCCAGTCACAGGTAAGTGCTCGCCTCTTTTCCCTTTTCTTCTGTTTTTCTTTTTATTTAATTTAGCAGAGATGGAAAAGAAATTGTGGGGCCTCCAAATTACTCAGGAAAATTATGGAACATGGTCCAATAATCTCAGAGCACCTTTCTACACTGTCACAACAGGTTTGAAAATTATTTGAATCTGTTTGGATTTTACATAAATAGCATAGCATTTAGGAATGCTGAATTGGTGCTGTTTTAATTGATAATGCTCATCTTTACTCAAGAGTGATGTTGCATTCCTTAATATATAATTGTTTTGGAATATTTGCAATAATGTGAACATTTTTCCCACAAGTATGGAACAACTTTAATTTTCACTTTTGAAATTGAGTTGATTTTTCAGAATAGCATTTGAATTGAATATTTCACCAAAGTGATTAAGCACTGCAAATGGAGATGACCCGGCAGTATCATTAGCTGATCACTGTAGCAATTACAAAAGGGGTGTTACATGCTTGCATTAGAATTGCTGCTGCTGCTACTGCTTTACCTATTCTGATGCATAGCCTGTTTATTGTAACCTGCTGTTGATAATTACCTGCATATCCTAAACTGTTTAGTCTAGGCTGGGTAGAGACCTATCAGTGACCCCACTTATCCCGACTGCCGCGCTGGATCGACAGAAGACCCGATCAATGGGATTGAAGACCAGGACCCGACACCGCACATCACCCCCCTTAGTTGTAACGACACTGCAGCGTTACTATCGAGTGCCGAGGGTGAAACCTCTTGTAGCACTTCTGATGTTAACTCTGTAGAGTAGCTATTTGGTCGTGGTCATCGAGGGTGATTCCTCCTTCACCGCTTCCGATAACGACGCTGTCGTACAACACCTCAAGTGTGGACCCAGTGAGGGTGATTCCTCCGAGTTCACCTTGACGGATACATCGAGTGGGAATTCAATGAGGGTGATACCTCGGATTTCCTTGATGTTATGGACACACGATTACTGTGACTTTACTGCTGAACCTTGATAAAGACGGGTCGGCCCCGAAGGGGGACCCGAGGAAGTTACTTTTACTACAGGACTGAAGGGACAGGCGGTACCGCCCAGTAGAGGTGGACCTGAGTTCCCGACAGTCTTTTACGAGACGGGTTGACCTGGATGATGCCCGAGTGATGAATACGAGGCGCGGCCGGGCATTCTTAGCCCTTGCAGCAAGTCCTCAAGACAGGGCGACGGGGTCACATCTTTCGTGAGTCTCTGCTCGTTACCGCAAGCCCCTAGTCCTAACGATTTGGATATTTGATCCGAGCAGGCCTCTGGCCTGATAGCACTAACCATCACGTGGGCATAGTATGGGCGTTCTGCATCGTATGCATCAGCCGAAAGCTCTGTCAGATGTCCAGTTCAGCAGTGCGGCATGGAGTGATTGGCGCCATCCATATACAGAGGTGGTGCTTGGATCTGGGCCATGTACACAACGACCCGGAGGGCGAGGGGCGATGGCCAAGACCCCCTTGCGCTTAGGATGTAGACCGGCGGGGACCTCTTTGCTGAGCCGTAGGTAGGGTTGCGATGTGTCATTTGGCCGAGGCCGGGCATGACCCAGGAAAGTGTGTCCGGCCGAAGTTAATCGAGCGTGTTGGGTAAGTTGGTGCACCCCTGCAGGGAAGAACATTTCTATCGATAGCCGGTCCTACGGTAAAGGACACTCGGAGTTGTATCCCGATCGATACAACTAGAACTGGACCCTTGAGACGTTAACAGGTTGATGATTGTATTGGCTCTAGGATCGCTTTCTCACAGGGAGTCGAGAAAGGATCTCAGGACGAGGTTTGATGACTTTATGGCTCTGGGATTGCTTTCTCGCAGGGAGTCGAGAAAGGATCTCTGGGTGAGGTTGATATTATTACTGCTACATTATATGGTATTGTTCTACTCTCTTCTACTGCTGCAAGACCGCTGAAGATGCTAGTCTTCGATAGGACTAGGCCTTCTCTTTATTCTGGCATTTCCGCAGCCCAGTCCACATATACAGCCTTCCCTTGATAATGTTGCATATGTAGTGTAGATCCTTGCTTGCTGAGTACTTCTGAGTACTCACGGTTGCTTTGTTTTCCTTTTTCTCCCCATATCAGTTTGACGTGACCAGAGGACGGAGCCCCCTGAGACAGATGCCCCGACGATCGCTACTACTACTACCCAGAGGATGGATACTACTACGAGTGGACTGACGACCAGGAGTAGGATCGGAGGGTCCCAGGCAGGAGGCCTTCGCCTTTCGATCGTAGTGTTTTATTTTGCCCCGCCTTTCTAAAGGCCTTTCTGTTTCTATTTCATATCTGTACTCAGATATCTGATGCTTCCGCTGACGCTTGTTCGCAAGCTTATGTATTCGAGCCCTCGAGGCCCCTGGCTTGTAATATAAAGCTTGTATGACTTTATTTATGTTTTAGAGTTGTGTTGTGATATCTTCCCGTGAGTCCTTAGGCTTGATCGTGTGCATTTGCGTGTATGATTAGTGCACGATCGGGCCGGGGGCGTCACAATATCCTACATTAATGTTTGTGCTTGGATGATGACATTATTTATCTCTCTTGTATGATCATTCACTTTGCCTTGGTGATGAGTGCATATTTTCATATTCCATCATTTTGAGCGCTCCACCAAGATGTATGTGACATGGAAGAGTAACCCATGATCCTAATCGATTGTGCATTTGCATTCAAAAGCAAATTTTAAATAATGCACAAATTTAGGGGGAGCTCTTACTTATCACATACTTCTCAAAGCGACGATATATTTCATTCTTATTATCATTTGTCGAAGCTTTGATCTATATGTTGTCATCAATTACCAAAAAGGGAGAGATTGAAAGTGCAACTAATCCCTGGGTGGTTTTGGTAATTCTTAACAACATATAGCTCATTGAACTAATACTCTTTCAAGATGATCATTTCAGAAAGTTCAATGATTGGCATGGCATGGACTAGGAATGTGGACCCCTCAAAATGCTAAGGACACATATTGGCTCAAGCTCAAGACTCTACTCTTTTCATTTTAGTGATCCAAGATCACATTGAGTCCATAGGAAAGCCAATGTTATTAAAAGGGGATGAGGTGTTGCTTAATGGCTTGCTTGCTCAAAATGCTTAGTGATATGCTCCAAAACCCTCAACCACTTTCTCATATCCACATATGTCCCAAACCAAAAGTCAAACTCGGCCCCACTGATTTGATCTATCCGGCGCCACCGAGTTCATTTGACATAGCCACTGCCAGAAACACTAATCAATTCGGTCTCACCGATAGGGATCTCGGTCTCACCAAGATGGGATTGCTAACTCTCTGTTTCCCTTCGTAACATTTCGTCTAACCGAGATGAGCGATCGGTCCCACCGAGTTCGCAATGCAAACTCTCTGTTTTCTCTTCGTAACGTTTCAGTCTCACCGAAATGAGTGATCGGTCCCACCGAGTTTGCCTGACCAACTCTCTATTTGCCTATTACCGAAATCGGTCTCACCGAGTTCATGTGATCGGTCTCACCGAGATTATGTTATGCCCTAACCCTAATGAAATCGGTCTCACCGAGTTGACATGTCGGTCCCACCGAAAATCCTAACGTTCACATTTTGAACTAAATCGGTCTGACCGAGTTTCACTATTCGGTCCCACCAAGTTTGGTAAATTGTGTGTAACGGTTAGATTTTGTGTGGAGGCTATATATACCCCTCCACCCTTCCTCCATTAGTGAGGAGAGCCATCAGAACGTGCCTACACTTCCAGCATTCATTTTCTGAGAGAGAACCACCAACTCATGTGTTGAGACCAAGACATTCCAATCCAACCATAAGAATCTTGATCTCTAGCCTTCCCCAAGTTGCTTTCCACTCAAATCATCTTTCCACCATATCCAAATCTGTGAGAGAGAGTTGAGTGTTGGGGAGACTATCATTTGAAGCACAAGAGCAAGGAGTTCATCATCAACACACCATCTATTACCTTTTGAAGAGTGGTGTCTCCTAGATTGTTTAGGTGTCACTTGGGAGCCTCTGTCAAGATTGTGGAGTTGAACCAAGGAGTTTGTACGGGCAAGGAGATCGCCTACTTCGTTAAGATCTACCCTAGTGAGGCAAGTCCTTCATGGGCGATGGCCATGGTGGGATAGACAAGGTTGCTTCTTCGTGGACCCTTCGTGGGTGGAGCCCTCCATGGACTCGCGCAACCGTTACCCTTCGTGGGTTGAAGTCTCCATCAACGTGGATGTACGATAGCACCACCTATCGGAACCACGCCAAAAATCTCCGTGTCTACATTGCGTTTGCTCCCTCCAAACTCCTCCCCTTTACCTTCATATGCAATGATTTACATTCCGCTGCTATACTCTTAGAATTGCATGTGTAGGTTGATTGCTTGACTTGTGCCAAGTTGCTAAAATCTGCCAAGACTTAAAATTGGGAAAAGGCTAGATTTTTATTTGGTCAAGTAGTCTAATAACCCCCCTCTAGACATACTTTCGATCCTACACATGCATGTCAGTCTTCGCCCATCTCTATGAAAATTTCACCGGAGTAATCCCCAGCACAACCCTCTTTCGCCACTATTTCATTCCCCGTATCAAAAAAGGAGACACCCTTTCCAGTTCTATCGCCTGGATTCCAAGGGCATGGAATAAAGAGATATACCCAGAAGGGCTATACCGTACGAAGTGGGAAGAATGGTGGGGCGAATGGTGCTGGATTAAGGAGAAAGATCCCCAGCCTTTCTGTCTGCCCCGACAAACGAAAGTGGCCCGCGACAACGGCTGGAGCGCTCTCGATCCTCAAGATGAGAAGCTCACAATCGCAATTACCAGGATCCACCATCTTAGGGCTGCCGGGCTCACAATAGAAATGGTTGGCTCTGATTTCCTTCACCGCCGCATCGTTCCTCTGCATAACAAAGGGAGACCAGCCTGGGAGTTTTGGAATGCGGCAGATATCATGAGGCTGCGTCCTGGGCTGAACAACAACTTGACAATCATGCAGCACACAGCTCTCTGCCACAAACTGTTCAGGCCCGACGGGAAATATAAGTTGCCAGCGAGCGTAATTCCTTTGTGCAACAACTCCGCTCTGACCTCAATCATCGCCATGATGCTGGCGTGTAATGCTCACGGCCTTGACAGAACTTGGGTCAAGCCATCCACAGAGCAAGCACATGGGTTCTTTGACAATCTGCCGGAAAGTGCCATCCGGGAAGAGACAAATCTCATCAGCCCCACTACTGACGAAGAAGTGGCGTATATCGCCAGCAGGGCGGAAGAGGCGAATCTTGCCGTGGAGTCTGGCAACGCTGGCTTCATGGAAGAGGAAGCCAACGAAGAAGAAGAAATGAAAGAGGAAAATCTTGCCGGGCAGGGTGAGACTGTTGGGGAGCAGAGCGGCACAGCTGCCGGGAGCCCTTCTGTCGAAGACACAACCAAGGAGCAGCTGCACGAGGAGCCCCCAACTCCAGAGAAGAAGAAGCGCGTGCTGCGGAAAGCCGCCTCTGGCGTTCCAGCACGTCAACCTTCCTCGAGCAGTGAGGTTCCCGGCAAGAAGGCGGCCGGCAAGGCTACGCAGCGGCAATAAGCTCAACAGCAACCCGAGCGACGTACAAGACGCACGACCGCGACAACAACTGGAGCGGCGGGGGCGTCTCATACGACAACGCCAATAGCCAGAGCAATAGGGTCACATCGACCCGCCGCTTCTGTCACATCCAAGCGACCCAGGACCCCTTCTCTGCCCCCTCATACATACACTGTAGTGGAGGTCGACTTAGACATCTCCGCTTTTAGCCCGGAAAGAGAAGAGTAAGGGTCCTGCCGAATCTTTTAACTTCTGAGTTTCTGATTTGCTTAATTCACTTGTCTTGCATTGGCCTGTCTCCGCAGTGATACGGAAACATTGGCGCAAAGGATGGCGAAGAAGGCAAAGACTTCAACGGGTGACGAGCCCCCGGCAAGCACCGTAGGTGCCCCAGAGATCATCGTCGTCAGTCCGGAGCTCAGTCCTCAACGCAGCCCCCAACTCAGCCCCCAACGTGAGTCCACTACCCATTTTCCGCTGGCGGGCGTTGAGGTGTTTATCTTTGCTACTGACATCACCGGGCTTGCAGGAGAAGAATGTCAACAAGGAGAGCCATCGGAGGCCGTCCCTGACGCACCGCCTTCGTCAACCACGCCGCCCAGAGATGAATCTCCGGCAAGGGCTTCCACTGGCGAGCCCATTCGTGTTGAAGAGGAGCTAGCAAGCACGAGCACTGGCAGTCCTACATCGGCAACTAATGTTGCCGGGAAAGGAGAAACCACCTCTCAACAGCTTGACACAGGTAAACCACTTGCCTCTGAGTACTTGTCATTCTTTATTTATTTTTGTCTTCTTGAACTTCAACCTTGGTCTCATCTTGTTTCCTTCCCCGGTCTTCAGATCTTCCCTTGATGGAACAAATGGATGTTGATATCGTCATCGAGGAGACGGCCAAGGATGCTGCCACCGAGGCCGACAAAGTCACTGCTGATGAGGCCGCCAAGGATGCACAGGAGGAAACCGCCAAGGGGTCTGCTGAGAGGGCCGGCAACGAGACCGGTGACCATACTAATGGCATTCCTGCCATAGGAGCGCCTGGCGCTGCACCGGTCATGAAGCCCCCAGTTGCTGGCGAGGCGGTTGTCAAGGATCAACCATCAACATCTGAGGCCCATTCGTCAAGCAGATACCTTAAGGTTGGCGACAACCTGTTCGTCAGCATACCAGGGACGGCAAGCACTGGGGTGCCAACCAAAGAGGAAATTCTCGATGAAGACGTCATCACCACTACTGGACTCAAGATCGTTGATGAGCCATGCGCCAGCAGCAATGGGTCCAAGGAAGAACAACTCCTCCAGGCCATGAGCAGTAACTTCCAGAAGCTCCAGGCGCTTCACCGCACCCAAAAGGAAAAGTTGGATTCCAGGGCGGCAGTTGTTGAAGCAGCAGAAGCAGATTTTTAGAAGCGCGTCGAAGAAATGCAGGTCTGGTATGCTGAGGCCTTCCAGGAGTTGATGGCTGGCCAGGAACAACGGAGTCAAAGTTGGAGCGAGTTCCTCTTAAAGCAGTCCGACGCCGAAAAGGCACAGGAAGAGGCCACGTAGCAGGCCGCTGCAGAGGAAGCTCGCTTGACGGAATGCCGCGTCGGGCTTGATGCTCATGAAGAAGACCTTGCCGCTCGCGAGGAGGCGCTTGCCGCCAAGCTCCACAGCAAGGACGAGGAGATCGAAAGGCTCGTCGCGCAGCGAACCCAGGAGCTGGAGCAGAAACACAAGGAGACACTCAAAGCTCTGGCCATAGATCACGTCAGCAAGTTGAAGGAGGCCATCAAAGCCGCCGAAGCTGCAGAGGCCACCAAGAACAAGCTGGGTGACAGAGTAAAGAGGCTGGAGGCGGATCTCGAGGACCATGGCAAGGAGCTCTCGACGCTCAAAGCCGATGGAGAGAAGACTCTCTACAGCTTGGCGGAGATGCAAACCTCCATGTCCGACAAGATCAAAAAGCTCACCTCAGTCAATGAATCCATCGCTGATCTGAAAATGAAGCTGACCACGCTGGAGAAGTCCCTGGAGGACGGCAAGGCTCGAGAGAAGGCTTTGATCAAGGACCTCCGGAACGAGAAGGACCTGCTGAAGAGCATCGCTGCCTCTTATAATGACTTTGAGAAAGGTTTGAAGATCTGGACCGAGCGCCTTGTCGACATCGCGGAAAGACTTGCAGCAGAACTGTCCACCATGGGCCTACAGAACTTCAACTATTCTTCTGACGATAGAGTGTCCTCGAGCGCCAAGCTGACCATGTTCTTCGAGAGCGTCGTTGATGCCCTGAAGTGGCTCCATTCTGAACGAGCAACCCATCCGGCCAACGAATCCCGCAAACTCTGCCGGGCCGTCCTCCTCAAGGTGGTCGTCAAAGTGGTGCACAAGAACCCTCGCATCAACCTTAACAACGTTCTCGACAACTTGCCGGAGAATGTCGACCTCGAGGCACTCAAAGAGCTTGTCGCCCCCATCGTCGACAAGGTGAGCCAAGTCAAGAGGGTCGAAGGCCAGCACAGGGACTAGCCATTTCGCTTCATCTTTGCCGCCACCATTCCATGCCAAAGACAATTTCATCTTAAGTTAGAATCACGACAACTATCAATGTAATATAACTTGCTATGTTCTGGATGAATGCATGCTATTTCTCTTGTCGGATTTATTTCTGTATGGTGCATGCCCTACGCTTATTGGAAAACTTGTTGGCGCGCGCACCCTTGCCGCGAGCGCTTTGAGGAACGGATCCTTAGCAGCCTGCTGGAGGTGTCGCTACCGGCAAGATTCCTTGACGTTTTCAGTGCAACCACCTAAACTATTGAGCGGACTCAAAACAGAGTAAGGGCGCAACCGATCACGACAAGGTTCCTTCGCGTGCAGGTTTTCCATACAAAAGTCAAAATCGTTCAAGGAAAATACCCCTTAAGTAAAAAGAAATTCACTTAAAGTTTTGCAACTTAGCTTTTTGTTGCTCAACTCCTTCCTGCAAGATGTCAACCTTGAACGTCACCTATCGGTATCCATACCATCACTCCCCCCCGGCGAACTTGCACGCGAGGGAACCTTCTATCCTTTGAGAGAAAGAAAAAAGAGAAAACAAGGATTTGGGACCTTGGCGGTTCGTTAACGCTTACCGAAGCAAGTGTAATACAATATCTCAGACAAGCATGCATATAGATTAACATGAAAATCGACAGGAATTGTAAAACACTTAAGCTTATTCAACTATGCACAGGGTCTGCGCCTGGCTTTGTACAAAGGATCACATGCCTTGCTGGCAAAACTCGTACAAAAGGTGGTTGCCGGGGGACCCGGCAACCGTGCCTTATGGGTAGAACTGACGAAGATGCTCGATATTCCAGGAATTGCTCACTGGAATGCCATCCTCGGTCTCCAGGCAGACAGCGCCAGGCCTGGTGACTCATACTACCCGATAAGGGCCTTCCCACTTTGGCGTCAACTTGTTGGAATTCTTGGCCGACCGAACGCACCGAAGAACAAGGTCGCCTTCCTCAAGGCTTCGGGCATGAACCTTGCGGCTATGGTAGCGACGCAAGGCTTGCTGGTAGCGTGCGGCTCGCATAGCAGCCTGAAGACGATCTTCCTCAAGGAGCGTAGCGTCATCTTGCCGCAGCTGCTCTTGCTCAAGCTCATCATAGCGAGCACTTGAGGTGACCCGTATATGAGTTCCGTGGGGAGAACTACTTCTGCCCCGTACACTAGGGAGAAGGGTATCTGTCCAGTGGCTTGATTTGGTGTCGTTCTAATTGACCAAAGAACCACCGGCAGCTCATCAATCCAGCGTCTTCCGCACTTTTTTAGCTTGTCAAAAGTCCTTGTCTTGAGACCTCGCAACACTTTAGCATTTGCCCTTTCTGCTTAGCCGTTGCTTCTCGGATGAGCAACAGAAGAAAAATAGATTTTGCTGCCAAGGTCTTGGACATATTGCATGAAGGTGTGGCTCGTGAACTGTGTGCTGTTGTCGGTGATGATCCTGTTTGGCACACCAAAATGGCAAACAAGTCCTTTGAAGAACTTGAGAGCTGATTGTGCTGTCACCTTTCTCATTGCTTCCACTTCCGGCCACTTTGTGAACTTGTCGATTGCGACGTACAAGTACTCAAAGCCCCCGGTAGCACGGGAAAAGGGCCCAATATGTCGAGCCCCCAGACCAAAAATGGCCAGGAAAGAGGGATTGTCTGAAGAGCCTGAGCTGGCTGATGCAATTTCTTTGAATGGAACTGGCACGCTTCACACTTGGTTACTAGTGCAGCTGCATCCTGGAGGGCAGTGGGCCAAAAGAAACCTTGCCGAAATGCCTTGCCGACAAGAGTTCTTGAGCCTATGTGGGAGCCACATATGCCTCCATGTATCTCTGCCAACAGCTCCAGTCCATCTTCCCAAGGAATGCACTTCAATTTCACGCCGTTCGGTCTCTTTCTGTATAGGACATTGTCCATGAATTGGTAAATACTAGACTGACGGGCTACTTTCTCCGCTTCTTTCTGTTCTTCGGGGAGTTCCCCTGTTTGGAGGAACCGGACGATGTGTTGTGCCCATGCTGGAGCCTGAGGCTCGACAGCAAGGACTAAAGGCATGTCTTCTGTCACGAGTGCGTTTGTCTCTACGGCGAGGGCTTGAGGCCTTGCCAGAGCCTGTTGCTCCCCGACAAGCTTGGTGTTGTTCCCGGCAACTTCCTTGCCGGCGGCTTCTGGGAGCTCTGTGGGAAAGTACTGGCTGGAATTCAACCTCCTTCGTTTATCTTGCCTTGCTGATGGTGTTACGGATGGCTGAGTCAATCAGAGCACAAAAGTACCTGCTCCCATAGGTAAATTGAGGGCAGCACGCTTTGACAGGTCGTCAGCAATGTTGTTCTCTGCTCGAGGAACATGCTCTATCTACAGACCGTCAAAGCGCTCCTCCAATTTCCTCACTTTATCTACATATGCTTCCATCAACAGGCTCTGATAGTCTTTGTTCACTTGCTTGACGACAAGCTATGAATCACCTCTAACGATTAGCTTCTTAATTCCAAGGTCCACTGCGATCCTGAGACCGGCAAGCAGCCCTTCATATTCTGCAGTGTTGTTTGTTGATCTCTCCCAGGGAAAGTGCATCTGAATTACATATTTGAGGTGCTCTCCGGTGGGTGCGACAAGCAGCACGCCAGCACCAGCGCCTTGCAGCGAGAAAGCCCCATCAAAATACATAATCCACTCTCGATCTGTTTCCTTGCCGGGGAGAGTTGTCTCTTGACTTTCTTCGTCTGGCGTTGGGGTCCATTCTGCAATGAACTCCGCCAAGGCTCTGCTCTGAATTGTTGAAGTGCTTTCAAACTTGAGATCAAAGCTTGACAGTTCCAACACCCACTCCACAATCCTGTTGGTCGCCTCTGGATTTCGTAAAATCCGCTGCAACGGGAAGCGAGTGACGACGGTGATTTCGTGTGCTTGGAAATAATGGCGCAGCTTCCTCGAAGCCATAAGGAGGCCGAAGAGCAACTTCTGCACAAAAAAATATCTTGACCTAGCACCCTGCAAAAGGGAGCTGACAAAATAAACTGGGCTTTGCACCATCTTCTTCCATTATGTTGTGTGACACCCTGATTTTGGCAACCTTTTCTTTTCGAACTTTTCCTGTTTTTATTTGGAATTTGAATGGATTTTGAATCTTTCACTTGGTCTTGGACATTCTTGAAACTTCTTCCAAGTGATCCAAAGCCTCATCACCTTGCCAAAACCCTGCCAAGTATCCCAAGGATCCAAATTTCCAATTTAAATTATTTTTCAAAACCCTTTCCTTTTATTTGAGAATTTAAGGCATTACTATGGGTTGTGAAGCAACCTATAGTTGGGATGCTCAGAAAATTCTCAAATAATTCTCTAAAATACTTTGGATCATATCTTGCCCCAATATCCAAAAAACATTCCATGGCCTAGTTCAAATATTTTGAAAACAAATCAGTTTAGTCCCTGGTCAGTCTGGACCTTTGTGAAGGAAGTACATGCTAGGTTTATCCAAATGCTCTCAAATTTTTGTGGCATGAGGACACCTACAAATGACTTCCCTACACCAAGTTTCAGCTCCAGGAGATCTTCCATGTGAGCAGCACTTCAACATTCAGATTCTGGACCAAATTTGCAGGTTACACATGAACTACCCTCATTTCTTATCCAAACCACTTCAAACTTGACCAGTTTGTAGTTCTGTCAACTAAGATCACTCCAGACACCAGCTTTGGCTCAATCTCCACCTCATCTATGCTCCAGAACCTCCCCTAGTTTTCTGTCAAAAACTGTTGGTGACTCTACCTCTCAATTCTGCTTGAACCAAGCCAACATAAGGGCACATGTGAAGTGAGGGATTGATGGTCGACACGCCAGACAAGTTTTGCCAGTCTTGCGTGGCCGCCTGGTGGCAAGCACCATGGTGAGCACGGCACTGGCACGATTGTCGCCATGCTCTGCGCCGCGCCCGTGTCTGTTGCGTCGCGTCCGTCTGCCCCTCCCCTCAGCTCCGTGTCCGAACATGCCGGCATCTTCCCTGGTTGACACCTAGGCCCTCCAGAACTCTCGCGCTCACCGGAGAGGCAGCCGGCGGCCACCACGCCATCGCCGCACTATGACACCCGTGCTGTCACAGTGAGCCGCGTCGTCGTCTTCCTCCCCGAGCCGTCCTCTCCCGCATTGAATGCGCCTGCTATCTCCCGTCTTCTCACCCGCAAGCAGCCACGCCAGCGCGACGTACGTCGCCGGCGCCATGGCCCGCATCGAGCCGCTTCGGGAGAGCTCGGCGATCGGCCTCGCCTGGCTATAAATAGCCCTGCCCCACCTCGCTCAGCTCTCCACCCCTCTCCTCCTTCCTCAAATCGGTAGCTAGCAGCAAGAACCCGAGGCAGAGAGGCCTCTGGCCTCGAACTCCACCGGAGTTCCTCCGCAGCCACTCTTCGTCGACAGCTCTCTCCACTCCTCCTCCGCCTCAACCGAGCCCTTAGTCGTGATCAGTAGAACCCATTGGTGCTTCCAGACCCCTCCCCGAGTCGAACCGCTGACCGGAATCCTCGACTCCAACGACCACCGTAGCTGCTGCCCACCGGAGAAGAAGGGCGCGTCGCCATCCGGTCGTCTCCGGGAGAGCTACGGGTACAGGGAGGAACATCTTCGAGTGCCCAATCGATCCCCGTCATCTCCCAGCTCCGCCGCCGTTCCCATCACCGGTGAGCGCCGTCGGAGCTCCGCCTCTCCCTGTTCTCTCTCTCCCCTCTATTTTAAATCAGGCCAGGGCCACTGTCAGCCACTAACCGAATCGGTAAGTGTTGGCGCGCGGGCAAAGTACGTCTTCGACGTGGCCCCTTCTCTGTTTTTCTTATTTGATTTTATTTAAATAGTTTGACCAGCAGGTTTGACTGCTTATAACTTTTTACAGAAAAGTCCAAATGACCTGATTCTTTTTGCATTGTGTTCATACTGAAGTCCTTTATTTTTCCACCAAGTTTGGTATTTTTCCAATACTCACAGAATTGTTGGTGAATAAAAAGGCTTTATGTGACATTTTCCTTTGCCATTTAAAAATGTTTTCAGAAGGAGATACTTGTGGATTTGAAGACCAGGAGTTTCTGAACAACCCAACTGATCAAGGCAAGCCAGGAGATCCATATTATGAAGCATTTCATATCATTGCCTAATTCATATTCATTTCTTGCATTTAAATTATCATTGATAATTCAAAGTAAATTATTTGAATGCCTTATGTTGATAACTCAAATTGATATGATGATTAACCTTGCTTGCTAAGTGAAACTTAGTTGGTTGATCAAGAGTCACCTGTCCGGGCTTTTACCCGTGCAGCCACATTTGCCGGTATGGGACGGCCTTGACTTGGTCTGGCTCGGTGCTCTTTCACCGGTGCCTCCAAAGAGGGAGGGTTATGCGTGCGTGCTGCCCTGATCAGGTAGACGGCGATAACCCTGTGAGCCCAGTTGAGTTGTTTGCCGGCGGCCCTGTTTGGGACAGTTTAGTTAGGCCACGATGGTGGCATGTGTCACGAGGTGACACGGGGCCATCCAAGGCTTGACTCCGGGGGAGTGTGATTGCCGGTGGTATGATGGAAGAGTCATGGGTCATGCAGGTTTCGTTGGAGCAATGCTGGTCCACCCGAATGGGATCACAAGGTCAGTGCTCCATAGTGTGGGTAAAGTGCGCAACCTCTGCAGAGTGTAAAATCTATTCGAATAGCCGCGTCCACGGAATTGGACAGCCCGTCCAGACCTCTCTAGGTGATCAACCGTAATAACCATAGTAATGATAGAAGAACTTGTCTTATAAGCATAAATACTCATCGAGGTCGAGTATTCTGAGGGTTGTGAGACAACCCGGATATGAGTAAGTTGGTGACAGTAAGTGAATCACTTAGAATTTAACCTGTTCATTGTCATGCTATTATTTGCTGCATATTTGGCTGTCATGTGCTTGCGAGTACATTCAAAGTACTCATCTGGCGTATCATGCCAGATGCAGGAGAAGACTGAGACGGAGGTCTCGATGTCCGTGTTGCGATGCCTAGGATGTGTCCTCAGCAGTGTCCCTGTGGATGGAGTTACTTTTATGTTCCGCTACGCAGTAGTCTTCCGCTGTAGTACCGAGGCCCTGATATGTTAGATAAATAATGTAGATACTGTCATAGCACTAGATGTGCCTTTGGCCTCGATGATTATGTAATATATGAGCTTGTACTCGACTATCATCAATAAAAGTTTAGCTACGTTCTGTCCCAAGTTGTGTGTGTTTCCAGAAGACATGATCTCTGGGTTGGAAACACTGGTAAACCGGTTCTCTGAGCCGGGGTGCCACAATGCTTGGTATCAGAGCCGTGCTGACTGTAGGACACCCTAGGTAACCCGCTAGGACTGTGATTAGCATAGGACTTTGAGTGTGCATTCTGCTTGTTGCATTTGATTGTTGCATGCCATGCCTCATGCATCATAATTCATTATGTTACTAACCCTTGGCATTGTGAGTGTAGATGGCACCAGTTCCATATCATTTCCATCATGAGCCAAAACCCCACACTTTTCCAGCTCTGCTTCGTAGCGTCTGGCTTCGGCTGTATCCCAACAGTGATGACCCGGTGTACCAGGTGTTTCGGGAGCAGTTGGGCGAGTCAGTATATGAGTACCATGCGGTGGCTTGCATGACCGCGACTTCGGATATTGGAAGCTCTTCTCGCTCTTCCAAGGGCGGAGTGGCTTCTACTCCGGAGCTGGCGATCCAGTTTGCTGCCATGGAGGCTATTACTGATTTGCGCTTCCACGAGGTCGAGATGCAGACCCATCCAGGTTTCTTCCACTATCCCACTCTGTCACCCACGACTGGGCGAGTCCTTTTCTCACCTGTTGACCCGGCGTGTGATCATGCGGCTGGTGTTTTGTCTCGCTACCTGAATGCCAGTTATCATATGATCATTTCCTTGGCTGAGGAGATGTGTCGTGTTTAGGGGGCACTTGCAGTAGTGACTCCAGCACCTCCTCCTCCTGTAGTTCCACCCAGTTATCCACCACCAGCTCCACCCCCGCGTGTGCTTGATACCCCTTCTAGTTTTTCTGGACCATCAGGCTTATCGTCTGGTAGTCGACTCGAGACCCTAGTTGAGTGGGCCTCACTCTTAGCCACTCCTGCTCCGCCGATGTTGAGGCGACGTGCTCTTTCTCCTGCGGAAGGAGAGCCATCTCAGCAGCGACGTCGTGTATCCTTTAACCCGGTGACTCACTTCATCAGTTCTGATTCTGACTCAGGATCTGACAACGAGGACTCTTCAGATGGGCAGTGTTCGTGTCACCGATGCTACTAGACTGGAGTTTGAGTAGTAATGCATGCATCTTTGCATATGCCGACTGTCGTATGAACAGTCTAGTCATGTTATTCCCCTACTAGCTTGCCATGTATGATGTTGGGTTATCTTGTATAATTATCTTGTTTTCTTTATTCGCCTTTTACATGAATTCCCTTTGGTGTCATATTACCGTATTTCTCCTTATGGATGTTGCTCATCGATTCGGTATTTGCCATGGGAACAAAAATAAGGATGAAGAGAGGAAGTAGCAGTCAAGGTGGCGATGGAAACCCCGTCCGTCGATCCGCCAGATAGGCAGGGCAACCGCCCGAAGACTTACCACCACCACCACCTCAAGCACCAACCACAGATCAGATAATGAGAATTTTTGAGGAAAAGAGAAACCAAGACCTCATGGAATTTCCCAAGAGTATGCAGACAATAGTAGGTCAGAATAATGGCAATGGGGTGCATTCCAAACTGTCTGACTTCCAGCGCACAAAACCACCCAACTTTGGTCAGGTCGTGGATCCCATTGAGGCTGATGACTGGTTAAGGACCATGGAGAAGAAATTGGACATCGCTCGTTGTGAAGAAGCAGATAAGGTCCCATTTGTCACTCATTATCTCGAAGGCCCGGCAGCCATATGGTGGGATAACACCAAGTTAATGTGGCCTGCTGAAGAGATTTCCTGGGAGAAATTCAAAGAGTTGTTCCGCAAGTATCATATCCCCACGGGAATCATGAAAGTGAAGCAGAGGGAATTCCTGGCCCTCACACAAGGAAACATGTCTGTGGGAGAATACTTAAACAAGTTCAACAATTTGGCCCGGTACTCTCCTTATGATGTGGCTACCGAAGAAAGGAAAATAGACCGGTTCCTCGGAGGACTTAATCACGCCCTCCAATGTCAGCTATGTATGTTGGATTTCCCCGATTTCCAGACCTTGGTGGATAAGGCCTTCATCGCCGAACAAGAACACAAGTCTGGGAAAGATGATCGTAAGAGGAAGTTCGAGCCCCGGAAGGACAACAAGGAACCATACGCGCAAAAGCTGTGCAGTTGGCAGCCAGGGTCATCTGAGAACAAACCAGTGTGGAACAATGGTGGCAACAACAGCAAGCCAGGTAACCAGAACAAGACCTTCGGCAAGCAGCCAGTCATAGAGGACTGCCGCCGCAACAACACCTATTTCACTTGTGACCAGAGTGGACACTACGCCAAGCAGTGCCCTACCAATAACGGAAAGCAATCAGCTGACCACAAGCCACAAGTCAATCACCTTGGACGTCGTCCCAACCACAACTTCAGCCACGGATGCGTCCACCACATCTCTGCCGAAGAAGTCTGCGAAGCTCCAGACATTGTCCTTGGTATGTTTTCTATCAATAACATACCTGTCGTAATTTTATTTGATTCTGGGGCTTCCCATTCATTTATTTCGCGAAGTTTTGCCACCTTGCACAAATTTTCTCCTTCTCTTTTGGACAAAATCATGGTGGTACAATCCCCTGGCTCTATGCTCAGAACAAATATAATATGCAAGGGGCTAGAAATTTCAATTCATGGAGTCAAATTCCCGGCCACCCTTGTTGCTATTGACTCCCTAGGACTGGATATAATACTGGGAATGGACTGGTTGGCACCACACCAAGTGTGTATCAACTGTGCCACCAGAACGGTGACATTGGTGAACCCCACCGGACAGACCGTCCAATTTCTGGCCAGCAAAATGATAACAAGAAAGGTCACGGCATACCAGACCACAGTTACGGATATGAATCTGATTCCGGTAGTGGGTGAGTTTCCAGATGTGTTTCCTGATGAATTACCAGGAATGCCGCCCGACCGAGAATTGGAGTTCACCATTGAAGTAATTCCTGGTACAGCTCCAATATACAAGAAATATTATCGTATGCCAGGCCCAGAGCTGGCAGAGCTAAAGAAGCAGTTAGACGAATTGCTACAAAAAGGATATATTCATCCAAGCATCTTGCCATGGGGGTCACCAGTATTATTTGTCAAGAAGAAGGATGGAAGTCTACGAATGTGCGTAGACTATCGTCAGCTTAACGAGGTCACTATCAAGAACAAGTACCCACTCCCTCGAATTGATGACTTATTCGACCAGTTGAATGGAGCACGGGTATTCTCTAAGGTCGACCTCAGAACAGGATATCATCAATTGAAAATCCGAAAGGAGGATATCCCCAAGACAGCGTTCACCACTCGTTATGGACTATATGAATTTACAGTTATGGCGTTTGGATTGACCAACGCTCCAGCCTACTTCATGAGTATGATGAACAAAGTCTTCATGGACTTTCTAGACAAGTTTGTAGTGGTGTTCATTGATGACATCCTGATATACTCTAAGGATGAAGAGGAGCATAAACAACATCTCAGAGCTGTTTTGGAAAGGTTGAGAACCCATCGCTTATATGCCAAGTTCAGTAAGTGCGAATTTTGGCTGAAAGAGGTGGGATTCCTTGGACATATTCTGTCAGAAAAAGGGATAGCTGTTGATCCCAGTAAGATTACTGCGGTCTTAAACTGGAAGACACCAGCTACGGTGACTGAAGTCCGTAGTTTCCTGGGCTTGGCAGGCTACTATCGTCGCTTCATTGAGGGCTTTTCTAAGATAGCCAAGCCACTGACGGAATTGTTGAAAAAGAACCAAAGGTTTATCTGGACAGACGAGTGCGACAATAGTTTCCAGGAATTAAAGACGAGGCTAACCACAGCCCCTGTCTTAGTCCTTCCAGACATTCACAAGAGTTTTGACATATACTGCGATGCATCCAGGCGTGGGATCGGATGCGTGCTGATGCAAGAAGGGAAGGTTGTAGCTTATGCATCACGACAACTATGACCTCATGAGGAAAACTATCCCACACATGATTTGGAGCTAGCTGCTGTGGTTCATGCCCTGAAGATCTGGAGGCATTACCTTATCGGACAACGATGTGAGATATACACAGACCACAAGAGTCTCAAGTATATTTTCACTCAACCCGACCTGAACCTCAGGCAGCGAAGATGGCTTGAGCTAGTCAAGGACTATGATGTTGGAATAAACTATCATCCAGGGAAAGCGAATGTGGTCGCTGATGCCCTGAGCAGGAAACAAGCTGCAGTGAATGCACTATTTGAGAGCATGCATCCGAGCTTACAAGAAGAATTTGTCAAGCTCAATATGGTGCTATGCGGCCCTATGACCCCAGATACGTTGGAAATTACTCCAACCCTCATGGAGGAAATCAAGGAAGCACAGAAGTCAGATGAAGAAATTCAGAAGATCAAGGAGTTAATTCAGCAAGGGAAGGCCAAGTCCTTCCGTGTAGATGAACAAGGTACCGTGTGGTTCAAGAAACGAATTTGTGTGCCGAATCAGAACAACTTGAGGCAACAAATACTCAAGGAAGCACATGAGTCCGCATATTCGATCCACCCGGGAGGTACCAAGATGTATCAGGACTTGAGAGAAACCTTTTGGTGGTCTGGAATGCGAAAAGATATCGCATACTATGTCGCCTGCTGTGACATTTGCAACAAGGTCAAAGCAGAGCATCAGAAACCCGCTGGGCTACTGCAACCTTTACCAGTGCCCCAGTGGAAGTGGGACGACATATGTATGGATTTTATTGTGGGACTGCCCAAGTCCACGAGAGGCAATGATGCAATTTGGGTCATTGTAGACATACTCACGAAAGTGGCTCACTTTATCCCAGTAAAGACCACTCTCAACGCAAATCAGCTGGTGCAACTCTACATGTCCCGGATAGTCAGTCTGCATGGAGTACCCAAGTCAATCACTTCAGATAGGGGTTCCCTATTTACCTCAGCATTCTGGCTACGGCTACATCAAGCTTTGGGAACTATGTTGAAACACAGCACAGTGTACCGCCCGCAGACGGACGGACAGACCGAGCGAGTAAACCAAATATTAGAGGATATGCTTTGATCATGCGCTCTCTCCCATGGACCTAAATGGGAGGATAGTCTGCCGTACGCTGAATTCTCTTACAGCAACAGCTATTAGGCAAGTCTCAAGATGTCGCCTTTTGAGGCATTGTACGGACGGAAGTGTCGCACACCACTAAACTGGTCTCAAACAGGAGATAGTCGCATTTTTGGTACATACTTGATGCTCGAGGCTGAAAGGCAAGTCAAGGACATTCAGGAACGTCTTCGCGTAGCCAAGTCCCGACAGAAAGAGTCATTACGATCCAAAGCACCGAGAATTAACTTTCGAGCCTGGAGACTATGCTTACTTGCGAGTAACCCCGATGAAGGGAGTAAAGAGGTTTGGCACCCAGGGAAAGTTGGCCCCAAGATACATCGGTCCCTTTCCAGTGATTGCTAGGAAGGGCAGAGTTGCATATCTGTTGGAATTGCCACCAGCACTGTCAGATGTCATGATGTTTTTCACATCTCACAGTTGAGAAAATGCATCGCACCCCTAGCCAAGCAAGCGGATATGAGTGAATTAGAATTGGCTAAGGATTTGACTTATGAAGAGAAACCTGTCAGGATCTTGGAGGAGATGGAAAGAACCACTAGGAGTAAGGTGATAAAATTTTATAAGGTGTTGTGGGAGCACCACACCGAGGAAGAAGCTACTTGGGAAAGAGAAGATTTTCTGAGATCCACCTATCCATATTTGTTCCTTGAGTAACCGAATCTCGAGGACGAGATTCATCCTAAGGGGGTAGGTTTGTGACACCCTGATTTTGGCAACTTTTTCTTTTCAAACTTTTCCAGGCTTTATTTGCAATTTGAATGGATTTTGAATCTTTCACTTGGTCTTGGACATTCTTGAAACTTCTTCCAAGTGATCCAAAGCCTCATCACCTTGCCAAAACCCTGCCAAGTATCCCAAGGATCCAAATTTCCAATTTAAATTATTTTTCAAAACCCTTTTCTTTTATTTGAGAATTTAGGGCATTACTATGGGTTGTGAAGCAACCTATAGTTGGGATGCTTAGAAAATTCTCAAATAATTCTCTAAAATACTTTGGATCATATCTTGCCCCAATATCCAAAAAACATTCCATGGCCTAGTTCAAATATTTTGCAAAACAAATCAGTTTAGTCCCTGGTTAGTCTGGACCTTTGTGAAGGAAGTACATGCTAGGTTTATCCAAATGCTCTCAAATTTTTGTGGCATGAGGACAACTACAAATGACTTCCCTACACCAAGTTTCAGCTCCAGGAGATCTTCCATGTGAGCAGCACTTCAACATTCAGATTCTGGACCAAATTTGCAGGTTACACATGAACTACCCTCATTTCTTATCCAAACCACTTCAAACTTGACCAGTTTGTAGTTCTTTCAACTAAGATCACTCCAGACACCAGCTTTGGCTCAATCTCCACCTCATCTATGCTC
Organism: Thinopyrum elongatum; assembly: GCA_011799875.1. Taxonomy (NCBI): domain Eukaryota; kingdom Viridiplantae; phylum Streptophyta; class Magnoliopsida; order Poales; family Poaceae; genus Thinopyrum; species Thinopyrum elongatum. The sequence goes on from CM022299.1 coordinate 436,311,339, forward strand.
CAGAACATCCCCTAGTTTTCTGTCAGAAACTGTTGGTGACTCTACCTCTCAATTCTGCTTGAACCAAGCCAACCTAAGGGCATAGGTGAAGTGAGGGATCGATGGTCGACATGCCAAACAAGTTTTGCCAGTCTTGCGTGGCCGCCTGGTGGCAAGAACCGTGGTGAGCATGGCACTGGCACACTTGTCACCATGCTATGCGCCGCGCCCGTGTCTATTGCGTCGCGTCCATCTGCCCCTCGCCTCAGCTCCGTGTCCGAACGTGCCGACATCTTCCCTGGTTGACACCTAGGCCCTCCAGAACTCTCGCGCTCATCGGAGAGGCAGCCGGTGGCCGCCACGCCATCGCCGCACTGTGACACCCGTGTTGTCACAGTGAGCCGCGTCGTCGTCTTCCTCCCCGAGCCGTCCTCTCCCGCATTGAATGTGCCTGCTATCTCCCGTCTTCTCACCCGCAAGCAGCCACGCCAGCGCGGCATACGTCGCCGGCGCCATGGCCCGCATCGAGCCGCTTCGGGAGAGCTCGGCGATCGGCCTCGCCCGGCTATAAATAGCCCTGCCCCGCCTCGCTCAGCTCTCCACCCCTCTCCTCCTTCCTCAAATCGGTAGCTAGCAGCAAGAACCCGAGGCAGAGAGGCCTCTGGCCTCGAACTCCACCGGAGTTCCGCTGCAGCCCCCTCTCCGTCTATAGCTCTCTCCACTCCTCCTCCACCTCAACCGAGCCCTCAGTCGTGATCAGTAGAACCCACTGGTGCTTCTAGACCCCTCCCCGAGTTGAACCGCTGACCGGAATCTTCGACTCCGATGACCACCGTAGCTGCTGCCCGCAGGAGAAGAAGGGCGCGTCGCCGTCCGGCCATCTCCGGGAGAGCTACGGGTACAGGGAGGAACGTCTTCGAGTGCCCAATCGATCCCCGTCATCTCCCAGCTCCGCCGCCGTTCCCAACGCCGGTGAGCACCGCCGGAGCTCCGCCTCTCTCTGTTCTCTCTCTCCCCTCTATTTTAAATCGGGCCAGGCCCACTGTCAGCAACTGACCGAATCGGTAAGTGGTGGCGTGCGGGCAAAGTACGTCTTCGATGTGGCCCCTTCTCTGTTTTTCTTATTTGATTTTATTTAAACAGTTTGACCAGCAGGTTTGACTGCTTATAACTTTTTACAGAAAAGTCCAAATGACCTGATTCTTTTTGCATTGTGTTCATACTGAAGTCCTTTATTTTTCCACCAAGTTTGGTGTTCTTGGTGAATAAAAAGGCTTTATGTGACATTTTCCTTTGCCATTTAAAAATGTTTTCAGAAGGAGATACTTGTGGATTTGAAGACCAGGAGTTTCTGAACAACCCAACTGATCAAGGCAAGCCAGGACATCCATATTATGAAGCATTTCATAGCATTGCATAATTCATATTCATTTCTGGCATTTAAATTATCATTGATAATTCAAAGTAAATTATTTGAATGCCTTATGTTGATAACTCAAATTGATATGATGATTAACCTTGCTTGTTAAGTGAAACTTAGTTGGTTGATCAAGAGTCACCTGTCCAGGCTTACCCGTGCAGCCACATTTGCCGGTATGGGACGGCCTTGACTTGGTCTGGCTCGATGCTCTTTCACCGGTACCTCCAAAGAGGGAGGGTTATGCGTGCGTGCTGCCCTGATCAGGTAGACGGCGATAACCCTGTGAGCCCAATTGAGTTGTTTGCCGGCGTCCCCGTTTGTGACAGTTTAGTTAGGCCATGACGGTGGCAGGTGTCACGAGGTGACACGGGGCCATCCAAGACTTGACTCCGGGGGAGTGTGATTGCCGGTGGTACGATGGAAGAGTCACGGGTCAGGCAGGTTTCGTTGGAGCAATGCTGGTCCACCCGAATGGGATCACGAGGTCAGTGCTTCATAGTGTGGGTAAAGTGCGCAACCTCTGCAGAGTGTAAAATCTATTCGAATAGCCGCGTCCACGGAATTGGACAGCCCGTCCAGACCTCTCTAGGTGTTCAACCGTAATAACCGTAGTAATGATGGAAGAACTTGTCTTATAAGTAGAAATACTCGTCGAGGTCGAGTATTCTAAGGGTTGTGAGACAACCCGGATATGAGTAAGTTGGTGACAGTAAGTGAATCACTTAGAATTTAACCTGTTCATTTCCATGCTATTATTTGCTGCATATTTGGCTGTCATGTGCTTGCGAGTACATTCAAAGTACTCACCTGGCGTATCATGCCAGATGCAGGAGAAGACTGAGACGGAGGTCTCGATGTCCGTGTTGCGATGCCTAGGATGTGTCCTCAGCATTGTCCCTATGGATAGAGTTACTTTTATGTTCCGCTACGCAGTAGTCTTCCACTGTAGTATTCCGCTGTAGTACCGAGGCCCTGATATGTTAGATAAATAATGTAGATACTGTCATAGCACTAGATGTGCCTTTGGCCTCGATGATTATGTAATATATGAGCTTGTACTCGACTATCATCAATAAAAGTTCAGCTATGTTCTGTCCCAAGTTGTGTGTGTTTCCAGAAGACATGATCTCTGGGTTGGAAACACTGGTAAACCGGTTCTCTGAGCCGGGGTGCCACATGTTGCTTCATTTGACCTTGCAGATTCTGCCTTGTCGGCACCAGACCCTGCCAGGGAAGATCCCAGCTCGTCATTTGACGGTCTTGTCATCGCCGCTGCTTCCTCGTCGACTTCTCTCTGCGCTACTAACGCAACACTAACCACTTGATTTGTCGCCGCTAAATATAGCAGCAACGGCTCTTGTGGTTCAGGCGCGACTAGTATCGGCGGAGAAGAGAGGTACCTCTTCAAATCCTGCAGCGCTGCCTCCACTTCCGGAGTCCATTTCATTGGACCTGCCTTCTTCAAGATTTTGAAAAAGGGCGGGGCGCGCTCAGCAGATTTGGAGATGAACCTGCTCAGAGCAGCGATGCAGTCGGCAAGTCGACGCACATCTTTGACGCGTCTTGGTGCTTCAATCTGCTCAATTGCCTTGATCTTGTTGGGATTTGCTTCGATCCCACGCTGAGATACAAAGAACCCGAGAAGCTTGCCGGATGGAACGCCAAACACACACTTCTCGGGATTGAGCTTCAGATTGATCTTGCACAGATTTGCAAATGTCACTTCTAAATCTTGTATGAGCGTTGCTTTGTCCTTGGTTTTAACCACTATGTCATCCATATAGGCTTCCATATTTCTATGTAGCTGAGGCTCAAAACCAATCTGGGCCGCTCTTGCAAACGTTGAACCGGCACTTTTCAACCCGAAAGGCATACGTAAGAAACAATACGTACCACACGGGGTGATAAATACGGTTTTCTCTTCGTCTTCCTTTGCCATGAAAATCTGATGGTACCCTGAATAGGCGTCGAGAAACAACAACAAATCGCAGCCGGCAGTGGAGTCCACAATCTGGTCGATGCATGGCAAGGGGAAAGGATCTTTTGGACATGCTTTATTGATATTTGTATAGTCGACACATAGCCTCCATTTTCCATTCGCCTTGTGCACTACAACTGGATTGGCCAACCACGTCGGATGGAGCACTCCTCTGACCAAACCTGTTGCTTCCAACTTCATGATTTCTTCGGCAATAAATTCTTGCCGTTCCAAAGACTGCTTCCTAACTTTCTTCTTGATGGGCCATGCATGAGGACAGACAACAAGGTGGTGCTCAATTACTTCCCTGGGAACACCGGGGATATCAGGTGGTTGCCATGCAAACACATCGATATTCGCCCGCAGGAAAGCAACGAGTGCGCTTTCCTATTTGTCATCGAGGGTGGACCTTATGGTGAAAGTTCCTCCCGTACCGTCCTCCTTGACGGGCACCTTCTTAGTTTTTGGTGGAGCTGCCTTGGATATCTTGCTCTTGCCGGTGGAGCTCTCCGGCACATCCTCGACGAGAGCGCAGCACTCCGAGGAGGTGCGCTTGCTGGAGTGTGTGCTAGAGGCCTTGCCGGTCTTCTTCTTCCCCACAGGAGCTTCAGCGGCAGGAGCAAGTGCCTTGGCGGCAGATGCTGCAACTGCCTCCCGGTAGAGTTGGTCGGCGCAGATAAGCGCATCCTTCTTGTCGGAGTTGACAGTGATTACGCTCATCGGCCCGGGCTTCTTCAATACATTGTAAGCGTAGTGCGAAGCTGCCATGAACTTGGCCAGCGCTGGATGGCCCAGAATCCCGTTATATGGTAACGGAATCTTAGCGACGTCGAAAACGATCTTTTCTGTTCTGTAGTTCAGCTCACTGCCAAATGTCACTGGCAGCGTGATCTTGCCCTTCGGCTGGCTCCTTCCTAGATTGATCCCTTGAAACATGCCCGTTTCCTCGAGATCTTCGTTAGGAATTTGCAACCTCTTGATCACACTAGGCGAGATCAGGTTCAAACCGGCCCCACCGTCAACTAACACTTTTGTCACCTTGAGGTTGCGAATCGTTGGTGAAACCAACAATGGCAAACACCCGACCGCGGTTGTGCGATCAGGGTGGTCCTCAGCGTAAAAAATGATAGGCGTGTTGGACCATTTCAGAGGCTTCCGGGCATCGACTGATGGCTCTGTCGCATTAATCTTGCTCATCCACTGTTTAAGTTGGCGGTGAGAAGAATGCAACGAGGCGCCTCCGTCAACGCACATAGCTTCTGTAGCCTTTTGGAACTCGTGCTCGCTGGACTCGTCGTCCTCTTTGTTGTCATCGTCACCCCCCTCTTCCTTGTCGCGGCCTCGAGCGGGCCTCTCCTTCTATTGCTTGGCCTTGCCGCGGCAACCTCCTCGGCTACCGTGCTTCTTGCCAGACCCCTCAGCACCATCCTGGGCTCTCTCCTTGTCTCGCGTTTCATACTCAGCTTTCTGCCTCTCGACAAGCTGCTCAACTTGTCGGCAGTTTTGGAGATCATGGCCCTTAGTGCGATGGATCTTGCAGTATTGCTTGTCGGAGCCCTCCGGCTTGTTGGCAGCTGCCAAGGCCTGGTAGGAGGCACACCCGGCAACCTCCTTGCCGGAGCCATCAATCTTGATCTTCTTGGCGGTGCCGGGGTTGCCGGATTCCTCGACGGCAAGCCCAACCTTGCCCTTCCACTTCTTGTTATGTCGTCGACCTTTCCTCATCGGGACGGTGGCATCTTCACCTTCAGAGTCGATTCCTGCGCCAGCATCCTCGTCAGGGAGTCTCCTTCCCTCTTTAGCCCAAGCACATTTGTCCGCCAGAGCATAGAGCTCGGCAATATCCCAGGCTTTGTTCATCGCCAGCTCTTCTTGCATCTTTCGGTTGCGCACGTTCTGATGAAACGTGCTAATAATAGCGGCAGGATGAACGTCTGGGATATTGTGCTGTATACGGCTGAATCTCTGTATGTACTTGCGCAAAGGCTCACCTTCTTTCTGGGGAATGAGATGTAAATCACTTTCCTGGCCAGGAGCTTGGTGGCCTCCGGTAAAGGCGCCAACAAACTGGTGAGACAGGTCTGCGTAAGAAGAAATGGAATTCTCCGGCAGATGCATCAACCACGACCTGACGTTGGGCTTGAGTACCAACGAGAAGTAGTTGGCGAGTATCTTGTCGTCTCAAGCCCCGGCAGCCTGCACCGCAATGGTGTAGATGCTCAGGAACTCCGAAGGGTGAGTCTTGCCATCGTATTTCTCCGGGACCTCCGGTTTGAATGTTCGAGAATTGGGCCACTGGACTCGCCGCAGCTCACGGGTAAACGCTGGACAACCCACCTCATAAGGTAAGTCGCCGGAATACCCTGGCGCAGGCTTGTCTACAATGGGCCCCGCGCGCCTATCAGATTGATAGCGTGCTTCCCGTCGCCGCTGGATGGTAGTTCGAGCGTCTTCTTTGCTTATCTCCCGAAGAACTTGATGTTGATCACGGCGCATTCGCGGATCAGACGACGCCGTGGAATCGCCATCACAGACATCGGTCCGCGGAGTTAGCGACCGCTGTTGCTGTCGTGGAGGAGAATGCATCGTAGTCGTTCCACCTCCAGTCTTTTCGCCACCAGCACGTGTCGGGTCGATGGACCGCCGCCGCGAAGGCTCCGCCTGCTGCGGCCCATCTCCGTTGGCGAAGCCGATGAGGCTCTGAATAGCAGCTCTCCATTCTTCGAGCTTCTCCGAAGCAGGAGGGAAATCCAGGAGCAGTTGCGCTCGCGCCAACGCTTCTGCTGGTGTAGGCGGCGGCGAAAGGTGCGAGGAACGTGAGGTGCTCTGACTCCTAACCATGTTAGAAGGAGCTCCATCACGGTCACGTGACCGCGCCGCGCTTCCACAGGCATCTTGACGTGCATGCTGGCCCTGCGCGTCTCGGGAATGATGCGCAGGGGTCTTTCCTTGGGAATGCCTAGAACCACCGACGTCATGGCGCTGTTCATCGCGCATGACCTGAGAAGGCCGCCGTGCATGCGCCGGCGTGGGTGCCTTGGAAGGCACCATCTCGTCCTTGGAGTTCGCCGCGCCACCTGTAGGTGGCACGGCTCCGTCCTTAGACCTAGCGGCGTGCGGGTTGTTGTCGCCGCTGCGAATACGCCACTCGCCTGGCTTTTATCGCCAGAACATCGTGGAAGCTCAAGATCTCCACCTCCTCCACCTGCGTCCACGCCATCGCCCATCCTTGAAGGCACGGAAAAACCGGACCCAGATGGACCAACCGCCGCCAAACCCTTCTTCTTGGGAGCCATGGCGACGAAAACGATCAAGAGACTGATGCGCTGATCGCTAGATCAGGTTCGCACAACCTACTCCCCCTACCTGCCGCGCCAAAGATGTCGGCGTACGACACCTATGGGATCATGTAGATGCCTTTCACGGTTCGGCAGGGAGAGAGGTATGCACAAAGAGCAGATCCAACGATCAAAACAAAGGGGATTTTTACCCAGGTTCGGGCAGCTAAGAAGCGTAATACCCTACTCCTGCTTTGGTTTATTATGAGTGATTAAGCCCAAGCTCCAGGAGCGCTAGCGATGAACAGTATGTTCGAGCAGTAGCTACGCATGCAGAATGGGCCAGAGAGTCCTCTCCCCTGTAGCTACGCCTTGGGCCTGTTGGGGAATGCAGCATGCAATTTCAAAAAAATTCCTACGTTCACGCAAGATCTATCTAGGAGATGCATAGGAACAAGAGGGGGAGAGTGTGTCCACGTACCCTCGTAGACCAAAAGCGGAAGCTTTAGGTTAACGCGGTGGATGTAGTCGAACATATTCACGATCCAACCAATCAAGTACCGAACGTACGGCACCTCCGAGTTCAGCACACGTTCAGCTCGATGATGTCACTCAAACTCTTTATCCAGCAAAGTGTCGAGGGAGAGTTTCCTCAGCACGATGGCGTGGTGACGGTGATGGTGATGTGATCCGCGCAGGGCTTCGCCTAAGCACTACGACAATATGACCGGAGGAGTAAACGGTGGAGGGGGGCGCCGCAGACGGCTAAGAACAATTGATGTGTCTTTGGGGTGCCCCCTGCCCCCGTATATAAAGGAGGGGAGGAGGAGAGGGACGGCCTAGGCATGCCCCCAAGGGGGAGGAGTCCTACTTGGACTCCATGTCCAATTCGGCCCCCCCTCTTTCTTTTTCCGGAGTGGGAAAGGGGAAAGGGAGAGAGAAGAGGAGAAGGAAAGGGGGGCACGCTCCCTCCCCTAGTCCAATTCGGACTCCCCATGGGAGAGGGGCGCAGCCACCCCTTGTGGGCTGCCTCCCGTCTTCCCTATGGCCCATGTAGGCCCAATAATTCCCCGGGGGGTTCCGGTAACCCCTCGATACTCCGAAAAATATCCGAATCACTCCGGAACGATTCCGGTGTCCGAATATAACCTTCCAATATATCAATCTTTACCTCTCGACCATTTCGAGACTCCTCGTAATGTCTGTGATCTCATCTGGGACTCCGGACAAACTTCGGCCACCAAAACACACAACTCATAATACAAATCGTCATCGAACGTTAAGCGTGCGGACCCTACGTGTTTGAGAACTATGTAGACATGACCGAGACATATCTCCGGTCAATAACCAATAGCGGAACCTGGATGCTCATATTGGCTCCTACATATTCTACAAAGATCTTTATCGGTCAAACCGCATAACAACATACGTCATTCCCTTTGTCATCGGTATGTTACTTGCCCGAGATTCGATCGTCGGTATCATCATACCTAGTTCAATCTTGTTACCGTCAAGTCTCTTTACTCGTTTCGTAATGCATCATCCCATAACTAACTCATTTAGTCACATTGCTTGCAAGGCTTCATATGATGTGCATTACCAAGAGGGTCCAGAGATACCTCTCTGATACTCGGAGTGACAAATCCTAATCTCGATCTATGCCAACCCAACAAACACCTTTGGAGACACCTGTAGAGCATCTTTATAATCACCCAGTTACGTTGTGACATTTGATAGCACACAAGGTGTTCCTCCGGTATTCGGGAGTTGCATAATCTCATAGTCAGAGGAATATGTATAAGTCATGAAGAAAGCAATAGCAATAAAACTTAACGATCATTATGCTAAGCTAACGGATGGGTCTTGTCCATCACATCATTCTCCTAATGATGTGATCCCGTTCATCAAATGACAACACATGTCTATGGTTAGGAAACTTAACCATCTTTGATTAACAAGCTAGTCTAGTAGAGGCATACTAGGGACACTATGTTCTGTCTATGTATTCACACATGTATCAAGTTTCCAGTTAATACAATTCTAGCATGAATAATAAACATTTATCATGATATAAGGAAATATAAATAACAACTTTATTATTGCCTCTTGGGCATATTTCCTTCAGTCTCCCACTTGCACTAGAGTCAATAATCTAGTTCACATCGACATGTGATTTAACACCAATAGTTTACATCCTTATGCGATTAACACCCATAGTTCACATCACCATGTGACCAACACCAAAAGGGTTTACTAGAGTCAATAATCTAGTTCACATTGCTATGTGATTAACACCCAAAGAGTACCAAGGTGTGATCATGTTTTGCTTGTGAGAGAAGTTTAGTCAACGGGTCTGCCACATTCAGATCCGTATGTATTTTGCAAAATTTCTATGTTTACAATGCTCTGCATGGAGCTACTCTAGCTAATTGCTCCCACTTTCAATACGTATCCAGATTGAGACTCAGGGTCATCTGGATCGGTGTAAAAGCTTGCATCGACGTAACTCTTTACGGCGAACTCTTCATCACCTCCATAACCGAGAAACATTTCCTTAGTCCTCTAAGGATAATTTTGACCGCTGTCTAGTGATCTATTCCTAGATCACTATTGTACCCCCTTGACAAACTCATGGCAAGGTACACAATATGTCTGGTACACAATATGGCATACTTTATAGAACCTATGGCTGAGGCATAGGGAATGACTTTCATTCTCTCTCTATCTTCTGCCGTGGTCATGCTTTGAGTCTTACTCAACTTTATACCTTGAATACAGGCAAGAACTCTTTCTTTGACTGATCCTTTTTTGAACTCCTTCAAAACTTTGTCAAGGTATATGCTTTGTGAAAGTCCTATTAAGCGCCTCGATCTATCCCTATAGATCTTGATGCTCAATACTTAAGCAGCTTCACCGAGGTCCTTTTATTGAAAAATTCTTATTCAAGTATCCTTTTATGCTATCCAGAAACTCTATATCATTTCCAATCAGCAATATGTCATCCACATATAATATCAGAAATGCTACAGAGCTCCCACTCACTTTCTTGTAAATACAGGCTTCACCATAAGTCTGTATAAAACCATATGCTTTGATCACCTTATCAAAGCATATATTCCAACTCCGAGATGTCTGCACCAGTCCATAAATGGATCGCTGGAGTTTGCGCACTTTGTCAGCACTTTTAGGATCGACAAAACCTTCTGGTTGCATCATATACAACTCTTCTTTAAGAAATCCATTAAGGAATGCAGTTTTGACATCCATTTGCCAGATTTCATAAAATGCGGCAATTGCTAACATGATTCGGACAGACTTAAGCATCGCTACGAGTGAGAAAATCTCATCGTAGTCAACACTTTGAACTTGTCAAAAACCTTTTGTGACAAGTCGAGCTTTATAGAAAGTAACACTACCATCAGCGTCCGTCTTCCTCTTGAAGATCCATTTATTCTTAATGGCTTGCCGATCATCGGGCAAATCCACCAAAGTCCACACTTTGTTCTCATACATGGATCCTATCTCAGATTTCATGGCCTCAAGCCATCTGTCAGAATCTGGGCTCATCATAGCTTCTTCATAGTTTGTAGGTTCGTCATGGTCTAGTAACATGACTTGCAGAACAGGATTTCCGTACCACTCTGGTGCGGAACGTACTCTGGTTGACCTACGATGTTTGGTAGTAACTTCATCTGAAGTTTCATGATAATCATCATTAGCTTCCTCACTAATTGGTGTAGGCATCACGGGAACTGTTTTCTGTGATGAGTTATTCTCCAATTCGAGAGAAGGTACAATTACCTCATCAAGTTATACTTTCCTCCCACTCACTTCTTTCGAGAGAAACTCCTTCTCTAGAAAGGATCCATTGTTAGCAACAAAGATCTTGCCTTCGGATCTGTGATAGAAGGTGTACCCAACAGTTTCTTTTTGGGTATGCTATAAAGACGCACTTCTCCGATTTGGGTTCGAGCTTATCAGGCTGAAGCTTTTTCACATAAGCATCGCAACCCCAAACTTTTAAGAAACGACAGCTTAGGTTTCTTGCCAAACAACAGTTCATACGGTGTCATCTCAATGGATTTAGATGGTGCTCTATTTAACGTGAATGCAGCTGTCTCTAATGCATAACCCCAAAACGATAGTGGTAAATCGGTAAGAGACATCATAGATCATACCATATCTAATGAAGTAAGGTTACGATGTTCGGACACACCATTACGCTGTGGTGTTCCAGGAGGCGTGAGTTGCGAAACTATTCCACATTGTTTTAAATGAAGACCAAACTCGTAACTCAAATATTCGCCTCCACGATCAGATCGTTGAAACTTTATTTTCTTGTTACGATGATTTTCCACTTCACTCTGAAATTCTTTGAACTTTTCAAACGTTTCAGACTTGTGTTTCATTAAGTAGATATACCCATATCTGCTTAAATCATCTGTGAAGGTCAAAAAATAACGATACCCCCGCGAGCCTCAACACTCATTGGACCGCATACATCGGTATGTATTATTTCCAATAAGTCATTGGCTCACTCCATTGTTCTGGAGAACAGAGTTTTAGTCATCTTGCCCATGAGGCATGTTTCGCAAGTATCAAATGATTCATAATCAAGTGATTCCAAAAGCCCATCTGCATGGAGTTTCTTCATGCGCTTTACACCAATATGACCTAAACAGTAGTGCCACAAATATGTTGCACTATCATTATCAACTTTGCATCTTTTGGCATCAATATTATGAATATGTGTATCACTACGATCGAGATTCAATAAACCATTTATATTGAGTGTATGACCATAGAAGGTTTTATTCATGTAAACAGAACAACAATTATTCTCTGACTTAAATGAATAACCGTATCGCAATAAACATGATCCAATCATATTCATGCTCAACGCAAACACCAAATAACATTTATTTAGGTCTAACACTAATCCCGAAGGTAGAGGGAGTGTGCGATGGTGATCTTATCAACCTTGGAATCACTTCCAACACACATCGTCACCTCGTCATTAACTAGTCTCTTTCATTTTGCAACTCCTGTTTTGAGCTACTAATGTTAGCAATTGAACCAGTATCAAATACCCAGGGGCTACTATGAACACTAGTAAAATACACATCAATAACATGTATATCAAATATACCTTTGTTCACTTTGCCATCCTTCTTATCCGCCAAGTATTTGGGGCAGTTCCGCTTCCAGTGACCATTTTGTTTGCAGTAGAAGCACTCAGTTTCAGGCTTAGGTCCAGACTTGGGTTTCTTCCCGGGAGTAGCAACTTGCCTGCTATTCTTCTTGAAGTTCCCTTTCTTGCCCTCGCCCTTTTTCTTGAAACTAGTGGTCTTGTCAACCATCAACACTTGATGCAATTTCTTGATTTCTACCTTCGCTGATTTCAGCATCGCGAAGAGCTTGGGAATCGTTTTCGTCATCCCTTGCATATTATAGTTCATCACGAAGTTCTAGTAACTTGGTTATAGTGACTAGAGAACTCTGTCAATCACTATCTTATCTGGAAGATTAACTCCCACTTGATTCAAGCGATTGTAGTACCCAGACATTCTGAGCACATGCTCACTAGCTGAGCTATTCTCCTCCATCTTGTAGGCAAAGTATTTGTCAGAGGTCTCATACCTCTCGACACGGGCATGAGTCTGAAATACCAATTTCATCTCTTTGGAACATCTCATATGCTCCATGGCGTTCAAAACATTTTTGAAGTCCCGGTTCTAAGCCGTAAAGCATGGTGCACTAAACTATCAAGTAGTCATCATATTGAGATTGCCAAACGTTCATAACGTCTGCATCTACTCCTACAATAGGTCTATCACCTAGCGGTGCATCAAGGACATAATTCTTTTGTGCAGCAATGAGGATAATCCTCAGATCACGGATCAAGTCCGCATCATTGCTACTATCATCTTTCAACTTAGTTTTCTCTAGGAAGATATCAAAAATAAAACAAGGGAGCTATACGCGAGCTATTGTTCTACAACATAATTTGCAAATACTACCAGGACTAAATTCATGATAAATTAAGTTCAATTAATCATATTACTTAAGAACTCCCACTTAGATAGACATCCCTCTAGTCATCTAAATGATCACGTGATCCATATCAACTAAACCATGTCGATCATCACGTGAGATGGAGTAGTTTTCAATGGAGAACATCTCTATGTTGATCATATCTACTATATGATTCACGTTCGACCTTACGGTCTCAGTGTTCCGAGGCCATATCTGCATATGCTAGGCTCGTCAAGTTTAACCCGAGTATTCTGCACGTGCAAAACTGGCTTGCACCCGTTGTATGTTAACGTAGAGCTTATCACACCCGATCATCACGTGGTGTCTCGGCACGACGAACTGTAGCAATGGTGCATACTCAAGGAGAACACTTATACCTTGAAATTTAGCGAGGGATCATCTTATAATGCTACCGCCGTACTAAGCAAAATAAGATGCATAAAAGATAAACATCACATGCAATCAAAATATGTGACATGATATGGCCATCATCATCTTGTGCCTTTGATCTCCATCTCCAAAGCACCGTCATGATCTCCATTGTCACCGGCTTGACACCTTGATTTCCATCGTAGCGTCGTTGTCGTCTCGCCAACTATTGCTTCTACAACTATCGCTAACACATAGTGATAAAGTAAAGGAATTACATGGCGATTGCATTTCATACAATAAAGCGACAACCATAAGGCTCCTGCCAGTTGCCGATAACTTTTACAAAACATTATCATCTCATACAATAACGTATATCACATCATGTCTTGACCATATCACATCACAACATGCCCTGCAAAAACAAGTTAGACGTCCTCTACTTTGTTGTTGCAAGTTTTACGTGGCTGCTACGGGCTTCTAGCAAGAACCGTTCTTACCTACGCATCAAAACCACAATGATTTTTCGTCAAGTGTGCTGTTTTAACCTTCAACAAGGACCGGCCGTAGTCAAATTCGATTCAACTAAAGTTGGAGAAACAGACACCCGCCAGCCACCTGTGTGCAAAGCACGTCGGTAGAACCAGTCTCATGAACGCGGTCATGTAATGTCGGTCCGGGCCGCTTCATCCAACAATATCGCCGAATCAAAATAAGACGTTGGTGGTAAGCAGTATGACTATTATCGCCCACAACTCTTTGTGTTCTACTCATGCATATCATCTAGGCATAGACCTGGCTCTGATACCACTCTTGGGGAACGAAGCACGCAATTTCAAAAAAATTCCTACGTTCACGCAAGATCTATCTAGGAGATGCATAGCAACGAGAGGGGGAGAGTGTGTCCACGTACCCTCATAGACCGAAAGCGGAAGCGTTAGGTTAACGCGGTTGATATAGTCGAACATCTTCACAATCCAACCGATCAAGTACCAAACGTACGGCACCTCTGAGTTCAGCACACGTTCAGCTCGATGACGTCCCTCGAACTCTTGATCGAGCAAAGTGTCGAGGGAGAGTTTCGTCAGCACGACGGCGTGGTGACGGTGATGGTGATGTGATCCGCGCAGGGCTTCGCCTAAGCACTACGACAATATGATTGGAGGAGTAAACGGTGGAGGGGGCGTCGCACACGGCTAAGAACAATTGATGTGTCTTTGGGGTGCCCCCCGCCCCCGTATATAAAGGAGGGGAGGAGGAGAGGGCCGGCCTAGGCGCGCCCCCAAGGGGGAGGAGTCCTACTTGGACTCCATGTCCAATTCGCCCCCCCCCCCTCTTCCTTTTTCCGGAGTGGGAAAGGGGAAAGGGAGAGAGAAGAAGAGAAGGAAAGGGGGGCGCGCCCCCTCCCCTAGTACAATTCGGACTCCCCATGGGAGAAGGGCGCAGCCACCCCTTGTGGGCTGCCTCCCGTCTTCCCTATGGCCCATGTAGGCCCAATAATTCCTCGGGGGGTTCCGGTAATCCCTCGGTACTCCGAAAAATATCTGAATCACTCCGGAACCATTCCGGTGTCCGAATATAACATTCCAATATATCAATCTTTACCTCTCGACCATTTCGAGACTCCTCGTCATGTCCGTGATCTTATCTGGGACTCCGAACAAACTTCGGTCACCAAAACACACAACTCATAATACAAATCATCATCGAACATTAAGCGTGCGGACCCTACGGGTTCGAGAACTATGTAGACATGACCGAGAGATATCTCCGGTCAATAACCAATAGCGGAACCTGGATGCTCATATTGGCTCCTACATATTCTACAAAGATCTTTATCAGTCAAACCGCATAACAACATACGTCATTCCCTTTGTCATCGGTATGTTACTTGCCCGAGATTCGATCGTCGGTATCATCATACCTAGTTCAATCTCGTTACCGGCAAGTCTCTTTACTCGTTTCGTAATGCATCATCCCGTAACTAACTCATTTAGTCACATTGCTTGCAAGGCTTCATATGATGTGCATTACTGAGAGGGCCCAGAGATACCTCTCCGATACTCGGAGTGACAAATCCTAATCTCGATCTATGCCAACCCAACAAACACCTTTGGAGACACCTGTAGAGCATCTTTATAATCACCCAGTTACATTGTGACGTTTGATAGAACAC
Organism: Thinopyrum elongatum; assembly: GCA_011799875.1. Lineage (NCBI taxonomy): Eukaryota > Viridiplantae > Streptophyta > Magnoliopsida > Poales > Poaceae > Thinopyrum > Thinopyrum elongatum. The sequence goes on from CM022299.1 coordinate 436,326,575, forward strand.
AAGGTGCTCCTCCGGTATTTGGGAGTTGCATAATCTCATAGTCAGAGGAATATGTATAAGTCATGAAGAAAGCAATAGTAATAAAACTTAACGATCATTATGCTAAGCAAACGGATGGGTCTTGTCCATCACATCATTCTCCTAATGATGTGATCCCGTTCATCAAATGACAACACATGTCTACGGTTAGGAAACTTAACCATCTTTGATTAACGAGCTAGTCTAGTAGAGGCATACTAGGGACACTGTGTTCTGTCTATGTATTCACACATGTATCAAGTTTCCAGTTAATACAATTCTAGCTTGAATAATAAACATTTATCATGATATAAGGAAATATGAATAACAACTTTATTATTGCCTCTTGGGCATATTTCCTTCAGGGCCTCCTTTTATACGTCCAAGGGGTCACCAACAGTGGCGTACAGTACATACAAGAGGTGTAAAGTTGCTACAGTGTTTACGTGCTTATCACTGACGATTTAGGACAAACACATTAAATGCTCCGTTTAGGTGTCCCTTACTTTCTTGGGGACGAAAAAAGGGCCCGTCCCATCAGCACCGCTTAAGCTCGTCCACCACTAGTGCCATGACATGCATCCAGGAGGACAAAACCCAAATGACACGCTGGTCGCTACGCTGGAGCGGTGGCAGGGTGGCGTGATCTTGCCGGGTGCGAGTCTTGCCGGGTCTTCGCTAGCCATCCCGACAAGTATCTTTTCGGGGATCCGACCTTTGGGCTTCTGTCTTCTAGTCACTGGTTTGAATGCTTTCTTGATAGTCTTGCACTTGCTTCCAGCTGTCCCCCGGCAGGCCTTGCCGCTGATACGGCTACAACCGCCCATGCACAAGTATGGGGTACTAAAGGACCCAAACTTTAGTACACCGATAGAGAACATGATGCAAAATGAACGTATCAACTCCTCCAAGATTAGACCTCGCTTGTCCTCAAGCGAAAACCGAAATCGAAAAACATGCCCACATGCTTAGAGAGAGAGGTGTCGATAAAAACAAAATACGGGCATAGAAGCATCATGCATATTATTATAATAGCAAAGAACTTTAACATAAAACTTTGTCACATAACTTTTATCATATAACTTCTCATGAACAAGTAACAATTCATCACAACATTGAAGTATAAAGCATAAACCTTATTCAAAACCAACAAACTATGTTCTCAGTCAACTTTGCAACTACAATTCATCATATTTTCATGAAGGGTCATGTATCGGAGCCTTTAGGCAAGTCCACATACTCAACCATCATTTAATCTTCTATGATTGCTAACACTCACGGCGTACCCATGAACAAAAAGTTTCAACTGAACACATAGAAAGATAGGGGCTTATGGTTTCGCCTCCCAACGTATTCACCTCAAGGGTGATGTCAACAATAATAACACATGCCTACTTATATCCAACTGGATATATGTGCCTAGATCTTTCCTCACCACATGATGCTTGCAAAAAGAGAAAATAAAAAGGAATAGGGAAGAAAATTTTGACTCTTCATAAAAGTAAATGCATAAAAGTAAAAGATACGCCCTTCACAGAGGGAAGCAGAGGTTGTCATGCGCTTATTTGTTTGTATGCCCAATCCCTTAATGCAAAAGAACGTCACGTTATATTGCCCCTTATGATAGCAACCTTTATTATGTAGTCCGTCGCTTTTATTACTGTGCCATCACAAGTTCGTACAACGCTCAATTTTCTCTTACACTAAATGATCCAACACATTTAGAAGCAATTTTTATTGCCTTATTGCACTGATGACAACTTTCTTGAAGGATCTTACTCAATCCATAGGTAGGAATGGTGGACTCTCAAAATAAGATTTGGGTTAAGGGTTTTTGGATGCACAAGTAGTATCTCTACTTAGTGCGGAATTTTTGGCTAGAAAAGATATTGAGCAAGCACCACATGTTAAAGGATCTATGACAATATAACTTCTATGTGAATATGAACAAACATAAATCACTACGTTGTCTTCCTTGTCCAACGTCAACTATTTTGACACAAAATATTTAATGGGGGCTCACAATCATAAAAGATGTCCAAGATAGTGTATTTGCATGTGAATCTTCTCTTCTCTTATTAATTCTTTCATGAGTTGCATCATTGACCAATGCTATGTTTGTCAATCTCCAACAAATTTTACCACTTATACTTTTCCTTATGTGATGTCATTACTTACCATAAGATTAGCATATGATCTTTTTCATTTATTTTCCTTTCTTTTTATTGAGACATAAAAGTAAAGAAACAAAACTCAAACTACTCTTTATTATATATCTCGCACACGATTACATCAATTGATAGATCACTAAGCAAACACTCTAAAAGAAAGGATCAAACTAAATTTTTATTCAACTAAACCATAGGAAACTAAAGATCGAACTAAAATAGATAAAGGCAAAGATAGTGGTGGTGATACGATACCGGGACACCTCCCCCAAACTTGGCACAAGCTAAGGGGAGTGTTCATACCATGAACTCAAGTCTCCTTTGGTGATGAAGAAGGCGATGGTGGTGAAGTATGAGTGTTCTTCCTCCTCAGATTATGCTTGAGGATGGAATTTTCCTCCCTCAAGTCATCGATCTCCTGCTCAAGCCTTAGTACCTTTTTGCATAATTCTTGCTTGTTTTCTTGCAAGAGATGAAAAGGGATAAACTGGATCTTAGGTTTCTTTGCTTTATTAGGGAGACTTGAATTCTTGAATTCCACGTGCATGTCCCCAGGTTGGGGTAATGGAACTTCATCTTCATCCGAACTTGTCTCTTCTTTCCTTTTCGGATCATAGTCCTCTTCTTCCTCCGTGGTCCAACCATTATGTTCCCCATCTCCATAAACCTTGGGGTTTGCAATATAATCAGCAACATAGCTCTCACCCTCTGAATCTTGAGATGACATATTTTCAGGTCCGCCAGAAAACAGCAAGAAAGAAGAACAGAAGATTTCTCCGCGATACGGTGGTCAATACGTTCGGGGGGTATATAAAGATTTTTTATCTTGGGAAACAAGCGAACAAGAGGAAAACGGAGTCGGGAAGGTTCCCGAGGTGGGCACAACCCACCTAGGCGCACCAGGGGGCCCATGCACGCCCTGGTGTCTTGTGCCCATCTCGAGTGCCTTCCTGGTTGTTTCTTATTTTCCTAATTTTTAAAATATTCCAAAACTGACAGAAAATATTTTTGCGGATTTTTGGGAGTCCGTTTACTTACCGTATCACATACCTCCTCCTTTTTAATTATTCTGGAGTGTTCCGGAAGGTCTTTTTTATGTGTTCCTCAGGTGTCATAGTTTGAATAATATTGCTTTCAACATTAATAGGTGTACCTAAAATATAATGTTTAATTCTTTGCCCATAGACCTCCTTCGGGTTAGTGCCTTCGGCATTATTTATTTTGATAGCTCCAGAGCGGTAAACCTCTTCGATGATATATGGTCCTTCCCATTTAGAGAGAAGTTTTCCTGCAAAGAATCTGGAACGAGAGTTGTACAATAGAACATATTCTCCAACTTTGAATTCTCGCTTTTGGATTCTCTTGTCATGCCATCTTTTAACTTTTTCTTTAAATAATTTGGCATTTTCATAGGCTTGGGTTCTCCATTCATCAAGTGAGCTAATATCAAATAACCTCTTTTCACTGGCAAGTTTGAAATCATAGTTGAGTTCTTTAATTACCCAATATGCTTTGTGTTCTAACTCTAGAGGCAAATGACAAGCTTTTCCATAAACCATTTTATAGGGAGACATACCCATAGGATTTTTATATGCTGTTCGGTAGGCCCAAAGTGCATCATCCAATTTCTTAGACCAATTATTTCAGGACCTATTAACAGTTTTCTGTAATATTAGTTTTATTTCTCTATTGCTAAGTTCAACTTGACCACTAGATTGAGGATGATAGGGTGATGCAATTCTATGGTTAACATCATATTTAGCAAGCATTTTACGGAAAGCACCATGAATAAAGTGTGAACCACCATCAGTCATTAAATATCTAGGGACTCCAAACCTTGGGAAAATAACTTCTTTAAGCATTTTAATGGAAGTGTTGTGATCAACACTACTAGTTGGAATAGCTTCTACCCACTTAGTAACGTAACCAACAGCAACCAAAATATGTGTATACCCATTAGAGGAAGGAAATGGTCCCATATAATCAAAACCCCAAACATCAAACGGTCCAACAACAAGTGAATAATTCATAGGCATTTCTTGACGCTTACCAATATTACCAATTCGTTGACATTCATCACAAGATAAAACAAACTTACGGGCATCCTTGAAGAGAGTAGGCCAATAAAAACCAGATTGCAATACCTTGTGAGCAGTTCTATCTCCCGCATGATGCCCTCCATAAGCTTCGGAGTTACATTTCCGTAGGATTTGTTCCTTTTCATGCTCAGGTACACAACGTCTAATAATACCATCTACTCCTTTATAAAGATGTGGGTCATCCCAAAAGTAATGTCTTAAATCATAGAAGAACTTTTTCTTTTGTTGGTATGTGAAACTAGGTGGTATGTATTTAGCAACAATATAATTAGCATAGTCAGCATATCAAGGAGTATTATGAGAAACATTTATTGCAGCTAGTTGTTCATCGGGAAAGCTATCATCAATTGGTAGTGGGTCATCAAGGATATTTTCCAACCTAGATAAGTTATCAGCTACGGGGTTCTTAGCTCCTTATCTATCAGTGATATGTAAATCAAATTCTTGTAGCAAGAGAACCCACCTAATGAGTCTAGGTTTAGCATCTTTCTTTTCCATAAGATATTTAATAGCAGCATGATCGGTGTGAACAGTAACTTTAGAATCAACAATGTAAGATCTGAATTTGTCACAAGCAAACACAACTGCTAAAAAATATTTTTCAATAGTAGCATAATTTCTTTGGGCACTGTCTAGAGTTTTGCTAGCATAATGGATAACATTTAATTTCTTATCAACTCTTTGTCCTAGAATAGCACCGACAGCATAATCACTAGCATCACACATAATTTCAAAAGGCAAGTTCCAATCAGGCGGTTGAACAATAGGTGCAGAAGTTAAGGCTTTCTTAAGTGTTTCAAAGGCTTCTACACAATCATCATAAAAAACAAATGGAACATCCTTTTGTAAAAGATTTGTAAGAGGCCTAGAAATTTTAGAGAAGTCTTTAATAAACCTCCTATAGAAACCAGCATGATCGAGAAAACTACGAATACCTTTAATATCTTTAGGACATGACATTTTCTCAATTGCATCAACTTTAGCTTTATCCACCTCAATACCTCGTTCAAAAATTTTATGTCCCAAGACAATACCCTCATTAACCATAAAGTGGCACTTCTCCCAATTCAAGACAAGATTAGTTTGCTCACATCTCTGCAAAACTCGATCAAGGTTGCTCAAGCAATCATCAAAAGAAGTTCCATAAACAGAAAAATCATCCATGAAAACCTCAACAATCTTTTCACAAAAATCAGAGAATATAGCAGTCATACATGTTTGAAAGGTAGCAGGTGCATTGCATAAACCAAAAGGCATACATCTATACGCATAAGTTCTGAAAGGGCAAGTAAAGGTGGTTTTCTCCTGATCAGGTTGTGAAACAGGTATTTGAGAAAAACCAGAATATCCATCTAGGAAGCAAAAGTGTGTGTGCTTTGATAATCTTTCTAGCAATTGATCAATAAAAGGCAAGGGTGATCTTTTCTAGTTGCTTTATTTAATTTTCTAAAATCAATAACCATTCTATAGCCAGTAACAATTCTTTGTCGAATGAGTTCATTTTTATCATTAGGAACAACGGTAATACCTCCTTTCTTAGGGGCACAATGAACGGAACTCACCCATCTACTATCAGCTATGGGATAGATTATACCTGCTTCCAGAAGCTTTAATATTTCAGTTCTTACCACTTCTTTCATCTTAGGATTCAAACGTCGTTGATGATCAACAACGGGCTTAGCATCAAGTTCCATATTAATCTTGTGCTGACAGAGAGTGGGACTAATGCCCCTAAGATCATCTAGAGTATATCCAATAGCAGCACGGTGCTTCTTCAGAATTTTCAATAATCTTTCTTCTTCATGTTCTGAAAGGTTAGCACTAATAATAAAATGATATATCTTTTTCTCATCAAGATAAGCATATTTCAAAGTGTCAGGCAATTGTTTCAATTCAAACACAGGATCACCTTTAGGTGGAGGAGGACCTCCTAGAGTTTCAATAGGAAAATTATGTTTGAGCAGAGGTCGTTGTTCAAAGAAAATTTTATCTATCTCATTTCTTTCATGCATGTGCATATCATTTTCATGGTCTAGCAAATATTGTTCTAGTGGATCAATAGGGGGCACGGCAATAGAAGCAAGACCAATTATTTCATCCTTACTAGGTAATTCTTTCTTGTGAGGTTGTCTATTAAACTTGGAAAAATTAAACTCATGAGACTCATCACCAAAGCTAACACTGACAGTTTGTTTATGACAATCTATAGTAGCATTGCCAGTGTTCAAGAAAGGTCTACCAAATATAATGGGACAGAAGTCATCTTGTGGGGAACCAAGGACTAGAAAATTAGTGGGGTATTTTATTTTCCCACACAAGACTTCAACATCTCTAACAATCCCAAGTGGTGTGATGGTGTCTCTATTAGCAAGCTTAATAGTAACATCTATGTCTTCTATTTCAGCGGGTGCTATGTCATTCATAATTTCTTGGTATAAAGTAAAGGGAATAGCACTCACACTAGCACCTAAATCACATAAACCATGATAACAATGATCTCCTATTTTAACTGAGACAACAGGCATGCCAAAAACAGGTCTATGTTTATCTTTTTCATCGGGTTTGGCAATTCTAGTAGCTTCATCACAGAAGTAAATAACATGCCCATAAATATTTTCTACCAGGAGATCTTTAACCATAGCAACACTAGGTTCTACTTTAATTTGTTTAGCGGGTTTAGGTGCTCTAATATTACTTTTGTGAACCACAGTTGAAACCTTAGCATGTTCCTTTATCCTAACAGGGAAAGGTGGTTTTTCAATATAAGTGGTAGGAACAACTGGGTCAACATTATAAATAATGGTTTCATCCTTAGCTATGTCAGGTTCTTTAATTTCTTCTTTGATAGGTGGGTTATATTTAAACTACTTCTCCTTAGGGAGATCAACATGAGTAGCAAATGATTCACAAAAGGAGGCTACTATCTCAGAGTCAAGTCCATATTTAGTGCTAAACTTGTGAAAAGCATCAGTATTCATAAAAGATTTAACACAATCAAATTCAAGCTTAATACCTGACTCTTTACCTTCGTCGAGTTCCCAATCTTCAGAGTTGCGTTTAATTCTTTCTAAAAGATCCCACCTGAATTCAATAGTCTTCTTCATAAAAGAACCAGTACAAGAAGTATCGAGCATGGATCGATCATCATGAGAAAGCCGAGCATAAAAATTCTGAATAATAATTTCTCTTGAGAGCTCATGATTGGGGCATGAATATAACATTGACTTAAGCCTCCCCCAAGCTAGAGCGATACTTTCTCCTTCACGAGGCCAAAAATTATATATATAATTCCGATCACGATGAACTAGATGCATAGGATAATTTTTTTGGTGAAATTCCAATTTCAATCGATTCCAGTTCCAAGATCCAATGCCATCGCATAGCCTATACCATGCCAATGCTTTTCCCTTCAAAGATAAAGGGAAAACCTTCTTCTTAGCTTCATCTCCAGGCAAACCTGGAATAATCCAACAATTTCATCCACATATATCAAGTGCATATCATGATGTTCAGTTCCATCTCCTGCATAAGGATTAGCTAGCAGTCTATCATACCCGAAGGAATTTCATAACCAATATTTTCAGTGGGTGCAGTAGGTTGAGGGGTAGCTAATTGTGTTTCCGGTGGAGGTGAAGATACCCCAAACAAACCCCTGAAAGGATGATTCTCCATAGTAACAAGTGACAATAAATTTCAGCACGTAGTAATAATTTTCCCTTACCAATTTCCACTTACCAAGAGCGCTTCACTCCCCGGCAACAGCGCTAGAAAAGAGCCTTGATGACCCACACGTACAGGGGATCAATCATAGTACTTTTGATAAGTAAGAGTGTCGAACCCAACGAGGAGCAGAAGGAAATGACAAGTGGTTCTCATCAAGGTATTTTCTGCAAGCACTGAAATAGTCGGTAACAGATAGTTTGATAGCAAGATAATTTGTAACGAGCAAGTAACGGTAACAGTAAATAATGTGCAGCAAGGTAGCCCAATCCTTTTGTGGCAAAGGACAGGCCAAAATAGTCTCTTATGATAAGCAAAGCGTTCTTGAGGGGAGACGAGAATTTCATCATATCACTTTCATCATGTTGATTTGATTCGTGTTCGCTACTTTGATAATTTGATATGTGGGTGGACCGGTGCTTAGGTGCTGTTCTTACTTGAAAAAACCTCCTACTTATGATTAACCCCCTCGCAAGCATCCGCAACTACGAGAAAAGTATTAACATAAAATCCAACCATAGCATTAAACTTTTGGATCCAAATCAGTCCCTTACGAAGTAGCACATAAACTAGGGTTTAAGCTTCTGTCACTCTAGCAACCCATCATCTAATAACTACTCCACAATGCATTCCCTTAGGCCCAAATATGGTGAAGTGCCATGTAGTCGACGTTCACATGACACCACTAAGGGAATTACAAGATACATATCATCAAAATATCGAACACATATCAAGTTCACATAATTACTTGCAACATGACTTCTCCCGTGACCTCAAGAACAAAAGTAACTACTCACAAATAATAATCATGCTCAAGATCAGAGGGGTATTAAATAGCATAATGGATCTGAACATATAATCTTCCACCAAATAAACCATATAGTAATCAACTACAAGATGTTATCAACACTACTAGTCACCCACAAGTACCAATCTAAGGTTCCGGTACAAAGATTGAACACAAGAGATGAACTAGGGTTTGAGAGGAGATGGTGCTGTTGAAGATGTTGATGGAGATGTCCCTCCCAAAGATGGGAGAGTTGTTGGTGATGACGATGACGATGATTTCCCCCTCTGGGAGGGAAGTTCCCCCGGCAGAATCGCTCTGCCGGAGGGCAAAAGTGCTCCTGCCCATGTTCCGCCTCGAGACGGCAGCACTTCATCCCGAAAGTCCTCTCTTTCTTTTTTCTAGGTCAAAATGACTTATATACTAGAAGAGGGGCACCGGAGGTGGGCCGAGGAGGGCACAACCCACCAGGGCGCGCCTGGGCTCCCTGGCGCGCCCAGGTGGGTTGTGCCCACCTGGTTGGCCCCCTATGGTAGTTATTTGCTCCAATATTCTTCATATATTCCAAAACAATTCTCCGTAAATTTTCAGCTCATTTGGAGATGTGCAGAATAGGTAACTCTGACATAGCTTTTTCAGGTCCATAATTCCAGCTGCCGGTATTCTCCCTCTTTGTGTAAACCTTGCATAATATGAGAGAAAAGGCATTAGAAATACTCCAAAAAGCATTATTATACATAAAAACATTATAAATAACATTGGAAAACATGATGCAAAATGGACGTATCAGCGTGCTAAGCATTCCATTCGCACGAGACATAACATAAACCCTAGATCTGAAATATTTTGGATGCGAGGGACAACTACAAACCACATCCGTACTAGTTACCTAAGCAATAATGATCTAAGATATGCGGTAAAATTGGAGAATAATAACCGTGGATGAACTCGAACGAGAAGAACGAGTTCACGCCACACATACCCTAGCTTGGTGATGTGCAGCAGCTACGGCGGCGCGGGGAAGAAGATGTCTCGCGGCGGCGAGGAAAGACTCCAGAGACCGCTTTCCAGCAGTGAAGCGACGAAGAGATCGTCGGGGTCAAGCTCAAGGTGGAGCACTGCGGCGAGGGTTTTGGCGGAGACGGTGGGGAGGAGGAAGAGAAGTGAATGAGGGAGCGGTGGTACTGCGGTATTTATATGCGAGGGAAAATAGTCGTGGTGACTGAATCCGATCGAACGGCCACAATCGAGGGACTATTGCTATTCAACGGACAAGATGGGGTGGCAGTTTATGGATTGCATGTGGCAACCATCATAAAATATCATGGTCCTGACTTGGGCAGGAAACCCCAAATTTTGGACGGCTTACGCCAAAATAGATTAAAGTTCGGAGCTAATCTTTATCGTGGTTAAGGACACCAGATAAAGTTTCGGTACCAGATGAAATTGAGCATTCATAACGGAACAGCATAGACTGGAAAAATAGAACAGAGGGAAAACAGGGTCCTAGGCATTTCACTCAGACAACGAAACACAAACACCCAAAAGAATTAGCTATGAGAGAAATGCATTCGGACAAACACAAAATCTTTCGATCAAAAATAAACTCGACGAAAGAAAATTGTGGTGGCGTGACCCACCGTATAAGAACTGTATGACCCCGAGCGTCGCACAATTATTGTGGCACCCGGTTAGTCTAGTTCTTCGCTAATGTATTCACTCTCAGAAAGAAAATTTGACTTTGTCAAAATTTTCAAACTCTTCGAGTGTTGTGCACCCATTCCTTCTAAGATGTGGAAGTGTAGGTACGGGTGTCGAGTCCAGCTTACAGCACGTTTGCGAAGTCCAGGATATTTAGCTCACACCATAACACATAGAATCTTTTCTCATCGAGAGGGTTGGTGAAAATATCAGCGAGATTGCCTTCGGTCTTGACGTGATTGATGACAATATCCTCTCGAGCAACATGATCGCGAATGAAATGATGTCTGATGGCAATATGCTTCGTGCGAGAATACTGCACTGGATTGTGTGCAATTTTGATAGCACTCTCATTGTCACAATATAAGGGAATCGTCTTGACCTTGATGCCATAATCCTTCAGAGTCTGCTTCATCCACAATAACTGAGTACAACACGCGCCAGCAGCAATATATTCGGCCTCAGCCGTAGAGAGAGATACACAATTCTGCTTCCTTGATGACCAACATACCAATGATCTACCAAGGAAATGGCATGTCCCCGTAGATATCCTGTCAACCAAGTCACCAGCGTAATCTGAGTCTGAGGGTTTTGAAATCAGATCGTTCACGAATCATCAGGACAAGTGTGTCGAATGAACTGTCAAGTGATCGGAGCAGTTTCTTCACAACTTCATGGTCAGTGATGTCTTTGGCGGCGAGGCCTTGTAGCTTATTTGCGATGTTGCTCAGACGATCGAAGGTTTGCTGACAGCTTTCATTTCCAATGCGCTTGAACCGATTGAACTTTGCTCAAAGAGTATCAATGCGAGCTTCTTTCTGAGTCGAAACATCCCCATTTATCTTCTCGAGAATGTCCCACAATTCCTTCGCAGTTTCACACTATTGATGGCGAAGAAATTGAGCACGAGAGAGATGGCCACCAATTTCTTATTTAGCTTGTGCGTCCATCTGAATGAGTTTCTTCTCAGCATCAGTGGGGGCTTGAGGTATTTCAACCATGAACCCAAACTGCACCACATTCCACATATCATCATCAATAGCTCGGAGATGGATCTTCATCTTCTCCTTCTAGAAGGGATAGTCCGTCCCATCGAATATGGGAATCTTGAGATGTGACTTGTAGCTCACTGAAGACATACTTAAACTCCAAGGTTGTTAGACCAAAATGAGCAGAGTCAAGGAGTACCTTGCTCTGATACCAATTGTAAGAACGAAGTATATCTACCAGAGGGGGGTGAATGGGAGTTTTAAAATTTGTTCAAACATCTCAAAACTCTTGAAACCCAACAGCAGAGCAAATGAAAAACAAACTACAGCGAGCTATAACTAAGTACCGAATGGAAACTAAAACATGCATCGAGACAAATCACATGAAGGAAAACATATTGAATGTAAACATGGGCAGTAGAGGTCACTAGTGATGCTTGATGGCAATAGGGTATTTGTTCGACCAGTTCATCCTTCTGCACAAGGACAATGTCTGGTTGGAGGGGTTGTGACTTAACATGGAAGATAAAATCTCTTCACCCTATTCTCCTCGACAATTGGTTCGTCAACCAATGCCGATCACTCGTGGTAGATACTTGAGGCGATCTCCGAACCTTTACAGACTTCTTCTTTGAGAACCACAATCACTCTTGGTCTCTGCAGAAATTGACACCTAGCCGTCTAGAGAGTTTGCAGCTCTCAAGAGTAATAGGCGGAGCGTACTAGACTTAGATTCGAGTGATGTTGAACCACTATCTAATTCTTCGGCTCTAGGGGTTTTCTCTCAGTGGATTTTAAACTCAAATTGCTCAGAGAGGGGTTTGCTCAACAATCTTCTCAGAATCAAATGAAGCAGCCACCGGACAAAGCCGGCGCGGGGTGGCTATTTATAGCCGCAGCCTTCCCTGATGGGAAATGACCAAATTGGACATCGAAAGCAGCCAATGGCCTAACGACACGAGTCCAACGGTCGGATTTTGAGCACAATGGTAACATTACTTGCAGAGCAAGTAATGCTAACTCCTCGGTCTGAGACAAATCTCTCGCAGCGAAGATCACAGTCTCTTGCTGGCAAGTATTTGCTCGGAACACAAAGAGATTTCTCTCGCAACTTTCATAGGATTTGGGTTTAGCATCAGAGAATCAAAGTTTTGAACGCTACACCCCTCTTAATAGTACAGTGGTCCTATGACTCAATAAAAGAAGAAGAACAATGAAATAAATGATGCGTCTTCATTTCATCGTCAACCTCCTTGGACGCAGTCATCTTCTTCGAACAGGCACCGAACCAATTGCTTCACTTCAGCAATTTTGAGGGGTCACTCTTGTTATCATAATATTCGGTGATAACCTAAACTACAACGCAGGGAGATTACCTTCGTTGTTTACATCAAACTCCTTGTGATCTCAGGGACCTGTTACTCTGTGTGCACTAGCAAACACATAAGTCCCAAACTGTTTATGTCAACAAACTCCAAAACATGAGGGGCCTATCATTGCACCAACACAACCCTTCTAGTGCGTCAGTACTTGTACTATCTCATATACATGGGGATCGAGCATCAGCTGCACATAATTTTTTTTATGCAATGGCTCGCTCAATTTGCACCAATTTTCAATTCTTGCTATGCGTAGCCTTCTTCTTCTTGTAAAAAGAAAACATCAATACTATTTGGTGAATGTTCGCTGGGGAGCCAACATTACCGAACACTCTCTTCACCATTGCACGGATCTTGGCGCATGCACGTGGCAACCTAGGATTGTTGAAGTTGTTCGCTATCAGCTGACTCCTGGTGAACGCGCTCTGTTTCTTTTACCAAAAATTACAAGGTCGCGCATTTGATGGGTGTCAGACCTGGCACCTCCTTGGCAGGGGGTGCTGGGCTTACCACTCGACTAAGTAGGGGGGTTGTGAACATTTTGGGACTGGAAGTCTTATAAGTTTTCTAAGCTAAATTTGTCCACAAATTCGACTTTTCATTTTAAAAATTCTGAAATCCATTTTTTATACTTTTTTGGAAGAACAAAAATCCCTTTTTTTCTAACTTGCCATGTGCATTTTTTATTTATAGGTACTTGGCATTTTTTTATTATTGTAGGTACCATGTCACTTTTATTATAGGTCACATGGCAGTTTTTTATTAATAAGAGATTGGCATGTTATTAAGTAATAACATGACATTTTTTATCATTACGAGGATGCCAATTTATTATTAAGAGTGTGGCATTTTTATTATTAATAACATGGCATCTTTATTATTAGAAACATGGCAATTTTATTATTAACTAGATGGCAGTTGTATTATTGGGGACATGGCATTTTTCTTATCAAGAGGGTGGCAATTTTATTATATAGAGTGTGACATTTTTATTATTAGTAGGATGGCAGTTTTATTATATAAAGCATGACATTTTTTATTATTGTTGACATTGCATTTTTATTATTAGAGGATGGCATTTTTAGTCTGCTATTTTTTTATTATTGGTTAACAAGATGATAGTTATTATTAGGAGGATGATTTTTTTATTAGCATGTCATTTTTTACACTGGCATGGCATTTTTTATGAATTTTTCCACAGTCAACCAAATATAGCAAAAAAAAGAGCATGCCATTTTTTTTTGGTCCTTCAGCCAAAAAAATAAAAAAAATCTCCCAAACATTGTCTTTTTCACGGCAAAACATATGTCCGGTTGAATTCATACCATTTTTAAATTTATAAAGTATCATGGCATTTTTTTAAGTAACATGGCATTTTTCATATTATTCACATGATGGCAATTATATTTTTTAGGTGTACTCTTTTCTTAGAAGAAAATATGTTTTTTTGTTCATCACTTTTTGAAAAAAACGTAATCTGGGCCTTTTGGGGCCACTGGAGGTTCACCCTGGCAAACAGGGGTTACGTTCCAGAGGAAAACATTAACGTTTAAATCAGGAGAAGTGGGATTCGAACTCCGAACGCCAATGTGAATTCCCACACACGTTAACCACTAGGACACGCTCAATTTGTTGATTACTAGTGGAAACATAGCTGTTTTGACCATTCATTCAGTACAAACATTAAACATATACTAGAAAACATAAATTTGAAAAAGCATTAACAAAAACCACGAATTGAAAGATATCAAATATTTTTCGAAAGGTTCGTACCAATTGAAAAACATTTGCAAAAATGGAAAAAGTTCATGAATTTTTAAAAAGTTCATTGAATTTGAAAAAAGTTCATCGATTCTGAAAAAAGTAGTCCATCAATCTTGAAAAAAGTTCACCGGTTTTGAAAAAGTTCACTCATTTAGAGAAAAAACAAGAAAAAACGAACAAAACCGTTCCAAGAAAAAAGAAAAAGAAAAATACCAATGAAACCGTTTCAAGAAAAAAAAACAAAAGTAATAAAAAGCTATAAATAACACAAAAGTGAGGTGTTCTGTCAAAAAACACAAAGTGAGGAGTTTTTTAGGCTTTGGACAGTGGGGGAGCCCCCCATTGACTTTGTATTGCTCAGAAGTCAAAAGTTACAGACACGAGTTACATGTATGGAGGGGGGAGGGGCCAAGGGTTGGGGGGGTACAGGTAAAACTACAAAGTCTTTACACCGAGGCTACTAGTCTTATCATGAAAGGCTCCAAGCTACTCTTGGTCCTGTATCTCAGAAGCTCAAAATCACTTTTAAATCTGTCTCGCCAGGAGTCTACAGTGGGGGAAATTCCTATAAAAATGCTCGTTGTTTCTCTCCTTCCATATGCTCCACTCAACAACAGTAAAGACCTCCATACACATGGGGGCAGCCCAAAGCTCCTTCGCCGCATGCAACAGCTACAATCTGCTATTCGGGCTAGGCCATTTGATGCCTAGTTTTTCCCAACATGCCTTACTGAAGGGGCACTTGATAAAGAGGTGTTCTGAGGTTTCCTCAGAGGGTGGCAACACAGCAAGCATGAATAATTGTTATCTTGGAGAACCTTGTTCCTCCTCTGCAACATATTTTGCATGTTAAGGCGATCACCCAGCAGCATCCAACAGAACAGCTTCCATTTGTTTATTACATTTTGTCTTCCAAATCCATCAAAAAGTCTCATCAGCTTGCATATCATGGAAACAATGCATATAGTATCTACTGGAGATGAAGGTTTTAGAGCCCCAAATACATCTCCACCGATCGGGCATGGCCTCCAACTCCACTTGATCCAAGTCATTCTGTAGGTTAGTCAGCTCTCCTCTCGCCTGAGGCGACAAAGGGAAATGAAAGTTTTGCCCGAGGGTTTCTGCCGTGAGAAGTTTCTGAACCGACACATCCATCCCTCGCAAAACGAGAAGATCTTGGGGTGGCTTTGATCAATTGAATCCTGTCGCCGAAGATCCTTTCAAAAGAAGTGTAGTGGATCCATCCCCAATGCTCACTGATGTGACACCTCGGTATATAGACGATAACTGCATCACATCACGCCACCAAACTGACCCACATGGCTCAGAGGCGTGCAGCACCTCCCCGGCATAGTACGATGACCACACCAACTTCACCCAAGGCACATCAAACTGATTATAGAATTTATGTAGTTGTTTGAGCAGAAACCCTTGGTTTTGAACACGAAGATCTATGATCCCCAAACCTCCCTTATTTTTGGGCCTGCAAACTAGAGACCAGGCCTCCAGCGAGCTTGATGTGGTGCCATCCTCTGATTTCTTGGTCCATAGGCAGCACCTTCTCAACTTGTCTAGGTGTTCTAAGATTTTGGGTGGTATCTTCATCAAGCACATAGCATAAATCGCCAAGGAGGTAACTACCGAGTTCACTAATGTCAGTTTGGAGACATAGTCTAGCAGAGATGCAGCAGTTGAGAGTTTGCGCTCCACCGAGGAAACTAGAGGCAATAGGTCAAGCACCGTCGGGCGGGTCGTCCCCATGGGCAAACCTAGGTATGTGAACGGCATCTGCCCAATCCCACAGCCAAACAGATCTACCAGTTCTTTGGCGCGGTCCGCAGTTGTGTTCATCCGAACAAGGGTTGATTTCTGAAAATTGATACGCAGACCAACCGAGAGCGCATAATCCTGAAGTGTTCTTTTCATGTGTTCCACTTGTGTACGATCAGCTTGAATGATGACGATCGTGTCATCCGCGTACTGGATGACAGGTGATACGTCTCCATCGTATCTACTTTTTCAAACTCTTTTGCCCTTGTTTTAGACTCTAATTTGCATGATTTGAATGGAACTAACCCGGACTGACGCTGTTTTCAGCAGAACTGCCATGGTGTTATTTTTGTGCAGAAATAAAAGTTCTCGAAATGACCTGAAACTTCACGGAGAATATTTTTGGAATAAATAAAAAATATTGGCGAAAGAATCAACCGAGGGGAACCCATCGCCGGTCCACAAGGGTGGGGGGCGCGCCCCCCTGGCTTGTGGCTCCCACGAAGCTCCACCGACCTCAACTCCAACTCCATATATTCACGTTCGGGGAGAAAAAAAATCAGAGAGAAGGATTCATCGTGTTTTACGATACGGAGCCACCGCCACCTCCTGTTCTTCCTCGGGAGGGCAGATCTGGAGTCCGTTCAGGGCTCCGGAGAGGGGAAATCGTCGCCACCATCATCATCACCATCCTTCATCACCAATTTCATGATGCTCACCACCGTGCGTGAGTAATTCCATGGTAGGCTTGCTGGACGGTGATGGGTTGGATGAGATTTATCATGTAATCGAGTTAGTTTTGTTAGGGTTTGATCCCTAGTATCCACTATGTTCTAAGATTGATGTTGCTATGCCTTTGCTATGCCTAATGCTTGTCACTAGGGCCCGAGTGCCATGATTTCAGATCTGAACCTATTATGTTTTCATGAATATATATATGTGTTCTTGATCCTATCTTGCAAGTTGTAGGTACCTATTACGTGTTATGATCCGCATACCCCAAGGTGACAATAATTGGGATTCTTTCCGGTGATGACCGTAGTTTGAGGAGTTCATGTATTCACTAAGTGCTAATGCTTTGGTCCGGTTCTCTATTAAAAGGAGGCCTTAATATCCCTTAGTTTCCATTAGGACCCCGCTGCCACGGGAGGGTAGGACAAAAGATGTCATGCAAGTTCTTTTCCATAAGCACGTATGACTATATTCGGAATACATGCCTACATTAGATTGATGAATTGGAGCTAGTTCTGTGTCACCCTAGGTTATAACTGTTGCATGATGAATGCCATCCGACATAATTATCCATCATTGATCCATTGCCTACAAGCTTTTCACATATTGATCTTTGCTTCGTTACTTTTCCGTTGCCACTGTTACGATTGCTACAAAACTGCTACTGTTACTTTTGCCACCGTTACCGTGACTTCCATACTGCTTTGCTACTAAATACTTTGCTGCAGATATTAAGTCTTTCAGGTGTGGTTGAATTGACAACTCAGCTGCTAATACTAGAGAATATTCTTTGGCTCCCCTTGTGTCGAATCAATAAATTTGGGTTGAATACTCTACCTTCGAAAACTGTTGCGATCCCCTATACTTGTGGGTTATCAAGACCTTTTTCTGGTGCCGTTGCCGCAGAGCATAGCTCTATTCTCTGAGTCACTTGGGATTTTATATCTGTTGATCAATATGAGGAATTTTAAAGATACAAGAACCAAGATTTTTCCCTCTACTACGAGGGGAGGTAAGAACTGCCATCTAGCTCTGCACTTGATTCACCTTCTGTTTTGAGTAAGCTTGCGACACCTACACCTGCTAGTAACTCTGATATGTCACAAGTAATTGATGATGCCACTTTTGCTATGCATGATGCTTATGATGATACTACTGCTTTGCTTGATAATACTGTGCCACTAGGTGAATTTCTTGATGAACAACTTGCTAGGGTTAGATAAAATGAAATTGCTGAAACTAATGATATTATTGAAACTGAAGATTATGATTCTCCCCCTAGATATGAATTGCCTGTTGTACCTGAGGGTTATATTATGGATGAAGAAACTGCTAGAGACTTTCTTGCTTGCAATGATAGAGAAGATCTTAAGAAATTGCTAGCTAAGCTGAAAGAAAAGTCTTTGAATGTTAGAATGCAATATGATCTTAAGTTTGCTACTTCACCTATCTTTGTTACTGATAAGGATTATGAATTCTCTGTCGATCTTGAGTTAATTATTTTGGTTGAATCTGATCCTTTCTATGGTTATGAATCTGAAACTGTTGTGGCACATCTTACTAAATTGAATGATATAGCCACCCTATTTGCTTATGAGGAAAAAATTCGCTACTATTATATTCTTAAATTGTTTCCTTTCTCGTTAAAGGGTGATGCTAAGTTATGGTTTAATTCTCTTGCTCCTGGTTGTGTGCGTAGTCCCCAGGATATGATTTAGTACTTCTCTCAAAAATATTTCCCTGCTCATAAGAAACAAGCTGCTTTAAAGGAAATATTTAACTTTGTGCAAATTGAAGAAGAGAGTCTCCCACAAGCTTGGGGGAGGCTTCTCCAATTACTTAATGCTTTGCCTGATCATCCTCTCAAGAAAAATGAAATACTTGATATCTTTTATAATGGACTAACCGATGCTTTTAGGGACCACCTAGATAGTTGTGCTGGATGTATATTTTCAGGGAACAAACTATTGAGCAAGCTGAATTGCTATTGAATAATATATTGAGTAATGATAATGATTGGACACTTCCTGAACCAACTCCTAAGCCAACTCCTAAGAAAAGAGGTATTCTATTTCTCAGTCATGAAGCTATGCAAGAGGCAAAGAAACCTATGAAAGAAAAAGGTATTAAAGCTGAAGATGTTAAGAATTTACCACCTATTGAAGAAATACATGGTCTTGATAACCCGACACAGGTAGTAGAAGTAAATTCTCTTTATATATTTGATGAAGGTGATATTCCTCATAATAAGTTTGCTAGTCAATGCTTGGATGGGTTTGATAATTTTATTGTTAAACAAGAAAATTTCAATGCTTATGTTAGTAGACAATTGAAACGTAATGCTCACATGCTTGATTACTTGGGTGATTATATGAGTAGAACTGTTAATGATCTTAAGCTTATTAGTAAACATGCTTCCATGGTTACAACTCAAGTAGAACAAGTACTTAAGGCACAGGATGATTTGCTTAATGACTTGAATAGTAAGAATAATGATAGTGTTGTTAGGGTTATGACTAGAGGTGGTAAAATGACCCAGGAACCTTTGTATCCTGAGGGTCATCCTAAGAGAGTTGAGCAAGACTCCCAGAGAATTAATACTGATGTATCTAGTCCTATTAATAAAAAGAAAAAGAAAACTGATAGGACTTTGCATGTTTCTAGTGAACCTGTTATAGACACACCTGAGAATCCAAATGATATTTCTATTTCTGATGCTGAGACACAATCTGGTGATGATCATGAACCTAGTGATAATGTTAATGATGATGTTCATGTTGATGCTCAACCTAGTAATGATAATGATGTAGAGATTGAACCTGCTGTTGATCTTGATAACCCACAATCAAAGAATCAACGTTATGATAAGAGAGACTTCGTTGCTAGGAAACATAGTAAAGAAAGAGAACCATGGGTTCAAAAACCCATGCCCTTTCCTCCTAAGCCATCCAAGAAAAAGGATGATGAGGATTTTGACCGCTTTGCTGAAATGATTAGACCTATCTTTTTGCGTATGTGTTTAACTGATATGCTTAAAATGCCTCCTTATGCTAAGTATATGAAAGATATTGTTACAAATAAAAGAAAGATACCGGAAGCTGAAATTTCCACCATGCTTGCTAATTATACTTTTAAGGGTGGAATACCAAAGAAACTTGGGGATCCAGGAGTACCAACTATACCATGCTCCATTAAAAGAAACTATGTTAAAACTGCTTTACGTGATCTTGGAGCCGGTGTTAGTGTTATGCCTTTCTCTTTATATTGTAGACTTAAATTGAATAAGTTGACACCTACTGAAATCTCTTAGCAAATGGCTGATAAATCAACTGCTATACCCATCGGTATTTGTGAGGATGTGTCTGTTGTGGTTGCAAACGTTACTATCTTACCGGACTTTGTTATTCTTGATATTCCCGAGGACTACAGTATGTCGATCATCCTTGGTAGACCCTTTTTGAATACTGCAGGGGCTGTTATTGATTGCAATAAAGGCAATGTCACTTTTCATGTTAATGGTAATGAGCATACGGTAAACTAAGAAACAACCTCAAGTTCATAGTATCAATTCTATTGGAAAAATTTCAACTATTACTATCGGAGGTTTTGAATTCCCTCTCCCTACTGTCAAAAAAAATATGATATTCTTATTGTTGGGGACATGCATATCCCCGTTCAGGTAACTTAGTATTATTCGAAAATTCTCCGGTTTCATGTTATTCGAAAGAGGTTTGTTAATAAGACTTGATCAACCTTGTTAACGGATTCCTTTTGATGAGCATGAGATGGATGAATTTAGAAGGCACAACTTTCTGTACTTACTTTTTACTTCCTATTATTTAGAATAAAGCAAAAATAGTATTTTCTGTCTGTTTTCTGAATTATCCGTGCAATAAAAAATATCCCGAAAATAAAAGTTCTCCAAATGCCCTGAAAATTTAGTATGATTTTTTATAGAATATTTTAGAATTTCTAGCACTGAGATTGCACCAGGGGGCTGCACCAATGGACCACAAGGGTGGAGGGCGCGCCTCCCTGCCTTGTGGGTCCCATCCACTTATTCCAGTACCCATCCACTTCGTCTTCCTCCAGAAAAAATCATCCTGTAGCTCAAACCCGTGTTCTTGCTCATTTTTCTGCCACTTTCGATCTCCTTGCTCAAAGCTCCATTTGCATAACTGTTTTGGGGGATTGTTCTTTGGTATGTGACTCCTCCAATGGTCCAATTAGTTTTTTTTCTAGTGCTTTATATATTGCAAATCTTTGCTGCTGTAGTGACCCTGTTCTTGAGCTTGCATGTCAAATTTATATGGTCCAATGTAGTTTTGATGCATGATATAGCCTCTAGACACTTGTAGGAGTAGTTGCTATCAATTTTGTTGAGTTTGGTTCATTTTTATTTTGAGTCACTAAAAATTTCAGAGAAAATGATGAGGAGATTGTTAAGAGGCTCTTCAAGTCGGGGTTCTAAAGAAAAGGAAAATGGAGAGAAGAAGAAACCCAAGTACAACCTTCCTCGCACCGCGGAAGTTTGGCCGTGTGAATGGCCATGTGATGCATTCTTGGAGGCGGCCGAAATTTATGAGGATTTATATTATTTGGCTGGGAATGCAGGCATCACCGACTTTCTCCACGATAAGTGTGATCAGTACCTCTTACTCACTAATACTTTCGTGCAAATTTTTCACTTTCATGCTAGGAGATCACCACCCACGGTAGAATTTTATTTATATGATGAGCATAAGGAGATGACGCTTTATGACTTTTGTGAGGTTTGTAAATTACCTTATGAGGGCAGCGTCGATGAGCCACGTCCTAGAGATGTGGAAAGTTTTATTGATGAAGTTACCGTTGGGGAAGGAAGAGGAGTGTCGGGAGCGAGAGTGTCTAGTTTACATTTTCCTGTTTTACGCTATTACTCATTATTTGCTGGGAGATGTTTAATTGGTCGTGGGGAGAGTGGAGGTCTTAGTGCTCCTGACCTTGCTATTTTGCGCCATGCTTTACTTCGTGATAAAACTTTTAGTTTGGGCGCTATGGTCGCTCGACGGTTGAGTTTAAACTGTACAAAGAGTCCTATCTTTGGAGATATCTATGCCTCCCGCCTCGCTAAATGCTTCGAGATACCCATTAGGCACGATGAGGTAGAGGAGAAGCTGCTGCCCACTATATACTTAGATTATGACAGTATGGTAGCACATGATTTTATTAAGAAAGACGATGACAAGAGACTCATTTATAACCTGGTATTTAGCGAGAAGACTTGTCAGATTATTACCTTGCCTGTACCTTCCTTGTTCGATATTCATTCAGGCAGGTACTTCATCTTGCCCGCGGACATTTACGCATACTGGGAGGGGACGTGATCCCCAGTTCCTGAGCCAGAGCCATCACCTGATCCATATCAGGAGTCTATTTATCAGTGGGAGCCGCAGGAGCTCGTCAACCAGTGGAACCCCCAGGATCCTCCTCAGTACACCGGAGAGAACTACTTTGATCCATGGGCGTAGACCAACTTAGGCCAAAAGCCTAAGCTTGCGGGAGTACGTATTTCTCACCGACATTACATTCATGTTCACACATTCATTCCCGTTGTTGGTGTTCATACTTTTTCATTGTATTATCCATGTTAGTTTACTTTCTTTTTCCCGCTTTCTTCTTGTGTGTTTGAAAAACTTTGAGAAAAACAAAACAAAAAATTTAGTTATAGCTTATTTCCCTACCATGCTTAGTTGTAGTATTAAAGAAAACCCAAAAAGATTTCTCGTTCTTCTTTTGCTTGTTGGGAGCTTTCCCGTGTAAATAGTTTTTCTCGTTCTTGTTTTACTTTCTTCAGAAAAACAAAAACTCCAAAAACATTTCAGTGTGCTTCTTTGAAATTCTTTTTCTTTTCTTTGGGAGTCGAGAGGAGAAGACCACGATGAAAATGTTAAGTGGCTCTCATATGCATTATTGTTCATCTAACGAAGAGCCCATATTACCTTGTCTTCTTCTTTGAATAAATATTTGCAGATTTCAGCTTAGTCCAATGCACGTGCACTATTATTATTATTCACATCGTTCGGTCATGCAAGTGAAAGGCAATAATGACGATATATGATGAAATGATTGGGATGAGGAAAAGCTGGTATGAACTCGACCTATCTTGTTTTTGTAAATATGATTAGTTCATCATTCCTGATTCAGCTTATTATGAATGAAACATGTTTGCAATGACAATTAGAGATTATAGTTACTCATGCCATGCTTAATTAGCTAGGAGTTTATAATGGTTTACCTTGCGTGTGATACAACCACGATTGCTATTCAAACGTCACATATTAAAGGATTGCCTGCCGAAGATAATTACGTGCCAAAAATATTTCCATTGGGTGGAGACGACAAGGAGGTTAAGGCGTTGGTTGCAGCCGTGGAAAAACAGTGTACAGTACAAAGGATTAATCCATATGGGCATTGCCCAACGTACATAGCTGTGTTTTCATGCACACATGTAAAAGGGAATCAAAGATCATGTACACATGCAAGTGGGCCTAACCAGAAATTGATTAAAATTCAAGTTATGTACATGCATGACAAAGAACAGGACGTTCTTGTCCAGAACTTGGGGCAGGCGCACAAATTAAGCAAGAAGGAAATACCAAGAGGATTTTCATTCATCTTCTTGCCTCACAAGAAAAATAGTAACAGAAGGATTTCCTGTCCGTTTAAGTTGTTAAGCCTGAAGGATTCTGGATGGGGTCCACCAGCAGGAGATGCACGCCAAGAAATAAACATTGCTAGAGTCCTAGATACTTTAAGTATGTCACGATGGAGTTGTATCTTATTCTGTGTGCGTGAGATAGACTAGGGAATTAATGGGTCGGTCACCTTGTGGGTCAAGTTAGGAGGATTGGTTACTACTATAAAACCAAGTCCGGGCATCATGTAAAAAGCTTAGGTTATTTTTTATGAAATAGACACAATGTGTTTTTCAGGGTAGACACCCGTATCAAGTTTTGGAGGGATCTTTAGAAAACCTCTGTGTTGCGATTTCTCTTCGTGGAAATTGTTTTGCGCGTGAGTACCATCATTGAGATTCGTTTTCTCGCGCTGGGCCGCAAGGTTCAAACCCTCTACTTCGTGTACACCGCGTGCGCGAGTGAGAGGTTGCTGCTACTAAAGGTGGAGTGCCGTGAAAGATCAGTTTAATTCAGCGGCGCGTCCGAGGTCGTGCCTACATCAGGTGGTATTCAGAGCAAGGTTGTTCACGGTACAATATTTTTCTTCGAGTTCTATTGAATTTTTTTTATCATGAGGAAAGATTGTAGCTCACAAATGATGATGTCGGCGGAGAAGGATCCATTGCGTGCCTTTCCGTGGTACCAATGCTTTACGCGTGTGCGTGTAAGGCCGGCGAGTTGTGCAACCTTGATGAATTGCTATTCTGGGATGAATTTGGTGAGTCAGACTATGGTTGATGCTTTGAACCTGCCGTTGATTGAACATCCAGAACCATATGAGCTTTGGTGGAAGGACAAGTTTGTCAAGATTATGCATCGCGTCGAGGTACAGTTCAGTTTATGCGGATATGGTGATCTGATCATGTGTGATATTCTTCCTATGCACATGCATACATGTTCGATAATGCTAGGAAAACCATGGACGGATAAAAGACAATTAACATATCATTCAGTTAGAGAATTTTCTTTTGCTCATGGAGGACAGTATGTACCGCTTGACTCGTACACATTTGATCAGTATAAGGCGGATCGTCAGAAGCGTGATATTGCTCAAGCTGCATTAGAAGAAAAGAAGAAGGTTGAGGCTGCTAAAATTTTTCCGGTCGTCGTTCAGTCTGCAAATAAAAATATTGTTGAAGAGATTGACTTGAAACCGAGGACGGTTTCGCTTCAAGGGGGAGAGGATGATACAACCACGATTGCTATTCAAACGTCACATATTAAAGGATTGCCTGCCGAAGATAATTACGTGCCAAAAATATTTCCATTGGGTGAAGACGACAAGGAGGTTAAGGCGTTGGTTGCAGCCGTGGAAAAAGTTGCCGAAAATAATGCCAAGCATGCGACCAGATTATGCCGAGGAAACGATGGTCGTGCGCGACAGCTTTGTAGACCAAAAATTACTCCTGTTTTTAAAAAGGAATTAATGCATGTTGATTCTCATCATACAGTGCTTGTACCAATACCTAGCAGAATGTACAACAAAAGGTCCAGATCGGATGCTGAACAGGAACCGAAGCCAAAAGATATAATTCCAACGTTTCGTACGCCTCCGAAGATAATAAGGATCGGCAGTTTGCAGTTTAAACTACAGGCATGCAATTGATAGGATCTGTCAAGGGATAAGTCTCCGTATTTTATTTAATCAAGTATATTTATCTGTAGAGGCAGGTCATGTGAATTCCATAGACTCGTAGTTTTCCTTGTACGTGGCAAACGTAAGTCAAGTTGTACTACTAGTTACGTACACGTTTTGAGTCAAGGTTAGTTGCAAGGTAATCAATGTGGCCGGATAATTAATTAGTTAAATCCTTAGTTATTTTATTAGAGAAGGGTCGGTTTCACAAGTTTGCATCGCCCATAAAAAGGGCTCGGCCACGGCCGATATAGAGATCAGTTTTTGAGTTTTATTTTGAGCATGACATATGCAGAAAAACGTCCGAGTTACGGGCGGCCATATCTTGTGTATTATCTATGATTTTCCCATCGTGGAAATTTACTAGCGACGGAGGGTTGATCATCACATCGACGCCTACGTGCTGATCCAAGGGGATCATTATTTTCATTCCTGTATTTTCGTACGTGGGTGAAAATTATCTTGAAGGTTGCGAGGAGGGACAGGGGGACGAACAGTTGATCAACCATCGCCGTGAAAGATCGGCCCATCTACACGTAAGAATTAGCATCTCGCTAGTCCGGGCTACATCAAGTGGTATTCAGAGCAAAGGTTAGTCACGGCGATTCAGTTTGCAATATCGTCTACGGAGTTGAGCATCAACATGTTGAGCAGGAACATATTGATGGAGGAGGAAGGCATTGGCGAGGTCACTCTTTTTCACACTCATTGCGTCGTGAACGAACGACGTGTCAATCTGACTATCGATGAGAGTACTGCAGTCAACATGGTAAGCATCGAGGTGGTGGAAAAATTGGGGCTGAAGATGGCACCTCTTGAAAGACCGTACATGCTGAAGTGGTTCAAAGGTGAAATCAAAATTACGCATCGGAATTTGCTAATTTTTGATCTGGGAAAATATTGTTGTGCGGAATTTTTTCATGTTTGTCCTGTGTCCATGGTGTCGTGCCATCTGCTACTTGGGAACCCATGGTGCAAACGTGTTGGGGCTGTTCGGAATTGCAAGAAAAATAGTTACTCTCTATCATGGAAGGGCCAACAAATATGTTTTGTTCCCATGCCAACGGATGTGTTCAGGGCAGATTGGAAAAATCGTTTGCTAAAAAGAGATGAACAACAGGAAGAAAGAAAGGAAGAAGTTGAAGCACCGACAGAGGGGTTGAATCTTTTGGTGGAGAAGGTAAAAATTTATGGCGGTGCAAAGGGACAACGTTGGAGTGTTTTTAAAACACAATGCATGATCAAGGATCGTGCATGCAAGATGATAATTGATGGCGGCAGCTTTACAAACGCCATTAGTAAAGATATTGTGCATGCATTGGGTTTGTCCATGTGGCGGCATCCGCAACCGCACCACGTGGAGTGGCTATACAATTCCGGAAAATTAAAGATCACGCATAAGGTGCGTTTGAAGTTCGCAGTTGGAGATTATATTGATACAGTGGACTGTGATGTTGTGCCGATGGATGCGTGTCAGTTGTTATTGGGAAGACCATGGCAGTTTGATCATGATGCAGTCCATGCCGGAAGATCCAACACATACATGTTCATGCATGATGGAAGGAAGCACGTGCTAAAACCAATGGTAGACACTGCAATAACCATAGAAAAGCAAGTTCCGAAGAGGAAAGTTGTACAAAAATTGGACACGAAACCGAGGACGGTTTCTATTCAAGGAAGGGAGGATGATGCGGGCAAGACACAATTGATCGATAATTCTACTAAAGCAGAGCCATTTGATGAGTCAAGGCATGAAAAAGTTGCGGAAAATAATGCCAAGCATGCGACCAGATTATGCCGAGGAAACGATGGTCGTGCGCGACAGCTTTGTGGACCAAAAATTGCTCCTGTTTTTAGAAAGGAATTAATGCATGTTGATTCTCATCATGCAGTGCTTGTACCAATACCTAGCAGAATGTACAACAAAAGGTCCAGATCGGATGCTGAACAGGAACCGAAGCCAGAAGATATAATTCCAACGTTTCGTATGCCTCCGAAGATAATAAGGATCGGCAGTTTGCAGTTTAAACTACAGGCATGCAATTGATAGGATCTGTCAAGGGATAAGTCTCCGTATTTTATTTAATCAAGTATATTTATCTGTAGAGGCAGGTCACGTGAATTCCATAGACTTGTAGTTTTCCTTGTACGTGGCAAACGTAAGTCAAGTTGTACTACTAGTTACGTACACGTTTTGAGTCAAGGTTAGTTGCAAGGTAATCAATGTGGCCGGATAATTAATTAGTTAAATCCTTAGTTATTTTATTAGAGAAGGGTCGGTTTCACAAGTTTGCATCGCCTATAAAAAGGGCTCGGCCACGGCCGATGTAGAGATCAGTTTTTGAGTTTTATTTTGAGTATGACATATACAGAAAAACGTCCGAGTTACGGGCGGCCATATCTTGTGTATTATCTATGATTTTCTCATCGTGGAAATTTACTAGCGACGGAGGGTTGATCATCACATCGACGCCTATGTGCTGATCCAAAGGGGTCATTATTTTCATTCGTGTATTTTCGTACGCGGGTGAAAATTATCTTGAAGGTTGCGAGGAGGGACAAGGGGACGAACAGTTGATCAAGCATCGCCGTGAAAGATCGGGCCATCTACACGCACGAATTAGCATCTCGCTAGTCCGGGCTACATCAGCGTGCCAACATGCTTTTAAAATGGTTGTGATGTAGTATGATAGGATGGTATTCTCCTTTGAATGATTCGAGTGACTTGACTTGGCACATGTTCACACATGTAGTTGAAAACAAGATCAACATAGCCTCCACGATATTTATGTTCATGGTGATTGATATCCTACTCATGCTTGCACTCAATGTTGGTTACTCTCAATGCATGATTATGACTGTTGTCGCTCTCTAGTTGGTCGCTTCCCAGTCTTTTGCTAGCCTTCACTTGTACTAAGCGGGAATACTGCTTGTGCATCCACTTCCATAAACCCAAAGTTATTCCATATGAGTCCACCATACCTTCCTATATCCGGTATTTACCTGCCGTTCCAAGTAAATTTGCATGTGCCAAACTCTAAACGTTCAAATGATAATCTGTTTTTTTTGCCCGAATCGCTCATGTAGCGACTGGGGCTGTCAGTATCTTCCATGCTAGGTGGGTTATTCTCACGATGAGTGGACTCCGCTCATCATTCACGAGAAAATGGCTGGTAATCGGGATGCCCAGTCCCATGCTCAAATCAAATCAAAATAAATTAAAACAAAACTCCCCCGGGATTGTTACTTGTATGGACGGTACCCGTTGTTTCGGACCAGCCGTGGAGTGTGCTTGTTGGTTGAGGGGGAGTAAAAAACTTTACCATTTTGTTTGGGACCGCCTATAATGTATCTAGCATGAAAGATATCAAGATCTCTCGGTCGTTATGTTGACAATGAAAGCATACCGCTCAAAATTATATTTATCTCTGTTTCAAAAAGCTCGAGCTCTGGCACCTCTGCAAATCCCTGCTTCCCTCTGCGAAGGGCCTATCTATTTACTTTTATGTTGAGTCATCATTCTCTTATAAAAAGCACCAGTTAGATAGCACCACTATCATTTGTATGCTTTGCTATTAATTGATATTGAGTATGACTGGATCTCTTTTACCATGAATTATAATGTCTAGTCAGTCCTTGATCTTCAGGGGTGCTTTGCATTTATGTTTTGCGGTCTCAGAAAGGGCTAGCGAGATACCATCTTGTTATATCATATCATGATTGTTTTGGAAAATTGTTGTCATCCGAGATTTATTATTATTACTCGCTAGTTGATTGTGCCATTGATATGAGTAAACGTGAGACCTAAATGTTATTGTGAATGTGGTTTTTTCATAATATTTGCTGAAAACCTGAATGCTGGCTATACATATTTGCAACAACAAGATCAAACCGAGTTTGTAAAAGTTTTTCTTTATCACTTTCAGTTTGTCAACTGAATTGCTTGAGGACAAGCAATGGGTTAAGCTTGGGGGAGTTGATATGTCTCCATCGTATCTACTTTTCCAAACTTTTTTGCCCTTGTTTTGGACTCTAATTTGCATGATTTGAATGGAACTAACCCGGACTGACGCTGTTTTCAACAGAACTGCCATGGTGTTATTTTTGTGCAGAAATAAAAGTTCTCGGAATGACCTGAAACTTCACGGAGAATATTTTTGGAATAAATAAAAAATATTGGCGAAAGAATCAACCGAGGGGGACCCATCGCCTATCCACAAGGGTGGGGGCGCGCCCTACCCCCTGGGTGCGCCTCCTGGCTTGTGGGTCCCACGAAGCTCCACCGACCTCAACTCTAACTCCATATATTCACGTTCGGGGAGAAAAAATCAGAGAGAAAGATTTATCGCGTTTTACGATATGGAGCCGCTGCCACCTCCCGTTCTTCCTCGGGAGGGCAGATCTGGAGTCCGTCCAGGGCTCCGGAGAGGGGAAATCGTCGCCACCATCATCATCAACAATCCTTCATCACCAATTTCATGATGCTCACCGTCGTGCGTGAGTAATTCCATCGTAGGCTTGCTGGACGGTGATGGGTTGGATGAGATTTATCATGTAATCGAGTTAGTTTTGTTAGGGTTTGATCCCTAGTATCCACTATGTTCTAAGATTGATGTTGCTATGACTTTGCTATGCCTAACGCTTGTCACTAGGGCCCGAGTGCCATGATTTCAGATCTGAACCTATTATATTTTCATGAATATATACGTGTTCTTGATCCTATCTTGCAAGTTGTAGACACCTATTACGTGTTATGATCCGCATACCCCAAGGTGACAATAATTGGGATTCTTTCCGGTGATGACCGTAGTTTGAGGAGTTCATGTATTCACTAAGTGCTAATTCTTTGGTCCGGCTCACTAATTGCTGACCCAGAGTTCCATTGAGTAAAACAAAGGATTTACCGGAAGAAAAGATACACTCGATCTACTTCAGCCACTTCTTGTTAAATCCCATGGCCCTCATGATTTGCATCATTGGTTCGTGTTCGATCATGTCGAAAGCTTTTGCGAAGTCCAATTTGAGTACAATGATCTCCCTCCCCAACGCCTGACATTGGTGGATGAATTTGAACGCCCATGCCATGCAATCCTCGATCGAACGCCCTTTCAAAAAACCATACTGGTTGCGGTGTATAATTCGGAGTATCACCTTTTGTAGGCGATTGGCAAGCAACTTTGTGAGCAGTTTGAGACAACAATTCAGCGATGTGATCGGTGAGGTGGCTGAGTTGGTTAGCAGAAACAGTAATAACTGGCGCTTGCAGCGCCAAATAGGATTGACCCGGCATTTCCTATTCGGCGCCTTCGGTGCACGTTGACGTGCATTTTGTTAACTGACGCTGAAGGCGCTCTTAGCTGGGTCGGCCCATATACCACTTTATTCTGTAAAATCCCCAAAATAAGGTGCACCCCCCTCCCCCAAAAAAGGTGCAGCGACTGGATTCAAATTCGAAACACCCATGTTCAAAGGCAAGCGTCCAACCACTACGCTATCCAACCAGTTCGTGAAACACTTGCTATTTTTCTTCTTTTATTATTTCTTCATTTCGTGGGTTTTTTTGAATGTTTTTATTCATTTTTTCTTTCTTCTTAAATGCGTGGATTCTTTTCAAATTCATGAACTTTTTCATCAAAATCAATGAACCTTTTTTTTCCAAAATCCATGAACTTTTATTCAAATTCACGAACATTTTTTGAAAAAGGATGAACTTTTTTCAAATTTGTGAACTTTCATAAATAATCGTTAAACTTTTTTCAAATTGATTAACTGTTTCTTCAGATTTGATCAATTCTTCTTCAAATTTGATGAACTTTTTTTTTCAAATTTCATGAACTTTTATCAAAATCGATGAACTTTTTTTCCAAATTTCTAAACTATTTTACAAAATATATGTGCCTTTTTCCAAAGCGACGATTTTTTTCAAAATTGATGAACATTTTAGAAAATCGATGAATTCATTGAAAAGTTGATTTTTTAAAAAAATGTTTTTTTTATTAAAATCGATGAAGTTTTTTCAAAACCGATGACATTTTTTCCAATCAATGAACTTTTTTCAAAACGGCTGAATTTTTTTCAAATTTGGTGAACTTTTTTCAGAAGATATAAACTTTTTTTCAAAATCGGTGAACTTTTTTCAAAATTGATGAACTTTATTTCAAATTTGTGAACTTTTCTTCAAAATCGATGAACTTCTTTTTCAAAAGTAACGATGAATTAGTTTTTCTAATTCGTGAGATTTTTAGAAACCCGTGAATATCTTTTTTTTAGCAAATTTTGTAATACCAAAAATCCAGCCTTTTTTTTTCTTCCTGGACCAAACGATGTTTTCTAGAGAACGAAAAAAAACAAATCGATCTGTAGACGACCATGTCGTACGAGCGAGCGAGTCATGCGTGGGCGCCCTATTTGTCGCCTTCAGCGAGCGGGGAGGAACCCCTCGCTGAAGGGGGTACCTGCGCCGGCCCACCAGCACAGGAGGCCACACCCACCTTTTTTTTTTGTTTATTTAGGTTTTCTGTGTCGTTTTTTACTTTTTTTACTTTTGTGTATACTTTAAAATATTCTCTATATATTATAAATCAACACTCTATTGAAACATTTGAAAAAAAATATTGAACAATTATTTGTGAAATGTTGAACAAGTATTTGAAAACTGTTGAATAGGTATTTGAAAAATGTTGAAGAAGTATTTTAAAAAATGTTGATCATGTATATAAAAATTCTAATCAAGCATTTGAAAAAAAATGTTGACCCAAGTATTTGAAAAATGTTGAACAAGTTCTTAAAAAATGTTCAACAAGTATTTGAATAATGTTGAACAAGTATTTGAAAAAATGTTGGTCATGTATAAGAAATGTTGAACAAGTATTTAAATAATGTTCAACAAGTATTTGAAAAAAATGTTGGTCATGTATAAGAAATGTTGAACAAGTATTTGAATAATGTTGAACAAGTATTTGAAAATGTTGAATAAGTATTAAATTTTTTGAAAAAGTATTTAAAAATGTTGAATATGTATTAAAAATATTGAACAAGTATTTTAAAATGTTGAACAACTATTTAAAAATGTTGAACATGTATTTGAAAAAATGATGAATAAGCGCTCAAACAATGTTGAACTTGTATAAAAAAATGTTGATCAATTATTAAAAAAAATTGACATATAAGAAAATGTAAAGTGAAAACAAAAACAAACATAAGAAAAAAAATGGAGAAGAAAAAAAAAGGAGAAGAAACAAAATCCAAGAAACAAAAAGCAAGAAAGAATGAAAAGAAAATGGAGAAAAAAAAAGAAAACAGAAAAACAAACGGCTAGAATAGCCTCAAATAGGGTGCGCCCTGCAACTAAACACCAGATGGACCCTAGGTGGAGTGGCTAGGAGCAGCCGAAATCTGACCGGAGACCCGGGATCAAACCTGGTCCTCTCCTTTCTTCTTCGCTTCTATTTTTAGTCGCAACGCTCGCGAGCGGGCCGGCTCAAGACGACGCACGCAGACGAAACCTTCAGCGAGCGTTCCCCTATCGCTTCTATTTTTAGTCGCAACGCTCGCGAGCGGGCTGGCTCAAGACGACGCATGTGGACGAAACCTTCAGCGAGCGTTCCCCTATCGCTTCGCTTAGGGTGATAAATAGTCGCCGCGGTCATGCGTGCGAGCGACCGACGATCGCGGCGAAGTCATGGGCCGGCCCATGCATGCGCGCTCCTGTGCGCTGCTTCAACGCACTGGCGCTTAAAGCGCCGAACTGGAGCACCTGGTCCCCATGGCGACCGATTTGTTCGATCGACCCTCCTCCCTAGGGATCGTACTCAAGTTATTTGGGTCCAAAGAAAAACATGCTGCCAGAATGACTTACAAAATTTAATGTTTTTTTTTGCGTTAGCATTTTTATGGACACATGGGCGAAGCGAGATGTCCACATCCACCAGCAAAGAAATATAATGCGCAAAGAGCTACACTCATGCCACACATACATGCAGGCAGGGTGTCTCCAGAAATTCAGGCCCCGGGCGAAAATCAGAATAGGGCCCAAAATTTCAAACAATTCATATAACAAAAGAATTAATTGGCCTAAACCGTACTCTCACTTTACCATATAATTTCAAGTCTGTTTTTATTCCGTACAATATTTAGACATATAGTAAATGCTAATGCTAAAGAATTAGTAAAGTAATATTAAACCGCAATAAATTAACCTCAGTTTTACCGAAAAGCAGCATCCGTCTAGTATTTCTTGAAATAAAATCTACATTCATATTTTCATACTTAATCTTCATACTGCATCATCATCAACATTAAAATGAATTTGATTTTTAGAATCAAGTTGAGAGTCTCTCACAAAATATCTATTGAGAGCACCTTTTGAGATTGGACATCAACTTCTAATCTTTGTTTCTTCTTACGCTTTTCAGCACCTCAAGCACGCTTCCTAATTCTAGTAGACATGATGAAGATATAGGAACAAAACGTAACAAACATAAGTGATTAAACAAAATATAAAATGGTAATGCTCGCTGGTCATTTTAATACAAGAAAATAAATTAAGAATGAACCTTGCTCTTGGGGATCAAAAGTTCAAAATAGAATCGGTGGTCCAGATGTGGTGACGAGGCACAAAAGCGTTATTGTGGCAGTGCCACTGTTGCGCCTTCACGGCAGCAGGAAGATCGGTTGATCATACGGGAGGCAACTGCACCTGTAGCTGCGCCTAGGGTTTCGGTGCTTCGTAAAATCGCCAATCGCCAGTCCGCTGGCGGCTGCCTGTTCGGGTTCGACGTATTCACGATCTTCTGGAATCGATCGATCAGCCCTACCCCCTCAATAGTGAATACAGCCTGTGTGTTTCCATAATCAGGCTGGTTGGATGAATTTGGGCTCTTAGGGCATCTTCAAAGCTGACCCGTAAATGCCTCTGGTATATGTCCGGACGTGGTCCACGGACATGACGTAGGAGGAAGCCATCCAAAACTATTCATAAATTAATTCAGCTGGGAGGAGAGACAGTAGATGGGACCACATATGTGGTGGGATTTATGGTGTGATGTCTGGTTGGCAGGAGAGAGAGAGGAGAGGAGATCATGCATGTGAACAGAGAGAAAAGATAGGTGGACCACAAGGTTACCTTTTGTTGGTCAAGTAGATGTCCGGACTCTGGTATAGCTCCTTCACGTTTGTCTCGGATTTGCTGGAAAATGGGCTCCGAACCACTTCACGGACCGATGGGGGTTCCCATTGGAAGTCAAAAGTTGATACAAATAGTTTGTACATCACAATCCAGACATATACCGGAGCTTTGAGGGTCTCCTTTCAAGATACCCTTACGTTCCATCCTTTAGGGCCTTTCTAACCGATCCCCTAAAAATAGTAAAGTATCTGTGAAGTAAACCTTTAGTGGAGTAAATTTACTCCATTAAGGTTTGGCCGAACCTAACCGATCCCCTAGATATAACGGAGTAAAGCTTATGTATGGCTCAAACATTTCACCGAACACTTGATATGCGTCTCCGCCGCTAGCGACGTCGATGGTGCCACCCGGGAAACGCTGTGGCTAGCGGCGTCGATGATGTCGACACCGCAACGACACGGCCGCCACCGCCGACGTACGTGAGCTCATGCAAACAACGTGCGCGTGACTACGCCGGTTGCAGCTTTGTTTTTGTACTGAAGAAATGCATCGTATAGCCTTGTTTTTGTACTGAAGAAATGCATCGTATAGCCTTGTTTTCGTACTGAAGAAATGCGTCGCATAGCCATGAGCAACGGGGCGAACATCTGAACGCCGGTGAACACGACCAGACGTTGCTGAAGTGAATCGTTGCACCACTGAACTAGTACATCGAGGTGCAGATAGACCGTAGGTGCACCACCGGAAATTCAGAAAATCATCGCACCACTGGCCTCTTTGTTGGTGACTAATTTGAGCAGCTTGCACAGTGCGCCATGGAGTGACGGGCGCTGCTGAGCAGCATGAAGCGCACCAGGTTCAGGAGCCTCCAAGCCCGCGCCGGCGCATACACGAAGCACACGTTGTACACCAGCTTCTGCAGGTCCACGGGTTCGAAGCCGTGCCCGTTCTTCAGCGTGTAGTACCGCGTCGGCCGGCTCATCCCGTGCAGCCCGTCGTGGCCCGCAGAAGCAGCATCCCGGCGTGGCGGGGGTGGCCGCGGCGGCACATAGTCAGCAGCGCGTAGGGCATCACGGCGTGGAACGCCGCGGGGGGTTCGACGATAGTGGACTGCAGGCGGAAAGATTGGTTCCAGACCGACTTGGGTGTTCTGCTAGCTGTTTCCCTGCTCGTCTCCTCCACGGCCGGCAGCGACGACGACCAGCGCAGCTGGCGCAGTTGCTCGCCTTGCCGTGCCCTGGCCGCCGCAGTCGTGCCGCAGCCCAGTGCGAGGCATCTCCGCTTCTGCCGAGATGGCGAGGCCCGAGGTCGCCGCTGTCGACAAGAGGGCTTCACGTGAGTCACCGACCGGCCTCTTGTGGCCTTCGCGCCAACAAAACTTTTACTCGATCGCCAGGGCCGGGTCGGCAAAATCCGCGGCCCTGTGCCAACTAAAATATGGGGCCCTATTTCATAAAAAATGAACCAACGAGCAATTATAATGTGTGTGTGTGTATATATATATATATATCATGAAAAAATTATAATGTATATAATGTAATGTCTTACATAACAATTGGACATATAAAAAGGTCATAGCTATCCA
Organism: Thinopyrum elongatum; assembly: GCA_011799875.1. Taxonomy (NCBI): domain Eukaryota; kingdom Viridiplantae; phylum Streptophyta; class Magnoliopsida; order Poales; family Poaceae; genus Thinopyrum; species Thinopyrum elongatum. Next base: position 436,362,769 of record CM022299.1, read on the forward strand.
ACTCCAGTTTGCTAATTATTTGAACATCCTCATTCTTGTAGTATTCTTTGAAATGAAATCTTCAATCATACCCTCGTAATCAATCTTCTCCAACACTTCACTCTCAAGTGCTATTGTAGCCAAATCATTGAGTCTTTGTTGTGTCATAGTAGTACGTATATAGGACTTCAATAGCTTCAGTTTAGAAAAACTTTTTTCTGCCGATGCAACTGTCACAGGAATGGTCAACAGAACTCTATATGCAATACTTGCATTGGGAAAACAATCATGCCGCTTTAAAAAATTCAGAATTTCAACAGGTCCGATATTTTCTTTTGGCATGAAATTTTGAAGAAACTTCAACTCAACAAATAGATCATTGGCATCAATATCAGATTGTTTATCCTTCATAAGGGCTATCTCAAGATTAACACAAAGAAGATTTCAAACTATCCTTATCCAATGAACGCAATGTTTCAGAGGTAAATAAGAAACCAAATATTTTTTGGTAACCTTCATATTGCTCAAATCTCCTTGTGAGTGAGGAAATTGCTTGATCAACAACACATAGAAAATAGTTGACTCTAAATGATTCCTCTATAGACTGTGTGGCAATATTTGTGTCCTCTGAGTTCTCATCAAACTGTTTTCTTCTTTTAATTTCTCTTCTTTTACGAAATGTTGCATCAATATCCATTTCAAGTGCAATTTCTTTGGCTATCTCCAATGCTTCTAAGAAACCAGTGTCTCTGTACCCCTCGAAGAAAGAAATAAGCCCTTTCACTTTCTCAATTGCAACATCAATAAGCATATCCTTTGTTTGCAAGTTCTTGCTTACTAAATTAACAGCAAACAATACCTCATACCAAATGACTATTGCAACGATAAATTCATACTCTCCAAGTTCATTGTTTGCCAAACCTAGAGCCTCACTGCTTGCCTTTGGATCACTATCAGTTTCAGATACCTGCAATTGAAAGAAAGTTCACAAATGTTATGGTTGGATCTAGTCAAAGCCTAAATGAATCACATCATTATCAATATGAACATATTGGTTACCTGAAGTAGAGCCTCCCGAATGTCTGAACATTGAAATCTAATAGCTTTAACACTTTCAACACGACTCTCCCAACGCGTAGCTGACATAGACTTGAGAGTCAATCCTGATATATTTTCTTTCAAAATATGCCATTTCTTAGTAGAATTGGCAAAAATTGTATAGATGCGTTGGATGATCCCAAAAAAGTCTTTTGCTCTACCACAAGTCTTGGCCATATCACAAAGTGTTAAATTAAGGCTATGACAACCACAAGCAGAATAAAAAGCTCTAGGATTTACATTCAAAAGTTTTCTTTGTACCCCTTGATGCGTTCCTTTCATATTTGATCCATTATCATATCCTTGTCCTCACACATCATTTATATCAAGATCAAGAAGTTTTACCTCATTCTGTAGCACCTCAAAAAGTCCTTGGCCAGTTGTATCATTTACATCAAGAAATCCTAGAAAGGACTCTTCTATGCAAACTTGACTTGAAGATGAATCCACATATCTTATAATTAAAGACATTTGCTCTTGGTGACTTGCATCAGGGGTACAATCAAGTATGACAGAGAAATACTTTGACCTCTTTATTTTCTTGATAATTTCAGACCTAATACAAGAAGCAAGCAAGTGTAGCAATTCATTCTGAATCTTATGATCAAGATAATGAGCATGAGTTTCTTCATTTGTAATACGACGAACATGCTCCTGAATAATGGGGTCAAATTCAGCCAACATCTCTACCAAACCCAAGAAATTACCATTGCTATCTTCATACAACTTGCCATTCGTACCACGGAATGCTACATTATGCTTGGCAAGAAATTTTACAATGCAAACAATTCTGAATAATACCTTTCTCCAATGGTCCTTCTCTTTCTCAAATTGTTGTTGAGCTGCTTTATCAATAGTTTGATCTTTTTCCAATCTACTGCGCAACTCATACCAATTAGTCATACTCAAAACATGATCGACACTTGTCTCGTGATCTTTTAGTCTATTGGTCATATGTGACCAATCATTACAACCCTCATTTGCCAACTGACCCTTCCGATGGCCTTTTCTAAATAATTTACAACCAAAGCAAAAGACTCTATCAAGTTGTTCAGAATAGACAAGCCAGTCTCTATCACAGTACTCTCCATTTGATAGGATTCTAGTATAGAATACTGAAGTAAACCTTTTACGATATCTATCTTTGGGACCTTTCTTAACTGACTTGTCTCTTTTTGGACCCTTCTGTGCTAAGATATCAATCTGCTTAGAATCAAGAGAATCCCAGTTTCTTGGATCAAATATATCAGACCGAAAAGAATCATCAACATCCTCACGAGGTGAACTATTCAAGTTAATATCAATATTATCTTCCTCTACCTCTATATTATCTGCCTCTGTCTCACCATCTCTAGAATCATTGTATGGAACAATTGCAAGTGCAAGAGTAGAAGGATCAACAGACTGATTACCAGATGACACTTGCGGTGCTTTCTTTTTAACAAATCTGTCCATACCACCTTTATAAGATTTATTAATTAAATTTTCTTCTTGCGCTTATAGGCACCAGACTGATGTTTCCCCATGATGACTCAAATCTGTATTATTGAAACACAAGATAAAGAAGATGAATAAACTAAAATCAGATTTATACGTAGCATATATCAATTGAAGATCATGTGTCAATGTTTAGCAATTAGACTAACCGTCTAACTCACCTAGTTTTTGGTCCTGTGATCTTTAACCGTGGAGGTAAGAACCAATATCTAATGAAGTAATGATCCCTGCCAATAATTAATTAGAAAATTAGGAATTAGGAGTAGGAACCGAAGTTAATCGAAAAGAATGACTCGCTAAGCACCTGAAAGCTAGAGTCGGTCACCGATCAATCCGACGAGACGACGTCAACGAGTCAGAAATTTGACAAAGGAGACGAGGAAGGCAACGGCGGCAGCGGCCAGCGGCCTATCGCTTAGTCCGAATTCCGATCGATCTAAGGACCAGGGAGTCAGGGACCGAGCCAGAGCCACCGAGGGACGAGGCGGGACGAGGAGTCGACGTCAAGGGCTCCAGGCGGCGAGGGACGAGGCGTTCTTTTCCTATAGCGTAGCCACGATCACGATCCTTGTAGCGATCTAGTTTTTTTTTAGGATAACGCAGCGATGGCCTCGTCGCGTGCAACCCTCGTAGTGATCGAATAGGAGTCCAGGATCACGCTCGCCGCTCGATGGCCTGGTCGCTATCGCTTAATTGGGCCTGGTCGCTCGATGCTCGGCCCAGTAGCGCTAACTATTACTAGACCTGCATAAAAAATATGGGGCCCCCCAGAATTTTGGGCCCTGTGCGGGCCGCACCTTTTGCACCACTGTGGGCCCGGCCCTGTCGATCGCCAACAGACGGAGTAAATTTAAGGGATGGATAGGCACCAGAGTAAAATTTATATTTCTCTATTCGGTTTAGTACTTCGGTTAGGTGCGGCGTAAGAGAGTAAAACCAAATTTATACTCCCTTAAGGCCGGATAAGGGATCGGATAGAAATGCCCTTAGGCAGCCCATCAAGCAGCAGCGACAAGTTTCGTAGACTCATCGTTTTTTGAGAGAAACATACTGGAGAAGCGAGTTCTGTCAGCGACAAGGGTCGTTCGATGTATTAGCGATCGAAGCGTTTGTTTAGCCACGTCTTCCACACAGGGGATCAAACACGTGGCTGTTGGGGCCCGCGCACTGCCCGTGACCCGCGGGCCTTCTTTTCCTTATCCCTTCGTTGCTCATCCACTTCCATATCTAGTTGCATCTCCCTCCCCATCCACCCACAGCCGGGGGCGCGCTCGTCACCATGGCCGCCGGCAACTGGATGCTCCTCGTTTTGAATCGTGCGCGGAGCACCCGCATCGGATGCATCCCTCTCCATGGCCGCCCACAGCCAGGGGCTTGCTTGTCGCCTTGTCCACCGGCAACTGGACGCGCGCCCTCTCCATGGCAACCGCAGCCAGAGCTTCGCTAGTCGACATGACCAACCTGCAATCAGCCGCGGCGGTGACGAGTTTGTGCTGGAGCCGAGGGTTGCTGGAACCAGGTTTTTTTATTTGCTGGATCCACCCATTTTTTTTTGCTACAAACCCTTTCTTTTTTTACTACCATCCCCATTCGATTTGATAAACTCTTTTTGTTTTTGCTGGAACCGGTGTCCCGATTTGCTGGACCCAGTTGGTGGACGTGCTGCAAGGTTGACACCTCGCCGGAGGAAGCTGCATCCAGCGGCGAGGAGGGCTGCATCCAACGTCGTTCAAACGCTGGGAGTTGCAACCATGTACGCCGGAGCTACAACCGGTGACTGGGGGAGTTGCAAGAGGGAGTGACCGTTTTTGCTGATGCGTCTTTTTTTGGTGAACCAAATTTTTGTTTTTGCTGGAACCGATGTATTTCTTTGCTGGAATAGATATAATTTTTTGCTGGAATAGATATACTTTTTTGCTTCATCGGCTGCAGAGCTCTCAAATGTTTCATGTCGTTTTTGCTAGGACCTAAGTTTGGTTTTGCTGGAAGCGTTGTTCGATTTTGCTTCAACCGACCACCGGAGTTCTGTAGGTACGATGCATGTCGATGGAGGCCAGCAGAGACGGCAAAGCCTGCGGCGAGCTCGACGGCAAAGACAGAGGGGGTGGCGCACCAGATGCTGCAACCACGGGGGCAGGGGGAGCGGCGAGCTGACTGGGAGCGCACGCACAACGGTGGGAGGAGGAAGATTGATTGGGTGGGGGGGGGGGCGTTTTTTCTGGAACCTTTGACCGGAGGAAGAAGAACGAGTCGGGGGTTGAGTTGCCAGATCGAACGGTTCCGGCTCGCTGCATCGGGCGGCTGGCGTTCGACCGGCCCAACAGTTGGGCCGGCGCGCCGGCGCAGATCACCCCGCCCTTTTCTCCCAATGGGGGCCCGTGAGTTTTGAGGCTCTGTGTCGTTGCTCACTTCGATCCCCCTTATCAACGGGCCTGCATGCAGGTCGACCCAACCGACATACATGAACCATCAACTCACAGTCGGGCCCTACGCAGTACCCTAGGTAGCCATGATCAACCCGCAGATGCTGCTTCATATCCAAAGTTGTACTAAAGGAACGTCAATTAATTTGGATTGGTGGGAGTAGTAAAACTTACCCAAATCCATGGGACTTTTTTCATTTAATCAACTTTAAGGCGGCTGCTACAAATCAGCCGGATGATTTTTTAGAAAAAACATCCGCCTGCGTAGCCATCCGATCTGGCACTATTAGCCGCTCGATCTCAGCAAGGCAGCTCACGCTTCTCTCCTCTGATCTCGTTCAGTTCGACACCCTCGGGTCTCCTCTAAAGACGGCGCCGATGTCCTCGCTGCGGCAAGGAGGCTGTGTTGCTGCTGCTGCATGCGCGCTCGCCGAGACACGAGCCGGAGCATCTCACTCAACTCCGGCGGCAGGCACCGACATGCTGCGTTGCAACACCACTAGTGGTACGGGTGGACGGAGCCGCCGGCGACTGATGCATCGCAGCACCGGGAGCCACCGGGGGCTGCTCCATGGCAACACTGAGTGCGGCGCCTCCGACGAAGCTTCATTGCAGCTCCGACGAAAGCTTCAATGCATCTCCGACGAAGCTTCGTTGCAGCCCGCTCCGGTGAAGCTCCAATGCAAATCCGGCAGAGCTCCAATGCAGCACTGACAGCTCAGATGAAGCTCCAATGCAACGCAGCGCGCGGCGGTGACGGTGGTGACCGCTGATGCTGCAGTAGAAACGCCGGCGAGGTTGCAACGCAACACAGGTGGTCGACGGCATGTGCTGCATCGCAGCGCGCGGCGGCGACAGATGCTACGCAGCACATAGTAGCAACGCCGGCGAGGCTGCATCACAGCACAACGGTCGACGACAAGGTCCATCACAGTGCGCGGAGACGACGGTTCGCGCCCAGCACACAGTAGCAACGCCGGCGAAGCTGCATCGCAGCACCGACGGCGACGGCGGATGTTGCGACGCGGATGGTGTGCAGCGCGGCATGGCGACGGCTTTGCAGCGCCGGTGGCCCGGATGGGGAAGCAGCCGTGCTTTCTCCCCTTGCATCCCTGGTGGCCAGTGGTGCCTGATGTTGTGTCGTCGATGGAGGAAGTGGGGGATACGAGAGAGAGAGAGAGAGAGAGAGAGAGAGAGCAGCTGTTGGGGAGATAAGGTGGAGAAAACTCCAGTGGTTGCTGAGCTGAGAGGAAGAGGGTTGGTGGAGAAAAGGGAGGAAGAGGATGAGGAAGGGGACGAGTGGAGGGGAGCACGTCCGAAGGGATAAGGTGGGGGAGGAAAGCGGTGGGCTGAGGGCACGTGTCATGCGTAGAAGACGGCTTACGGAGATAGAAAATCATTCGGTTGTTTTAACCAAAGCACAAGCAAGACATTCCTTTTCCGCGTGACCCGCCTGGCTTTGCTGAATCCCATCCGGCCTCCGACCGCTCAAACAGCATATATACGCAAAGCACGCGACGCACGGAGGCCCGAGGCCAGTACGTACATCCAAGCCGGCAGGAGCCATCATGGGGGTGGTCGCATCGTTGTTGCGCGGCTACGAGTACGACACTCATGGCCGCGCCGGCGAGTCAATCCCGCGGCGCGAGCAGGAGACGGAGGAACACAAGGCGATGGTCGCCAACTTCAAGGACCTCAGCCCTCAGGGACGAGGCTTTCTCCTCCGTCCTCGCCGAGAAATGTGCGTTCCTGCTACTCATCGACCAGGTTCCAACTAATTAGTCAGACGGCGACTGATGATCTGTTACGTACGTACGTGCAGGGAGAAGAGCAGCGCTGGCATTTGGCGAGCAGGCTGTCTGCGCCCTCAAGGTTTGCTTGCGATCCCGGACGAGCTTTGTTTTCAGCACAATTGCGAGATGATTATCGCTGACCTTCAATTTGTTGTTGCGACCTGCGGCTGGGTGATAAACTGGGTGCGGCCTGTGCGCTGCTCCATTCCGCGCAATGCTACGACATGATCGAAGACAAAGGTATGTATACGTATGTATGTATGTATGTACCATGCCCGTATCTAATCACTTTGGATCCAACCGATTGGATTTGTCGTTCCATTAGCTCGATATATATAATATTATTAGTTCGATTTAGAACGCCCTCTATCTCATGACAGGTGAGCAGGAAGTCGCTGCCATGAGACTCACCTTGAAGAAAGCCTTCAAGTTGTTCGACTGGACAGAGGATCTGCTGGTGGATGCAGGGGATATCAAGTACTCCCATCCTTAGGGTGCTCCCAATGCTCCAGCTTCAAATAAATTAATTTTAAATATTTCAAAAAATTCTAGAAAAAAATATGAATGTTTACAAGGAATGTAACTGCAACTCCTAAGAATTTCAGGTCCAAACTCTAAATGCACATTGAGAAACATCTGAATTTGTCTTTTTTATTTCTCAATGTACATTTCGAGTTTGGACCTGAAATTTTTATGGAATGTAGTCACATTCCTTGTGAATATTCACAATTTTTTTCAGAATTTTTAAAACATTTAAAATTGATCTTTTAAACTTGGAGCATGGGGAGCATCCTAAGAATGGGAGCACCTGATATTTCCCCGCTGGTGGATGCTGTTGAATATCTTGCATGTCACGTTAGGGAGTAGATAGATATGTATTTTAACTTTGTATCTTCTTATCTTTCCCTCTCGTGTGATCTCTCTCTCCCGTAACAATCTCTCCCTCTCGGTTAGGTCTCCAACCACCGAGCCTTTGTACGTACGATCGTCTCACGATCCCATATCAATATATAACCTGCGGGCGCTCCTGTTTGGGTGTTGAGACGCTTCATAGAAGTTCCACAGGGTATACAGAGCCTTCCTCTCCCATCTCGTCTAGCAACCTTCCTCCCCGACCTTCCCAACCACCATAGCCACCATGTGTTCATCCTCAAGCTCTGTTTTCTCGGCCGGCCTAAACAACAACACCTCAGAACCCCTTACCCGCACCAACTTCATCCTATGGCGCGCTCAAGCTCGCTCCCAGATCATGGGGGCTGGCCTTTACGGATACCTAGATCAAACCATTGCCGAGCCTTCCAAAACCATTGTCGCCAAGAACTCCGAAGGCAAGGAGGAAACCATTCCTAATCCTGCCTATAACCCATGGCTTGTCCAAGACCAACAAATTGTAGCATACCTACTCCGCAATCTATCCAAGGAAGTGTTGATCCAGGTAGCCTCGATTGAAAAATCGCATGCTATCTGGACAACTCTCTCCAACATGTTCTCTGCTCAGTCCCTATCCCGTGCCAACAACATCCGCTCTTCCCTCACCAATGCGCAGAAGGGAATACAATCTGCCGCCACCTATTTTGGGTATATGAGATCCCTCTCCGATGAGCTCGCTGCCGCTGGAAAACCCATCAATGAAGATGAATTAATCTCTTTCATCATAGCCGGCTTAGATCTTGATTACCAACCTATAGTTTCCGCCCTTGATGTCCGCACCGAACCTCTCTCTGTTGATCTTCTCTTCGCCATGGTCTCCAATTTCGATCAGAGGATGGAGATGTTTCATGGCAACAGCGCTGGATCCTTCAAATCCTCGGCAAACGCTGCTGCTCGTGGTCGTAATGGTCCTCAAAAAGGCTATCGCGGCAACTAGCAGAAAGGCAGCGGTGGCGGATCTCGCGGAAATCAAGGCGGCGGTGGCGGCTATCAAGGCGGCGGCGGCTACAACAGTGGCCATGGCGGCGGCTACAATGGCGGCGCGGGCGCCTATGGTAGCGGCAGTGGTGGTGGCGGCGGTTACTACCACCCCCCCCCAATGCCAACGGCGGCCATGGGAGCGGCTACCACAGCAACCAGCAACAGCGGCGCCCTTTCTTCTCCAACAATGGGGGGCGCCAGAACAGTGGTGGCAGCTGCAGAACTTTCCAAGGGTATGATGAATATGAAGGCAAGTGCCAAATCTGTAAAAAAAACTAACCATATAGCCAAGGATTGCAATTGGCGCTATGAGGAAGATAATTCTTGCAAGAAGAAAGTTGCCGCTGCTGTAGATGGTTCGTATGGTGTGGATACAAATTGGTATGCCGACACCGGAGCGACGGATCACATCACCCACGAGCTTGAGAAGGTTACCATGCATGAGCGCTACCATGGTCAAGATCAAGTTCATAATGCAAATGGACAAGGTATGAGAATAAGTCATGTTGGCAAGTCAATTATTAAAACCCCATATCGTGACATTCATCTTAATATAATCTTGCATTGTCCTACCACCAAACAAAATCTACTTTCCGTTCATCGCATCGCTCTTGATAATCATGTATTTCTAGAATTTCACCCGTTTTTTTTCTTGATCAAGGATCAGGTCACGAAGAGAATCCTTTATAGAGGTAGATGCGTGGACGGGCTTTACCCATTGATTCCTCCAGTTAGCAGATTCAATAAACAAGTGTGCAGTGCCATCCATATCTCATTAGCTAGATGGCATGATCGATTAGGCCACCCTTCTTTTTCTATTGTTCAGCAAATTCTTAGTAGAAATAAACTCCCAGTTGTTGGGGAGCACAATTCAGAAACTATTTGTGATTCATGTCAACGTGCTAAGAGTCATCAGTTACCTTACCTTGTGTCTACCAGTGTTTCTATCAAGCTTTTACAGCTTATTTTTTCTGATGTATGGGGTCCAGCACCTTCATCTGTCGGTAGACATACATACTATGTTAGTTTCATTGATGACTATAGCAAATACACCTGGATTTATCTTCTTAAAAAACGTTCTGATGTTTTTCAAGTCTTTCATAATTTTCAAGCTCTTGTTGAAAGGCAATTTGATACTAAAATCCTTGCTGTCCAGTCTGACTGGGGTGGCGAATATGAAAAGTTAAACTCCTATTTTCAGCAAATCGGAATTTCTCATCATGTGTCATGTCCACATGCCCATCAACTGAATGGGTCTGCAGAAAGAAAACATAGGCACATTGTTGAAGTAGGCCTTGCCCTTCTTGCAGAATGGGTCTGCAGAAAGAAAACATAGGCACATTGTTGAAGTAGGCCTTGCCCTTCTTGCAGCTGCGTCTATGCCTTTGAAATTTTGGGACAAAGCTTTCCTTACTGCCGTGCACCTTATAAATATATTGCCTAGTCGTGTCATAAAAAATGAAACTCCTACCGAACGACTTTTGCATATCAAACCAGACTATACTCCACTTCGTGTCTTTGGTTGTGCGTGTTGGCCTAATCTTCGTCCCTACAATAATCGCAAACTCATGTTCCGGTCAAAACAGTGTGTTTTTCTTGGTTATAGTGCACAACACAAAGGAGTTAAATGCCTTGATATTTCCACTGGCCGTGTCTACATCTCCCGCGATGTTGTTTTCGATGAAACAAAATTCCCTTTTGCACACCTTCTTCCAAATGTTGGAGCTCTCCTTCGCAAAGAGATCCTTCTTCTTCCATCATATCTTTCTGGCATTGATAATGGGGTTGAAAATAATTGTGCTAACCCTTCATTGACTGACTCTCTCCATCAGCGAGATGCTTCAATTTTTTCTTGTGCAGAAGCTGGTGAAAATTCGCTGGAAAATGGTGCAGCATAGCGTCATTTTATGTGCAGAACAGACAACGAAGACAGCTGTAGTGAATCTGCCCTGGGATCGCCGCCCGCGCAGGCTGCTGCACGATCCGCTCCGGGATCGCTGCTACAGATGCCAGACGTGGCGGATGGCCCATCTGCACTGGACAGCGACGGCCCTATCGCGACGCCCCCACATGCGGCTCACCAATCTTGTCCACCCTCGCACAGTGCGGGGGCTCCTTCGGTGGCCGACAGCCCCCACATGGCCTCTCCTGGGTCGGCCCGCTTGGCGGATGCGGCCAACCCGGCCCAGCGGACTCCTTCGCGCGCGGCAGCCGAGGCCTCGCCTGTCTCACCCGTGCGCGGCTCCTCGGGCATCTTGGGATCGCCGTCTGGGGCCACTAGATCCTCCACGGGATCCCCTACTGCTGCTGTCTCGCCTGATCAGGAGCCTGGATCTTCTGTGCCCGAGCCTGTTGCTCCTACTGTTGAAGCTGTTTCTCCTTCGTGTACACGGCTTCAAAGGGGGGAAATACATCGTATCAATTACAGAACTAAATATGGCTTGGCATGCTCAGCAGGTGGTGAACCGAAGAGTTTGAGTGAAGCACTCGGTGATACAAGATGGAAAAAGGCAATGGAAGAAGAGTACATGGCTTTGCATAAAAATAAAACATGGCATTTGGTTCCCCGGCATGAAGGTAAAAATCTGATTGATTGCAAATGGGTCTATAGGATCAAAAGAAAATCTGATGGCACCATTGATCGTTATAAGGCAAGATTAGTAGCAAAAGGTTTTAAACAGAGATATGGTATTGATTATGAGGACACGTTTAGTCCTGTTGTAAAGGCTACAACCATTCGTCTTGTGTTGTCTATTGCTGTTTCCAGGGGATGGAGTCTCCGACAGCTAGACGTGCAGAACGCGTTTCTCCATGGTGTTCTGGAAGAGGAGGTATATACAGAACAACCACCTGGGTTTGAGAACAAAAATGCACCTTTTCATGTTTGCAAGCTTGACAAGGCTCTTTATGGATTAAAACAAGCCCCCAGAGCATGGTACTCCAGGCTAAGTACAAAACTGCAGAAACTTGGGTTTGCTCCATCAAAGTCTGACACCTCATTGTTTATTTACAACAAGCTGCAAACTACTATCTTTGTTCTCATATATGTTGATGATATTCTTGTTATTAGTTCATCTAGTGTGGCAGTGACAGCTTTACTCAAGGATTTGAGCTCAGAGTTTGCTCTCAAGGATCTAGGAGATCTTCATTTCTTTTTGGGCATTGAAGTCAAGAAAAGAAAAAGTGGTATTCACTTGTCACAAGAGAAATATGCACATGATTTGTTAAACAGGATAGCCATGCAGAACTGTAAACCTTCACCAACACCACTATCCAGTTCAGAATCTTTGTCTTTGGCAGAAGGGGAACCCCTAAATCAGGAGGATATCACAAACTACAGAAGTATAGTTGATGGGCTTCAGTATTTGACTCTCACTCGACCTGACATTTCCTTTGCAGTTAACAAAGTGTGTCAGTTCCTTCATGCACAGCTCATTGGACTGCAGCCAAGCGAGTCCTAAGGTATGTAAAGAATACAATGACAGTTGGTCTCACATTTAACAGATCATCCTCTACTCTTGTGAGTGCATTCTCTGATGCTGACTGGGCTGGTTGTTTGGATGATAGAAGGTCCACTGGTGGGTTTGCCATCTTTTATGGGCCAAATTTGATTTCTTGGTGTGCAAAGAAACACGCTACAGTATTCAGATCAAGTACAGAAGCAGAGTACAAATCCTTGGCAAATGCAACAGCGGAGGTTATCTGGGTGCAGTCTATGCTCAAGGAACTTGGGATTGCACAAGTACAACCTCCATGCCTCTGGTGTGACAATCTTGGGGCAACCTATTTGTCTGCTAATCCAGTTTTCCATGCCAGAACTAAACATATTGAAATAGATTTTCATTTTGTGCGAGAACGAGTTGCAAGTAAACAGTTGGAAGTCAGGTTCATTCCTTCAAAGGATCAACTTGCAGATGGTTTTACTAAAGCATTGCCCACCAGAAGCTTTGAAGCATTTCGGCGTAATCTCAACTTGGTAGCGTTGTGATTAAGGGGGAGTGTTGAATATCTTGCATGTCATGTTAGGGAGTAGATAGATATGTATTTTAACTTTGTATCTTCTTATCTTCCCCTCTCGTGTGATCTCTCTCTCCCGTAACAATCTCTCCCTCTCGGTTAGGTCTCCAACCACCGAGCCTTTGTACGTACGATCGTCTCACGATCCCATATCAATATATAACCTGCGGGCACCCCTGTTTGGGTGTTGAGACGCTTCATAGAAGTTCCACAGATGCCACTAGTTGCTTGAACCTAGCCGAGTTCTGAATGGACCACCATGACCTGGGAAGCGCTTGGTTTCTTTTCGAACAAGCCGCAGACTATTACAGCACTACTCGCCCCCGCCAGAGCCGGTACTACAGGACCCAAGCAAACAGACTCATAGTTTTTGATGGCCATACATACCGTAACTCGTCCATTCCGGTCAGTTTTGTCAAGGGCAACGAAGAGACAATCATCCAGTCATCACCTCCAAGGGTTGCACACACACCTGCCGTGCTAAATGCAAAGCTTGGTTTCTCTGATTGACGTTCCCAATTGTACGAGGTGTTTTCTTCGGCTTCAACCATATAACAACTCCTTGCCCTTGAAACGCTACCACTATTGCAATAGTTTTGTAGTCGGTGAATACAAGATTATCCTTTCTCAAGTACATCCTGAACCTGTCTACATTTGAACACCGTGTCCCTACAGCCATTGCATTTCTGTAGCTTCTATATCTTTTTTCCTTTTTTTAAGGAAGGATTACCCTGACCTCTGCATCAAGTGTGCACACAACCATTTTATTAAATAATAATGTAGCAACAAATTATATAGTTCAACACAAGTTTTCAAGCAAACTCAAGCGAAAGGAATAAAATGCCACAACCAACGAAAACAGGGCCAAATGACTAAACACATATCTTATTATTGGACCGTCATCCAAACCGGTTGTATGTATCCCGTGCTACCGTCTCTCAGCGTTGCACCCATAAGCCACTTCCGTACGGCTAAGTAACGGCCACTTACGGATTCATCCAGATGACCGGCACAAAAATTGTGAGGGGGGTACTTGGTTTATTGGTAATATTGGAGCAGACCAGTATGAAGAAACTGGCTATACCGATCCTAGTAACATGGCTCTTGTAATGCATGAAAGGCCCACTAGTATAAAGAGGCAATTACTTTTGCTTATTATAGCTGCAGTGGATTGGGAGACCAAAAGCAGATATAACTTGCAGTTACAGAGCACTTCAGAAAGTTTAGACAAGATGGGTTGGATGGATGCAGTAAGGGGTTTAGCTAAGCTACGAATTGAAGTTGTCAGTCTGCAGAACCGAAACAAGGTGGGGGTGACACACTACAAGAATGATCAAGAAGTACAGGTGGAGGGTAAGTCTATGGCAGCTACCGGCTCAGGGGCTGCCGGTCAATTGACGGGGCCGAGTGTGGCGCCCCGTCAGGAGCAATGGTTGTCTTAAGCTGGAATTGTCGTGGTTGTGGGAATGCTGCGACAATTCGTGAATTGTGTGTCCTGTCTCAGGCACATCATCCCAAAATTATCTTTCTTTCTGAAACTCATCAAAAAAGTGTTCGTATGCATCGTCTTTCAAGCTGTTTAGGGTTTAGTGGTTTTGCTGGAGTGGACAGTGATGGTTTGAGTGGTGGGCTAGCACTGTTCTGGCATGAGAATCTGAACGTTGAAGTCAAAGATTTGAATGAAAGGTTTATTGATGTTTATCTGCGTGTGTCTCGAACTGATCCTTTATGGCATGCTACCTTTGTTTATGGTGAACCGAGGCAAGAAAATCGACACCGCATGTGGTCTACCTTGTGTTCACTTCGGCATTGATAACACTCCCGTGGCTTGCGGTGGGTGACTTTAATGAGGCCCTTTGGCTGTATGAACATTTCTCGGCAACAGCACGTGCGGAACCCTTGATGGCTGCCTTCCGTGATACTTTGCTCCTGTGTGGTTTACATGATTTGGGTTTTAAAGGACTGCCTTATACCTTTGATAATGGGAGAGCCAGAAATGCAAATGTTAAAGTGCGGCTAGATCGTGCGCTTGCAGACGACAGCTGGAGAGATATTTTCTCTGAAACATCAGTGGTGCACCTCGTGTCTCCGGCCTCTGATCATTGTCCGGTTCTGGTGTCGCTGGATAGGGAGGTCCGGCCGGTTCATACACATCGCCATAAACAGTATGAAATCTGTTGGGAAAGAGACGAGGCGCTCCCTGCTGTGATAGCTGAGGCATGGCAGTCAGCGGACCATGTGGCTGGCCTTGCGGGCGTACATGCTGCGCTCAAAGAAGTGATGAACAGAATGCATGCATGGGGCTGCCGTAAGTTTGGCAATGTAATGAGAGAGCTTAGTCAACTGCGCAGATTGCTTGCTGATCAGAGGAAAGCAAATGCGTCTGCTCAAGACATCTGCCGTACTACAGACCGCATGAATGAAATTCTATATAGAGAAGAAACGCTTTGGCTTCAAAGCTCACGAATTACTTGGCTAAAAGAAGGAGACCGTAATACAAAATATTTCCATCAGTGGGGAGTATGGCGCGTGCAGAAATAAGATTGCTCGGTTGAAGGATGAACATGGAGTAGTCCAGGACATTCCGAGTGCTATGGAGAGAATGGCAGTTTCTTATCTCAAATCTGTGTACACGAGAGACCCCTCATTGCTCCCTGAGCCCATTATCAACTTGTTTGAGAACCAAGTGACGGAAGACATGAATACACAGTTATGTAGGGATTTTTCTGAGGAGGAAATATTGGTGGCCACAATAAATCCCCGCGCATGGGCCGAGGGCGCGGTGTGGCGTGGCGGGGCTCTGCTTGCTGTCGCGTCCCATTGCGCGTGTGGCCTGGCAGGGCCTCTCCGGCCGCTGTTCACCACGTGGCGCCTGCGTCGGGCCGCGAGAGGCGCGTCCCTTCCCATCCAAGACTTGGCGGGTGCCTCGGTTTCCCGCCCATACCGGGGTGCCGCGATCCGGCTTCCGGAAGCCGGCACATAGTGGGTGTTGCCGGACCCGGCAGCCCCAAGCTTCATCAACCCAGCCGCCTTCTCAATGGGGTGAAACTACGAAGGCCCCTCTGCTTGAAGCCGGCGAGCCTTCACAGCTTCGGGACTACTGTCGGGGGGAAGGTCTCCGGGCAGGCAACGGAACCCGGATCCTTTTCAAAAATATCAGGGCTGGCAACGCCCCTCAATCCGGCTCGCACCTGGCCGGCTTCCCAGCGCAACCCGGCCAAGCCGGCTGGCGCATGCCGGCCGGTTCCCACAAGACAAACCTCCATCGACAAACGAGCATGGCTACAGTGCGCCCTGTCAGTGTCAAAACCGGCAGACCTTGGGGTAGGGGGTCCTAAGCTGTGGATTCTTGGATCAATGGTAACAGGAACGAAGGAGACGATGTTTTACCCAGGTTCGGGCCCTCTTGATGGAGGTAAAACCCTACGTCCTGCTATTGTTTATATTGATGAAGTATCAAGGTACAGAGTTGATCTACCTCGAGTTTATATGTTATGGTCTAAACCCTAGGGGTATGATGAATAATGTCATAATCTATTTATCAACGAGCCTGGCCTCGGCTTATATAATGTACCGGAGGCCTAGGATAACAAGAGTCGTAGTCGGCTAGGTCGGTGGAGAGGAGTCCTTGTCTTGATCACCAAGTCTTGTGGAATCTTCCTCGTATATGCCATCAGCTGTCCGAACTGGCCCATTAGTGAACCACTATGGGGGTCCTCGGCCTGACCCACTGGTCGGGAGACGACATGGTGAGTACCCCCTAGTCCAGGACACCGTCAGTAGCCCCCTGAACCGGTCTTCACGTTGGGGACGCTCCTCGGTTCTTCCGAACTGTTCTTCGTCTTTGGTCGTCGGTCTTGAAAACTGGTTCAACAAATCTTCCCATCTCCGATCTTGAGGATTGCCAAGGTATATCCGAAAAGTTTATACGTCGGGTATCCGAGGAGTCTTTTAAGTTCTCGGCCTTTATCAATGCCTTGTTATCTTTTACGCCACACGTCGGGTTCGAAGTATTTCCCGTGCGGCAGTGTCCTCTTGCATCCGAGCTCCAACGCCGGACTACATCCGAGGTATCTCTTGCAGCCGAGCTCCAATGCCAGTCTGTATCCGAGCTCCAACGCCAGTCTGTATCCAAGCTCCAACGCCGGTCTGTATCCGAACTCCAGCGCCGGACTGCATCCAATCTTCAACGCCGGTCTATATCCGAGGTCCAACACCGGTCTGTATCCGAGCTCCAGCGTCGGACTGCATCCGAGGAGGCATAGAGTATCTCGTCTTTGAAAGTTTTGAAGGAGGATTATCCGAGCTTAACGCCGAAAAGGTTCTTTTATGGAGCCAGCCACTAGCAGCCGAGCTTTATGCCGGACTGCTTCTGAGGTGTCCTCTCACAGCCGAGCACCAACGCCAGACTACATCACAGGTGTCATCTCGTAGCCGGGCACCAATGCCGGACTGTATCCGAGATGTCATAGATTACCTCGGTCTTGAAAAAGTTAAAAGGGTTAAACCGAGCTTAATGCCGGAGATGCCCTCTATGGAGCTAGCCACTTGCATCCGAGCTTTATGCCGGACTGCTCCCGCGGTGGTGCACCACCTCGGCTGTGGGCTGATTTTTGTGAATTTAATTCCGACTTGTGCAATTTATTATCTACCGAGGTATATAGCCAGTAGCCCTCAAGGTGTGTGTCCGCTCAATGTCCGGCATGCACCCGAAGGATGGCATAAAACCGGTGATCCCAGTAGCCCCTGAGACTCAGGTCGATTCACAAAATTGGCCTGAGGATCAACTCCTGACTCTGTAGCATACTTAGGAATAGAAATGTGATGTGCATATTCCTCG
Source organism: Thinopyrum elongatum (assembly GCA_011799875.1). NCBI lineage: Eukaryota > Viridiplantae > Streptophyta > Magnoliopsida > Poales > Poaceae > Thinopyrum > Thinopyrum elongatum. The sequence goes on from CM022299.1 coordinate 436,380,327, forward strand.
AGACTCAGGTTGGGTGCGGCCGACCAACCTGAGGATCATACTCTTCTCGGGAACTATTTCGCACTTTGTAAACTGTCTGCATTGAATCGTCGATGCAGTAGCCCCCGAGCCAATGGTCGGGTGGCAACACCAGATCAGGGGATCGATGTGCCCCTTTAATATTTGTAAATGAGAAGCGCGAAGCCCAGTAGTCCTCGAGCCTTAATGTGGGCACGGGTGGCCGAATTAAGGATCAATGTCCAGAGTATATCACAATTTATGTGTAATGATTCTATGTATCCAAGTACTTTACATCACTAATGCTCGGATCCGCATTGTACAAAACTTTGTTGACCGACCATCGGATTCAACCTCCTCGGCCAGCAGCCGAAGAGTGTTCGTCCTACTTTATAAAGCCTTTATAAGGGCAAAGATTTACGACAAACAAGGCAATCCGGCCATACGGTTTTATAAACAAAGGTACGCAGAGAGATATGTTATAAAACATCTTCTGGGAAAAATAGTTCCATTACACGTTCCTTTTCCCAGGCTATCATGTTGATCATGATCATGAAATCTCAACTCTGATCAATGTGGGAGGAAAATATTGAGGATTTAGTTGGGAGAAAGTTCCCGAACTCTGTGCTCCATAATGAACCAAAATTTTCACTTCCATCGTTGCTGACCAATTATATTCTTTAAGATGGCTAGCTTTTGACTTCACCCAGTCTGAGGTACTAACCCGGACGACCCGGTAGTAACAATCACAAAGGTGCTCCCTTTACCGCCTAGCCGAACAATCGGGAACGTAGGGATAAGCACAGGAGCCAGGTAACCCAGCTTGGCCAAAATCTCAAGTCAAATTGATGCATATTTATAGCTTTATTACGATAATTACGGAAGGCAAATTCTCCATTGAGACTGTTTATAACCTAAAAGTGGCCCATCGTCGGCTTTCACCCATTTGTAGATGCTACACAGGGTGTTTCTGTACTAACAATACAACCCTTAGCCGACGTCTCGGTGCCCGGAGGCGGTTGTGTTAGCGGAAACGAGGCAATCAGATATGCAGGCTTTATAACTTTCACTTAATCATAGGAGTTTAAAGTTCGGGGTCAGTTACTAGCCCCTGGTTAGTGTTCGGCGTCAACCGAGGTCAAACCAGTAACACTTTGGCCCAAATTATGAAAGACCCATCGTTTAACACGGGGTGATCTCTATCGATCTGTAGTTTGACACAGTCATTGGATCGCTGACCAGTTTACGCTTATTGTGACAGTCAGTTTTCGGCTTTCTCCACGGAGGCGCTTAACCCTTCGAGCTGGAAGCACAATCACAGTGGTTCTCCCTTTGTGCTCCTAGCCGAACAAAGCGGAACGCAGGAGGCAAGCACAGGAGCCGGGCAACCCAACTATTGACCGAAGACACAATTCGAAACCGATGCATATAAGGCAATATCCGAGAATGTTTTGCCGAGGACTCCATGACTTACCTTGGCTTTCGGTGGGTTCGGCTCTAGTTGCAGCCCACTATTGATATTGCCGAATCTGTAAAGGTGTCCAGCGTTGCACTGCGAAAGTTATGCTGGAAACACACAAATAGGTTAAAAGTGCCATAGGCTTGGAAAACCAAAAAACTTCAGTAAAAACCTTACGCCCGAACTAAATCAAGTTTTTGGTGCCAATCCGAAATTGGTCTTAAAATTAATTTATGCTTCCGTCGTGCTTTAACATGATACATCCGATCTCCAGACTTCAAGCGGGTCAGCCTTCGGCTTCAACCTCCTATCCCGAAGGCGGAGTGTTTCTCAGGCCAGTTTAGAGAACTAAACACGAGCGGCTTTAGAGAGAAAACAGGCTATCCGGCTATTGACCACACACTCTCGTCGGAAAAAGGAGTAGTGGAAAAAGACTTTGCAATGACTTAGAAGAAAGAAAAAATATTTATTATAGAATGGCTCATATAAATTTTAAGAGCCCCCAGTTAACATGGGTAGAGTGAGTTTCTTTTAACAAACAACGTATGTGAGCATGGTCGAACCGAACTCAAATTAAAAATTTAAAAACTTTGAGCATGAAAGCGACTTAGCTGGTTAATGTGTTCGGCGTTGATGACGTGGGCCGAGCTTGCAGCGGGTTGAGATCCCAGCCCCCAAGCCAGTTCTCAGGTGCCCGAGCGAAGAACTTGGCTTGATGAAGTGGCGACGCCGCTCGGTCGATGCGGCGAGGCAAAGCCCCTGGTCCAGCCGAGGTGATGAAGCTGGTCGGCTGGTGACGCCGAAGTCCTCGGGTAGGTCGATAAAGCGATGGCGAAGCCCCCGGTCCAGCCGAGGTGTTGGAGCAGACGACGCAGACCAGTCGACGTCGATTTACATGTGCACATAAAAAAAATGCAAACCAAAAGTAATAACAAATAAAGATAATGATATATATATATTTTTAAAAATTCTTCTACGTAATTAATTTAAGTGAAGTAAATAGTTAAAGAAATATGGCCTGAATGCCAATGTCAGTCCGGTGGAGTGGTCATCGTCTGGATCCGATATAGCATCTCGTTTAGCAGGGCGAGATTTAGCCGGATTGGTATCTGAGATTTCTTCAGAGTCGTCCTCCGGTACGATGGTGCAAGGGGCGAGTCCGGCCAGGGCTGACTCCTGGTGTTCGGACGCCGAAGTCGCGTCCAGGCTTGGAGCTGGATCCGGGATAAGAGAGGCAAGTCCGGCCGGAATTGACTTCCAATCTTCGGACGCAGAGGCCGCATCCAGGCTTGAAGCCGGATGCGAGATAAGAGCCGACCCCGGGATCGGGTCGGAGAGAGATCCCTAAGTCGAAGCTTCAGGGTTGTTCAAGTTAGGATTTCGTGATGCCGATCTCATGCTCGGCTTCACGATGCCGAACTCTTGCTCGGCTCGCCAAGGTTATGATCCGAGGAGGTGTTGTCGGCTTGATGGAGCGACGGCGCAGTCAATGCTGGCACAGGTCGGCAGCCGTGGAGTAACGTGGTCGGGCCGGTTTGACATCAGCACGACGGTGAAAATTGCCTCGGGAAAGACTAAAAATTTGTAGGTACGTGTTTGAGAACAACACACAATATCCTAGAAAAGGTTTCCTTCAAAAAGGATGTTCAATATCCCGTTCATGAAGAAAGATGAATTCGGGTTGGATTCGTTTTCGCGCAGAAAACAAATCCAAAAATTGATGCACTCCTCAGGCCGTTCCCGGAGTTTGAATGGTCGGATCGAGCTAAAACTTTGAGGGGTGTCAGATATAGGAATTTCGCAGCTGATCAACGGTTGGATCTTCCAAAGGACGTCCGAGCTGGACGCTCGACTCCACGCCCTAAACTCATCCAGATTCCCATCCGTATTCGACAGGGCTCCGGTATATTGGAGATCGCCGAAGATTCCTCAATCGGAACGCGATGAAATTTTACAGGGTTGTTCTAGACTTAATTCCGCACAATTCCTCCAAACTAATCATCAAAGCGACACTCGAGGAGGTGGCAACAGCGAATACAAATCCGCTGTATAGAAAAACAGCATGGTCGCCCGAGGACAATGTTGACGTTGAGCCCCCGGGCTCCATGTATGATTCCTCCATGATCTTGATAGAGATCGGAGTTGATGATGACGAGGACATATGTCCGATCTTGATGATCCGAAGAGGAGTATGGTCTTCGGCCCAGCTGAGGTGACCAGTCGAGCCGGCGACGAATATGCCAATGTCGCAGTTGAGCTGCAGGCGAGCCATTGATCCATTGCCGATCACACAACGGAACTCTCAATGAAAGCACCATTGTCGGTGTCAAAACCGGCAGACCTCGGGGTAGGGGGTCCCAAGCTATGGATTCTTGGATCAATGGTAACAGGAACGAAGGAGACGATGTTTTATCAAGGTACAGAGTTGATCTATCTTGAGATCATATGTTGTGGTCTAAACCCTAGGGGTATGATGAGTAATGTCATAATCTATCTATCAACGAGCCTAGCCTCGGCTTATATAATGTACCGGAGGCCTATGATAACAAGAGTCCTAGTAGGCTACGTCGGTGGAGAGGAGTCCTTGTCTTGATCACCAAGTCTTGTGGAATCTTCCTCGTATATGCCATCGGCTGTCCGAACTGGCCCATTAGTGAACCGCCATGGGGGTCCTCGACCCGACCCACTGGTCGGGAGACGACATGGTGAGTACCCCCTAGTCCAGGACACCGTCACGCCCCCTTTACGCCGGCCCCGGCGGGCACGGCTGTCGTGCCGACCAAGCCACCGCCTGGGGCGGGCGGCGTCTCGGAGGCGCAACCCTGTAGCAAGCCGGCGCAGCCGTCCCATGATGTCCGACACGGTGTGCCTACAGTACCCAGCAGCCGGTCGTACCCGCGCCTGGTGGGCCCAGTACGGCCCGCACCCGACGGACCCGGCGAGACCCGCATCCAGCGGACCCGGCAGGCTCGGCGGCCCCCACTGCCGGCTCCTAGACACTGACATCCCGGCCCTGCGCCCATGTAACTTTACCATGGAAACCCTGGGGGGCCAGCCTATAAGACCCCCCGGAGCCCCTTAATGCGAAGGGCTGGAATCTAGTAGAACACTCACACACACACACACACACACACACACACGCGGAGAAGGAGCACCCTATGCTCTGGCCTGTCTTCCTTCCTCCCCAAAATAGCTCCAGGAGGAAGCTTGTATCCACCTCATATAAACCACACTTGGCAGGACTAGGGGTGTTATCTCTCCGGAGAGCCCCGAACCTAGGTACGTCTTGTGTCCCACGCTCGCTCGTACCAACCTCGCCTCTGGAGCCCACCGGTTGCCTTTTGCCTATCCCACTCTTAGCCATCCCATGGTATTTGCCGTGAGCCCACCACGATAGTTGGGGCCCACCGTGGGGCAGCTTGAGGTTCCGGCTGCAGACATGTTCCAGACGAGGCCCTTCGCCGGCCCCAGTGACTACGTCATGCGTGGTCTGACCCCTGCACCTGGCGCAGCGCGGGCCAGCTTTGCCGACCCGTCCGCTGCCTCCTTCGGCGCGCCACGCGTCTTCGTCGCGCTCGCCCCCGATGAGTACCCCAGCGGGGTGCTCGACGTCACCGACTCGCCTGTTCCCCTCGGCGACGACATCTCCACCGACATGGCGGATCTCTGCATCCGGGTAGAGGTGCTCGTCACCGACTCTGGCTCCACTTCGTCCAGCGCCGCAAAGAAGGCCGCTGCCGCCAAGGCCACAGCGGAGCGCGCCAGCACGGCCGACCCGTTGTGCACTACGATACAGAACCTCAGCGTCCCCATCACCACCGACATCAACGCCACCAACGCCGCCCAGGCCCGGGCCCGACTTGAGGAGGAGCGCAAGCACCTATTGGATGAGGCCGCGATGCTTGCTGCTACGCAATGCCAGCTGGAGTCCGTCCAGCGGAAGCGTGACACCGTGTATGGCTTCACGCCGGCCGCGGCTGAGCCCAGCCGGGTTGCCGAGGTGCGGTCCCGTGGCGCCGCCATCGGCCGCGCACTGGGCGTGATACCGCCCGTCTACGACACCCCCGACAAGAACATGCGCGCCGCGCAGGCGGCCGCTGTTGGCGTGGAGCAGCTGCAGGGTGAGGAGCTGCAGGAGCGCTTGCAGCGCATGCGCGAGCTGCTCAGCGCTGCGAGCACTCAGCAATACTGCCTTGACCGTCCCGCGGCGTCCGTCTCGTGCCGCACCAAAGACCCCGAGCAGCCAAACACGACATCTTCTCCGCCCCCCAGCGAAGCTCATTCCGGCAGGACCCGAACCCGGTGCGACCGCGCCCTCACGGCTGGCAATGACTTGGGCAATGAGCTGGCTCCTGGAGCTCGGCGCCGGCAAGACCCTTCCCCGCCATCCGGTCGGCGTGGCCGTCTGGCTTCTGCCGAGCCGGTTCCCTGCTGCCCGGTCGCAAGCCGGCTAGGCCCGCGTGCCATCGACGACACCGACGCCCGCCACTGCATCGAGCAGCTCGCCCTCTCCCTCGAGCTGGAGAAGGACAATGCGGTCGGTCCGGATTGCTTCGGCCCGCGCATCCACGACGAGCCCTTCCACAAGGGATTCACACTTCCCCGCGACACCCCCAAGTACAACGGTACCGTCAAGCCGGAGGACTGGCTCATCGACTACACCACCGCCATCGGCATCACGGGCGGCAACTGGTACCTGGCCATATGTTACTCCCTGCTCATGCTGCAGGACTCAGCCCGGACGTGGTTGCACAGCCTGCTGGCTGGCAGCGTTAACTCGTAGGTTGACTTCGAGCAAGCCTTCGTGCGCAACTTTACCGGCACCTACAAGCGACCTGGCCGTCCCAGCCAGCTCGCCATGTGCGTCCAGGGGCCGGACAAAACCGGCCGTCAATACCTTGTGCGCTGGACCGAGCTTCGGAACAGCTGTGAGGGGGTCCATGAGGTACAAGCCATCCAATACTTTGTGAGCGGATGCCGGGATGGCACCCTCCTCAAGCACAAGCTCCTGCGCTCTGAGCTGACCACCATGGCCGCGCTCATGGTCACGGCGGACAAGTACACCAACACCGACTCCGCCATGAAGATCCATGTCATGTTGGACGAGGCCGGCAAGGCGTTGCCGGCATCGCCCTCCAAGACGGCTGGCGAGGGCAGCCGCGAGCAGAACAACAAGCGCAAGGCCGAGCAGCCGGCCGCTTGCTATGACAATCGCCTTATCGCCACCACTAACCAAGAACCCGTGGCCGAGCCGGCCGGCAAGCGCCCGCGAATCGGCAAGACCGAATGGCAACCCGCCATGAGCTTCGAGGAGATGCTCGATGCCCCCTGCAAGCACCACAACAGCGCAAGCCCGTCTACGCACACGCTCCGGCAGTGTGCCATCACAAAACGCATGCTCTCCACCACGCCCGTCCTGGCCGCGCCGGCTGACAAGGAGCCGTTGTTGCTATACATTGCTGCCACCTCGCGGTCGGTCAGCACGGTGTTGGTGGTCGAGCATCCAGAAAAAGGCAAGATCCAGTCAGTCCAGCGCCCGGTCTACTACCTTAGCGAGGTGCTTTCCGCCTCCAAGCAGAATTACCCGCACTACCAGAAGATGTGCTACGGCGTGTACCTTACCGCCAAGAAGCTGAAGTAGTACTTGCAAGAACATACCATCACCGTGGTCAGCACGACACCCATCGACAAGATCATGGGCTGCCGGGATGCCTCCGGCTGGGTAGCCAAGTGGGCCATCGAGTTGGCCAGCCACACCATCCTCTACGAGCCTCGTACCATGATCAAGTCCCAGGCACTGGTTGATTTCCTCGTCGACTGGACCGAGACCCACTACCTGCCACCGCCGCCGGATTCGACGCACTGGCGTATTGATACGTCTCCAACGTATCTATAATTTATGAAGTATTCATGCTGTTATATTAGCTTTCTTGGATGTTTTACAATCATTTTATAGCAACTTTATATCATTTTTTTGGGACTAACCTATTGACATAGTGCCCAGTGCCAGTTGTTGTGTTTTGCTTGTTTTTTACATCGCAGGAAATCAATACCAAACGGAGTCCAAACACCGCGAAACTTTTTGTGGATTTTTTATGGACCAGAAGACATCCAATGGGCCAGAGCAGCACCTGGGGGGTGCCTCGAGGGGGGCACAAAGCACCAGGGCGCGCCCCGGTGGGTTGTGCCCACCTCGGTGGCCTCCCTCACCGCCTCTTCACCCTATAAATTGCCAAATATTCCCAAAACCCTCGCGGAGACCCTAGATTAGAAGTTCCGCCGCCGCAAGCCTTTGTAGCCACAAGAAACCAATCTAGACCCCATTTCGGCACCCTGCCGGAGGGGGAAATCATTACCGGTGGCCATCTTCATCATCCCGGCGGCCACGATGATGAGGAGGGAGTAGTCCACCCTCGGGGCTGAGGGTTTGTACCAGTAGCTATGTGTTTAATCTCTCTCTCTCTCGTGTTCTTGAGATGTTACAATCTTGATGTATCGCGGGCTTTGTTAATATAGTCGGATCATATGGTGTTTCCCCCTCTCTATCTTGTTGTGATGAATTGAGTTTTCCCTTTGAGATTTCGTTTTATCGGATTGAATACTTTTATGGATTTGAGAACACTTTATGTATGTCTTGCTATGAATACCCGTGGTGACATTGGGTAATCTATGCATAGGGGTTGATGCACGTTCTTGTCTTTGTTTCTCCGGTAGAAATCTTGGGGCACTCTTTGAGGTTCTTTGTGTTGGATTGAGTATTATGAATCTGAAATTATTTGGTGTTATTTTAGTACGAACTCTTGGATAGATCGATCGGAAAGAATAGCTTCAAGGTGGTTTCGTACCCTACAAACAATTTCTTCTTATGTTCTCCGCTAGATAGGAACTTTGGAGTGATTCTTCATCGCACTTTGAGGGATGGTTATATGATCCAATTATATTAGCATTGTTGAGAGATTGCACTAGCAAAATTACGGATCCTAGGCCTTGTTTTCAAGCATTGCAATACCTTTTGTGCTCACTTTTGTCACTTGCTACCTTGCTGTTTTTATTTATTCAGATTATAAAAATATATTTCTACCATCCATATTACACTTTTATCACCATCTCTTCGCCAAACTAGTGCACATATACAATTTTCCATTGTATTGGGTGTGTTGGGGACACAAGAGATTTCTTGTATTTGGTTGGAGGGTTGTTTGAGAGAGACCATCTTCATCCTACGCATCCCACGGATTGATAAACCTTAGGTCATCCACTTGAGGGAAAATTACTACTGTCCTACAAAACTCGGCGCTTGGAGGCCCAACACGAGTCTACAAGGATTTGCTTGCTGTTATTTAGAATAATGTTTTGCATCTTTATTTTCAATAAAAATGTCAAGGATAGCCTTTACCATGCTTATTTTGCAAGTATATGAGTTGCTGTTTCAAAACAGAAAGTTTATCGATGTTGCAAAAATTCCCGAGAAAAGTCAGAATGTGATAAAATGTTGAAAGTTTTTGCACAATAAGCTCTGATAAATTTTCTACAGTGTGATAAATTTTCATAATTTTTGGAGTTAAATAAGTATTTATACTCTTGCATTCTTTACAGACTGTACTGTTTTGGCAGATTGCTGTTATGTTTGCATTGTTTGCATATGTTTGCTTGCTTAATGATTCTATTTGAGGATAGGAGTATTAAATATGCAGAGACATTTAGTATGAAATGTTGAATAATAATTTATTTGATTTGCTACAGTAGAGAATGATAAGGTTTTTGCATTGGTTTATACTAACTTATCTCACGAGTTCTTGTTGAGTTTTGTGTGTATGAAGTTTTTAAGATTTAGGGAAACCGTGATATAAAAGGAATTAAGGAGACGCAAAAGCTCAAGCTTGGGGATGCCCAACGCATCCCAAGATAATATTTCAAGAAGTCTCAAGCATCTAAGCTTGGGGATGCCCCGGTAGGCATCCCACCTTTCTTCATCAACAATTATCGGTTAGTATCGGTTGAGCCTAAGTTTTTGCTTCTTCACTTGAGTTGTGCTATTCTTGGAATGTCATTTTGTTTTACTTGCTGTTTTAATAAAATACTTAGATCTGAAAGTTTTTAAATAAGATAAAGTCCTCAATTAGTTACCCCTTTACTTAACTATTCACTTGATCTTCACTTATATCTTTTTGGAGTAGTTTGTCATTTACTCTCGTGCTTCACTTATATCCTATGAGTAAATTGTTGAATGAATTGAATATCATGAAGTTGAAATTATATGTTCATATCATGCCTAGTGGTAGCTTCACATTGGGTTTAGAAAGTGAAATCTTTTGAAGCTTGACAATCACAATATTGGTCATACAAGCAATTCATGAATGATTACTATAAGGAAGAGAACTTTCACATGCAAATACACTATCTTGGAAATCTTTTGTGATTATGGGCCCCCATCAAAATATTATATGCCAAAATTGTTGATGTTGGACAAGGAAGACAACGTAATGATTTATGTTTGTTCATATTCACATAGAAGTTATATTGTCATAGATCCTTCAACATGTGGTGCTTGCCCCCCATCTTTGCTAGCCAAAAATTCCGCACCAAGTAGAGATACTACTTGTGCATCCAAAAACCCTTAAACCCAAATCTTATTTTCAAGAGTCCACCATACCTACCTAAGGATTGAGTAAGATCCTTCAAGTAAGTTGTCATCGGTGCAATAAGGCAATAAAAATTGCTTCTAATAGTGTTAGATCATTTAGTGTAAGAGAAAATTGAGCGTTGTACGAACTTGTGATGGCAAAGAATAAAAGTGACAGACTGCATAATAAAGGTTGCTATCATAAGGAGCAATATAATGTGATGTTCTTTTGCACTAAGGGATTGAGCATACAAACAAAAAGCGCATGGCAACCTCTGCTTCCCTCTGCGAAGGGCCTACCTTTTACTTTTATGTATTTACTTTCATGCAAGAGTCAAAGTTTTTCTCTCTATTCCTTTTTAGTTTTCTCTTTTGGCAAGCATCATGTGGTGAGGAAAGATCTAGGCACATATATCCAGTTGGATATGGGTAGCATGAGTTATTATTGTTGACATCACCCTTGAGGTGAATACGTTGGGAGGCGAAATTATAAGCCCCTACCTTTCTATGTGTCCGGTTGAAACATTTTGCTCATGTGTATGCGGTGAGTGTTAGCAATCATAGAAGACTATATGATGGTTGAGTATGTGGAGCTCTTACTTAGACTCTGTTGAATAAGTTGAATTGCAATTATTTGGTGACTAAGAATATAGGTTGTTGAGTTTCAAGAGAATTCATTGTTTGAACCTTAACATGTGAATTGGTTGCTACTTTAACATGAGAAGTTTTATAAGAAAGAATTGCTGTTATGATGCTAGAAAAAGTGATTGAAATTTTCATTGATCGAACTTATGCACTTTGCTAGCATTCACACTTCATAAATTATTTCTTTTATCATTTACCTACTCGAGGACGAGTAGGAATTAAGCTTGGGATGCTGATACGTCTCCAACGTATCTATAATTTATGAAGTATTCATGTTGTTATATTATCTTTCTTGGATGTTTTATAATCATTTTATAGCAACTTTATATCATTTTTTTGGGACTAACCTATTGACATAGTGCCCAGTGCCAGTTGCTGTTTTTTGCTTGTTTTTTACATCGCAGGAAATCAATATCAAACGGAGTCCAAACAAGGTGAAACTTTTTGTGGATTTTTTGTGGACCAGAAGACATCCAATGGGCCAGAGCAGCACCTGGGCGGTGCCCCGAGGGGGCCACAACCCACCAGGGCGCGCCTGGGCCCCCAGGCGCGCCCCGGTGGGTTGTGCCCACCTCGGTGGCCTCCCGCACCGCCTCTTCACCCCATAAAATGCCAAATATTCCAAAAACCCTCGCGGAGACCCTAGATCAGAAGTTCCACCGCCCCAAGCCTCTGTAGCCATGAGAAACCAATCTAGACCCTGTTCCGGTACCCTGCCAGAGGGGGAAATCATCACCGGTGGCCATCTTCATCATCCCGACGGCCACCATGATGAGCAGGGAGTCGTCCACCCTCGGGGCTGAGGGTTTGTACCAGTAGCTATGTGTTTAATCTCTCTCTCTCTCGTGTTCTTGAGATGTTACGATCTTGATGTATCGCGGGCTTTGTTAATATAGTCGGATCATATGGTGTTTTCCTCTCTCTATCTTGTTGTGATGAATTGAGTTTTCCCTTTGAGATTTCGTTTTATCGGATTGAATACTTTTATGGATTTGAGAACACTTTATGTATGTCTTGCTATGAATACCTATGGTGACATTGGGGTAATCTATGCATAGGGGTTGATGCACGTTCTTGTCTTTGTTTCTCCGGTAGAAATCTTGGGGCACTCTTTGAGGTTCTTTGTGTTGGATTGAGTATTATGAATCTGAAATTATTTGGTGTTATTTTAGTATGAACTCTTGGATAGATCGATCGGAAAGAATAGCTTCGAGGTGGTTTCGTAACCTACAAACAATTTCTTCTTATGTTCTCCGCTAGATAGGAACTTTGGAGTGATTCTTCATCGCACTTTGAGGGATGGTTATATGATCCAATTATATTAGCATTGTTGAGAGATTGCACTAGTGAAAGTACGGACCCTAGGCCTTGTTTTCAAGCATTGCAATACCGTTTGTGCTCACTTTTGTCACTTGCTACCTTGCTGTTTTTATTTATTCAGATTATAAAAATATATTTCTACCATCCATATTACACTTTTATCACCATCACTTCACCGAACTAGTCTACCTATACAATTTGCCATTGTATTGGGTGTGTTGGTGACACAAGAGATTTCTTGGATTTGGTTGCAAGGTTGTTTGAGAGAGACCATCTTCATCCTATGCCTCCCACGGATTGATAAATCTTAGGTCATCCACTTGAGGGAAAATTGCTACTGTCCTACAAAACTCTGCGCTTGGAGGCCCAACACGAGTCTACAAGAATAAAGTTGCATAGTAGACATCACGTATGCACTTTGACGGCTCCAAGGTACGATCCGGACTGGGAGCCGGCATCATGCTGTCTTCCCTGAAGGGCGACCGGCTGCGGTACGCGCTCCAGATACACTTCGCTGCCTCCAACAATGTTACCGAGTACAAAGCCCTTGTGCACGGCCTCCGGCTTGCTAAGGAAGTCGGCATCCGGCGCATTCTCTGCTATGGCGACTCGGATCTGGTGGTGCAGAGGTGTTCCGGCGAGTGGGACGCCCGGGATGCCAACATGGCCAACTACCGCTTCCTGGTCCTGCAGCTTTCCGGCAACTTCGACGGCTGCGAGTTCCTCCATGTCTCGCACGTGGAGAACAAAGCCGCCGACACGCTGGCCAAGATTGGCTCCTCTCGGCAAGCCATCCCATCCGGCGTCTCCCTCGAGCACTTGCGCAAGCCATCCATCAAGCTGTCTCCGGATTCCGAGTCCATCTTCATCCCGGACGACCCCGCAGCGCCCCTCGCCAACCCGGACCCGGGGGCTTCCGTCTCCAACCCAGTCCCGGGGGCTGCCGTCTCCAACCCGGTCCCGGGGGCTGCTGATCACATCCAGGGGGCTGCCGTCTCCAAATCGGTCCCGGGGGTTGCTGATCCCGGCCCGGGAGCTGCCGGCTTCAGCTCGGGGGCTACCGCCCAGGCTCCCGTCCAAGTGGTCATCTTCACCGTGGTGACGGCTCCGTCATGGGCCCAACCAATCCTGGCTTTCTTGGAAAGCGGTGCCCTCCACATGGACGAGACCGAAGGCCGGCAAGTGCAGCGCCGGGCGTCCGCCTACAGCATCATCAACAACGAGCTCATCAAGCGCAGTGCGATGGGCATGTTCCAGCGCTGCGTCGAGCAAGACAAGGGCATAGAGATCCTCCTTTATATCCACCAGGGCGAGTGCGGGCACCACGCCGCCTCCAGGTCCCTGGTGGCCAAGGCCTTCCACCATGGCTTCTACTGGCCCACGACCCTTAAGGACGCCGAGTCGCTGGTCCTCAAGTGTGAGGGTTGCCAGCGCTTCGGCAAGCGGAGCCACCAGCCGGCTTCAGCCCTCCAAACCATCTCGATGAGCTGCCGGCCGGCCTCTGGAGTCTCCGAACAACACCAAACTGGTCAACCGGGTTCACCCCATTCTTCCTCGTGTATGGAGCAGAAGCAGTCATCCCGACCGATATTGAGTTCGACTCGCCATGAATCACAATGTACACGGAAGCACAAGTTAAGGAAGCCCGCGAAGACGGCGTTGACCTGCTCGAAGAAGCGCGCCTATTGGCCCTCAGCAGATCGGCCATTTATCAGCAGAACTTGAGGCACTACCACAACAAGAAGATCAGGCCCTTTGCATTCCGCGAGGGAGACCTCGTCCTCTGACTCGTCCAGCAGCAAGCCGGCCAGCACAAGTTGGCCTCCCCATGGGAGGGCTCCTTCATCGTCAGCAAAGCCATGTATGACCGCAACGCCTACTACCTCATCGATGCACGCAAGCCGAACAAACGCAAGAGAGACACCGCCGGCAAAGAAACAAGCCGGCCTTGGAATGCAGAGCTCCTCCGCCCGTTTTACAGTTAGCTGTATGCACGTATGTATCGCTACCTTTTGAAATTCAATGAAAGACAGCAGGACCCCCGAACGACACTCGGGGGCTACCTTTTCCTATCAATTATTATGTCTCGCACATCCTTGTAATTTTTTCGACCTCCACCGCCGGGTCGGCGTGTCCGGCTCGGGGGCCCGGGGGCTAGCCGGATTGACCGCGCCTGTCGTCCCCCTTAGTATGTTTCGGCGTGTCCGAGTCGCCAAGGCCCTCCCCTTCGCACTAAGCCACAATCCGGCTTCGGCTGTTTGGCTGGCAAGAACCATGGGTCAAAGTGCTGGCACGCAAGAATCAGCTAAGTTGGATTGGCCGGATCGGTCCATCCGGCCTCACCGCACTAAGTTCCCGCACGACCGGTTGCGCGCCAGCCGGCTTCGCCGTCTGCCGCCAGCCAGCCCAGTGGGTGTTTCGCTCGTGCTCAACGTTTGAAAAAGCCTAAGTACTGCGCACTCCTTCCCGAAGCCGAACCCCTTGTCACAGACCGGAACCCGACTGTCCGACTCGTGGGGGGAAGCCAAAAGAAGGAGCGAGCAAGAAAAAGCATATAAACGGAAAGCAAAAGCGCAAATACTCGCAAAAATATTTACATTACAAAGATAAAGGCCCATGGCCGGAGTTCATTACATTCCTCCTACACCCCCACTGGGTGGACCTGATGCTTAACAAAAGTTCAAAAGAAAGATACAAGAGCAGGACGGCTTCAGACGGCTTCCGCGTCGAGTTGCGTGACCACCGGCTCCTCCGCGGTGGCTTCCGGGTCCGCCGAGGCTCCGGTGTCATCCAACCCGGCCTCGTCATCTGCATAGGGACCCAACTCCTTGGAGTTGCCCGCCAGGTCGTTGAGCACCAAGCCGAAGTTGTTGGGTGGCACCTCCACGCCGTCTTCAGTGCGTTCCACCTGGAACTCATCATGCAAGGCGAACGAGGGGAGGTAGCTGGCCCGCGTGGCAATCCGGCCCGCCTCTGCCTCCAGTTGGGCCTCTGCGCCGGCTCGCTGGGCCGCCAGCTGGTTCAGGTTCAGGCCTGGATACCAAGACATGATGAAGCGCAGCGCCAAGTCTGCGCCGGGACGAGCCGCGGAGACGCGCCACGCGTGGAGCCGCGCTGGTTCGGCCTCCAGCCAGCGCGCCAGCCGCGTAAAGCTGTCAGGCGCAACCACACCTGGCTAGAGGGTTGTCACCATGCCCAATCCGGTCTCAGACAGCCTTGCCGTCTGCTTGTCCAAGGCCATCAGGCGAGCCTCGGTGGCGTGCATGATCTCCGAAAAGTTCCAGGCGGCGTGCGGGTCAACTCCGGCACCCGCGTCTGCCTGGGTCGACCGGTGGGTGTGTACAGCCTCGTCCGCTGTCTCCTACGTCTCCGGGAAGTACTCTGTCAAGAGAAGAAGGGAAATAGTTAGCCATGTAAAAATTCGGCCGGTTCTCAACCCGGCGAAACAAATGAAGAAGCACTTACTGACAAGGAGCTCTTCCAGATGCCGTGCCTCGCACAACATACCGTGCCGCTCCAAGTCCCCCACGTGGCCTCGTGCCTCGAGCGCCTTCTCAAGCTCGGCGCACTTGTCGACCGCCGCCTTTAGCTCGTCGCCTTCTCGCGCTCATCCCTCAGCTGGATGAGCTCCGCCTGGTGGGCCTTCGCTGCCTTGGCGGCTTCCGCCTTCAGCCGCTCCACCTCGGCCTGGAGCTGGCTCTTGTCACCAGCTAGCTGATCGCACTGCTGGCTGGCTTCGAAGATCCGGCACCTCGGCCGCGATGGCTGCGCGGCAAAGCTTCAAGTCAGATGCTGGAAAGAAAAGAAGAAAAACACTTTAAGATTCGACCCAACTATTTCATAGTTGGCCCGAATCTCGGGGGCTACACCCAGTGGGTGCGCTAGCGCACCGCCACTAAGTGCATGCAAGACATACCTTCGGCAAGACGGAGCGCCTCCTCCGTGGAGGCAAGCTGCGCCTTTACCTCGTGATGCTTCTCCAGAAGCGGGTTGTGGATGCCGACTCGGAGGCCGTCCAGGTGCTGCAGGAAAGCTAGGGTTAACAAAAAACCACAATGACACCTTAAGATTCGACCCAACTATTTCATAGTTGGCCCGAATCTCGGGGGCTACACCCAGTGGGTGCGCTAGCATGGCCCCACTCACCAGCCGCAAAGACAAATCAAGAGAAGAAAACTTACGATCACGGAGCGCTCTAGTGCTCGCGTCTGCTCCAGCTCACTCTAGGCAAAGGCTTGAAGCTGTTCCGCACGCCCGCGAAGATGCTGGCGGACGCCGTCCATCGCCGCCTCTTCCTGGACGCGGGGCCCGACCATGATCCCGCCGGCTCTGGTTCGAGGATGCTGCGACCCAGCGGCAAGTCCGCTTCCCGGCGCCGCGTGCGGCAGCCTGGTCGCCAATGCATGCTCACCTCCCGCCGGCTCCCCGGCGGCCGACTTCGACTCCGGCGCTTTGGCTGGCATCACCTGCAGCGCTCCGTCCGGTGCGGCATCCTCCGTGCACCCCTTCCCTCCATCCTCCGCCGCTCGGCCGCCTCATCCTAGGGCGGGGTGTCGACGACCTTCTCCTCAACCTCTGGGTTGTCAATGGCCGCCCCCTCCAGCTCGTCTGGATCGCGCCCATCCTGGACCTGGGGCTCGACGACGGTCTCAGCCGGCGCCGTGCACTCCGCCATCTCCGGCCAAGCTTGGTCCACGATGGCCTGCCCCCTCGCCTCCACGGCCCTGGCCCAAGCCCGGGCTGAGGCCGCCGCTAGCTCCTCCTCGGCTCTGTTCCGGTCCCGCCAAGCCAGGCGCTCGGTGTCCGCCGGGTCTAGGCCGAGGTCTTCCTCGGGCGAGTCCTCCGCCCGGTCGATGGCGCTGCTCCGGGTCCTTCGGAACACGGGGTCGGTCCCCGCCGCGGCCACCGCGGCTGCCAGCGCCAAGTCAAGGGGCGTCCTGCGTGTTGCGAAGAAAACATGAGAAGAATGCGACCAAGCAGCGAGCACAAACCAACAAGGGAACTTACCCAATCACCGTCGGGATGGCCCGCTTCGACGGTGGAGCTGGGATGACCCAGCGCACCTTCTTGGTGGCGGTCATGCCACGCGCGAGCGACGTCTCCACCACGCGCTTTGGTGCCGGCTTCGGCGGCACTGCGTCCTTCCCGTGCGGCCGGCTTGCCGTAGCCGGCCCGCGGGACGACCCGACCTCGGTCGTCTTCTTCAAATTCTTCGGGGGGTCGATGCTGCCGTCTCCTCCCCCCTCGGCGCTGCATCACCAACAAGCGTTAGGCTCTCCTCATCATCAACCGGCCAGTCTCGCAAGAGGTCTGGATGCGGAGACTTACCCGCGCAGCGCATCGCACCGGCTTCAGCACCAGCCGGCTGCGCTTCAGCCGGCTCCGGGTTCTCGGCGAAGGACTCCGCCTCCTCCGAGCCAGTTCGCTCGACGGCTAGTACCTGCGTAGGCTTTCCGTCACGCATTCGTTCGATGGCGTTCAGCAGCACCTCCTTCATTGCATCAGGACGAGAAGAAGCCCAGACATTGCAAAATACGGGGACCAGGGACTCACCACCATGGCCGGGTTCGCTTGGTTGTAGGGCGCCTTCCCGAAGCGCCAGTCAGCCACCATCCCGGCCTTCGAGATGTTGTTGACCCGGTCGGCGACCTGCTCCAGCGACAGCCCGGCGAACGACATCCGGGTGGGGTCCCGTCGGTCCCCTGTCTGGCCGATAATGTGCGCCCGGCATTGCAGCGGCAGCACCCGGCGCGCGATGAAGGCGGCGATAAGATCCGTCCCTTTGAGCCCCTCCCACGCCACCATCTCCGTGACCCGGTTGCGCAAGTTCAGCACCTCCTGCGCCAGGTTCTTGGGGCAGTAATTCTAGTTGGTCTTGGCCTACGATGTCACGTCGGCGAAGGGCGGCAAGTTGATGCGGTCCGTGCTAAGGTTGCGTACGTAGAAGAATGAATTCTACCATTTCTTGGCAGAATCCTTGAGCGACATCTTGGGGCACACCCCGTGCAGCTGAGTCGAGACGACGGCGGCCCCACAGGCAGACATTGCGCCGGCTGACGGCCCCTGCTGCGTCAAGAAGAAGAAGTGGACCCAAAGATCTATGCTGGGCTCGACGCCCAGGTAGCCCTCGCACAGGGTGACGAAGCCGGAGAGCTGCAGCACCGCGTTCGCACCCAAGTGGTGCGGTTACAGCCCGAAGAAGTCCAAGAAGGTGCGGAAGAAGTCACTCGCGGGGAGGCCGAACCCGCGCTTGAAGTGGGAGAAGAAGACCACGCGCTCGGTCCCCTCCGGTCGTGGCGCCGTCTCGTCACCCGCCGCACGCCGGCCACCTCCATCGCCGGCGGCAGCCGCTTGGTGTCACGCAAATGCTGGATGTCATCCTCCGTGGTCTCGGACCTCTCCCATGACCCCTTGGGCCGCGCCATCAGCGGAGGTGGCTGGGGGCAAGAAGTGCGTCGGCGGGCAAGTAGTCAAGACAGCAGCTGGGTGCTGCAGAGCGGTGGTGCGCTACTTGGTGGCGGCGGAGCGCTACGGCGTGAGATGAGCTCGAGAGTTGGAGGAGGAGAAGGAGAGCAAGACAAGGGGAGCGTGCGTGAGTGTTTCCGCCGCCCCTCCCTCCGTTTTTATAACCACGACAGAGACGTGGGGAAGTGGGATCGGCTGCGCCTGCAATCCCACTTCCCCGCATTATGTGGTCATGTTTCCCCCACGACTTGATTACCTCGAGAAGTACAATCGTCCGCGGCGGCCACAATAAATCCCCGCGCGTGGGCCCAGGGCGCGGCGTGGCGGGGCCCAGCCCGCTGTCGCGTCCCATTGCGCGCGTGGCCTGGCAGGGCCTCTCCGGCAGCTGTTCACCACGTGGCGCCTGCGTCGGGCAGCGAGAGCCGCGTCCCTTTCCATCCAAGACTTGGCGAGCGCCTCAGTTTCCTGCCCATACCGGGGTGCCGCGATTCGGCTTCCGGAAGCCGGCACACACTAGGTGTTGCCGGACCCGACAGCCCCAAGCTTCATCAACCCAGCCGCCTTCTCAAGGGGGTGAAACTGCGAAGGCCCCCCTGCTTGAAGCCGGCGAGCCTTCACAGCTTCGGGGACTACTTTCGGGGGGATGGACCCCGGGCAGGCAACGGAACCCGGATCCTTTTCAAAAACATCGGGGCTGGCAATGCCCCTCAATCCGGCTCGCCCTTGGCCGGCTTCCTAGCGCAACCCGGCCAGGTACTGCAACCCGGCCAAGCCGGCTGGCGCATGCCGGCCGGTTCCCACAAGACAAACCTCCATCGACAAACGAGCATGGCTACAGTGCGCCTCCCTTTACGCCGGCCCTGGCGGGCGCGACTGTCGTGCCGACCAAGCCACCGCCTGGGGCGGGCGATGTCTCGGAGGCGCAACCCTGTAGCAAGCCGGCGCAGCCGTCCCATGACTTCCGACATGGCATGCCTACAGTACCCAGCAGCCGGCCGTACCTGCGCCCGGCGGGCCTGGTACGACCTGCACCCGACGGACCCGGCGAGACCCGCATCCGCGGGACCCGGCAGGCCCGACGGCCCCCATTGCCGGCTCCTAGACACTAACATGCCGGCCCCTCGCCCATGTAACTTTACCATTGTAACCCCGGGAGGCCAGCCTATAAGACCCCCCGGAGCCCCTCCATGCAAAGGGCTGGAATCTAGTAGAACACTCACACACACACACGGAGAAGGAGCAGCCTATGCTCTGGCCTGTCTTCCTTCCTCCCCAAAACAGGTCATGGAGCAAGCTTGTATCCACCTCATATAAACCACACTCGGCAGGACTGGGGGTGTTATCTCTCCGGAGAGCCCCGAACTTGGGTATGTCTTGTGTCCCACGCTCGCACGTACCAATCTCGCCTCTGGAGCCCACCGGTTGCCTTTTGCCTATCCCTCTCTTTAGCCATCCCATGGCATCTGCCGTGAGCCCACCACGACAATAGGCTTTGCTCACCGGTGGGTGCAATAGATTATGGTTTGTGTGACCACGGTGAGATATGCTGTGAAATTTAATGGAGCCCTATTGGAAGCATTCTCCCTTTCAAGAGGTCTTCGCCAAGGTGACCCGCTATCTCCATTTCTATTCCTTTTTGTTGCTGATGGATTGTCCGCCTTGCTTCAGTCGGAGGTGTCGGCATGGGGCATAACACCGGTAAAAGTTTGTCGACGTGCACCAGGGGTGTCCCACCTTCTCTTTGCAGATGACACTTCTATTTTTCAAGGCAACGGGGGAGCAAGCTTCCCGCGTCAAGCATGTGATTGATACTTATGCAACTTGCACGGGCCAGCTCATAAACCCTGCCAAATGCTCAATTGAATTCAGCAAGCTCAGTTCGCTAGCGGACCAGCAAGCAGTACGCCAAATCCTCCAGGTAGAACAGTAGGTTTTTGAATCGAAATACTTGGGTCTCCCAACCCCTGAAGGACGCATGAACCGTGGTAAATTCCAAAACCTCTAGACCAGCCTCACTAAGTGTATCATGCTTTGGGGGGATAACTATGTTACCCAAAGTGGGAAGGAGGTTTTGATTAAGGCGGTAGCCCAAGCACTGGCAACATATGTCATGGGAGTTTTCAAACTTCCCATGTCGGTTTGTGATGATCTGAGTGAGCTCATACGGAATTTCTTTTGGGGTGCGGAGAATGGAAAGAGGAAAGTGCATTGGCTGAGTTGGGATAAATTGAATCGTACCAAACAACAGTGTGGCATGGGATTCAGAGACATGCGTGTTTTTAATCAGGCTCTCCTTGCCCGCCAAGCATGGCGTCTTATTCAGTCTCCGGAAAGCTTGTTGTTAGAGACCAATGTTGCAACGTCTCCTAGCCGACTTGGTCTCCAAGTCAGATTGCCTCCACATCGATAGTTTCCATGATTGGGACTCCCTTGTACTTGCAAAGTTTCTATGCTATATATATGAAAGAGGTGCGCTGAGGCAAGGCTATCAAGCCGCCCAGTATTTTCATAATTACATGGTATCAGGCAGTCCGATCCTCTCCCTCTAAAGCCCTAGCCGCCGCCCCTTCTTCCGCCCTCGCTGCTGCCGCCACCGCGTTCTCCCTCCACCAGCCCCTGCCGTCGCCTCGCTCCACCTCGCCATGGCCTCCGCTGCTGAACTCAAGAAACTTGAGGAAGAACGCGAGTCCCTCCTCCACGCTCACGAGGAAGAACTACAATGTCAAACGGAAGAACGGGGGAAGGCCGTCCTTCCTCCTGCTGCCTCCATGTATGTTGCCTCCATCAAGACCTTCGTCCCCATCACTCTCGATCTTCACGACTCCAACTACGTCAAGTGGCGTGAGCTGTTTCTCGTCGCCCTCGGACGCTATGGCCTCTCCAACCATGTCGTCGGCGATGCTGCCGCCACCCCCTCCAACACTTCGCCTACCTCCGATTGGGGGCGCAATGACTACACCATGCTCTCTTGGATATACGGCTCGATCTCCCTCGAGCTGTTCGGCATCATCATGGCGCCAGGATCCTCTGCTCGCCAGATATGGGACGCCATCGCCAATCTGTTCCACGACAACAAGAAGAGTCGTGCCCTTGCTCCTGATGCTGAATTTCGCAACACTCCCTAAGGTGACATGCCGATCTCTGAATATTGCGCCAAGATGAAGAATCTCTCTGATGCCCTCGCCGACATCGGGCAGACTGTCTCTGATGAGACCCTCGTCCTAACCATGTTACGCGGCCTCAACGAGCAGTATGCACACTTGCGTACTTTCCTTCCGTTTCAGATGCTGTTCCCGTCCTTCCTGCAGAACAGATCAGCACTAGTTCTTGAGGAGGCACAGAAGAAAACCGACGCCAAGACCTCTGCATCCACCGCTCTCTGGGCCAGCGGCAACAGTGTTCTTCCTAGCGCCGGTGGCGAGCGTGCTCCGCCTCCTAATGATGGCCGCAACTTCTCCAATGATCGCCGTGGTCTCACATCTTTCCCTGTTGGTCGCGGAGGAAGCAACAACAGCCGTGGCCGCGGCCGTGGACGCCGTGACACCCCCTGGATGTACAACCCTTGGACTGGGCAGCCCACGCGTCTTCATCTTCAACAGCAGACGCCATCATCGCATCATCAAGTCCAAGCTTCTCCGCCCGTTTCGTCGCCTCGCCCTTGGCGGCCTTATGCTCCGGGGGTCCTTGGTCCTCGTCCCATCGTGCCCTCGCCCCAAGCCTATACAGCCTACAGTTACGGTCATACGGCAGCACCATCCGGCTACAATATGAGCAACCATGCATCACCTTACAGCAGCTTCACTCAGCAGGTCGACCTAGCTCTCATCACCGCGCTCAACAACATGCAGCTCCCCGGCAACTAGGAGTGGTACATGGACTCCGGTGCATCCTCCCATATGGCATCTGACCCTGGTATACTCTCCACCTTTACCCCTTCTAATGCTCACACTGTCACTATTGGTAACGGTGCCTCTCTTCCTATAACTCACATCGGCTCTCACACTCTATCCTCTTTGTCCCGCCCTCTATACTTAAATCATGTCCTCATTGTTCCCCACATAATCAAAAATCTTCTTTCTGTTCGTAAACTTACCACTGACAATTATGTTTCGATCGAGTTTGACCCTTGGGGTTTTTCTGTGAAGGCACTTCCTACTCGGACCGACATTCTTCGATGCAATAGTTCTGGCCCACTCTACTCCGTATGTCGACCTCCACCTCCACCCGCCGAAGCCCACATCATCACCGTCTCCCTCGACATCTGGCATCGGCGTTTGGGTCATCCCGGTCATCACACCATGAAGCGTCTCAACCATCACCAGAATATTCCGTCTCCTAAAGTTACACCGTCTATATGTCATGCTTGTCAACTTGGACGTCATGTTAGATTGCCTTTTTATCCATCTACTTCATATACTGTCAAACCTTTTGCATTACTACATTGTGATCTTTGGACATCTCCTGTACCTAGCAACTCTGATTATCTATATTATCTTGTGATAGTTGATGATTATACTCATTACTTTTGGATGTTTCCTCTTCGTAAAAAATCCGATGTCTATGCCACGTTTCTCACATTTCATGCCTATGCCCGCACTCAATTTGATCTACCCATTGTTGCCATCCAAAGTGACAATGGTCGGGAATTCGATAATACAAAGCTAGACTCTTTCTGTGCCTCTCACGGTATCACCTTTCGTTTTTCTTGTCCCTATACCTCTCAACAAAACGGTAAGGCCGAACGAGCCATTCGCACTACAAATAATGTCATCCGCACTCTTCTCATCCAAGCCTCTCTCCCACCATCTTTTTGGGCCAAAGCTCTTCACACTCCTACTTTCCTTATCAATATTCGTCCCACTTCATCTACAAAGTTTCTCACACCATATACTCTACTCTTAGGTACTATACCACCATACAACAGCCTTCGTGTCTTTGGTTGCCTATGTTATCCCAATACTACATCAACATCCGCTAACAAACTCTCTCCACGATCCACGAAGTGTGTCTTCCTTGGATATCCCTCTCGACACAAAGGTTATCGTTGTCTTGATCTCACCACCCGTCGTATTATTATCTCTCGTCATGTAGTTTTCGACGAGTCCACCTTTCCATATGAACCAGCCCCATCCCCTGCTCCCCCTCGTTGCACTGGAATTTTTGATCCACCCATTGATCCACCCATTATACCTGCCTACTCACCACTCACACCCGCTATGCATGCACCCACTTCACCTAAACCAGCTATGCATGCACCCGCTAGCCCAACCTCTCCCACACCAGATCCTGGCTCCCCCTCAACACCTCCTGTACCACCTAGTCCCCCCGCGACGGCTACCCCTCCTGACACACCTGCCTCTTATCCACACGCCCCACCACCTCCTCCTCCTGCACCTCTTCATCGTACGCGCGCCACCACCGGCCGCCTTCCACCTCCTATTGATCGCCTCAATCTTTCGGCACTAGCCTCTTCTCCTCTTCCCCATAACTACCTTGTCGCCCTCCGTGACCCCAATTGGCGCCAAGCCATGCAAGAGGAGTTCGATGCTCTCACACTAAATAAAACATGGATCTTGGTACCTCCACCATCTGGCGCAAATATTGTGAGTGGCAAGTGGATCTACCGTCACAAATACAATGCTGATGGCTCTCTTTCCTGTCACGAAGCTCGTTGGGTCGTTCGTGGCTTCTCTCAACAACCGGGCATCGATTTCGATGAAACCTTTAGCCCTGTCGTTAAACCGGCCACCATTCGCATCGTTCTCTCTCTAGCCATCTCCCAGTCTTGGCCTATCCATCAACTTGATGTAAAAAACGCCTTCCTTCATGGTCATCTTAATGAGGTTGTTTACAGTCAGCAACCATCTGGTTTCATTGATCCTCATCATCCTACTCACATTTGTCGTCTCCTCAAATCTTTATATGGGCTTAAACAGGCACCTCGTGCCTGGTTCCAACACTTTGCGTCCTTTGCTCGTTCCATCGGTTTCATTGAATCTAAATCTGATGCTTCTCTCTTCATCTTACATCAAGGTACTTCCATGGCCTGTCTTCTTCTTTATGTCGATGATATTATTCTCACTGCATCCTCCTTATCCTTTCTTACTACCATCACTACTTCCATGGCCCGTGAATTCGCCATGAAGGATCTTGGTCCTCTTCATCACTTCCTTGGTATTTCTGTTACTCGTTCGGTTTCTGGTCTCCATCTTTCTCAACGGCAATATATTCTTGACATCTTATCTCGTGCTGGCATGCGTGACTGTCACTCGGTAACTACCCCTATTGATACTAACGCCAAACTCCCTTCCTCTATCGGTCCTCTAGTTTCGGATCCCTCTCTCTATCGTAGCCTAGCTGGTGCTTTGCAATATGCTACTCTCACTCGCCCAGACATTGCTTATGCCGTCCAGCAAGTCTGTCTCCATATGCATGACCCTCGTGAACCTCACTTTTCTCTCATTAAGCGCATCCTTCGCTATCTTAATGGCACTCTTGATCATGGTCTCTCTTTACACCGTACTTCTTCACATTCTCTTACCGCATATTCAGATGCTGATTGGGCTGGATGTCCGGATACACGCCGCTCCACTTCCGGGTTTTGCATGTACCTTGGCGATAATCTCATCTCCTGGTCCTCCCGTCGGCAGACGACAGTTTCTCGGTCTAGTGCAGAGGCCGAGTACCGAGCAGTTGCTGCGGCCGTTGCAGAGTCATGCTGGGTTCGTCAGTTATTACAGGAGCTTCGCAAGCCCATCTCCAGTGCTACTATCGTATATTGCGACAACGTCAGCGCAGTTTACTTATCTGCTAACCCGGTTCAACATCGTCGCACGAAGCATATCGAGTTGGACATTCATTTCGTTCGGGAGAAGGTAGCTCTCGGTGCTGTTCGTGTTCTTCATGTTCCCTCGGCCTTGCAATTTGCAGATATCTTCACCAAGGGTTTACCAACAGCACTATTTCGAGATTTTCGGTCCAGTCTTCAGGTCACTACCATTCCTGGTTCAGACTGCGGGGGCGTGTTAGAGACCAATGCTGCAACGTCTCCTAGCCGACTTGGTCTCCAAGTCAGATTGCCTCCACATCGATAGTTACCATGATTGGGACTCCCTTGTACTTGCAAAGTTTCTATGCTATATATATGAAAGAGGTGCGCTGAGGCAAGGCTATGAAGCCGCCCAGTATTTTCATAATTACACTTGTGTGCTCGTGTGCTTAAGGCCCGATACTACCCCCAAGGAAACATTCTGGATACGGTGTTCTCGGGCCTACCATCATCTACTTGGTCTGCCATTGCTTACGGTCTTGAGCTGCTTAAGGAAGGGATGATATGGAGAATTGGAAATGGCGAATCAGTCCGGATATGGCGGGACAACTGGATCCCTCGCTCATCAGCGCTTAAACCGATAAGTCCTCGGGGTCGATCCCGCTTAAAAAGGGTCTCGAGTCTGCTGGATCAACATGGGAAGTGAGACGAAGCAAAAATCCGGGCGACCTTTGCCCCGATTGATGTGGAAGCCATACCACGGATTAGAACCTCGTCGCGGCAAGAACCTGACTTCCTAGCCTGGAATCTTGAAAAGAGCGGAGTCTTCACCGTGAGAAGTGCATATAGGCTGGGGATGTGCCTTCTGGATCAAGCGGAGAGCTGGCCATCTTCCAGTGTACAGCCGGACGGTGTACAGCAGGTGCGGAAGCAACTCTGGAGCCTCCCGGTACCACCGAAGGTCCAGACCTTTGGCTGGCGGGCAGTGTCAAATGCACTAGCAACAGAGGTGAACAAGAAGCATCGAGGCATCCGGGTGACCGGCTGGTGCCAGATCTGTGGTCACGAACTGGAGGACCTACGGCATGCCCTCTACTCCTGTCCACATGCGTTTTCTCTTTGGAATGCCATGCGGGAGGTGTGGCGCATGCCCACACATGCAACCATGCTGAAACTGTTTACGGACTGGATCACTGAACTAATCTACTCACTGTCTGCGAATGAAAGTGCAAATGTCCTCATGGTCCTGTGGCGAGTGTGGCATGCTCGGAATGAGGTTACGCATGATAAGCCCCTACCGTCGACTGAAGGATCCAGACGCTTCCTGTGCAGCTATATGCGATCTCTAGACCTCGTTCAAACTAAATCCACGGAGCAAATTATCAAAGGGAAGGGAATTGTTGATGGACCACCCTCACCAATCCAGCCGGCGGTGCGGCCAGAAGCGCAAATTCCTTGGGAGAAACCACCCGCTGGTGTGGTTAAACTAAATGTGGATGGCTCCTTTGTGGCCAGCACAGGGGCTGCTGGTGCTGGAAGGATACTAAGAGACTACATGGGTCAGATTGTCTTCACTTCATGTCGTTCCCTCCAAAGATGCAGTTCAGCCCTGGAGGCTGAGATGAGTGCGTGCCTAGAGGGCATTGAGCTGGCTATGCAATGGAGCATGCAGGAAATTGTGGTGGAATCCGACTCGGCGGAGCTCGTTAATATGGTAAATAATCCTAATCGGGATGGCTCCTCACTCGGCCAGCTTGTTTTGGAGATCAAGCATCTCATGGATTCAGAGCGTTGCACTTGCCTGAAGAAAATACCCCGCTCTCAGAACCACGCTAGTCACATGCTAGCTAAGTTTGGACGCCAAGAAAATCGTACTGTCGTATGGTTAGGGTCAGGTCCTGAGTCTATTCAAGACCTCATCCTTCGGGATTGTAACACACTTTCTACTTGAATTAATACAATCCCCTTTACCACCCAAATTTTTTTTTTGTGACATTGTTTTGGTTAAATATACTGTCATTCCGCAGTTCCAAATAGCCAAGTAACACACACACTCCGATTTGAATATGTGCCGCTGTCTTAGCCTCTACCCCTTTTAACCATGTCCCAAATAAACTGGAGATGTTAGGAGGACAGACATTAAAATACACATGTATTGTACACCACAATAACTTGGCTAGTGGGCATTTGAGAAAAATAATGTGGGATTGATTCATCTTGATCATAAAAACAACACCGTTTATTATCCTCTCATCTACGTTTTGCCAAGTTGTTCTTAGTCAAGATCACTTCCTTCTGTAGAAACCACATAAAGAGCTTTTGTATTAGTAGGATCTTTATGGTACCAACATCACCGCTACCACCACAATCGGTGTCAGGATGATGATTTCATTATCCGACTCTCCTTCAACAACAATAATTAAAAAATAGACGGAAGCGCAAGAAATATCACTGAAAAATAAATTTGAAACAAACAAGAAGGTACAATATCAATAGAGAGGACGTGGGATAAAGGGTTTTCACAACACATCGTGCCCACTGCCAAGCGCTCTGCATTCCCGCTGAAATACCTCGGCCTACCATTGTCCATACACCGTCTAAGGAAGATTGACCTCCAGTACCTCATTGATCGGGCGGCCGGAAAGCTTGTTCCTTGGCAGGGGAGGTTTGTCACGGCGGCGGCAGGGAGGACGACCCTTGTCAAGTGGATGCTCACCTATATTGGAAATATACCCTAGAGGCAATAATATTATACTATTTATTTCCACTTTTATAGTTAAGAGTTTGTATTCTATGCTATAACTGCTATGATTCTTGAATATGCGATTCAGTGAAAAACTCATAAGCATGTGTGGAATGATAAATAGTAAAAGTTGATTCATAGTCTCACCTCTAGGACTAGCTCAAGTGTTGTATGTTGATCATGTTTTCCAGATCTTGGGATATCTTTAAGTGTAACGATAGTCCCAAAACAACGTTGAGAGTGTGACATTATAAGAACGATCATATTGAATTAACCCAACTTGTTTGTTATACTTTGAGATACTATCATCACAAGTCAATCGATATAACACAGAGAGTTAACGTATGCTTTAGTTCCTTAGACCATGGGATTATCATGGTCACTTCTTACCGTACGATGGACTTTGGGGTCGCTCAAATGTCATCTGTAACACGGTGATCATAACGACAACTTTCAGGTTCATCGGAACGTTTGACAAGGGGCTAGATAGCTCAATAGTGGGATTTGCTCCTCCGGCGACGGAGAGATATTCTTAGGGCCATCTTGGTGTGAAGGCATTCATCATCATCTGGCTAGACATAGGTGATTAGGTCACAGGGATGTGGGCACATGTCTACGAGAAAGAAGAACAAAATCGGTAACGAGGAGACCGGTATAGTGAGCATGAGAATGACTCAAGAGGATACCGATATATCTGACCTCGGGTTTTGTGAAGTATCGCAAAGCAAAGGGAAAGCACATGATAACCAAATTAACATTCACTCGAATATCATTCGTGTATTCATAGGGATCAATATGGATGTCCACGGTTTCGCTATTGGTCATTGAACGGAAGGGGTTTTGTTCATGTCTATGTTTTACCGAGGGGTTATACGCTTAAGGGAATCATGATCTATTGAGTGTTAGTGGAGTAACAGTTATGAGAAAATATTTATGAAATAGTTTCATGAATATTAGAAATAGTTTCGAGAAACAGTTTTGGAGTTACCACAAGTGTTTCGGGGTTTACCGGGTAATACCGGGAATTGATATATAGGTGAAAAATATTTCCGGAGATGTTAATAATAAAAATTTCTAATATTGATTAGAAGGCTTTTAGAATTAATATAATATCAACATGTCGAAGAAATAATAAAAAGGCCAAGTGGTGGAGAGGCCCAATAACAAAGTGGGGCGCCCCCCTAGCTTGTATGACAAGCTAGAGGGGGCCGAATTGGAGTGGGGGGAGGGCTCCTCCTCCCCCTAGGGCCAACGCAAGGGGAGGAGGATCCTCCCCCTTGTGGCGCCCCCTCCTCTCCCATCCAACCTATATATACTAGAGGTTTTGGCCCTTGGGACACACAAGTTTCTAGAGCCTCCTCTAGCTCTCTAGTTCTAGTTCTAATTTGGAGTCGATCTAATTAGAGCTAGACCTAGATCTCTCTAATCCTCATAACAGAGAATCCCTATGCGGTTCTCCTCTTCTCCCTCTAATTCTCCGGCGATGATTAGTTCTGGAAGGCGAAGCACTGCCGGATCGTGAAGCATGTACGCCTGCAAACCGTAGAGAGGCCATGCTTTCTGCCTTCAGTTCGAGGGATCATTCGTGAATGGTTCTAGGGACTTAATAAACAATGTATACCAACTTTTCTTTCATTGCAACTCGACGTTGGTAATGATCTGATCTAAACCTCTAATGCATCTTCATAGTGTTCCTCGATCATGATCGTAGGATGATTTTTTTGTTTTCTACTATGTTTCCCAATAGTGGCATCATGAGCAGTGTTGGAAATATGCCCTAGCGGCAATAATAAAATGGTTATTAACATATTTATCGTTCATGATAAATGTTTATTATTCATGCTATAATTGTATAGACCGGAAACCTAAATACATGTGTGAATACATAAACTACACCGTGTCCCTAGTAAGCCTCTACTGGGCTAGCTCGTGGATCAAATTTGGTTAATGTTTCCTAACCATAGACATGAGTTGTCATTTGAGAACGGGATCACATCATTAGGAGAATGATGTGATGGACAGACCCAACCATAAGCTTAGCCTCAGATCATTTAGTTATTTGCTACAGCTTTCTTCATGTCAAGTATCAGTTCCTTAGACCATGAGATCATGCCACTCCCGAATACCAGAGGAATACTTTGTGTTCTATCAAATGTCACTTTGTAACTGGGTAATCATAAAGGTGCTCTACAGGTATTTCCGAAGGTGTTTGTTGGGTTGCATGGATCGAGACTGGGATTTGTCGCTCCATGTAATGGAGACATATCTCTGGGCCCTCTCGGTAATACAACATCGCTAGAAGCTTGCAAGCATGTGACTAATAAGTTTAGCCACATAATCTTGTGTTACGGAACGAGTAAAAAGACTTGTCGGTAACGTGATTGAAATAGGTATGGAGATACCGACGATCGAATCTCGGGCAAGTAACATATCGTCGGACAAAGGGAATTGCATACGGGATTGACTGAATCCTTGACATCGTGGTTCAACCGATAAAGATCTTCATTGAATATGTAGGAATCAATATGGGCATCCAGGTGCCGCTATTGGTTATTGACCAGAGAGGAGTCTCGGTCATGTGTGCATGTTCTGAACCCGTAGGGTCGCACGCTTAACATTCGATAGTGCTAGGGTAATAATGAGATATTAATAGCGGAAAGCCCGAAGGTTGTTAGGAGTCCCAGATGGGATCCGGGACGTCATGAGGAGCTCCGGAATGGCCTGGAGGTAAAGATTCATATATGGAAAGTTGTTGTCAGGGTTCCAAAAAATGTTCGTGATTTTTCGGTAATGTACCAGAAAGGTTTTAGAAGGTTTCGGAGTGAGGCCGGGCTAGGCCCCACACCCCTTGTATAAGCGCACCGAGATCCCCCTTAAAAGGAATAGTATCATATCCCGAAGGGATAAGATCGGGATCCCTAAAAGGGGGGGGGGGGGGGTAGCGATCGGTGGGGAAGGAAAGGAGGGATTTCCTTCCTCCCCCCTTGGACAACGACCCTAGGGGCTTGTAGGGCAAGCTACCAGCCCCCTCTACGCCTATATAAAGGTGGGGAGGCATTTGGGGCAGCGAAGTCACTTGAACTACATCGGTATTTCCCCAAAGAGGAAGGGATGATGCAGCACAACTACGGTAGGTATTTCCCTCAGTTTTGAAACCAAGGTATCAATCCAGTAGGAGAACCAAGCAACACTATGTAAACGGTACCTGCACACAAATAACAAATACTTGCAACCCGACGATTAGGAGGGGTAGTCAATCCCTCTACGGATAACGGTGCCAGAAATTATCAAGTTGACGAGATAAAAATTGTATAGATTGGATAGATAGCTCTCGATAACACGCGAAATAAAATAAATAGCAAAAAAGTGCGGCAAGGTATTTTTGGGTTTTTGGTATAATAGATCTGAAAATAAAAGAGAATAAAAATAGACCTCAAACCAAATATGATAAAGAATAGACCCGGGGGCCATAGATTTCACTAGTGGCTTCTCTTAAGAAAATAGCATACGGTGGGTAAACAAATTACTGTTGGGCAATTGATAGAACATCAAATAATTATGATGATATCCAGGCAATGATCATTATATAGGCATCACGTCCAAGATTAGTAGACCGACTCTTGCCTGCATCTACTACTATTACTCCACACATCGACCGCTATCCAGCATACATCTAGTGTATTAAGTTCATGGAGAAACGGAGTAATGCAATAAGAACGATGACATGATGGAGACGAGATCTATTCATGTAGGAATAGCCCCCATCTTGTTATCCTTAATAGCAACGATACATGCGTGTCTTGCTGCCCCTTTTGTCACTGGGAAAGAACACCGGACGATCTAACCCATCACAAAGCACCTCTTCCCATGACAAGAAAAATCGATCTAGTCGGCCTAACTAAACCAAAGATTCGAAGAAGAAATACGAGGCTATAATTAATCATGCATAAAAGAGATCAAATAAATCAAATAACTTTCATGGATATAGATCTGATCATAAACTCAAAGTTCATCGGATCCCAACAAACACACCGCAAAAAGAGTTACATTAAATAGATCTCCAAGAGACCATTGTATTGAGAATCAAAAAGAGAGAAGAAGCCATCTAGCTACTACCTATGGACCCGTAGGTCTACAATGAACTACTCACACATCATCGGAGAGGCACCAATGAGGATGATGAACCCCTCCGTGATGGTGTCTAGATTGGATCTCGTGGTTCTGGAACTTGCGGCAGCTGGAATTGTGTTTCGTCGACTCCCCTAGGGTTTTTGGAATATTTGGGTATTTATAGGGTGAAGAGGCGATGCGGGAGGCCACCGAGGTGGGCACGACCCACTAGGGCACGCCTAGGACCCCTAGCGGGTTGTGCCCCCCTCGGGGCACCCCTCTGGTACTTCTTTGGCACAAGTTGTTCCTTCTGGTCCATAAAAATTCTCCAAAAAATTTCACTGCATTTGGACTCCATTTGGTACTGATATTCTGCGAAGTAAAAAACAAGAAAAAAACAGCAACTGGCACTAGGCACTATGTCAATAGGTTAGTCCCAAAAGATGATATAAAGTTGCTATAAAATGATTGTAAAACATCCAAGAATGATAATATAACAGCACAGAACAAGCAAAAATTATAGATACGTTGGAGACGTATTAGGCATCAACCCTTCCGCCCTTGCCCCGTCTCTCTCTCGCTACTCCTCCATATTCTCCGGTACGCGCTTGGCGAGGCCCTCCCGGAATTCCGCTGCCACCACCACCACCACACCATCGTGTTGGTTACGATATCATCTACCTGCTCTCCCTCGCTTGCTGGATCAAGAATGAGAGGACACCATCGATCTGAACGTGTGCTAATCTTGGAGGTGTCGTCCGTTCGGCACTAGATAGGAATGGATCACGATTGGATCATGAAGAGTACGACTATATCAACCGTGTTATGATGCTAACGCTTTTGATCTACAAGGGTATGTAGGCACACTCCCCTCTCGTTGCTTTGCATCTAATAGATTGGATCTTGGGTGTTCATAGAATTTTTTTGATTTTCATGCGATGTTCCCCTTCAGTGGCATCATGAGCTAGGTCTATGCGCAGATGTATATGCATGAGTAGAACACAATGAAGTTGTGGGCGTTGATGGCTAAATTGCTTACTTCCTTTATCTTATTTGTATTCGGCGGTATTGTGGGATGAAGCGGCTCGGACCACCTTACTTGTCCTCGCACAAGAGACCGGTTCCACTGACTGACATGCAACTTGTATTGCATAAAAGTGGCTTTGCGGGTGTCTGTCTCTCCCACCTTAGTTGAATCTGATTTGACAATGGCGGTCCTTGTAGAAGGTTAAAAGGCATACTTTTCCTGTCAACGAAAACGACCGAGTAATTCCCAGCACTTTCCATGCTAGATATATCATAGGCGGTTCCCAAATAGAAAATAAAGTTTATTCCTTTTTCCACCATTCTTTCACAATCCATGGCTAGCCGTATCCACGGGTGCCCTCCATACCAACACTTTTCAAGGAATTTATTATTTGACAACATAAAGTAAATTTCTTTTTCATTTCGGGACTGGGCATCCCTATTACCGCCGCACTCTCGTGCAATGATAAGTGAATAAACACTCATCTTGAGAATAACACATCTAGCATGGAAAATATTGGCCTCCCCCTACCGCTTCATGAGCAGTACGAGCACACAAAAAGGAAATTAATTTTCAAAATTAGAGATGGCACATACAAATTTGCTTAGAACGGCACGGGAATACCACATATAGGTAGGTATGGTGGACTCATATGGCAAAACTGGGTTTAAAGATTTTGGATGCACAAGTAGTATTTCTACTTAGTACAAGTGGAGGCTAGCAAAAAGATTGAGAAGCAACCAACCAAGAAACGAAAAATCACATAAGCGAGCATTAAGCATAACTAACACCGAATAATGCACCACAAGTAGGATGTAATTTCATTGCATAACTATTGACTTTTGTGCTTGCATAGGGAATCACAAACCTTAACACCAATATTCTTACTAAAGCATAATTACTCACCAACATGACTCACATATCACTATCATCATATCTCAAAACTATTACAAAGAATCAAGTTTATTTTTTCCAATTATCTTCATGAATTTTTTTATTATATCCCTCTTGAATATCTATCACTTTGAGACTAATTTCATATGCTGCATTTGCTTTTAACAAGCTCAAACAAATCTAAGTGAAGAACATGAGCATAAAATTTTCCGTCTCTCAAAATAATATAAGTGAAG
The DNA here is from genome assembly GCA_011799875.1 of Thinopyrum elongatum. Classification (NCBI taxonomy): domain Eukaryota; kingdom Viridiplantae; phylum Streptophyta; class Magnoliopsida; order Poales; family Poaceae; genus Thinopyrum; species Thinopyrum elongatum. Next base: position 436,414,615 of record CM022299.1, read on the forward strand.
CATGAGAGAATTTCTTCAAAATTTTACTAATTCTCAAATAAATCTAAGTGAAGCATGAGAGAATTTCTTAAAAAATATTAAAGTACACCGTGCTAAAAAAGATATATGTGAAGCACTAGAGCAATTCCATAGCTCAAAAAAATTAAGTGAAGCATATAGAGCAATTCTAACAAATCATAGCATAATTTTGGCTCTCTCAAATAGGTGTGTCCATCTAGGATACTTGTGACAAACTAAAAAGCAAAACAAGCAAAGACTCATATAATACAAGACGCTCCAAGCAAAACTCATGATATGTGACGAATAAAAATATAGCTTCAAGTAAAATATCGATGGTTGTTAGAAGAAAGAAGGGATGCCTTCCGGGGCATCCCCAAGCTTAATTGCTTGGTTCTCCTTGAATATTAAATTGGGGTGCCATGGGGCACCCCCAAGCTTAGGCTTTTCTTACTCCTTATTCCTTCATCCATCGTGATCTCACCCAAAACTTGAAAACTTCAATCACACAAAACTTAACAAAACCTTCGTGAGATCCGTTAGTATAAGAAAACCAATCTTTACTTTAAGTACTGTACAAAACCCATTCAAATTTTGTTATTGCATTATATCCAATGCATTCTAACTTTTCCATGGCTTATACCCCCTGATACAATCCATAGATTCATCAAAATAAGCACACAATGCAAAGAAAACAGAATCTGTCAAAATCAGAACAGTCTGTAAATATGCGAATTGTTCGCATACTTTTGTAACTCCAAAAATTCTTAATAATTAGGAAACCAGAGGCAATTTGTATATCAATCTCGTGTAAACAATTTGGAATTTTTTGTCGGTTCTATGAATTTAGACAATTATATTACTGGACGCAAAAGTTTCTGTTTTTCAACAGGATCAAATCAACTATCGCCAAAGCTATCCCAAAGGCTTTACTTGGCACAAACACTAATTAAAACATAAAAAACACAATCATAACAGAGGCATAATTGTGCAAACACTCAAGAACAGAAAGAAAAAGGCAAAAATAAATTTTATTCATTGGGTTGCCTCCTAACAAGCGCTATCATTTTATGCCCCTAGCTAGGCATAATGCTTAGATTCAAGTATTTTCATCTTTAGTTCTAGATCCATAGGATGCCCACATGATTGATTCATATGGTGGCTTAATTATTGTTCTAGGGAAGTGTTCCATACCCTTTCTTAGTGGAAATTGAAATTTAATATTGCCTTCTTTCATATCAATCACGGCACCTATAGTGCGTAAAAATGGTCTACCAAGTATAATTGGACAACACGGATTGCAATCAATATCAAGAACAATAAAATATATGGGCACATAATTCCTATTTGCAAGAACAAGAACATCATTAATTCTTCCCAAAGGCTTTTTAATAGTAGAATCTGCCAAGTGCAAATTAAGAGAACATTCTTCAATATCGATAAGACCAAGCACATCACATAAAGATTTCGGAATTGTGGAAACACTAGCACCCAAATCACATAAAGCAAAACACTCATAATTTTTAATCTTGACTTTGATGGTAGGTTCCCATTCATCATGTAATTTTCTAGGAATTGAAATATCTAATTCCAACTTTTCTTCCAAAGCTTTCATCATGGCATCTACGATATGTTTAGTAAAAGCTTTATTTTGTTCATAAGCATGGGGTGAGTTAATCATGGATTGCAACAAAGAAATACAATCAATCAAAGATAAATTATCTTAATTAAAGTCTTTGTAATCCAAAAGAGTGGGTACCTCACTAGTTAAAGTTTTGACCTCTCCAAACCCACTTTTTTCAATTTTTTCATCAAGATTTTCACCCTCCGAATTATTGGGAAGCCTTCTAACTAAAGTTGACTCTTCTTCAGTCCCTTTATCATCAATTTTAATTTTACTAATCAAGGAATCAATAGAAGAAACACCAATCATTTTAAGATCTTCATCACTTTTATGAAAGCAATCACTAGAAAATGCTCTTTCTAAAAATTCTCGTTTAGCTCTAAGCATAGCGGTTATTTTCTTGCTTTCATCCATAGAAAGATATAAAGCTTTAATTGATTCATCAACCTTGGGTACAAAAAATTTCAACTTGAGATTTTCTACACCATGAGAGATTCTATCAATGCTTCTAGACATATCATCAATCTTATTCAACTTTTCTTCTATCGTAGCATTGAAAACCTTTTGAGCATTGATAAATTCTTTAATATTATTATCAAGATCAGAGGTGTTCCTATTATTATTGTAAGAAGGATTACCATAATTATTAGAGGAATTTCCAGGAAAATGCCTAGGATTAAAATTACCTCTATAAGCATTGTTACTAAAATTGTTTCGTGAGACAAAATTCACATCTACCGAATCACTATTTTGCTCAATAAAGTAGACAAAGGCACATCATTAAGATTGATAGGAGCACTTTTATTAGCAACCAATTTCATAAGAGCATCAACTTTTTCCCTCAAAGTACTAATTTCTTCAACCGAATTAACCTTTTTACTAATAGCTGCTCTTTCGGTATGCCATTGTGAATAATTTGCCATAATATTATCATTAAATTTACTAGCTTCACCCAAAGTAATTTCCATAAAAGTACCACCCGCGGCAGAACCTAAAAGATTTCTAGAAACAAATTTCAATCCCGCATAAAAAATTTGTATGATCATCCAAAGATTTAAACCATGTGTAGGACAATTTCTTAGCATCAACCTCATTCTTTCCTAAGGTTGTGCAACATGTTCATACTCAAAGTGTTTGAAATTCATGATTTGAGTTCTAAGGGAAATAATTTTTATGGGCAAAAAATACTTAGTAATGAAAGCATCTTTGCATTTATCCCAAGAATCGATACTATTGCGAGGCAAAGAAGAAAACCAAATTTTTGCACGATCTCGCAAAGAAAACGGATCTGTGTTTAGATGTGATGCGACATCTTTTTTTCTTTTGCGTATTGCATAGTTCCACGAATGTGTTTAGATGTGACGCGGCATCCTCATTAGGAGTACCAGAAAACTGATCTTTCATAACAAGATTCAACAAAGCGGCATTAATATCACAAGATTCCGCACTAGTGGCTAGAGGAGCAATCGGAGTGCTAATAAAATCATTGTTGTTGGTATTCAAAAAATCTCACAAATTAGTGTTTTCTTGAGTCATCGTGACTACGCAAACAAGATTGCACACAAAAATAGATCTGACGAGAAAAAGCGAACGAAAAAGAGTGCGAATAAAACAGGAAATTTTTGTGAAGTGGGGGAGATGAAAACGAGAGGCAAATGGCAAATAATGTAAATTGCAAGGAGATGAGATTTGTGATTAGGAACCTGATAGATATTGATGATGTCTCCCCGGCAACGGCGCCAGAAATTCGCACGTTAATGGGAGACTATCTTGACTTGATCTTCCCGGCAACGGCGCCAGAAATTCCTTTTGATGTCGCTTGAACTACGTCGGTATTTCCCCAAAGAGGAAGGGATTATGCAGCACAGCTACGGTAGGTATTTCCCTCAGTTATGAAACCAAGGTATCAATCCAGTAGGAGAACCAAGCAACACTATGTAAACGGTACCTGCACACAAATAACAAATACTTGCAACCCGATGATTAGGAGGGGTTGTCAATCCCTCTACGGGTCACGGTGCCAGAAATTATCAAGTTGACGGGATAAAAATTGTATAGATTGGATAGATAGCTCTCGATAACACGCAAAATAAAATAAATAGCAAAAAAGTGCAGCAAGGTATTTTTGGGTTTTTGGTATAATATATCTGAAAATAAAAGCGAATAAAAATAGATCTCGAAGCAAATATGATAAAGAATAGACCCGGGGGCCGTAGAATTCACTAGTGGCTTCTCTCAAGAAAATAGCATACGGTGGGTAAACAAATTACTATTGGGCAATTGATAGAACATCAAATAATTATGATGATATCCAGGTAATGATCATTATATAGGCATCATGTCCAAGATTAGTAGACCAACTCCTGCCTGCATCTACTACTATTACTCCACACATCGACCGCTATCCAACATGCATCTAGTGTATTAAGTTCATGGAGAAACAGAGTAATGCAATAAGAACGATGACTTGATGTAGACGAGATCTATTCATGTAGGAATAGCCCCCATCTTGTTATCCTTAATAAGAACGATACATGCGTGTCTTGCTGCCCCTTGTGTCACTGGGAAAGAACACCAAACGATCGAACCCATCACAAAGCACCTCTTCCCATGGCAAGAAAAATCGATCCAGTCGGCCTAACTAAACCAAAGATTCGAAGAAGAAATACGAGGCTATAAGTAATCATGCATAAAAGAGATCAAATAACTCAAATAACTTTCATGTATATAGAATTGATCATAAACTCAAAGTTCATCGGATCCCAACAAACACACCGCAAAAAGAGTTACATCAAATAGATCTCCAAGAGACCATTGTATTGAGAATCAAAAAGAGAGAAGAAGCCATCTAGCTACTGCCTATGGACCCGTAGGTCTACAATGAACTACTCACGCATCATCGAAGAGGCACCAATGAGGATGATGAACCCCTCCGTGATGGTGTCTAGATTGGATCTCGTGGTTCTGGAACTTGCGGCGGCTGGAATTGTGTTTCATCGACTCCCCTATGGTTTTTGGAATATTTGGGTATTTATAGGGCGAAGAGGCAGTGCGGGAGGCCACCGAGGTGGGCACAACCCACCAGGGCGCGCCTAGGCCCCCAGGCGCGCCCAGGTGGGTTGTGCCCCCCTCGGGGCACCCCTCTGTTACTTCTTTGGCCCAAGGTGTTCCTTCTGGTCTATAAAAATTCTCCAAAAAGTTTCACTGCATTTGGACTCTGTTTGGTACTGATATTCTGTGAAGTAAAAAACAAGCAAAAAACAGCTACTGGCACTGGGCACTATGTCAATAGGTTAGTCCCAAAAAATGATATAAAGTTGCTATAAAATGATTGTAAAATATCCAAGAATGATAATATAACAGCATGGAACAAGCAAAAATTATAGATACGTTGGAGACGTATCAGGCAGCAACCCTTCCGCCCTTGCCCCGTCTCTCTCCCGCTACTCCTCCATATTCTCCGGTACGCGCTTGGCGAAGCCCTGCCAGAATTCCGCTGCCACCACCACACCATCGTGTTGGTTACGATATCATCTACCTGCTCTCCCTCGCTTGCTGGATCAAGAATGAGAGGACACCATCGGGTTGAACGTGTGCTAATCTTGGAGGTGCCGTCCGTTCGGCACTAGATCAAATTGGATGACGATTGGATCATGAAGAGTACGACTATATCAACCGTGTTACGATGCTAACGCTTTCGATCTACAAGGGTATGTAGGCACACTCCCCTCTTGTTGCTTTGCATCTCATAGATTGGATCTTGGGTGTTCGTAGAATTTTTTTTTTCATGCGATGTTCCCCTTCATTGGCATCATGAGCTAGGTCTATGCGTAGATGTATATGCACGAGTAGAACACAATGAAGTTGTGGGCGTTGATGTTCAAATTGCTTACTTCCTTTATCTTATTTGTATTCGACGGTATTGTGGGATGAAGCGGCTCGGACCACTTTACTTGTCCTCGCACAAGAGACCGGTTCCACCGACTAACATGCAACTTGTATTGCATAAAAGTGGCTTTGCGGGTGTCTGTCTCTCCCACCTTAGTTGAATCTGATTTGACAATGGCGGTCCTTGTAGAAGGTTAAAAGGCAACTTGTATATCACCGTTGTGGTTTTGCGTAGATAAGAACGGTTCTTATAGTTTGCCTGAGCAGCCACATAAAAATTGCAACAACAAAGTAGAGGACGTCTAACTTGTTTTTGCAGGGCATGTTGTGATGTGGTATGGCCAAAACGTGATGTGATATATGTTGATGTATGAGATGATTATGTTTTGTAATAGGTTCACGACTTGCATGTCGATGAGTACGGCAACTGGCAGGAGCCATAGGGTTGTCTTTAATTTATTGTATATGATCTGTGTGTCGATCATTAAACGTCATGTAATTGCTTTACTTTATTGCTATGAGTTAGCAATAGTCTAGGAGCAATAGTTGTTGGATACAACCACATGAAGGCATGATGATGGAGATTATGGTGTCATGCCGGTGATGATGGAGATCATGCCAGGTGCTTTGGAGATGGAGATCATAAGCACAAGATGATAATGACCATATCATGTCAAATGTTGATTGCATGTGATGTTTATCTTTTTATGCATCTTATTTTGCATAGGACGACGGTAGCATTATAAGATGATCCCTTCACTTAATTTCAAGATAAAAGTGTTCTCCCTAAGTATGCACCATTGCGAAAGTTTGTCGTCTCGAAGCACCTCATGATGATCGGGTGTGATAGACTCTACGTTCACATACAATGGGTGTAAGCCAGTTTTACACATGTGGACTACTTGGGTTAAACTTGATGAGCCTAGCATGTACAGACATGGCCTTGGAACATGGAGGACCGAAAGGTCGAACATGAGTCATATAGTAGATATGATCAACATGGAGATGTTCACCATTGATGACGACCCCATCTCACGTGATGATCGGACATATGGGTAGAGTGGATTTGGAAGAGTGTCAACTTTAGGTAAAAAGAATTCCACATATTCGAAGAGTGTTCAATCTTATGATTTTTTTATAAAGGTGGGTTTGGAGAGGTCATGACTTTAGTTAATGTTAATCCCACTATCTTGGAAGACTATAAAACTTTTATGTATGTGGATCATGAAGAAAATATTTTATGTGAGAGCTATATTGTTGAATTCGATTATGATCCTACATGTAATTACTATGAGAGAGGAAAATATGGTTGTAGAAATCTTCATGTTACTAAATTACCTCTCTTCATGTTGAGATTGCTATTGTTTCTTTCTTCTTCCTTGCATATGCTAGATGTTGCTTGTCTTGATAATTTGTTTGCTTATAAAATGCCTATGCATAAGAAGTATGTTAGACATAAATGTGTTTGTCACATGTTTTATGATGCTCTCTTTGTGTTTCAATTATTACCTTTCATGTGAGCGTCAATAAAATCTCAAGCCTATCTTGATGGCTATAAAGAAAGAGTTTGTTGGGAGAAAACCCAATAGCTATCATTTTTATTTGTTTTTTTAGTGTGCACACTATTATTCTACTGTTGTGGTTGTGTTTTTGTGTTTAAATTAGTGTATGTGCTAAGTAAAGCCTTTGGGATGATCTGGTCGATAGTTGATTTGATTCTGTGAAAAAACAGAAACTTTTGTGCCCAGTAGGAGAATTGTTTAAATTTATTGGGACGTGATAAAATTATGAATGTTTCACACATGATTTATATACAAATTGCCCATGTTGTCCTAATTTTTTAGAATTTTTGGAGTTACAGAAGTATTGCGTTTGTTCAAATCATTACAGACTAATCTGTTTTTGATAAATTCTGTTTTTGTTCCATAGTTTGCTTGTTCTGATGAATCTATGGATTGTATCGGGGGGTATAAGTCATGGTGAAGTTAGAATACAGTGGGAATTATGCACTAATAAAATATGAATGGGTTTACAACAGTACCTAAAGTTGGTGATTTGCTTGTTATACTAATGGATCTCACAAGTTTTCGGTTGAGTTTTGTGTGCTAAAGTTTTCAAGTTTTGAGTGAGATCGCGATGGATGAAGGAATAAGGAGTGGAAGACCCTAAGCTTGGGGATTCCTGCTACTTCTTGAGCTTTCTTTGATTTTTCCCTTGAAGAGGAAAAGGTGATGCGGCAAAGTAGAGATAAGTATTTTCCTCAGTTAAGAATCAAGGTATCAATCCAGTAGGAGGTACAAGCAAGTCCCCAATAGATGCACCTGCACAAACTAACATACACTTGCACACAACGCGAGAAAGGGGTTGCCAATCCCTTCACGGTCACTAGCAAGAGTGAGATCTAATAGTGATTGATATAAAAGATAAGTAAAAGGCAAAATAAAGTAAATATAAATAAATTGCGTACATCAATAAGCAAACTTTGACATGGTTTTCCCATTCCAAAATATCAAATGCCTACGATTGTGGAATGGGCAGGGTTTGCCATCAGTTCGAACATTGACATGTCACCTCGTGCTAAATAAACCATCTATTCTTTTCACTGTTCAAAAAATCGGCCGAGTAGCCGACTAATCGGCCGATTAATCGCTACTCAGCCATCCACCTGGTAAATTTCATGTATTCGGCAGTGTTATTCGGCCTGGGGATTAATCGGCTGATTAATCGTCTGACAACCGATTAATCAGCCGCAGACCGATTAATCGCCGGACTCAAAGGGGGCATAATGTAAAATATTAAGCTCCCTCATCTCTCTCCTCAATCCTCACCCGTGGCCCGTGGGGTTAGGTTTGGCAGAACAGAACTCCCACCCCGCGCCACCGCCGCCCCCCCCCCCCCCCCCCGCACCGGCGGCCAACAGCGTGGCCACCCCTCCCTCTCCTGCATCTCCTCACCGGCTCACCCTCCTCCCGCATCTACCCCATCCCCCTCCTCACCCGTGGCTTCTGTCACCTCACGTCGCCGCCTCCACCCACCGTTCCCTCGCCGCCGGCCAACGGCGGCCGTTTCTCTTCCGCCTCTCCTCGGCACCTCCCCCTCCTCCCACATCTACCCCATCCTCACTCGTGGCTATGTCAAGCAAGAAGGTGGCCGTCCTCCCTCTCCAGTATGTCCTTTTTGCGTCCTCACACCGTCGACCAGGGCAGCAGCAAGCAGGTGGCCTCCCCTCCCTCTCCGACCTCTCCTTGCTGACTCTTCACGCCGGCAACCTGGTTGGAGGAGAAGGGGCAGTAGCACAGCAGCATAGCAGCAAGCACAGGTTGCTGCCTCTTCATATTTTTTATTTTTTATTTTGTATAACTTCATGCTAGATGAATGATGAATTGATGATCGAAATGATTGTTGTGTACAAGGGTTACAATTGTAGTACTATGTGGAATTGTAATTTAGTAATTTCATGTTGTTTGATGGCTTAATTACATGTAGAATTGTATGTAGACAGTTTATTAGTAATTGTCTAATTGGTAATTGCCTTTTGTTGTTTAACACTTTAACTTCAATTATTGCTAGCTGCCCTACTTGATTTCTATTTATTTTTTTGTATGCAGGACTTGTGGGAGAAGGAGAACTAAGAACTTTGTCTATGTGTGATGTTTGGTATTTTCCTAGTTTGAGTCGTCAACTTGTCATGCAATGCAACTATGCAAGATTGCAAGAAGCCATGAACTATGGTTATTTGTGTTTTATAGTTGAGGACCTTGTTATGTTATGCACTTATGCAAGAAGTCAAGAACTATGATTATTTGTGTTTTATGGCTGTTGTGAATTGTCACTTGTGGACCTTGCTATGTCATACTATCATACATACTTGTGGACCTTGGATCAAAATAATCGAAACATAAAAGTTGTTCGCCTTGTCGATACGAATAACTTCCATGTTCATTTTTTTTCATATTGGGTACTTATTCATTTGAGGCCATTTAAATTACATTTTTGCGGGGCCAAAATCTGGTCTCGACACCAGGATTATGAGATTTATAAAAAAACTGACCGGTTAATTCTCGACCGATTAATTCTGATTAATTGGCCAATTCGCGATTAATCCCTACTCCCTAGCTGACCGAGCAGTTACTGATTACCGATTTCCTGAACATTGGTTCTTTTTGTGTAGTTCCACTAAAATCAACCAACTTCGCGCGTAGCTTGTATGATTTCGCCTTTATATGTTGCAACGCCTTGAACATATCGTCACCTCCTTTCTTGTAGCTACTTTTGTGGCTGGAGGTGGAAATGAATGATTAGGGAACATTCGATGTATTGTGCATGATGAAGTATAATGGAGGGCACGAACCATCAGAACATTTTGTGCAGTTCCCACTGAAATCACGTTGAGCATCCCTGTTTGCATAAATACAAAAAAGTGATTACTAAAGCAAACTGTATTATGAATTTATAGTTTAAACATGCACCTACATGGTCCATGCAGAGTACACATTTCAGAAAATGAAACTAACCAGAAAGAATCCTAAAACAACATTGTACTTGCCCATCACAGCAAAAAAGATGGAAATCTGTGAGTCCTTCTGAGCTGAAGTTAGTTTGGTCTTGTGGGGAGTAACATAACCATCCTTCAACTACTCCTTCTGATGAGAAGATGACTGGGCTTCTTCATCCTGGCATAATCGGAGCTAGGCACTTCACGTACTCCATGTTCTTCTTCAGAGGAGGAGGATCCTATTGTGCAAAGACAAGACAACAACTAAATGCTAGCATCACTATTTGCTCAAAAAAAGGAAAGTAAATATTTATAATAGCACAGATGAAGCACTTCTCGAGGACAATACCACTTTCTCATGACAGTAGCTAAACTATAGCACAACACCAATAGAGATGACAAAGCTCAATCATATGGATGAAATCCATGGGCCGGTACCAACCTTTGTCAGGAGGCTTATTGTGTAGAGCATACAAATGAAGCACTTCTCCGGAACCATCCGTTATTATCTACTGTGATTGCCATGCTTATTATATACTCCTCAATTAGTTTAATGTTTCCAACATCTTCTTGTGCAGTTCCACTAAAATATATGTTATCTTCAAACAAGATCCCTGTTTGCACAAGTAGAGATAATTACATATTACATTAAGAGTGGCATCAAATCACAGCGGCAAAACAATTGCTCGTTCTAGCCATACCAATAAATTAAGAAGCAAAACTATATCATTACTTGTGTCATCGTAGTTCCAGTGCTTCATTACAGCACCGGGAGTTGATTTTTATTCTTCTTCCACTTGTTCTTACCCTTCATCACTTGGTTCAATAACTGACAAGCTTCGCCTTCAATGTAAGATTTGGCATGTCAATTAGGGAGCACAAGTATAGCACTAAACAACGACATTAATTTTCTGATGACAGTAGCAAAATACAGGCCAACAGTTGTAAAATATGATTATCTTACCTCAATGGGATATTACGGTGCACATACAGATTGGAAGTCTGGTCTCTTTTTGTGCAGTTCACTAAAATCAACCAACATTACCGTATAAGTAGCACAACATATGACAGCACACTGCACAATCATGTGAAAGAAGGCCAGTACTGACCTCTCATGACGTACAATTCAAACAACTCACAAGAAGAAGATCTGAAACAAAATTGCCAACACGAATAGGAAGTCAGATCTCCTCTTGTGCAGTTCCACTAAGATCAAGCAATGAAGCAACGTTGTCGGTGTGACATTTTGGTTGAACTGCACAAAACACTCTTAAAACAAAAGTGTTTTGTGCAGTGCAACAAAAGGTCGCAATAGCAACAAGGTGAAGTAGATAACCCTGTTTACACAGAGGTGCAAAGGAAACAATTACTGGTCAATAACGGTGGATGACATAGAAGCCCACAAAAAGAAGCATCTAACTTATGTAAATGGGAAAGAAAGCAAGACAGTAGCATTTCTCAAAACAGTGGCATTGATTCATATTAACAGAGAGATTATATTAACAATAAAATTTGTTAAACATGTAATTTGCTTTTAACTGTGGCATTGCTTCAATTTTCCAGCAGCATTATTAGATTAACAATAGCTAAAGAGTTGTATGGGACAGTGGAGGCACAAGCACCATGTGCATCTACCGATGTATAAAGGGGTGATGCACAGTCTGTTGCAACAAACAACCAAGGAGCATATTTGTGTTGGTCCCATTTTTGTTATCTTTAGACACCTTTCCCTATGTGATGCCAGCAAATCTAGTCCTGCTCAAACTCTACAGCCTTGTCCCCCACCCACAGAAAGATCAGTTCCTTACAGATGTGTGTGCAGCGTTTGTCATTGTTTTCCCTTTTCGACCAACATAGGTGTTGGATAGCCAGTCCGTACTACTTTCCCCCATTCCTTTCCTCTTTGAACCACGTCCTAGATTCATGCTATACAACTTTCCCCACTACTTTCCTGTTTGATCCAATAGCTAGATTCGAGTGCAGAAGCAAAAAATTTCCACATGCAGCTAGAGCAATGCCTGTGGATTAAGTAAATTATACCTTAAGCTTCTCGGGGTGTGCCTCGGTGGGCAGCCGAAGGCCGATCTGCCCACACTATGTACGGCAGCGAGGAAGAAGGGGTCGGAGGCCCTCCCGCGCCGCCGCTGGGTGAAAGAGAAAAGCGGCGCCGGCACTGGATTCCCTCCCTCACCGACGGTGACAGCGTTAAGCCTCCTTCCCTTCCTCGGTGGACGGGATGCTACCGGCTCTTTGACCAGCAGTGAGGGGAGAGAGAGAGAGAGAGAGGCCAACGCAGTCTTGTTTAGATCTGGAGAGGGTGAGGAGGGTGAGAGTGTGAAGAGAGCAACTACAAGCGCTGAGGCTCCAACATGTATATATATATAGAGAAGAGAGAGTGTGAAGAGAGCAAACCCTAGAAAACAAGCGCTGAGGCTACAGCGTATATATATAGTTGGAGTGGCTATCTTTTTCTCTCCATAAAAATTGTTTTAAATTGTGCATGAAATGGAACTCTTTATTTAATTTCTCCCTCCTTCACAGTTTACACGGCATGCATCAACAATCTCTCGGACCAAGGTGATTAGCGATTGGACTGAAAAATAGCATCGGGAGTTCTACCTCGGCGCCTAATTACTGGAGAAATTAATGCGTACACACATGCATGGAGTGCTTTCAGTCCATGTACACACATGCATGCATTTATTCCACCCCATGTACACACCTGCATGGACAGAAAATTGTGGGCTTGATTGCGGTTATGATGCCCTAATTAATTGGGCATTAAACCAAACGCGCCTAAAATCTTTCCGGTGGTGGAAATGGATGAGAATTGAAGCGCTCCCTGTAAACTGTGACGGAGGGTAATGCTAATACGCGAAGAAAATTTAACGCTCGAAGTAGTCAATTCGCAATTAACGCTCCACGCCTCCCGATCGCACTTACTATCGTTCACGTGTGGTACACGACCCTTCGAAGTGAACAACAACTAAACATGCATGCGACATGGAGGCATTGCCATCGTTGTGCGACCCGGTACCCAAACATTCCATGGCAAGGTGCAGTCGCAGGCGGCCGGAATGCTCCAAATCTGGCAGCCGCGTGCGTCAAATCCCGCGGCCGCAGATATAGTGGTTGACCGCCGGCGCCGGGACGAGAGAGGCACAGATCCGGCCGTCATGACGTGGTCGACTGGGCTATAGTGCGAGGCAGTGACCTGTCTCTCCGACGGACGTGCGTGTACCTCTTCTCATCTTGTACATACTCCATTTATCTCACTTCCTGTGGTTTCCCACTCCCACGATATTCCTATTCTATGAACCTGTGTGTGCGTGTGTGTGTGCGCGCGTGTGTGTGTTTATTTTTAACAGTGTGTGTGTGTTAGACAGAGCGACACGTCGACCTACAGAGAGATGGTTTGTAGTACTACAATTTAGCCGCGACAGTCAATGCATCCTCTCGTTTCTGGGCGTCCGATCGGGATAGCAGCCACGCCTGCTCCTGGCCACCCTGGCCCACCCAAATCCCCTCCATCGCCCGTGCGCTTCCCGCCCGAAATGGTCAGCGTCGCTCCAGAGAATCAGTGCCGCATTCATGCCAGGGCAGAGCAGACACGACCTCTCACTGGCGCATGTGTTAAAGGGAGAAGCGGATTCAACGAAGAGTGATGGTTGCTTTGTCCGTCCAACTTACTATCGGGTCTATGTGATTTGACGGCTCATTGGTCATTATTATTGAGGTGGTACGACCGTACTGAGTCTCAGTTGTACTATACACTTTACTTTGGTGAATGACACGTGCACCGGATGCTGGATGTCCCACGTTTCGGCGAAAGGAGGTAGAGTGTCTCCAGTCTTTACAATTTTCTCCACTCTTACAGCGGAGGAGTGCGAAATCAGCGAAAACACAACAGCTCAGTGATTACATGGCCCACCTCACACTATCACCATATTCTTTGGACACTGTGCGACACCTAACTCTTTAGTACACAGTACTGTAATTTCTTAGCGAGATAAAATTGTACAATGCTTTGAAGCTTTCAGCTTCTGTTTCATGTATCTTGCATCCATGGTTGCCCCGTTGCAACATTCCATCAAATACAAAGGAGACTAACATGCATGCTATTGCATCTCAATGATTCACAAATCATAGCCAATATGTACTCCCTCCGTTCCAAAATAAGTGTCTCAACTTTAGTACAAAGTTGTACTAAAGTTGACACTTATTTTGGAACAGAGATAGCTAAAGAAAAAACGATCCATGCAGTCCCTAGGCCTTGAACCTTAAACCCTAACCAGGCTTTAATTTGCTGGCGAAGTCGAACCTTCCGAAGAAATGAAGTTTGCAACCCTTTGACCATCGGATCATTTTGTGCAGTTTCACTAAAATCGAGTTGAGCATCCCTGTGGCAAAGAAATTGAAGAAGTGTGATTAGAATAAGACTAGTGGGACTAGTTTATGAGACATAAACTCATCACAAATACAGTAGAAGCCAGTAGAGGTACGTGCGGGGCAAAGAAGTAGAGAAATATCCACATGGAGCGATGTGGGAAGCTAGGGCAGTGGTGCAAGCCGACTGTAAAGGAAGTTGTACCTAAGGGATGTTGGGATGTAGCTAGAGGAGGGCGGCTGGAGACGGCAACTGCCCCCCTCACGGCAGTGAGCAAGGGACGAAGGTAACCGCATCGGCTTTGTCAGAGAGAATGGCAGGGATACCTGATCGGGACGCGCCGACAGTAGATTTTTGCCGTCGGCGACGGTGACTGCATCTACACAAAGCATCCACCCCTTCCCCCAGCGGATGTGGTCCGCTCGGATGTGTGACTAGAGGTGTGGCCACAGTCGTTTTGTGCGAGAGAGTGTGAAGAGAGCAACCCCAGCAAGCAACCGTGTAGGCTCCTGGCTATGTATATAGTGGAGCGATTTCTTTTTCTCTCCATATGAACCTATTTATATTGCGTACGTGCCATTGAAGAACAAAACTACTCTACCACGCGGTTATTATATGGGCAAAGAGTATAGGCAGTAAAAATGACTAATGAGCCATCAAATCACAAGGCCCACCTTTCTCTATGTTTGACCGAGGAAGCATCCATCATTTCACTCCTCGTTGAATATCCATCCTCTGCTACCTTCGCAGCATGGTTAATAATATAGCCATGTCAATAACAACGTAGAAATATCATTCACTGGTACAATAGGGATGGCTCTAAGGCTAATGATTTTTTTACTTTGTCTCTTTCTCTTTTTGTCTCATTTACTCATTTTACATAGGAGCTCATGTAGAGGATGGCTATTCCTTTCGATGGGACTTCTTCATGGGGTTTACGACTAAGCAGCTCCGAATATTATTCCCACTGCCAACCACTCTGAATCGTGTCATCTATGATACTCCCATTGCAACAATGAGGTACACTAGGTCTAGCACGTCCTGTAAGAAGAGACTGTCACGCAAAACATACATTCTTGTTGCCTTCTTCCTCATACAGTATGTACTACTAGTAGTACTACTACTCATTCTCCTATAAACCTTGCGCTTTGTCGCGGGAAACCACGGCCACCTATGGGGCCAAGGGGCCCCTTGCTGGTTTGGCAGGGGGGATGTCATGTTGCACAAAGAGCAGAAGAACGTGGGGCAGCACGGCAGAGATCACACGGGCAATTTTACCCAAGTTCGGGCCGCCGCGAGGCGTAAAACCCTACTCCTGCTTTGGTGGATTGATGGTGGAAAAGTGGTGGTGGAGCGTAGTACACTTGCCCGGCAGGCTCGCCCTGGGAAGGCAGTGACTACGCGCGTACGAGCGTGGGGGTGTTCAACTTTCCAACCCTTGCTACAGTTGCCATGGGCCTAGTTTTATAGGTTAAGGGGTCACCACAGTGGCAAAACAGTCATTATGCACTGATAAGATAGCAAACAGTGCTATCATACCTAATTCTGCAGGCTGACAGAGTGCATTAAATGCACCGCTCAACGTCACATCGTTGCTTGCCCGGTAAGCCTTGCCGAGCTCGTCTTGCCAGCTCCATGCCTGCTTGCTTGACACGTCGCAGGACGGGTGTCATCTGTAGGTATTTCCTGTAGAAAGAGGCCGCCATGTGGCGAATGGCTGCCACTTAGTCACTTTGCGGCTTGACACCGCATTGATCAACGATGTGGGTCGTGGTGAGATGGCTTGGTGAGGTGTCTTTGCCCTCGTGAGTCCCGGCAGGCCCTGCCGGGATGTCTTGAATGCTTTCTACCAGGGGAGCCCTTGTCCTTGCCAGGTCTGCCTGCCCGGCAAGGGAGGCTTTTCTCCTGGTGGTGTCTCGCTTCTCTGTCTTGGTCTTGGCCTTCTTAATCTGCCTGCTGGTTCTGTGAAGATCTTGGTCTCTTGTATCTTGACATGGCCTTGGTGTTGTAATCTTGTTCTCGTGCCTGTGCACAGTCAGGGCAACAGACCCAGGGTTTGTTGCACCGACAGAAGCCCCCGGGCCTGCCCCGATCGCGCTGCCGGGCGTCGTCGGGGTAGGTCCTAATAAGTGCACAGGCAGGGGCGCTGAAGAGGCTGATCTCTTGGAGTCTTCTTTGCTTCTTCATTAATCTTGATTCTGGGCCAGTTTCCAGTTTTCCCGTGCGTCGTGTAAAGCTAATCGTGGTGGGGCCATCTTTGCAATGGCCCGTGAATGACTTTAACGCACGGGGTAGAAACTGCCAATTCACTCTTCCCACCACGCCCTTATCCTTAGCCACGTATGCGGCATGCATCGCGCGGGGTAGGTAACGGAGGCGCGTGGCGCAGGAGAGCAACAAGGCGAGGGCCCGGTCTTCTTGAATTGGCGGAGAGGGGCAGCGATTGCTTGTTGAGGGAGCGGCTCCCTTTCTTGCTCCGCCTATAAAAGGAGGGGCGGAGGGAGAGCCGAGCAATCCATCTCCGGATCCTTTCTTCCCCTGTTTCTGCCTTTCGTTGGTCATGTTGAAGAGAAGGGCCCGGGCCAAGCTTCGGGTTCCAGCTTGCGCCTAGAGTTGTTGAGTGTTGGCGTTCGGGGAGTGAGCCTGGTCCATGCTCGGAGAAGGCGTCGTGGACGGGCTGCTTGTAGTGCGGGAGATACCAAGCTCTCCCGTGGTGAGGGAATGCTTGCTCCTTTTGCCACGGTCGTCTGCCCGTTGGGTAGTGCGGTTTCCAGCCTCGGGTCACCGCCGCTCGTGGTCTTGGCGATCGGGTCCTTGGCGTCTCTAGGGCGTGCCCGGGAGGCAGGGCCGGGAATAGTCGGTAAACCTAGCACTGCCCCATCTGGGAGCCGTGGGGATGATGTCGATGAGAGGCGCGCCTTCCTGCCCGCCAAGGCGGGGAGGGGCGTGTCCCGAGCCCTCTAGCCGTCTTGGTCGCTCGCCATCTCTCCGGGGAAGGCGTCGGGCTGGAGTCCTGGCGCTCCCCCAGAGCGGTGTTGATGAAAATGAAGCTGGGGCAGACGGAGAAGGCGGGAGGCAGGCCGTCCAGTAGGAGCACGACTGCATCGACACGTTCGTCTCGTACTGGCGACCTGCTGCCTTATCCCTCCGTCCTCCCTTCCCCTTCCCCGGCACCATCATCACCGTTTTCTTGGTGACCGGGGAAAGGGTTGCTCCCCTGGCGCTTCCGCTTCCTCCAGTGGTCTCCTGGCCGACCCCCGGCGTCCCTCTCTGTCGGCGCCTATGATGGAGCCTTCTGCCTGGTTCTGGAAGTGGTGACCAGGGAGCCGCTGAGGTGCTCCATACGTCTTCCTCCTTCGCGGCCTCGCCACTCCCGATCTTGTCAGGCTGTGCTCGGCAGCCCCTGACGGGGATCGGGGTGGCGTTGTGTCGATGCACTGCCTATCCTCTTCGCTTCCCACCACACTACCTGGGATAAGAGGGACAGGGAGAGGAGTTTACGGAGCATTTATATTTTTTCAATCTTAAACTTGCCGGCACTTGCCAAACTTTAGTTCAAATAATGTAACCTCTCGAGTCCATATCTGTTTCTGTAAGGTTGGTACTTGTATGACCAGCATACTAATGAAAAAGATGAACCTTGCCGAGAACTCGTGCATGTATATGTCCACGCAGAGGTGAAATGCCTGTTTATTTTAAATAAACGAGTTTTCCCTGGCAGGCTATCCTGCCGGTACCCTTTCTTCGTTGCCGGGGAACTGAGCCTACCGGCAAGAAATAGAGGGACCAGCCCCCCGCCAACTTGTTTTCATCAAAGGCCACTACGACCATCCAGGCCGAAGCAACGTTCGAGCCAGGGATGGGAGCACCTAAGTTTCGAAGAGTGGCGGGGTTTTCTTATGCACAAGTTTTAGCTTACAGAACACTTATGGACAAGAGGTAGAACTTATCTGTTTGGTTCGCCGGGGATTGCAGTGTTGGTTCATCTCCCCATCTTCTTGCAGAAACTGAGTTCTCGGCAGGAACCTGCAGCTTTATGCAGATGAGAATGATGCAGGATGCGATCCTATCTATATGCATATGCAAATGCTTATGCATGCATGCAACTTGGTCGGGGGCCCCCCAGCGCTTCGTTTATTTTTCTGGTGCTCAGGGTCATCGCTTGGCTTTGTACAAGGGGTTACATGCAACTGAGGCAAGGCCTGTACAAAAGGGTGGCTGTCAGGCAGGGCCCGACAGCCGCGCCTTACGGGTAGAACTTGCGGAGATGCTCAATATTCCATGAGTTTTGCAATTGAATGCCATCTTCGGTCTCCAGACGGACTGCGCCAGGTCTGGTGACTCGTACTACCCGGTAAGGGCCTTCCCACTTCGGCGTCAACTTGATTGTACCCTTGGCGGACTGAACGCACCTAAGGACAAGGTCGCCTTCCTCAAAACACCGGGCATGAACCCTGCGGCTATGATAGCGACGCAGGGCTTGCTGATAGCGTGCAGCACGCGTAGCAGCCCGGAGACGGTTCTTGTGAGAACCCAAAATTATCTTCCAGATCCTCCTTTGTTTAAGTGTCAACCCCAGGATCATTGTTGACAACACAGCGAAATGATATCATTGCACAATACGTAAAAGGTATTACAATTTTAAATATATCTTGCCACAAAGCATACCTAGAGAAATGTCTCCTGAAATTTATTACATTCAGAAAAATAGCAGAAAGTACAATGCGTAGTGACTCCATCTCAGCCACAGGCAATCGATGTAGTCCATGTGACCTCACTCCTATGGATCGTCATAGTTGTCATAGTCATCACCTTCGTCTTGATGGAACTCTGTTGTCAACAAAATTATTGCCATGAGTACATTACGTACTCAACATGCCCCCCACGGGAAAAGACCTAATAGCTACATGTGGCTTCAAAGGAAGGTTGTATGGCTCATTTGCATAAAGCTAATTTTGTTTGAAAAATATAGCAGTTGGATAAAAGCATTTTTTGATGAAACATTTTTTATCTCCAGAATAACTTTCATCAAAGTGAGGATCCTCGATCAACTCACACTCTTCATAGGTTCCAAGAATAGGGGCAAAGAGGGAATAAGCAAGACAGGTCATGTACGTCAAGAAAGATTCATGTGTCGTCCATGACCGTGGACACGGCTATTCGAATAGTTTTACACTCTGCAGAGGTTGTACACTTTACCCACACGACACAATCCCGACTTGTTGCCACTAGCCGTCGCTAGCGTAGTACACCATCTGGTATACCGGCAGGGAGATTGTGACGAGGTCTTTGGACTAGATCCCCCAAAGATGTGACATGCCCACCGGGTCTGACGCACGGAACTGAGAGTACGTCCTCAAACCGGTCCCCCCATCTGTGCCAAGGATACTCCTCGCAAGGCAGCTATCCCATCTGCGGTACGGCTACATCGACACCTAAGGCTGACTAGCTTACTTGACCAAGCCAGTGCACATATAGCATGTGGCTATACTGTTATCACAATCTTCAAATCCAAGACTTATTAGGCCTCATGCGGCACGGACGACTGATTACCCCCTTCAACCTGTGAAGGGCAGCCAATCGCTCCTTCAATCCTTGATTCAGCTGTCGCCCGCGCTAGTATTCAGATGGTAAGTTTCACCCAGAGTAGAAGAGGATAGAGAAGGTCAACAAGGCCAACTGGCCTAGCTCAGCGATAAGTTTCAACTGTCAATGACTCAGAGGTCATTCAACAAAGCACCTATAGGGTGATAAGCATGGCTAAGCATTTCTACTCTACTGGAACTATATACTTCTACTCAGGTGTCAAGTAAATAGGCGACAAGCGGATCAAGGTAATGTGTCAATCGACACGCTAGCTACGAGAATTAAAATAGCATGCATATCGTAACCATAAAACACAATGCAATTTTGTAAAACATAGGATAAGTATGATCAAAGAAGGAGGCATGCCTTCGTTGTTGAGTCCTTCTTTGGTAACCTGGTTATGTCCTTCTCCAACATCGTCACTCCCTACTTTTCATAGCGATAGCAAAAGACAAACAATAAATACCAAAGCAATAACAAATCCAAAACAATTTAAGAGTGGATAGATAGCAAGATATTGATCAAGATGGAGATTCCAAATGGAGATAGCACGATTGGAAGGTAAGTAGAGAGGATTCGATGGATAGGCAGAGTCTAGGTTGAAGATGACTAAGCAAAGCTTGTCAACAAGACTAACGTTCTAATACGAACTATGGTACTAACCATTAGTAGTGCCCACTACGCATCTGAGCTTACTATATGGAAATTGTTACATAACAAACCAAATGTCATCAACACACATGGAACAATCCAAACTATGCATTTCAACTACGCAATCATAACATGACATGATGAAGGTAATAGTTAACCACAAATAAATATTTAGATAGAATCTAAATATTTATAATGGTCAATAGAATCCAAACATATACATCAACTATATATTCATTCATAAGCAAGTGTTGACAACCAAACCAGCATTATAAACCATACTAGTTAAGCAATCAAACACCATTGAACAACAGGAATTGAATTGATCTAGGTCTAGACCTAAATCATTATTAAAAGTAAATAGGACCAAGTACATAACATCAGATCAATTCATTTGTCAAACAATTAACAAGAAACTATACAACACATGGAACAAAAGGATGAACAACTATCCTAGACATGATATGATTAAGAGCGATAATCAACCACAAATAAATATTTAGATAACTCTAAGTATTTATAATGGTCAAACATTAACTAAAGGATATGAATCCACCAAGCATCTAATAGCAAGCATTCCACAATAAAAGCCAAACTAACACTAAGGTGAAAGGTAATCAAACCATTAATAGTAAGATGCACATCATACAAGGCATGTGAATGGAGAATAACTAGAGGTCTTAACAAATAACACAAGCATCAGACATACAAGTGATCATGAGAAGATACTAAACTATTACATGGTCTTAATAATAAAGAACAACTAATACCAACAATAACCACTAGCAATAATATTATCACCACATGCTTACCATAACAAAGCATGATGCACACACTAAGTGTGTGATCAAAGCACCACTCTACTCACATGACATATGACTCGTCCTAAGTATATGAGTCATAGCAACATGTATTAAAACACTCATAAGACTAAGATGTAATAAAGTTAAACATCTATAAGGAAGAACTAAACTAAGCAACTATAACACATAGACCATTATAAGACATGAAAGACCACTTGCATGATGATGGCTAGACAGAAAACAATGCAACAACTAGATATCTTAGATATGACAAAGGATATGCACACAACAAATGCAATAGTAATATAAACCCGATATGATGCTAAGCATGGGTGATCACCACACGAGATGCCAAAATATGCTACTAATGGAATACAACTCATAACTATGAAATAACTTAGTTGATATCAACTAACACGACTATCAAGTATGGCAATAGCACACCACCGTACATTCTAGTTGTGACATATAAGCACATCAAGAAAGTATACTAAGCCTGTAGGCAAGTAAACAACTAGATCATGGCATCAATGACATCAAGCAATGAAATATCATAGCATGCATAACAAGACAACATGCATTACTATCAAGTACAACTTACACTTGTAAAGACATAAGCTATATAACTAGAAAAGATCTCATACATGAATTGGTACACACATGTGATGCAATCACAACATCATGGCATGGTATTGATCATGCAAGATGGAATCATACACAACTAGCATGTATCTCTACCAAGCAAAATCTAACAATATACACCACCAAACCGTAAATCCTAGAAATGTTATAGCACATGAAAATCATACAATAAAACATGCATTCAACGTTTTAACAAGTTCTAGCATGGCAAGGTAATAAACTAAGGTAAATGATCACACATGATAATTACCAAGATGAAATAAACTAAATTCTATTTCACAAGAATAAATTATATATAGCAATACAAAACTAAATGATTTTATGAAGCATCTATCCATGCAATCTTGTATAACACACATTTATAAAATAAAAGAAACCACTAGCCAATAATATTCTATGCTATGAACTACAATGTACTCATATCCAAACAATAAGGCATTTCATTCGACATCTTGCATAAAAAATACTATGCAACAACACGTACTAAAAATGTATAAACAACTATCATAGACATGGCATGATTTCAAACCAATCAAACAAATATGGAACATCGATGAAAATGAATATGTAATCAATATCTAAGATATCCTCATTCCAAACAAAATGAAAATAATCAAGACATTAGGTATTGCATAATCACGCAAAGGTTACAGTAATTCTACATAAACCTACACACAGTAATAATTTGCAAAAAAAATATGTACATATGCATATCATAACTATGTACCACAAGAAAGAAAAATATCAACATGAAATAACATGCTTAACAATTTTCAATAACTATAATCGGTGAAAGAAATAAATCTAACAAATCCTTCGTCGCACTAAAATTATAAGGCAAATAACATACACTCGTAGGCATATCACGAACATAACAAAATAACATACTAACAAGAAAAGTTGACCGATCAAATACTCCACATGGTAGTAATACATAAGAACTAATACAAGGCGTATCTCACTACTACATGATGCATGGAATTATCTACACAAATCATATAGAACTATATTAAAAACTATTGTTACAATTAACAAGAACGACTAGATAAAAGCTAAACTAAAAATCAATTGACCGAACAAGCAAGATAATTCCACCAACGGGTTTCTATGGCCATAGAGAATATTTCTTCTATTGATCATGAAGGCATACGATGAATAAAAAAAGTAAAAAAACAAGCGATGATATTGGATGACATCCGGTTCATGAACATGGCGTGGTTGACGCGGCGAACAAGAGAAATAGGTCAAACCAGGATGTATAGGAGATAGATTGAACATGGTTTAGTGCACGTGCAAAAGGAATTGGACAGAAACTCACCGAGCGTGATGAGTTGATGCGACGAACTCGATGAGCAGTGTATGCGGACATGCGGAATTCTTCGTGTGTGGTTGACGGATCGTGTTCTTTCCTCTCTGAATGGATTCACGACATGGAGTTGAACGTTCTGGCGCAAGGGTTTGGATAGAGGCGCTTGGAATCACCGGGAACAAGCACTCGCGTCCATAGACCAGTACTAGTTCGAGGAGAGTTCTTGGAGAGAGGAGGAAGGGAGAGGGCATGAGGACTCATGGGAATGAGAGTGGAGACCGTGGAGCACGTCTAGATATCATCAAAACTGAAAACGATTGGGATTTCTGGGATTTGGAGGAGGGTGCATAGTGGCTGTATGTACCTAGGCTTCTCTTCTCTGTAAGGTGAGCGCATGTAGGCCTGGAAGGAAATGAAGCGATCCAGGTGGAAGAGGAGGTGGAGGCGCATAATAAGGTGTGTTTAATTTTGGAAACTGATGGAATTATGGGAGTAAGAGGAGGAGGAGAATCGTTGGCTGTACGTTTCTTCTTCTGTGTATATGCTAATGTACAGAGTAGAGGAAGGAGTAGAGACGCTAGCTGGTGGGAGAGATGGGCCAGTTTATTTATCTACAGATTTGGAAACAGTAGCAATTAAAGGAGTTAGAGGAGGGGTTTCCATGGCTGTGCGTTTCCCTTCTTCTGTACCTGTGGGTGGTCCTTCCTTCCTTTTATGTGAAAGTACAGAGGAAAGAGAGGAGCCGTTCCCTGGTTGGAGAGATGAGCCAGTTTGGCCAGCCCATGAGGAAGAAGTGAGGGAAAAAATAGAGAGAGAGGGAGTTGTTGGGCTATGGTCCAAGAGAGATGGAGAAAGAAAAATAAAAGAGATGGGCTGGGTCCATTCGGGTGAGAGGAATAAGCAACACAGGGAAAATAGAGAAGGTAGATTGGGCATTGGATATTGCCCAAAGTTTGGGAAAAGAAATTAAATATATTTTCCTTCTTTGGAAAATCTAGAAAGGAATAGAAGCTAACAAATTCAAAAAAAGTTCCAAAATACATATGCGCATATTTTAATATGCTGAAAGGAGAAAAACAAAACCCAACTAAAAGAGAAGAACGAAACTCAATTTCAATTTAAGTTCGCATTAGATCAAGTTAAATCCTCCAAATTATAAAAGTCCAATTTAAGCTTTGTTAACCAATAAAGCAAACGAAATTTTCTCACCCTGATTTTTGGAAAACTTTTTCTTAAACATTCCGAGAATCGGGATGTTACAGTTCTCCTCGAGTAGCACAACGTCGTCACGCCGGTGCTGATCTTGCGCTACTTCGTCGTAGGCAAGCACTCGAGGCGACTCGTAAATGAGTTCCGTGGGGATAACTGCTTCCGCCCCATAGACCAGGGAAAAAGGAGTCTGCCCGGTAGCTCGATTTGGTGTCGTTCTGAGGGACCATAGAACTATCGGCAGCTCATCGATCCACCGCCTGCCGTGCTTCTACAGCGTATCAAAGGTTCTTGGTTTGAGTCCCCGCAGCACTTCAGCGTTCGCCCTCTCAGCTTGCCCGTTACTTCTGGGATGTGCGACAGAAGCAAACGAGATCTTACTTTCGAGGGCATGAACATATTGCATGAAGGCACGGCTCGTGAATTGGGTGCCGTTGTCGGTAATGATCCTTGCCGGGATTCCAAAACGACACACCAAATCTTTCAAGAACTTGATAGCTGATTGAGCAGTCACCTTCCTCACGGCAGCAACTTCCGGCCACTTTGTAAACTTGTCGATAGCAACGAACAAGAATTCAAAGCCCCCGATCGCTCGGGGGAAAGGGCCGAGGATATCGAGCCCCCAGACCGAAAATGGTCATGATAAAGGGATTGTCTGAAGAGCTTGCGCGGGCAGGTGGATTTTCTTGGAATGGAACTGACAGGCTTCACATTTGGTGACTAGCTCAACCGCATCTTGAAGGGTTGTGGGTCAATAGAATCCTTGCCGGAATGCTTTCCCAACCAGCGCCCTTGATCCAATGTGGGAGCCGCACATGCCTTTGTGTATCTCAGCCAGCAGTTCCTTCCCTTCTTCCCGGCAGATGCACTTCAATTTCACACCGTTGGGCCTCCTTCTGTACAGAGTGTCATCGACAAACTGGTACATACTGGCCCTCCGGGCTACTCTTTCAGCCTCATCTTGGTCATTAGGGAGTTCTCCGGTTTGGAGAAAGTGGACTATGTGCCTTGCCCAAGTTGAAGCCTCGGGCTTGGCAACAAGGACTAGCGGCACCTCCTCAACTGCGGGGGCACATTTCTCATTCGCAGGGACCATGGGTCCGGCTGGAGGGTGCGGTCCGGCAGGTTGTGAGGAGTTGTTTCCGGCAGGGTCCCTACCAGGAGCGGATGGCTCTACCGGGAGAGGCTTACCGGAGTCCAGCTTTCTCTTTTCCGGGCCATTGTTGCTGGGGATACGGAGGGCTGAGTAAGATGGAGAACAAAAGTTCCTGGTTCCACAGGAAGCTTTTGGTCAGCACACTTTGACAGGTGATTAGCTATACTGTTTTCCGCACGAGGTATGTGCTCTGTTTGCAACCCGTCAAAGCGCTCCCCCAATCTTCTCACTTCCTCAATGTATACCTCCATCAATGGACTTTGGTAATCCTTGTTGACTTGTCTCACCATAAGTTGTGAGTCTCCTTGAATGATCAGCTTCTTGATTCCCAATTCTGCGGCAATCCTGAGCCCGGCAAGGAGCCCTTCATACTCTGATGTATTGTTAGTTGCCTCTTCCCGGGCAAAATGCATTTGGACGACGTACTTCAAGTGTTCCCCGGAGGGAGCGATGAGAAGCACGCCAGCCCCTGCACCTTGTAGGGAAAAAGCACCATCAAAATACATGATCCATTTTTGGGGCGCCTCCTTGTCGGGGATAACTGTTTCTGGCACTTCCTCGTCAGGGGTTGGCGCCCATTCTTCAATAAACTCTGCCAATGCCCTGCTCTAGATTGTTGATGTGCTCTCAAACTTCAAACCAAAACTGGATAACTCCAAAGCCCACTCCACTATTCTCCCAGTAGCCTCAGGGTTCCGGAGTATCCTTTGCAACGGGAAGCGAGTGACAACCGTGATCTCATGGGCTTGGAAGTAGTGGCGCAGTTTCCTTGAGGCCATGATGAGGCCAAAGATCAACTTTTGCACGCCAGAGTACCTCGATCTAGCCTCTTGTAGCAGGGAACTGACGAAGAACACTGGGCGCTACACCACTTTCTTCCTTGTCGTATCCTTGGGGTTGTCTTTGCTGCCGTGCTTATCTCTGTCCTGATCCCTATCTGACTCTGCCGGTCTTTGCTCACTCTCTGTTTCATCCACTTCCCGCTGCGCCCCCAAGGCTGCACTAACCACTTGATTGGTTGCTGCCAAGTATAACAGCAACGACTCTTGCGGTTTGGGAGCAACCAAGGTGGGCACAGAAGATAGGTAGGCCTTCAACTCTTGCAAAGCCACATCTGCTTCTGGAGTCCACTTCATGGGCCCTGCCTTCTTCAAGATTTTGAAGAACGGCACGGCGCGCTCGGCAGACTTGGAAATGAATCTGCTTAGCGCGGCAACGCACCCTGTCAGATGCCTTACATCTTTGACTGTCTTTGGTGCTTGGATCTGTTCGATGGCTTGGATCTTATCGGGGTCGGCTTCGATCCCCCGATGGGATACAAAGTACCTAAGCAGCTTGCCGGAGGGAACACCAAATACACACTTCTCCGGGTTGAGTTTCAAGTTGATCTTGCACAAATTGGCAAATGTCTCCTCCAAATCCTGGATAAGGGTTGATCTGTCCTTGGTTTTGACCACAATATCATCCATATAAGCCTCAATGTTTCTGTGCAGCTGTGGCCCAAAACCAATCTGGACTGCCCTTGCAAAAGTAGACCCGGCACTCTTTAATCCGAAAGCCATACGGATAAAATAGTATGTACCACACGGGGTGATGAACAAGGTCTTCTCTTCATCTTCCTTGAACATGAAGATTTGATGATACCTAGAATATGCATCCAAAAAGGAGAGCAAATCACAGCCTGAAGTGGAGTCCACGATCTGGTCAATGCACGGCAAGGGAATGGGTCTTTCGGGCAAGCCTTGTTGAGATCTGTGAAGTCTATGTAAAGTCTCCATTTCCCATTGGCCTTCCGGACAACCACTGGATTTGCTAACCACGTTGGATGCAGCACTCCTCTGACCAAACCAGCTGCCTCAATTTTCTTGATCTCCTCTGTAATGAACTGCTGCCTCTCCAAGGCCTGCTTCTGGACTTTCTGCTTGACAGGTCGGGCATGTGGGCAGACAGCAAGGTGGTGCTCGATTACCTCCCTGGGAACACCGGGGATATCAGATGGTTGCCAGGCAAACACATTGATATTCGCCCACAGGAAGACAATGAGCGCGCTTTCCTATTTGTCATCGAGGGTGACGCTGATGGTGAAAGTACCATCAACGCCAGCCAGCCCTGCCGGGACCTCCTTCACTTGTGGAGCAACAACCTTGGATCTCTTGCTGTTGGAACTCTCCGGCAAGTCATCAACAGGCGCAGCGCACTCCGGAGAGGCGCGCTTCCCGAATTCCTTGCCGGAGCCCTTACTATCCTTCTTCTTCCCTCTGTTCTCCTTGGTGGGAACTGCCGCTGCCGCTGCCTCTGCCGCGACTGCGTCATGGTACATCTTGTCCACACAAATGATTACGTCTTTCTCATTTGATGGGACGGAAATGACTCCAACTGGCCCTGGCATCTTCAAGACGTTGTAGGCATAGTGGGATGCCACCATGAACTTAGCCAGGGCTGGGCGTCCAAGGATTCCATTGTACGGCAAGGGGAGGTCAAACACAATCTTTTTAGTCCGGTAGTTCAGCTCTCCCCCAAACGTCACAGGCAACGTGATCTTTCCCTTAGAATGACTCCTGCCGGGATTAACTCCTTGAAACGTGCCGGTGACTTTTAACTCATCCTCTGCTATCTGAAGCTTGCTGATAACCTTTGGGGAAATCAGATTCAACCCGGCCCCGCCACCCACCAACATCTTCGCGACCTTGAGGTTGCGGATTGTTGGAGAGACCAACAATGGCAAAAATCCTACCGCGGTGGTGCGGTCAGGATGTTCCTCTTCGTCAAAAATGATGGGCGTGCGTGACCATTTGAGTGGTTCCCGGGCCACTGGCGCTGGTTCCACGGCATTAACCTCATGCGCCCACCGCTTGAGTTGGCGGTGAGAGGCGTGTAGGGACGCACCCCCATCAATGCACAGGGCGTCAGTGGCCTTCTGAAACTCCTGCTCACTGGTTTCCTCTTCATCCCCTTCATCACTCTCATCACCGCAGGCTTCCTTCTCTCAATCCCTGGCGGGTTTTCCTTTGTTCCAAAGAGGTCTGCCGGGGCGATTTGCTTCACCGCCACGACCCTTACCGCCAGCAACATTCTGTCCCTTTTCCTTGTCACGCTCCTCATATTCTGCTTTCTGTCTCTTGACAAGCTGCTCAACCTGATAACACTCTTGAAGGTCGTGGCCCTTGGTCTGATGGATCTTGCAGTACGGTCCATCACCTTTCCCGACCTTTTCGGCGGCCATGGCCTCCCGGCAGTTAGAGCACACGGCAGCTTCCTTGCCGGGGGTTTCGGCCTTAACCTTCTTGCCGGTACTAGGGATACCCGTCCCCTCAATGGACATTACCGTCTTATCCTTGTGCTTCTTATTGCGCTTCTTGCTCTTCTTCTGACTTGTGGACTTGTCATCATCCTCTGAATCAACATTAATGCAATCCTCCTCTCCGGGCAGTTTTCTTCCCTCCTCCATCCGAGCACACTTATCCATCAAGGTGTAAAGTTCCTTCACAGTCTTGGGCAACCGTACATTCATCTTGGAACGAATCTTCCGGTTGCGCACATTGGACTGGAAGGCGGCTATCACAGCTGCTGGATGGATATTTGGGATGTTTCTGTGGACTCTGCTAAATCTCTGCAAATACTTCCGGAGAGTCTCTCCTTCTTTCAGCTGAAGAAGCTGCAGATCGCTGGGCCGACCTGGTTCTTGATGGCCGCCAGTGAAGGCGCCAATGAACTCATGGCACAAATCAGCCCATGACGAAATGGAGTTCTCTGGCAGGTGCATCAGCCAAGACCTCACATTGGACTTGAGAGCCAAAGGGAAGTAATTGGCGAATACCTTCTCATCTCTTCCCCCGGCAGCTTGAACAGCGATGGTGTAGATGCTCAGAAACTCTGCCGGGTTCAGCCTCCCATCGTACTTCTCGGGGTGGCTTGAACGTGCGGACGGACGGCCAACTGACTTGCCACAGCTCATGAATAAAGGCAGGGCACCCAACCTCGAAAGGTAGGTACCCGCCAGTATCGAGTGTAGGCTCGTCGACGTCGGGACCATCACACCCATTGCCCTGGTGGTGGGCGTCGCGGCGTTGCTCGACGACAACGCGCGCGTCTCCCCTCCGCCTGTCCTCCGGGGCACGCTGCCGGCCTGGACGCGCTCGAGGGTCAAAAGAGGCCGTCGAGACGCCATCAGGTTCTTGATTCCGCTGCGCCCGAGCTAGCTGCCGTGGCGGGGATTGTACCATGGGGGTGGCCCCTTCCATACGACCAGCAGCACGGGGCGTTGTCGTCGCTTGGGGAGGCCGTGGCGGGCCAGCTCGCTGCGAGCCCCCAGCCTCGGCGAAGCCGAGCAGGCTCTGGATGGTGGCACGCCATTCATCCATCTGCTCGACCGCTGGCGGAAACCTCAGCAGCAGTTGAGCCCGCGCCATGGCCTTAGTAGCAGTACTTGGTATGGGCGATGATGACGCAGATCGCGCCGTCGCTCGGCTCCTGATGGGGCCAGCAGCAACCGTATCATGTCCCCGCTGTTGCGGGGCGGCCACCTGGATGGCATGGTGGCGCGGTGATGGCGCTTGAGGGTCAGCAGCTCCACTAGGCGCAGCAGCCTGGTCGACTCGTCCCGGGGGCGGTGCACGCGCTGCGGCCGCCCCTGTTGTGGGGGTGGCCGGAGGGCGGCGATTCGCCCTGGACCGAGCGCCATCCCTGCGGTTGTGCTTGTTGGCGAGGGGAAGGAGTGTGGATGGAGTAGCCCCTTCACCCGTACCTCACGGAGCGTGGCCATCGGGGTGTTGCTGATGTTGCTCTCCTCCGGTGTCTCCTGCTCCTGCTTCGACCGCAGGGGAAGTGGTGACGGTGTCGCCTGCCCCGACCACAGCCCTAGCGGTGTCCACACTCTCGTGCGCCTCCGCGTCCCCCGCAGCATTGGTGGCTGCGGGCGACGGCGCCTTCGAGGTGGATGGGTGAGCAGCAGCACCGGGCTTCTTCTTGGGCGCCATTGCCGACGGCACCATCGAAGATGAAGATGGTGATGAAGATGACGCGCTGCACACGCATTCAGGTTCACGCAAGCGATCCCCCTACCTGGCGCGCCAAAGATGTCGCGGGAAACCACAGCCACCTATGGGGCCAAGGGGCCCCTTGCTGGTTCGGCAGGGGGGATGTCGCGTTGCACAAAGAGCAGAAGAACGTGGGGCAGCACGGCAGAGATCACACGGGCAATTTTACCCAGGTTCGGGCCGCCGCGAGGCGTAAAACCCTACTCCTGCTTCGGTGGATTGATGGTGGAAAAGTGGTGGTGGAGCATAGTACACTTGCCCGACAGGCTCGCCCTGGGAAGGCAGTGACTACGCGCGTACGAGCGTGGGGGTGTTCAACTTTCCAACCCTTGCTACGGTTGCCATGGGCCTCCTTTTATAGGTTAAGGGGTCACCACAGTGGCAAAACCGTCATTATGCACTGATAAGATAGCAAACAGTGCTATCATACCTAATTTTGCAGGCTGACAAAGTGCATTAAATGCACCGCTCAACGTCACATCGTTGCTTGCCTGGCAAGCCTTGCCAGGCTCATCTTGCCAGCTCCATGCCTGCTTGCTTGACACGTCGCAGGACGGGTGTCATCTGTAGGTATTTCCTGTAGAAAGAGGTCGCCATGTGGCGAATGGCTGCCACTTAGTCACTTTGCGGCTTGACACCACATTGATCAACGACGTGGGTCGTGGTGAGATGGCTTGGTGAGGTGTCTTTGCCCTCGTGAGTCCCGGCAGGCCCTGCCGGGACGTCTTGAATGCTTTCTTCCGGGGGAGCCCTTGTCCTTGCCAGGTCCGCCTGCCCGGCAAGGGAGGCTTTTCTCCTGGTGGTGTCTCGCTTCTCTGTCTTGGTCTTGGCCTTCTTAATCTGCCTGCTGGTTCTTTGAAGATCTTGGTCTCTTGTATCTTGACATGGCCTTGGTGTTATAATCTTGTTCTCGTGCCTGTGCATAGTCAGGGCAACAGACCCAGGGTTTGTTGCACCGACACGCTTGGCATCTCAAAAATATTAACCTTGCGCTTGGCTCTTCGCCTCTTCGGGAAGTCGAGCAATGATGGTACTACAGTATATTGTTCTGGCTATCTGAGACTGAATGAATTTTTGCACGTCCACCACATGGGCGAGGGGCGAAGGAGAGTTCGTACTACTATGTCTGTTTCAATATGGACTACATATGGAGCAAAATGAGTGAATCTACACTCTAAAATACGTCTATATACATCAGTATTTGGAGTATGTACTAGTAGTTCATATTGAAATCTACTAAAAGACATATATTTCAAACAATGCGATAATCTCTCTAACCAAGGTAGGGACGAGGAGTATACGTCTAACGGAGGGAGTAGTAAAATTTTCTCCTCGTCCTACGAGCCACCGTGCACGTGGGCGAGGGAGCGGGCGTAGGCGTAGTAAGCAAGCTTCTCCTCATCCTACGAGCCACCGCGCGCGTGGGCGAGGGAGCGGGCGTAGGCGTAGTAAGCAAGCTTCTCCTCGTCCTGCGACTCTGCGAGCCACCGCGCCCGTGGGCGGGGGAGAGGGCGTACTAAGCAAGCTTCTCCTCGTTCTGCGAGTTGACGGGACACATCAAAAGTAGTACAGAGCATCTCCAGTGTATAGAGCCTTGCCTCTAAGGTAGGCCCCACATGGTTTGCCTCTTATCAAATGAAAAAACCACAATGTATAGAGACTCTAACCAGCCTCTATGGTGGGCCCTAGCAGAAATTTGAAAAGTATTGATTAGCACCACATTTGTCCAATCAATAATATTTCTCTTGTACTTTCTTATGCTTCCTAAGGCTGGCAAGTGGGACCAGATGGATTGTTAAATTGTTAGAGTCAGCCTCTAAGGTTAGACACGATGCTAGCCAATATTTTGTTAGAGGCGGTTCATGCAATGTATAGAGGCCTACCTCTAAGAGGAGAGAGAGGGATTAGAGGCAACAAAAAGCATACATTGTGGATGCCCTAAGTGCCTACTTTCCGGTCTATATGACTCAATTTGAAATCTCCCTAACCATAATAGATGCTGAGTGGTGAAATAAATTTGTTACTTCCATAGTTCACAAAAGTACTGAGCATGTGAGATGGTGAACGGACGGAGTATGATACCATTAGTACTACAGTTCTTTTGGAAGGGTTGTAGTAGTCCCTCCCATTTACATGTTCACATTTCAAGCTTCAATAAAAACGTTGCATGCAAGGATTAAGAGAAAACTCAGCAATGCATGTACTCCCTCAATCCATATAGGGTCTAAAATGTGTTTTGGAGGCTAACTTTGACCACATGTTAGAGCAATAATATGACATGCAACTTACACAAATCATACCATCAAATTCGTACGTGGTCATTATACTGCTAACACATGCATGCATTGCAATTAGTACGTACATGATACAGTAGTAAACACTCACTATCTAGTAGTACTAGTTCATTCATTGGTTTAGATTTGGAATTGAGGCCCATAAACCGGAAGGGAGGGAATATTATTTTCTGGAACCATCCCCATACGGCCATACTTGATGTTTCGGAGAAGGGTTATATGTCTTGCTGCAACAGTACCGTCCAATCTTCACATGTGGTGTTTTTCTTGGAAAATTATTAAGAGAGGATTTTACGATGTGTGAAATGATGTGTTGTTCATGCATCCAGCTCACTATTGGAAAGGTGTGGCTTTGAGATGTGACTGCTCATTAGTAGTATTCCTTGCAGTTGTGCACTCATAATTTGGTGCATGGCACTTGGACCCGGATGCTGGATGTCCCACATGTCAAGGAAAGGAAGTTATGTGCTCCTAGAATGGTTTCTCGCAATGCTATCAACCTTTCAACATTTGTTTATATATACTGTGCTAGTAAATCTAATTTCTCAGCAAGATAAAATTATACTACTACAATGCAATGAAGCTTTCAGTTTTTCTTTCATGTGTCTTGCCTTGAAGGTTTTCTTGTTACAACATTCCAACAAATACAAAGGAAACTAACATGCATGCTAATGCATATCAATGATTCACATATCAGAACCAATATTTACTTCACAACTTAAGACAAAGTTGTGAGAAGGTGTACAAATAAAGAAAAAATGATCAATCAGGTCCCTAAGCATGCTTTAATTTCCTGGCCATGGTGGACATGTTGGTAGCCATTTTCACGCGGCTCGTTGATGCCCGCCAAGACATGTATCATTTGGATGCATGCACCATCCCATCATTTTGTGCAGTTGCACTAAAATGGAGTTGAGCATCCCTGTTGACAAGGATACTGAATAAGTGTGATTGCAATAATAGTTTAACTATTGATGAAACATGGAAAGTACGCCGGCCGAACTACAGTACATTTTAGGCAAATAACTAGAGAAGATCCACATGCAGCGAAATGGGAAGATGGGCTGTGGAGCAAGGCCGGTTCTAGAGGAAGTTGTACCTGAGGGTCATCGGGATGTAACCAGGAGGGCGGCGGCGGGTGGGATCTGCCCATACTGCGGCAGCGAGCAAGGGGCAAAGGCACTACCACGCCGGAGCTTGCTTAGAGAGATTGGCGGGTACCACAGATCGGAACACGCCAGCAGTGGGTTTCCTACGTCGACGCCGGCGACTAGAGCAACGTTGCACATCGTCCCTTTCCGCCGGTGGACTGGATCCGGTCGGATCAGGGACCAGCGCTGAGAGAGAGAGGGAGAGAGAGAGAGAGAGAGTGTGGCCACCGCCATCTTGTGTGAGAGAGTAGAAGAGACCGACCCCAGAAAGCAAGCATTGAGCATCCTGCCTATATTATATAGTATAGTATAACGGAGCGATTTTCTTTTTTCTCTCCATAACAATTGGTTTATATTCTGTACGTGCGCCATCGAGGAATAAAATATTTTTAAAAATAACATGTCAAGTCGCAATTTGTTTGTTCACCCGTGGTACATGATCCTCCATCAAGTGGACAACCAGTACACATGTCAAATTACCACGGGGGCTGCCTTTTCGTACAGAAATGAGCTCCACTGTGTACCCGCGCGGGTGTGGTTGGGAAAGAAACGGGAGTACGTGGGCCGTGCATGCACCTCTTCTCTTTGTGCACGTCCCCCACCTACGTGGGTGTGTGTGAGAGAGATACAGACCTAGAGAGATGGCATGTGCGTTCGTGAGTGTTTTTTTATTGGGGGTGATTTCGTGAGTGTATTTGTGGGAATATGTGTCGATGATATCTCAAACAAAAATGTGACACATGCAATGTGTGTGAAATAGAGGCCTATCTATATCATATATAGAGGTGGCGATCCACGAGAAGAGAGGGAGGGTCATAGATATCGATAGAGCTGAAGAGAGGATCAAGTGTGTGGGTGCGAGATCGATGAAGAGAGCCATCAAAATTGTGTGTGTGCACGTCAAAGATATAGGGCGGCTGACCTACCGGAACGTCAGAGGGGAGATGGCTAGTTTGTGTGTGGCAGGGAGACATGACTAGAGCGCTCGATGTATCGGTGTGTGTGTGGGGAGGAGGGGGTGGGGGAGGCAAAGACCTAACTAGAGAGGTAGATCGACTCGTATATGTGTTGAGAAAGAGAGACCTAGCTATGTCTTGAGGGAGATCGGTCGACATCCGTACATAAGTGAAGGGCGGGAAATAGGTTGCGAGAGAGAGAGAGAGGTAGAGTGCCAGAGGGGTGGTGGAGTTGCTTCTTAGAGATGGTGGGAGAGGCCTACTAGACAAACTGAGGGTACAACTGCAATATCAAGAAGAGAGAGGATGTGTTTCTGTGTGTGTGTGTGTGCGTGTGATAGATGTGTTCGGAGGCATGCATGGATGATGAAGGGGGGGCATATGTGATTGTTAAGCAAACCTAACTAGATCGGTAGACCAATGATTGTGTGTCGAAGGAAGGGAGAGACATAACTAATGAGGTAGACCGATCGGCGCGTGGGGACAACGAGTTATAAATGACCTAGCTAGCTATATGTATAGTGGGAGACCGGTCGGTGTACATCCATTTGTTAGAGGGAAATAATTAAGGCCCAGAGCACTACAAAAAAAAGACACATCCGTGACATTTTGGCCCGAACGAAAAAAAATATGTCATGCTTATGACACTTCTATGACGATAATTGTGACAAAAGCACGTATCATCATAGATGTGGTGGGCTCCTACTTCTATGACAAAAAATCATGACAGAAAATGGGCTTTTTGTCCTGGGCGGGCCGGGGACGCACCTGCATGACATTCTTTGGGCCGTCCATGACGGGAAAAATCATGGTAGAAGCGAGGGCGAGGAAAATATCGGGGAGTTCCCGGTTACGGTGGGTGGTCGGGGTGGAGCGATGCACTGTGGTTTGCGCGTTTCTCTCGTGTACGCGCATGTGTGCGGGGCGTTGGCTAACTGAACCTGAGCGATCGCACTAGCTACAGTACTGAACCCGAGCGATCGATCCCTTGGCTGTAAACTGAACCCGAGCGATTCATTCGCTGCTGACTGAACCCGAGTGATTCCTTCGCTGCTGCTGCTAACTGAACCCGAGCGATCGATCACTGCTACTGCTTACTGAAGCCGATCGAGCCCCGTGCGAGACGTAGCCAGCCGGTGTTGGGTTGCCTCTCGATGAACAGTGACCATTGCTACCGTGCGCGCGGTACGTAGAACGAGTCGAGACGTGGTGAGTCAAGCCGGTTGGTTGGTTGTGGATGTACAATTCCCGGTGAGGGTTGGATGAACAGGACCCCGTGGTAGTAGGCCGTTGCCGCTGGATGAACAGGACACCAAGGAGGAGGCCGCACCCCAGCAGGTTGGGGGTGGATGAACATTAGCCGATGGAGGCTGGATGAACAGTATCCCGTGGATGAACAGTAGCAGGCGGAGGCTGGAGGAAGTCAACGGTGGATGAACAGTAACCCGTGGAGGCTGGAGCGAGGCAGTAGACGGTGGATGAACAGGACCCCGTTTCGACCGTAGGTGCTCAAACAAAAGTCCGTTTCCTCCATTTTGTGGTACGCCACACCCCTCCTGATCAATAGGACCCTGTTTTGATAGTAGGCACTCGAACAGAAGTCCGTTTCCTCCGTTTTGCGGTACGCCAGACCCTTCCCGATGAACAGGACCCCGTACGCGGTCGAACAGAAAGGTCGTTTCCTCCATTCTGCGGTAAACTAGACCTCATTCCGGCTGTTCCGTCCAAGCCGGTTGGCTCCTGATGAACACGACGCTGTTGCTGCCGTCCGCTGCCTCTCCATGTACACGAGCACTGGCCGTACGTATGTGCGAGTAGGCATTCGAGACCCCGCCCGTATGTACGTACGTGGCCGTATTTTTTGCGATCTGGCTGTACGGATGTGTACACAGTTTAGAAGGGACTACCTGAACTGCTACGTCGGGGGCTCTACTACTACACGTGTCACTGCTTGCTCGGCCATGGTTCATCGTTGTAGAGAGACCGATCGACCAGTATGTACATACACGTTCGCGACCAGACAGACAACCCTACGTACGGTTCGACCGGGTGGGTCCCAGCCGTCAGGGAGGATAAGGGGACACTCCCTTGCGTGCGAAGATATATGTGGTGGGTCCCAGCTGTCAGGGGGAGGAATCATTTTTTTTGCGCGTAATAAGGAGGAACTTCCTTGCGTGCGAAGATGTAGGTGGTGGGTCCAACTGTCAGCCTCACCGTGTACAGTCGTCTTCCGATGGCTGTCGTTCGTTGACAATGTTGACCACGCCACGCCGAGAGCACCAAGGCGGTGGACGACGGCGAGGCCTGCTAAGGGAACAATGCGGAGCCGAGGAAGATGAGGCAGTGGATGCCCACACGGAGGGGAGTACGAGGGTTCACTGGTTCCGCTGCGGTGTGAGGCTGCCGTCGCCGGAGAATAACATGGGGTATGGGTGAGTAGAGGGAAGACCTGGCCGGCGGTGGGATTAGGGTGGGGCGGTGAGGCCTGCACGGCAGCACTGCCGCCCACGGGAGGCAGGAGTAGGCGGTCCTGCCGGTGTTGGTTTGGGCGGTTGGAGCAAGAAGATCAGATGTTGAAGAAGTAGCACGGTTGTTGGATTAACATCCAACGGTCCAGTTGCTAGAATCATTTGTTGACTAAGTTGACAAAGCCCTGCGTACGCGTCAGCTTAGTAGGCCCACAAGTCAGCCACCAAATCTGCCGGGTCCCAGCTGTCATCGGGAGGAATATTTTTTTCGCATAATAAGGAGGCACTTCCTTCCGTGCGAAGATTTTGCCGGTGGGTCCCAGCTGTCAGCAGGAGCAATCATTTTTTCACGTAATAAGGAGGCACTTGCTTGTGTGGGTCCCTACTTTCAGCCTCTCCACTTACATCCCTCTTCCGATGGCTGTCGTTTGTTGGCCATGTTGACCACGCCGCACTGAGAGCACCAACGCGGTGGACGAACCATGTAAAAAAACGCGGTGGACGACGGCGAGCCCCAAGAAGGGAATGACCCGGAGCCGGCGAAGCCACAGCAGTGGATGCCCACACTGAGGGGAGTATGAGGGCTAACTGGTCGGTTGCGGGGTGAGGCTACCGTTGCCGGAAAATAACAGGAGGTGCGGGTGGGTAGAGGGATGGCCAGGCCAGCGGTGGGAGTAGGGTGGGCCGGTAAGGCATGCGCGGCAGCACAGCTGGCCACGGAAGGAGGGAACAGGCAGTCCCACCAGCGCTGGTTTGGGCGGCTGGAGCAGGAAGATCAGAGATTGAAGAAGCACGACGGCGGTTGGATGGACATCCAACAGTCACTGCTCTGTGTTGACTAAGTTGACAAAGCCTTGCATACGCGTCAAAAAACAAAATTAGGACAGTGTCATCGTCAACCTAGTAGGCCCACAAGTCAGCCTCCAAATCTGTGGAAAACAGCATACAGCCCATTTGCCATTATTTTCAATAACTTACAGCCCATTTGCTAATTCTTAAGGATATTTTTAAGCCCATATTCTTTTTGTTAGCATTACAGACCATATTCTGGCAACTGCTAAAAAATTCAACAAAATTTTGCATATTCCGGTGGGGTCCGAAATCTTTAATAATGAAATTTTGAGTCACATTAAAAATAATTATAAAAAATAATTTTATTTCAAATTAAAATACAATGAAATTTTTTCTCGCAAAAAAAACAATGAAATTTAAAATCTTGAAATCCTGAAAAAAATGAAATTTGTATCTAGTTGCCGGTTTTCTATGTTTTTAAAATTTACAGCCCATTTCTTACTACTTATAGCCCATTTTCTAGGGAAGCCGAATACATTTCCTCGTCTTTAAAGATTTGCAGCCCAGCAGGGCTGAGAAAAGCAAGTAGGCCTGGGTTGGGTATTGTCCCAAAAAATAGAACTGGGCTAGCCATTTTCAGAAAGAAAAAAGATATCAACTGGGCTCGTCATGTGCTTAAATAAAAGCCTGGGCTAACAGGTCACAGCCCCCGCACAGCGCAGTTGATAAAACTAATGGGCGAGCTGCTGGGTCCCTGTTGTTACAGTATTTCTCTCTTTAATAAAGGAAATGGCAAGCCATTTGCCTTGTTTCAATGAAAATATGACGGTCACAGGTAAGTTAAAAAGGGCAACAACATCTAACTCAAGCTTACAAACGGTACAAAAGCCAAAGGATTAATTGTTCATCAAATTTAGACAAAACCCAGATTGAACATGGCAATAACATCTAACCCAACCACTGTTTTTGGCAGTCACAAACAAATGGATCGGTCTGATCCATAAAATCAACATCATGTGCGAAAAAATTTACTGGAACATGACGACAAGTTGTTGTAAATAGAAGCCGAGCATGTTCAGAAGCTCATTTGTCCACCTGAAACTTCTTTTTTTGATGTTCAACATATCCATCCGTGAGAAATTTCTTGTTGAAAAACTTAAGCCTCATGGACAATTGTAACCTCGCATTCAACAGGAAGAATGTGACAAAGCTTCTATTTGCCTGGTTGGATGCATATCCTTCCATCGTTATTGTCCCCAAACGAATGTCATGAGAACTGAGAAAATCCCGGTGCTTATTACGCCACCGATAGGTTATATGTTTTTCTCCATGTGTTAGTGCCTAAGTAGGCATGAAGATTGAAAACAGTTAAGGTCTAAAAAAAGAGTATGTCGAAAGAGCGACAGCTCAACGGTTAATTCTAGTACAATATATATGGGCTTTCAATGTGCATGAAATCATCACCTTTATATACAAATTCTCCAGACATGGAAAGCATCGCAGCAAGCCAATAATTGTGTTCAGATCATAACTAAACATTCTGATATATAAGATCTTGACAGAATCCAGCACCATTGATAGGCTATCCATGCACGAACTCTTCATTGAGCATATAACATAATATTAGTACCCAAAGTGTACTCCAAGATGATATAAAACTTATGC
Source organism: Thinopyrum elongatum (assembly GCA_011799875.1). NCBI lineage: Eukaryota > Viridiplantae > Streptophyta > Magnoliopsida > Poales > Poaceae > Thinopyrum > Thinopyrum elongatum. The sequence goes on from CM022299.1 coordinate 436,454,724, forward strand.
GCACAAATGAAAAATGTAGCTTATGATTACAAATGTGTAGATGATAATATACGGTACCTGAATAAGTGTGGAGCCAAACACCAACTTGTGATAATTAAATGGATCAGGAATTACACCCAAGGTATCCAGTTTAGGCACAGAGACGACAGTTATTTGCGAAGGTATATAACAATAATGAAGGAGCAACCTTTGAAGTGAAGGGGTATCTTCGATGATGAGCTGCTGTCCTTCAAAACAAATTCCAATGCTTTTAAGGTGAGGCGACTTTATTTGGAGACAACTGATAGGGATTTCTATTCCCAAAACAATCAGCAAGCGCTCCAGGGCAGGGCAACTGGAGTGGATGATGTTGTGCAGTGAGGCCTCCGACAGATAAACCACCACAAGCGAAAGTTTTTTTAGCAGTGGGAGTCAAAGCATTTGTACCAGATCGTCTGGTAGATGGCACCGGGCGAACGTGGCGGTGTGGAGAGAGGTGGAAAACCACGAGATGGACAACGGTGGTGTGGGCACAAATTCTTGGCCTTCGGTTCATGGTATGTAATTTTTGTGGTAATGGTATAACTTAAACTGCTGGAGTTTTTCAAATTCAGGGGATGTTAGCTAGGCGTCCACCATGCAGGGTAGGGACAGCAGGTAGCGTGTCGGGATGCAGAGGCGTTGAACGGAGCCCTGGTGGGAGGAGATGATGGCTCTGAGGAGTTCAAAATCAGGAATGACAGATAGCTGACGACAGTCGAGATTAAGGGGCGTGGCACGCCATAGAGGGCGCCACCGAGTTGAGAGGACTTGGGTGCGGCAGCAATCCTTGGTGGGGAGAAGCGAGATGATCTCCCCAAGGATGTCATCCGGGAGATCACTGATGCAGTCCACCCAAGATTCTGTGGGTTCCTCAGATTCGTTGGGGGGGCTCACCGCTTCTCTCCGCGCTTCCGGGTGCGGGATCAACAACCGGCGTCGCCGCTGGCGGGAGCCTCATCTTCTTGGTGCTTGGTCCAGCCAACTCCATTTTCCTTGTGGGCGTCGCGCCGAGCTCACGGGTTTGAGCAGAGTAGCGAGAGACGAGCCTAAGGGCAGTGCGAGTGGGGAAGAAGGAGGGTTGGGGTTTTCTGTAGGGGCGAGGAAGAAGGGGAGCAGGCGTTTTCTGTATCAGTGAGGAAGAAAGGTGAGCGGGGGTTTTCTGTACGAGTGAGGAAGATGGGGAGCGGGGGGGACTGGGGGGAGACGGAAGCGGGAGAGTCCAGCGAGCTGTGGAAGCGAGGAGAAAGGAGGGTTTTTCTCGGATCGCCCCCTCTTCAATAAAAATGGGCGTTTCCTCGCAAAAAACAAAAACAAATGGGCTTTAAGATGGATAGGCTTTTGTATCGGCCTAGTTGGCTGCCTGTGTGTTTCGTACTGGATGGCCTTAACACTAGAGGCAGCCCATTAGAGACACTCTCCAGCTCTCCAGCTTATTTCCCATTCGAAAGAAAAAAAAGAGACACCTCCAGCTTAATTATGGCTCCTCATCGGTAACATTTTTCAACTTGAAAAAAAGATATAGCTCCTTCATGGGCCGGCTTGGCATCCACCAAATTAGAGGATGTTGTACTGCATGCAGATACTCACACTGGTCGTAGCGTGGCAAAATGAGGAGTCAAATAACATGCCCACAATATACATAGATTGTAAAGGTTGACACGCTAGTCAACATTCACACTAAACTAAGCTTCACAAGATACGGTATGCATACTAGCTAACATTCACAAGCACTTAAGTTCAGCATGTTTACGCATCTAAATGATTCACAAGACTATAACCAAGACAAAGTTGTGAGAAGGTGTAGAAATAAAGAAAAAAACGATCGATGCTTCTCTGAGCAAAGGGCCTCCCTACGCACGCATTAATTTCCTGGGCATGCTTCTTTCTGCTCAATGTTGCGTGCACTTTGAGCATGTTGGCAACTCCACAGCTAGCTTGATGGCTCATCTTGCAATTTACGCTGACACATTGCAGCAAACAGAGGAGGCAATAGAGATCACTCAACATCAGACCATTTTGTGCAGTTCCACTGAAATCATCTTCATTGTCCTGAATGTCAAAAGATAGGAAAGCGATGTACTTAAACGGTGACGCAAAACTGTAGCACATATCAATAGCTCAGCATGACAAAACACGATCATCTGGACGAAGGGGATACTGACCTGCGTAAGGAAGATTATGCATAATTTTATAGGTGGTTAGTTGATTTCCACCTTGGGATCTCCTATGATGGCATGGAGGAAATTCTATGCAACCGATGAGTGCAATTCCTTCCGTGTGCCTTTAGAAAATTTGTCCGACTAACCCAGTATCTTTTTTGTGCAGTTCCACTAAAATAATGCACTGCTGTTTGCACGACCCCTACTCGCCGGCCAGGCCATCAATGACTCAGTCTCTTTTATCTTGCATTGACGGCGCGGCTGCAGTGCTTGTTTGCTCCTCCACACATGACAGGCTCGTTCCACACTGCAAACAGCAAGTCAACGTACGAATAAGCTTATTTCATCTTGTTGGTCATTCTACCTAGTTACGAATGTAGGAATACCTTGAGCATCATGATACGGAAACGATCATTCTAACAAAGGGTCATATGGAAAGGAGAAACACATCGTCGTGTCAACCATTGTGCAATTAAATTTTGTGCAGTTCAACGGAGATGCAGCTATGTTACCGGTGTCAGAGTTTAGTGTAACGGCCCAAAACACTCTTTATGAGAAATAAAGCAAGACAGAAGCATTTCATAAAACAGTGGTGGCATTGATTCATTTTACCAATGGCAATAGATTAACAGCAGCATTACTTAACAGGGACATCACATTAACAGTGGCATTGTTTCATTTTACCTGTGATGTTAGATTAACAGCAGCAGTAAGGGCATAGGGACAGGGGAGGCACAAGCACGTTTTACACCCACCGAGGCATAAAGTGGTGAGGCACAGGTGTTGCCGAGTGCGGCAGACATGCAAAGCATGTCTGGATTTGTGCATTTTTTGTTCTCGTCAGTGACCTTTCCTATGTGACCACAAGAAATCTAGACGTGCTCATTCTCGGTTGCATTGTCGACCCAACACCCCCCACTTTCTGTCCTTTTTCGACCAAGAGACTGGTCAGGCCAGCATCTTTATTTCCCTTTCCAACCAAGAGATCGGTTCGTTAGCCAGTATCTGCAGTACCTTTTTTCCTCTAATAGTAAAAATTTAGGTGGTGTTCGAGTGTTCGACAAGCCGACGGAGCTAGCTACATGGGGAGCTTTGTAATACTAGAAGAATATCCACATGCAGGATGCAGCGACGTGGGGAGCAATCCTAACTTGATGAAAAAAAGGGATGCAGTGACATGGGGAGCTGGGCCATTAGTACAAGGTCGGTTCTAAAATAAGTTATACCTGCGGTCGGCGGGATGTGGCGAGGCAGGCGGCGGGATCTGCCAACTCGACGGCGGGGAGCAAGGGTGAGGACCTCCCATGCCGGCTCCAGGTAAGAGAAGACGGCGCGTGTCGGCTTCCTCCCTCGCCACCGACGACCACCAGCGGAAGGTATCCGGCCGGATCTGTGTCAACCGGAGAGAAGAGAGAGAGAGAGACAAAGAGAGTGGACACCACGGTCTTGTTTAGATCTGGAGAGGGTGAGAGAGTGAGAAAAAGAGAACAACCCTAGCAAGCAAGTCCCGAAGTGGACTAGTGGAGTAGTAATTGTTTTTCTCTCCGTAGAGATCGTTTTAAAATGAATACGCGTGGAGCCATCTTTTTTCATTTAACGTACCAGTAAAAAGAAACTCTATCAATTACCGCGCCACCGCGTTCAGGTCGCACTTGCTATGGCTGACATTTGGTCCCAGGCCCCACATTAAGTGGACGACTAGATGTCTCAAATTGTCACATTACCTGCTTTTCGTGTGCAAATGCGCTCCACCGTGAGTGTACCCGGGCGTGTGCGTGAGGGGAGAGTGAAGTCCGATTTATAAACCTTGAGGTTGTAGAGCTAGTCGGAAACAAACCCTCACCTTTAAATCCTTGAAGTTTGTACCCTGTCCTCTGTAATCCCGGTCATTTTTAACCTTAAGGGCATGTGTGGTTCAAGGGGTTTTAACGGGGATTAACAAGGATTGTGGGGAATTAAATCATGTACAAGCCAAATTCCCCTCCATTCCTCTCCAAACCCCTTGGGAGGAGGTTGAACCGAACAAGGCCTAAGACTAACCACAGTGGGAGTAACTTCAAGAGTAACATCGGGTCCAACTCAGCAAATTCGCCTATGTGGCAACTAGTTAATGAGGAGAGAGGTAAATTGAGTAACTTATAGCTAGTTACTCATTCTACTATGATGAGTAACATCACACATACCAAAACAAAATGACTCTATAACCTAATAAATGAAGCTTTGCATGACACTACACTTGTGATGACCACTGGAGCAATCCACTCAGGTTGTACGTAAACATGTTTATACTCTTCATTCATGATTTTTAGTACAAATAGGATGCACATGGCGATGTCATCGTCATACCGGCCACTACTGACGAATGGCCACGTAGCGTCGCCGTGCTCACCTGCAACTACAACCCGAGTTGCGCATGCAGCAACAACGACTGCAATGGAGTACTAGACGCACAAGGCATGTTGTTGGTGCTACTTCATGAGCTACCGAGCCGTCTAGATGAGCGCGCGGTATGAAGGACGCCGTTCTTTCGCCGTGTCCTAGCCATCACAAAGGTGGTGACGCACTTTGCGGGGTTGTTAGAGACGAAGTCCGTCGTCTCATCCCACTCCAGCGACGAACAGTGCTCGCCCGAGAGCGCGAACGTGGACGCAAATTCATGCAAACACAGCCGAATTTCATATAAACATGACGGATTTCATTACATTTACATTAAATAAGCTGTGCTAGTCCAGAGCTAAAGGTAGAATTAATATACCTAATCTAAATTTTTTTCGACAAAGATATACCTAATCTAAATGGTCGTCGGCCGATCTCTTTGTCCTCCTCCAGCATCCGACTGAAGAAGAATCGTGCAAGACACCGGCTGTTTTCGCCGGCGTCACCTCGGCGGTGGCCTTCATGGGATACAATCGGCGGTGGCCTCCCGTGTTCTACTTCTCCTCGATGATGGTGGCGGGTGGGGACATGTTGGCCGTCACCTCATCGACATCCGCGTAGTCGCGTCACCTTGTCGACATCTGCGGTGGCTTCTTTCTCTGCCTGCATGGCGCGGCTACGCGCGCGTTGATGGCGGATGGCGCTGTCGCAGGCACTGGAGGTGTTGTACGATGTGGCGGCATCGAGGGCAGCGACGATGCCCGTGCCGCCGTGCTCCCCGACAAGCCGGCGTGGAGCAAGTCGGCTCTCTTCCTCGAGCTGTACTGGAGCGGACAGCTGCGGAACCACGCGCTGGCTTAGTGCGGCAACTGGCTCCGACGGGCTAGGCGAGGTAGGTGGAGCAGCGAGCTGCCTCGCTCGTAACTGCCAGGCTCGGCGGGCCACCCAGACGGCTTTTATGCCGGAGAACTGCTCTTCCTGCTCGTCGGATGCCGCCGAAAGAGTGGAGAAAATGTGGAAGGAGGAGCTTGGCCGGCGTCCCGCTCCTAAACGGATGTGTGTGGCCGGAGTGGGTTTCTCGCATTCTACGTGGGTTTAAATGTAGGTGTTTGAATGAGGCGAGGAGGCGGGTATAGCTGGGAGTGAAGTGGGCGGCGCCCTCGGCCGGCGCGCCGCATCAATGGCAGATGCAGTGAGAGGTCGCGTCCGCCCTGACCCCCTTGACCGTGGACCTTGATCGTGTATGTCCGGCTTCGAGGACAACATTATCCTTAATGGACCTTGACGGTGTATGTCACCTTGTGTCCAGATCTGAGATGCCACGTGTACCAGATGAATGACTCCAAGTTCGACCCCCGTGATGCTAGGTGCGAGCCGAGGAACACTGTTGGAGAGACCCCCCTCATAATTTTCCTACGTTGGTCGTTTGATTCATAGGATAGAATGCTATAGGATTTTTTTTTCTTATGAAATCATGTGTTAATTGGCAATCTAGCATCCACACCAACTTTTTTTTTCACTTCCTTTGTTTTTTCTGTGTCAAACACTCTGGGTTTTTTAGGGGAACACTGTGTTAATGCTATGGGATTCAAGTGGACATGCCACTTCAATCCTTTATTTTTCCTAGTCCTGCGTTTTAAGTTCCTACGAATGAAAGAAAAGAAACGCAGAGAGTACTTGCTCTAAATGATGTGCCGCTGCAAGAGCCGCCTATATTAATTAACCATGCTCTAAAAAGGTGGACCGGCTTTGGCTATAGTACTGTACTATAGGTTAGTAGGTGACCTTGCGCTTCGCTCTTCGCCTCCTCCGGAAGTCGAACAATGATGATGGTACTACAGTAGTACTTCTGGCAATCTGACACCAAATGAATTGTTGCACGTCCACCACTTGTAAGCAAAAGTTTCTCCTCGTGCTGTGAGCCACCGCGCGCGCATGGGCGAGGGAGAAGGCATAGTAAGCAAGCTTCTTGTCGTTCTGCGAGTTGACGGGACACATCAAAATTATTTAGTACTCTCTCCAAAAAGGTCCGATCATGTCCATGGCTACCATCCCGTGCTCCGTCATTGAGTACATGCACTATTCACGTGCCATCGAGGAGAAAAAATATTGCGTAGTACGTGCCATCGAAGTGCATGACTCACTTACGCACTGCTTATCTCCATTTTCTTGCATGACACGTGCACCTTGATGCTAGATGTCCCGCATGTTGGCAAAAGGATGAACAAAGCTCACGTCAACAACAAAAAAAGAGTGGAAGAACATAGATTCCCGATGACCGAGAAGGAGCAAGGAACCTCGTGGTGGAGCGTCTACACTCATAATATTTTATATTATTCAGCGATATAAAATCAACCAAATCTCTCCACATTCCTATACCATTCTATAGTGTGAGAATAACTTTGAATGTAAGCCATTGATTCACTCTATCCAATGGTCAATAGTTGGAAAATCCAAACAAAACCAGCCATTGGATCAACTCTTTAGCACTCAGATTGTTGCCACCTTGCACATACTGCTGCAACGCAGAAACTATTGTGCTATCTATGAACCATCCCGAACATTCATGCGAAGCCGTGGAGACTTGCAGGGCACGTGCTCATACAACATATGGGTTCACAACTTCACATGATGTCATAGTCAGCTTCCCCATTTCTTTTCTTTACTTTTCTCTAAGAAGTACTCCCTCCATAAACTAATATAAGAGTGTTTAGATCACTAAAGTAGTAGTGATCTAAACACTGTTATAGGGAGTACAAGCCTGCCCTGTATACATGAATAAATCTTGCTTGCTGCACATACGTACGTGGCAGGACATGGTGTCCAATCACCATTTAGTTACTAATTTTGTGTTACCAAAGAAAACATGTGGTTCATTTTTAAATTAAAGTAGTCAAAACCAGCATGGAGGTAATCAGTAACATTGAACATTCTTTTCTACCGGAAAAAAAAGAACATTTTGTTCTGATATATTTGCAAAAAGATATATTCATAATCTCACATGTTATTGTCGACTACCCAAATGTTAATTTGTTACTATTTAGAGCATGCACACTGCTTGATAAGACAGTTTTATCTTAAGCATGTCATGTAATCTACAGGAGACATCAAAATATGTTGCAGTGGGTTATTTTTAGTCTTATCTTTGATAACACGATAAATATTTGGTGAGACATATTGTTGCTAATAGATCATCTATTAATCAAGAGAAGACATGCATTTTCTTATTGTCTCTCTCATCCACCTCATCATTTATCCTAAATGGCAGTCCAATGATAATACCATTATAAACACGTAAAACCGGTTACCATTATTTTCGTAAGTTGGTTGTAATGTTATGAAAGCACAAGTGCTCCCTGGGTGATTTTGGTAATTAATGTCAACATATCTCTTGTTGGACTAATATCTTCATCTAGTATATTTCAGAAAGTTCAACAATGGCGTGGCAAGAACAAGAGGATGTGGAACCCCTTCAAGATACTAAGGACAAAGATTGGCAAAATCTCAAGACTCTTCATTTCTATTTTAGTGATCCAAAATCACATTGAGTCCATAGGAAAAGCCAATACTATTAAAAGGGGATGAGGTGTTGCTTAATGGTCTACTTGCTCAAAATGCTTAGTGATATGCTCCAAAGCCCTCAACCACTTTCTCATTTCTAAATATGTCCTAAACCTAAAGTCAACCTTGGCCCCACCGATTTGATCTATCTGGTGCCATCGAGTTTCTTTGACATAGCCACTGCTAGAAACCCTAATCAATTTGGTCTCACCGATCGGGATCTCGGTCTCACCGAGATGGCAATGCAAACTCTCTGTTTCCCTTCGTAACGTTTCGGTCTTACCAAAATGAGCGATTGGTCCCACCGAGGTCGCAATGCAAACTCTCTATTGCCTATTGTGATTATTTCGGTCTCACCGAAATATGCAATCGGTCCCACCGAGTTTGCCTGACCAACTCTCTGTTTAACTCATTGCTGAAATCGGTCCCACCGAGTTCATGCAATCGGTCACACCGAGATGAGGTCTTGCCCTAACCCTAGCATATCGGTCCCACCGAGTTGATCATGTCGGTCCCACCGTGAATCCTAACGTTCACATTTTGAACTAAATCGGTCTCACCGAGTTCTTCTATTCGGTCTGACCGAGTTGGGTCAAATGTGTGTAACGGTTGGATTTTGTGTGGAGGCTATATATACCCCTCCACCCCCTTCTCTATTCAAGAGAGAGCCATCAGATCGTGCCTACACTTCCACTACTCATTTTCTGAGAGAGAACCACCTACTCATGTGTTGAGATCAAGACATTCCATTCCAACCACAAGAATCTTGATCTCTAGCCTTCCCCAAGTTGCTTTCCACTCAAACCATCTTTCCACCATAGCCAAATCTGTGAGAGAGAGTTGAGTGTTGGGGAGACTATCATTTGAAGCACAAGAGCAAGGAGTTCATCGTCAACACACCATTTATTACCTTTTGGAGAGTGGTGTCTCCTAGATTGGTTAGGTGTCACTTGGGAGCCTCCGACAAGATTGTGGAGTTGAACCAATGAGTTTGTAAGGGCAAGAAGATCGCCTACTTCGTGAAGATCTACCCGAGTGAGGCAAGTCCTTCATGGGCGATGGCCATGCTGGGATAGACAAGGTTGCTTCTTCGTGGACCCTTCATGGGTGGAGCCCTCCGTGGACTCGCGCAGCCGTTACCCTTCGTGGGTTGAAGTCTCCACCAACGTGGATGTACGATAGCACCACCTATCGGAACCACACCAAAAATCTCTGTGTCTTCATTGCGTTTGCACACTCCAATCCCATCCCTTTACTTTCTTGTAAATAACATGCTTTACTCTTTCCGCTGCTCATACTCTTGTCATGCTTGCTTGAAATGTATTTTGAATGCTAAAACTCCACCTCAACTTGAAGAACTTAAAAACTGCTACTTTTGCTTGTTGAGGGTCTAATCACGCCCCCCCCCCCTCTAGACACCTCTTCTCGATCCTTTCAATTGGTATCAGAGCATTGGTTTCCATTGCTTTGGTTTAATCACCATTGGAGGAAGATGGATGAGTCTACGATTGGGAGTATTAGACGTAGAGTACCTATACTTGATGGAGAGTTCTATCATGCTTGGAAAAATGAGATGCTTGAGATTTTCAATGAATATAATTTGAACAAGTATATTACTTGCCCTTGTGCACCTCCTATTGATCCTTTGCATCCTACCTCCGATGAGTCTCTTGACATGATCCGCAATCTTAAAACTGTTAATCTTACCATTAGAGGATTGCCTAGAAACTTGATTGTGTGCTTGCCTACACTTGAATGTGCTTACACTATATGGAGATACCTCGAGAAACGCTTTCCAAACTATTCCTTGAAAAATCTAGATGAGATTCTTCAAAAGTCCATTGCTTTAAATAAGATGAATTCTAGTGATCCTAAGTTTGTTGATTGTCTATTTGAGCTTCGTGACCTCATGCATGCCAAAGGAGATGTTGGAATCATTAGTGACATCATCTCTCAAGTCATTAGAATTCATAAATATGAACATTGTCATGGTTATAAATCTAATGAATTACCTTCTCTAGGTAATGATCATTCATATAATGATGATGTTGAACATGGATATTATGACGAGAATGATGATAGTGACCTTGATCTTGATGAGTCTATGAGACACCTTGGTCTTATGGCTAACCTTCGTGGTTACACGGCTGGAGGAAAGGAATGGGTTCTTGATAGTGGATGTACCGATCACATGACCAGAGACAAGGATATGTTTCATGACCTTGCTGAAAACGACGGCCCTCGAAAGTATGTCACTTTTGGTGATAACTCAAAGGGTAAGGTGGTTGGCCTTGGTAAGGTGGCCATCTCACATGACAGCTCCATCCAAAATGTTATGCTCGTTGAATCTCTTGGCTACAATCTACTTTCCGTATCTAGACTAGCCGATTTCGGTCTCAATGTTCTATTCACTGAAGTAGACTGCCAAGTGTTTCGAAGAGATAATCATAGTATGGTCTTTACCGGTATACGTAGAGGTGATCTATACATTGTTGACTTCACTAAAAGAGCTCGACCTAGAACTTGCTGAATTGCTAAATCTTCCAAAGGTTGGTTGTGGCATAGAAGGTTAGGTCACGTGGGCATGCGAAATCTTGATAACCTTATTAAAGGTGATCATATCCTTGGTGTTAAAGATGTTATATTTGACAAGGATAGACTTTGTAGTGCTTGTCAAGCAGGAAAACAAGTTGGAGGAAGTCATCCCGTAAAGAACATTATGACCACGAGAAGACCGCTTGAACTACTCCACATGGATCTTTTTGGTCCCAACGCCTACAAGAGTCTCGATGGTAACTCATTTGGTTTAGTCATTGTTGATGATTTTTCAAGATTTACGTGGGTGTTCTTTCTTGATGATAAATCGCAGGTCCAAAAGATCTTCAAGAACTTCGCTAGGAAGGCCCAAAATCAATTTGAAGTAAAAATCAAGAAGGTTCGCAGCGACAACAGAACGGAGTTCAAGAACGCCAATGTGGATACCTTTCTTGATGAAGAAGGGATTTCACATGAGTTCTCGGCTACGTACACACCTCAACAAAATGGAGTTGTTGAGAGGAAGAACCGGACACTCATTGAGATGGCGAGAACGATGCTTGATGAATATAAGACGCCAAAACACTTTTGGGCAGAAGCTGTTGAGACAGCTTGTCATGCCACAAATCGATTGTATCTTCACAAGCTTCTTGGCAAGACGGCATACGAGCTTCTCACCGGTAACAAACCCCAAGTTGGATACTTTCGAGTATTTGGCTCAGAGTGCTACATTCTTGATAAACATCATTGTTCGAAATTTTCCCCTAAATCTCATGAAGGTTTCCTACTTGGTTATGGCTCAAACTCTCACACTTACCGTGTCCATTCAAGACTAGTCTATTGGCAAGATTCGCCCAACGGAGGTGAAGGAGAGTACCTTGTCCGTTCCAGTGTAAGCCTCAACTTCACACCAAGGTGAACCACAAGTTGACTTGGAGGCATCCACAAGTGGAACACGTCAAGATGAAGGAGACGAGGAAGTACAACAAGATGAACCTCATCGACCTCCTTCTCCACCTCCACGAGAGAACATCAACGCCAACAACAATGAAGATAGACAAGAGGAAGAACAAGACAATGAAGAGGATGTTCCACCCCGACCCAAACAAAAGCTCTCACGAGTTAGAGCAAGAGTCTCAAGAGATCATCCCGTCGAACAAATCTTCGATGATATTCAAATCGGGAGAATTACTCGCTCAAAGTCTCGCTTAGCTAACTTTTGTGAACATTACTCATTCATTTCTAACATTGAACCTATGAAGGTTGAATAAGCTCTTGATGATCCGGATTGGGTGAACGCTATGCATGAAGAGCTACACAATTTTGAGAGGAATCAAGTATGGACGCTTGTTGAAAAGCCCAATGAAAAGCACAATGTCATTGGAACCAAATGGGTGTTTCGGAATAAGCAAGATGAAGATGGACAAGTTGTACGCAACAAGGCCCGTCTCGTCGCCCAAGGTTACACTCAAGTCGAAGGTATGGACTATGGTAAGACATATGCCCCAATTGCTAGACTTGAGTCCATACGCATCTTACTTGCTTATGCCAATCACCATGATATCACTCTATACCAAATGGACATTAAAAGTGCCTTTCTAAATGGAGAAATTGAGGTGGAAGTCTATGTTAAACAACCTCCCGGCTTCGTTAATCCCAAGAAACCTAATCATGTTTACAAACTTCACAAAGCACTTTATGGTATCAAACAAGCTCCTAGAGCATGGTATAAATGCTTGACTAAGTTTCTTATTGAAAAAGGCTTCGAGATTGGACAAATTGGTTCTACACTTTTTACTAAAAGGGTTAATGGTGAATTATTTGTGTGCCAAATTTATGTGGATGATATCATATTTGGTTCGACTAACCCCATTTTAGTGAAAAGTTTGGAAGGCTAATGTCGAAGAAGTCTGAGATGTCTATGATGAGTGAACTCAAATTCTTTCTTGGTTTGCAAATCAAGCAAACTAAGGAGGGTACCTTTGTTTGCCAAACAAAGTATACCAAGGACTTATTCAAGAAGTTCAATATGCAAGAGAGCAAAGGTATGAAAACACCCATGCCTACTAGTGGACATCTTGACTTGACTAAGGATGGCAAACCGGTTGACCAAAAGGTTTACTGCTCTATGATTGGTTCATTGTTATATCTATGTGCCTCCCGTACCGATATTATGCTAAGTGTGTGCATGTGTGCATGATATCGAGCGGCCCCTAAAGAGTGTCATCTTAAGGCTGTGAAAAGGATAGTGAGATACTTAATCCATACACCAAACTTTGGCATTTGGTATCCTAAGAGGTCCTCTTTTAATCTTGTTGGCTACTTCGATTCGGACTATGCCGGTGACAAGGTTGATAGAAAGTCCACTTCGGGAACTTGTCAATTTCTTGGTAGATCTCTTGTGTCTTGGTCCTCCAAGAAACAAAACTCGGTATCCTTATCCACCGCCGAAGCGGAATACATTGCCGCCGGATCATGTTGTGCTCAATTACTTTGGATGACCCAAACTCTTAAGGATTATGGGATATATGTGAAACATGTTCCATTGCTATGTGATAATGAAAGTGCTATTAAGATTGCTCACAATCCCGTGCAACATTCTTGAACTAAGCATATTGAAGTTCGTCATCATTTCATTCGAGATCATGTTGCTAAAGGAGACATCAATCTTAAGCATGTTCGTACCGATAAGCAATTGGCGGATATATTCACCAAACCACTTGATGAGAAAGTATTTTGCCGTTTGAGAGGTGAATTAAATATTATTGATGCCTCAAACTTGGAGTAGAAACTCCATTCGGATACATGCAAGTCATGAGCTTGTCTTTTGACTAATCCTTGATATTACTCTTATGATGATGATCATATATCTTGGATCTATATTTGTACCCTTGCATGTTATCTAACCCTTGTAGGTACTTGGATGAGCCCAAATCTACGAGATTGCAAGTCACTCACATCTTGAGCAATCTCTACATCACCAAGTTTCTACTATATGGTTGTTGAATACAAGGAAGCGTGGATTTACTCAACATATCCTTTGACAATTTCTATATATCAGATTTCATTTGGTATCAAGTTTCATGATTGTCATCTTGGATACACAAGTGCTCTTCCTTGCAAGACTAGCCCATGTAGGAAGATGAACTCAAACTATAAGTGGTGCTCTCAACTCTTGATGAACTACATCAACCTCGAGCATCCAACACAAGTTCGACTACATGATCAAGATCAACACCACCACTCAAGGTATGTTATTCCATCTTAGAGAAGCTTTACTCCAAGACATGGGTCAAAGCAAATCACCAAGATGTGAATACACCAAAAGCTTAAACAAAAAATGGTAACCCCATTTTGAGCTTAAACGATGAGTATGACCTACGATCAAGTGTCATCACTTGACTCCTCAGTCAATATACTCTAACATAGGTGACTTTGTCACCGACCCCTTCTAGATGAAGTTCTCTAGTGTTTCTTTGTTTTGCATATGTTTTTGCTTGTTTGTTCCCCTTTTCAAAAAAAAACTTCATCTAGATCCTTTTCCTTTGTATGTTTCTCTGTATTTTTCTGCATCTAATTCATTGCAAATTCTTCAGTTAATTCCTTGCAAATCCTTGTGAGATTTCGATTGCCAAGTGAGCTGAGTTGACAAGACTTTTCCTCTGTATTGAACTCGGCCTCACCGATTCATGCCCATCGGATAGACCGAACTACAATACCTTGTAGAAAGTTCATCGGTACAACCGACGAGGACTAACCCGGTCTGACCGATATGCATCATCTATGACACCGCCAACTCGGTGTCATCGATGAAAATAGATCGGCGTTACCAATTTCTCTACTGAGAAAACTTTTTGCCATTGCAAATGTTATTTCTTCTCTAGCTCCACTCAATGATTCTTATCCTCTACTCACATCTTATACTACATGATGCTTTGAAATGTGTTTCAAGGACCAAACCTATTTGACTAATGCTCCAGAAGGTCCCTTCTTGGAAATTGATGTCAAAGGGGGAGAGAGAGCACATCAAAGCTTATCACATGGGAAAGCACATCTTAGCTCGCTTCTCCAAATGCTTATTAACAATAGAGGAGAGAAGTCACATGTCTTTAAGAGGGGAAAGACATGTTAATAAATGTGAGTTCGTATCCTTTCTTGCTCTATTTTTTTCTTGCTCTGATTTTCTCTTACCCTACCTTCTCCCATTATCCAATATCAAATTCAGGGGGAGAAAGAGTTCTATCTAAGGGAAGAAAAATCTTTGGAATTCATTGCATATCTTTAATCTTTGGGGACATGTCCATATCCAAACAGAGTACTAAGTACTTACTCATTACATGTCATCCCAATCTTGGTAATCTTGTGGTCTCCTGAACTTGCTTCATTTAGAGTGTTCTTGTGTTATCTAACATTATTTTCTCAAGCTCATCTCTTCCGAAGCCATCCCAAGACCACAAGGTAAGTATATGCATCACACTCATGTGCATGATGATCTCTTGCTGATGTACATATTGTTTGCAAGAAGGACTCATGAACATAAAGGTACATTTCCTGTATACATTATTTGCTCTGATGCATATAGCCAAGATACATGTAACTCATTGCTTGCTCTGACATGATTATGCATTCACATGATCTTACATACTATCTTTACATGATTGCTTACATGTAGGGGGAGCCTATGCATGTTACATGTCCTTCCAAAGCTTTACTTGTTACTCTTCATATCCTTATCTAAAGCTTTGATGTATGTTGTCATCAATTACCAAAAAGGGGGAGATTGAAAGCACAAGTGCTCCCTGGGTGATTTTGGTAATTAATGTCAACATATCTCTTGTTGGACTAATATCTTCATCTAGTATATTTCAGAAAGTTCAACAATGGCGTGGCAAGAACAAGAGAATGTGGAACCCCTTCAAGATACTAAGGACAAAGATTGGCAAAATCTCAAGACTCTTCATTTCTATATTAGTGATCCAAGATCACATTGAGTTCATAGGAAAAGCCAATACTATTAAAAGGGGATGAGGTGTTGCTTAATGGTCTACTTGCTCAAAATGCTTAGTGATATGCTCCAAAGCCCTCAACCACTTTCTCATTTCTAAATATGTCCTAAACCTAAAGTCAAACTCGGCCCCATCGATTTGATCTATCCGGCGCCACCAAGTTTCTTTGACATAGCCACTGCCAGAAACCCTAATCAATTCGGTCTCACCGATCGGGATCTCGGTCTCACCGAGATGGCAATGCAAACTCTCTGTTTCCCTTCATAACGTTTTGGTCTTACCAAAATGAGCGATCGGTCCCACCGAGTTCGCAATGCAAACTCTCTGTTACCTGTTGTGATTATTTCGGTCTCACCGAAATATGCAATCGGTCCCACCGAGTTTGCCTGACCAACTCTCTATTTAACTCATTGCTGAAATCGGTCCCACCGAGTTCATGCAATCGGTCACACCGAGATGAGGTCTTGCCCTAACCCTAGCATATTGGTCCGACCGAGTTGATCATGTCGGTCCCACCGTGAATCCTAACATTCACATTTTGAACTAAATTGGTCTCACCGAGTTCTTCTATTCGGTCTGACCGAGTTGGGTCAAATGTGTGTAACGGTTGGATTTTGTGTGGAGGCTATATATACCCCTCCACCCCCTTCTCTATTCAAGAGAGAGCCATCAGATCGTGCCTACACTTCCACTACTCATTTTCTGAGAGAGAAC
The DNA here is from genome assembly GCA_011799875.1 of Thinopyrum elongatum. Taxonomy (NCBI): domain Eukaryota; kingdom Viridiplantae; phylum Streptophyta; class Magnoliopsida; order Poales; family Poaceae; genus Thinopyrum; species Thinopyrum elongatum. The sequence goes on from CM022299.1 coordinate 436,471,096, forward strand.
CACCTACTCATGTGTTAAGATCAAGACATTCCATTCCAACCACAAGAATCTTGATCTCTAGCCTTCCCCAAGTTGCTTTCCACTCAAACCATCTTTCCACCATAGCCAAATCTGTGAGAGAGAGTTGAGTGTTGGGGAGACTATCATTTGAAGCACAAGAGCAAGGAGTTCATCATCAACACACCATTTATTACCTTTTGGAGAGTGGTGTCTCCTAGATTGGTTAGGTGTCACTTGGGAGCCTCCGACAAGATTGCGGAGTTGAACCAAGGAGTTTGTAAGGGCAAGGAGATCGCCTACTTCGTGAAGATCTACCCGAGTGAGGCAAGTCCTTCGTGGGCGATGGCCATGGTGGGATAGACAAGGTTGCTTCTTCGTGGATCCTTCGTAGGTGGAGCCCTCCGTGGACTCGCGCAGCCATTACCTTTCGTGGATTGAAGTCTCCACCAACGTGGATGTATGATAGCACCACCTATCGGAACCACGCCAAAAATCTCCGTGTCTTCATTGCGTTAGCACACTCCAATCCCATCCCTTTACTTTCTTGCAAATAACATGCTTTACTCTTCCCGCTGCTCATACTCTTGTCATGCTTGCTTGAAATGTATTGTGAATGCTTAAACTTGTGCTAAAACTCCACCTCAACTTGAAGAACTTAAAAACTGCTACTTTTGCTTGTGGAGGGTCTAATCACCCCCCCCCCCCCCCCCCATCCCCCCCCCCCCCCCCCTCTAGACACCTCTTCTCGATCCTTTCATGTTACCTCCGTGGGACACCTAGTTATAGTATATCCAGCAGCCCGTATCGCTTCTCGCTCCTCGTCCTTATAGCCTGCCGACTGTACCTTATATACACTTGCTCTTTGAGCAAAGGCCTCCCTAAGCATGCATTAATTTCCTAGGCATGCTTCTTTCTACTCAATGTTGCGTGCACATTGAGCATGTTGGCAACTCCACTGCTAGCTTACTGGCTCATCTTGCAATTTACGCTGACACATTGCAGCACTCCTGCAAGGCCCAGAGGTTAATTTGAGAATAAGTACCTCGAGGTTAATTTAACAGACATGCCTTATAGCTTGACAGAAGTCATATCACTTTTTTTTTAAAGATGTCGTGAAGTAACACGATAGACCTTCTTTCAAGCCAATTAACATGTGTTCAAAAAACAAAAATTATCAAAAAGTAACACGATAGACCTTCGATTAACATGTGTTCAAAAAACAAGTACTCCTACAAGACCCAGAGGTTAATTTCAGAACAAGTACCTCGAGGTTAATTTGACAGACATGCCTTATAGGTTGACAAAAGTCATATCACTTTTTTTGGAAAGATGTCGTGAAGTAACCTGATAGACCTTCTTTCAAGCCAATTAACTTGTTTTCAAAAAAAATTATCAAAAAGTAACACGATAGACCTTCGATTAACATGTGTTCAAAAAACAAAAAATGTCAAAAATTACAAAACAAAGACCTCGAGGTTCAACTAATAGGACGGAGCACTATATACATTTAAGTTCCCATTCGGTCACCCATTTGATGACTACTCCAGCCTCTGCATAGTTAACTTGGGAGTTGTATTGGATGAGCAATTTGTAGGGAAGCTGGTCCTTGCCGATATAGGAAGCCTCTTCGCATCCTTTATTGCGTACCCGGATGACCGCGTGTTGCCGCCCAATGGCCAATGCCACGTCCCCCGCGAATGTAGAAGCTTCCCTCCCTCGTCTAGCTGGTTCGTGCGTTTTCCCCTATTTTTGCCACCTGCCCACCTATAGAACCGCCTCGCGCCAGCCAATTCCTCTCCAAACACCAAGGGAGGCGGTTGAATCAAACAAGTCTAACTTGTTTCTAGTGGGTGCGTTGACATGGCATCGAAAGGGTGTGATAGCTGACTCTGACAAAATAATTGACTACCACGTTGGTATACATGAGCATGGGGCCCACTTGTCAGCGTACTGGACAGAGGAAGGAACGCAAGACAAAATGGAGCGTGGAAGGGTGTGAATCGATTGGCTCATGTGTAATGACCACTGGAGCAATCCACTCAGATTGTACGTAAAAAAAATTGTGCAAACACGGCCGGTTATACTGTGAGTAGGTGACCGTGCGCTTGGCTCTTCGCCGCTTCCGAAAGTTGAACAATGATGATGGTACTACGGTATGTATACTTCTGGCAATCTGACACCGAATGAACTACTGCACGTCCACCGCCTGTATTAAGCGCACTATCGTAAAGCAAAAGCTTCTCCTCATCCTGCGAGCCACCGCGCGCGTGAGCGAGGGAGAGGTAGTAAGAAAAGCTTCTCCTTGTTTGCGAGTTGACGGGACACATCAAAAGTAGTGTATTAGTCTCCAAAAAGGGCTGACCAGCCCGTATCGCTTCTCACTCCTCGTCTCTCTCAAAGTGCGGCGGGCTGGCGATTTTGCCGTCTATTGAGGTCGGTTAACTCATCACTCGCTCCCACATGTTAGCGACATGCCAAGAGCATTCTAAAAAAATTACTGTACTCTATTGTTATGCCAAGAAGAGGAAGAGCTTTGACCGACGGACCAAACGAGACAGGCGTGCCGTGCCGTGAGTGGGTCCAGTTTCTCGTTTTGAACTTGTTTGGTGTAGTAGTAACACTTGGTTTTGCACCTTCATAGAATGATGAAAATCCCCGCTAAAAAGGCGCTTTGCTCAAGTTTGGATACTTTAGGGCTATTTGAGCCCCAACTAGCTCAAACTAACTCTAACCCATGGATCCAAACAGGGCCAAAGTTAGTCTCAGAAAACGCATTAAGCCCTATATACATGGACAGACGAAGTACATGATACTAGCAAACGCTCACCATTAGTAGTAGTTCATTGGTTGGTTTCGATTTTTGAATTGAGTAGTGCTAGTACACTTTGTTGTGCTGCTACCGTCCAATATTCGCGTGTGGTGGTTTCTAGAATAAAAAAAGGAGGTAGTACTTACTGTGGGAAAGGTGAAATGATGGTTGCTTCGCCCGAGCAACTTACATTACTCTGGGAATATTGGAGTACCAGCGGATTCAACGAAGAGAGAAATGATGGTTGCTTCGTCCGAGCAACTTATTGTGGCGAAGGTGGGGCTCTGTGATTTGACTGCTCACTAGTCATTATTACTGCGGCGCAACAACCGGGGTGAATCTTCCCTGCAGTTGTGCACTCAATATTGCTGCATGGCAGGTGGAGCCGGATGAAGGATGTCCCACATGTCGGCGAAACGAAGTTGAATTGTTTCTGGCATTGCAATCAATCTTTCAGGATTTGTTTATATGTACACATAATTTTCCAGCATAATTAAATTGTACTGTAATGCTATGAAGGTTTCAACTTTGGTTCCCGCAAAAAAAAGGTTTCAACTTAGGATTCATGTGTCCTCTTGCATCAAGATTGTCTCGTTACAACATTCCATCAAATACAAATGAAACTACCATGGCTGCTAATGCATCTCAATGGTTCGCAGATCAGCGCCAATATTCACATCACAACTGAAGACAAAGTTGTGAGAAGGTGTACAAATAAAGAAAAATATATAATTGATCGATGCTGTTCGTAGGCATGGCTCCATTTCCTGGGCACAGTGTTCATTGGTTGGCAACTAGTTTCACGCAGCTCTGTAGCCAAAAAAGAGGTGTATGGAGGACATCACAATCCGATCATTTTGTGCAGTTCCACTAAAATCGAGCTGATCATCCCTGTTTGCAAATATATTCAGTCGGTGTGATTACAATAATAGTGGAACTAGATGATGAAACATAACACACATAAATAGAAGCCGATCACCTCTGCGATCTCTCTTTAGGACTAACTACTTGTTGGAGAAGATTAGGCACGGAGTTGGATGAGGAGGATAGCAAAACCAATCTCCCTTTCTGCAGTCCCACAGAAATGTAAAAACGTTGCTCATGTGAAATTTTGGCAGAACTGCACAAAACACTCTTAAGAAAAAAGTGATTTGTGCAGTTCACCAAAAGGTCGCAATAGCAATGAGGTGAAATGGATAGCCCTGTTTGCAAAAAGAGGTAGAAAGAAAACAATTACTGCCCAAAAGACACATACGCTGACAAAAAAGAAGCATATTCCATGTCATAAGGGAAAGATAGCAGCATGGTGGTTTATCAAAAACGGTTTGACGATGAGATTGCAAGATGGAAAGTACGACGGCCGAGATACGTTTTAAGCAAAGAACTAAAGAAGATCCACGTGCAGGATTTTCCACATGCATCAACGTGGGAAGATGGGCAGTGGAGCAAGGCCGGAGGAAGCTGTACCTGAGGGTCGTCGGCATGTAACTAGGAGGGCGCCGGCAGCCGGGATCTGCCCATACTACGGCAGCGAGCAAGTGGCGAAGGCCCTACCGCGCTGGAGCTTAGTCAGAGAGAACGGCGGGTACCGCAAATCGGGACGTGCTGCCTCAACACCGTTGAACGGAGGAACGATGCACATCGTCCCTTTCCGCCGGCGGACGGGATGCGGCCGGATCAGTGACCAACGGTGAGAGAGAGAGGCCACCGCCACCTTGTGTGAGATAGTGTGATGAGAGACAAACCCCGACAGGCAGGCTCCATTGTATATAGTGGAGCGGATTTCTTTTTTCCCGATGACAATCATTTTATATTCTGTACGTGCCATTGAGGAATATAACTTTATTTAATACTAATGCGTCAAGTCAAACTTTGTTCCATGTACGCGTGGTACACGACCCTCCTTCGAGTAAACAACCGCTACACTCGTCAAATTATCACGTGGGCTGCCTTTTCGTACAGAAATGAACTCCACCGTGTACCCGCGCGGGTGTGGCCGGGAACGAGACGTGAGTACATGCGTCGTGCGTGCACCTCTTCTTTACGTGCAGGTACGTATGTGGGTGGGTGTGAGAGAGATGGTTTGTGCGAAACAGAGGCAATGTGTCGATGATATCTAAAACAAAAAAATGTAACATATGCAATGTGTGTGAAATAGAGTCATGGATATATCATATATAGAGGGAGCGATCCACGAGAAGAGAGTGGAGGGATCATCGGCATGAGATATCGATAGAATCGAAAATAGGGATGAAGTGTGTGGGTGCACGATCGATAAAGAGTGCCATCAAATTTGTGTTTGCCCATGTCAAAGATACAGGGCGGCTGGCATACTGGAATGTGAGAGGGCAGAGGTGCAGTTTGTCTTTGTGGCATGGATACCTACCTACAATGTTTGACTATCGGTGTGTGTGTGGGGGGTGGGGGGGAGGGGGCAGAGACCTAACTATAGAGAGGTAGATCGACTGGTATATGTGTGGAGAAGGAGAGAGACCTAGCTATGTATTGAGGGAGATCGATCGGCATCCATGCATATGTGTAGCAGAGGAATAAGGTTGGGAGAGAGACAAAGGTTGGGAGAGAGACAAAGGTAGAGTGTCGGAGGGTTGGTGGTGGAGTTGCTTCTCACAAATGGTGGGAGAGGCCTGCTAGACAAACGAAGGGTATGAGTGCAATATCAATAAGAGAGGGGATGTCTGCCTGTCTATGCACGTGTGTGTGAGAGACGGGTCGGGAGGTATGCAAGGATGATGAGGGAGATGATATGGTTGTGGTAAGCAGACATAACTACATAGGAAGATCAATCATCGTGTGTCGGAGAAAGGGAGAGACATAACTAGTGAGGTACGTCGATCGGTGCATGGGGAAAAAGACTTATAGTGGACCTAGCTATATGTAGGGAGATCGGTAGGTATACATGCATGCATGTGTTAGAAACAAAAAAAGGTCCGGAGAGACGGACAGGGGGAGAGGGCTGCGGCTAGGAGGTGGTGCGAGAGGCCTACTATATCGAGGGGGGAGGAGTGTGCGAGTATGAGGTCGATGAAAAGAGGGGCGGGAGTGTGCACCTGCGTGGAACCGTATTGGACATAGGGGGGCATGGACGGTGAGAAGAGAAGAGGGAAAGTGTGTGTTTGTGGTAGGCACACTTGGCTAGAGAGGTATATCGACCAGTGTGTGCCGGAAAGAAGGAGCCAGGGGGCCTACACACACCATGGGTGAACTACCTAAAGAGAAATAACGAATGTGCTCGATGGAGGGGACACTGAGGGAGGGTGAGAGGGGGCGGGCGTGTGCATGCATGAGGGAAAGTTAGCGCTAGCTACAAAGAGAAGAGGATTGTGTGGGTGTAAAAGACGAACAGAGATCATAATTCATTATAAAAAAGTGGATTCGGATATCTGAAGAAGATATCATAGTGTTCTAAACCGATGCATGCATGAATATATATAATGGTGATACGCATGGTGTGGTTATGAACATGTTATACTACATATAATATATAGAACATTTATTTGAATTTGTGATAATGTGTGGCTTTTGCAGCTCAGGGCTAAATACTTGTCATAATGTAGGGGGCGGGGCACTATACTTTGTGTGATAAACACAGTGTACGTATGAAACATGGTTTAGATTATGAAGATCTAGTTAGTACATCAAATGTACTATTATTTGGAATCAACATCAAGTGTATTCAAATTTTGAATTCGAGTTCATATAGTACACATAGTTCATATCTATCTCTATAGTAATCATGTGGTGTGTTGTTAAGATAATATACGAATGATGGTTTAAGTTGGCAACAATCATGATTGTAGATTCTTATTCAAATAGAGAAACGAATTCAAATTTAGTTCGAATTGCAGCGGTAGTATAGACATTTGGAATGCACTAAAATGTTCGTATGAGTAGGTTACATGCATTATACAGCCAACGAAAAAATTGAATTGGACATAACATGGATTCATAGCTTTGAATAGCATTTGTAGAGTAAAACGGGACAAGACTCTCTCTTTGTGTGGTGCGAATAGTTTTATTTTTTTCATTGAGGGAAGTGCAAATTGATTTGGTACGTACATAATTACACGTTAGGCTTGTCCCTAAAATTCAACCCGCGCCTTGTTATCCCAAAAATTCAGATATCGTGCTCCCAAAACTCGCGCCTTCACAACACGCGCCTTGCTATCCCGAAATTACAACGCGCGCGAAAACTCCCTCCAGCTGCCAAATCACGACACGCGAAATCCCCCTTCTAACCCCGAGCCGAAAGGGCCGCTAGTTCAAATCGGTGGGGGTACTTTTGAAACACACCCTACATTTTTGGACAAGCACGTCCCTAAGTCATGGTTCCCCCCCTCCCATCACCTCCTTTTTGCCATTTGAAATCCCAGGCCGCCATAACCTCTCTGCTCCAGCCGCGAAACCCCACCCTCCTTCGTCCGCCACCCCACCGCTGCCTAGCCGGAGCCTCTTCCCCGATGACGTCGTCCACCGCAATAGCTCGACGTCCCTCATCCACCTCCCCGGATGAGGATCCGTCGTTGATCTTGTCGTCCCGCTGGTTCAACCGCCCCGTCCTCCACCTCCAAGGAGCTGCTTCAACGATCGCCTCGTCTATCGCGGCTAATCCATCCCCACAACGCCACCTTAACCTGCTCCACTGGAACCGCAGCATCCTCACCGACTCCTCGGACGAAGCCAAGGCCTACTCGGCGCCACCAAAGAGGTTGTACACTCATTGCATCGCACCTTCTCCTTAACTCGACCTCCCGGCTTCGACGGTGCTCGATCCCGCACTCCCATGGCGCGGCTACCTCGAAGCCGGTGCCGCGGGCGACATCTCCACGGCGCTCTCCCCCAATGCGATGCTCCTTCGGCGGTGGCGTCCATACCAGCCGGATCTGCTGCTGCTGCTCCGACTCTCGCTCGCTCGCTCGCGCTGCTGCTGCTTCGTCTCTCGCTCGGTTGCACTGCTGCTCTGCTCTCCCCCTCACTTGTGCTGCTGCTCTGCTCTTGCTCTCGCTCGCACTGCTGATGCTGGTACACGGGGTGCTGCAGCTACATGAGTTGCTGCTCTGGCTCTAGTTCGCGCTGCTCCTCCAGGCGCTGCTGCTCTGGCTGCTATTTGCTATTGTGTTCCCCGTCGATCGCCAGCTGATTTAGATCACTGTTTCTCTACTACTAGTGCTCGAGCGGCCTAAACTACATGTGAAGTGCCTCTCTGCTACCAGTGCGTTCAGTTTCGACAGTAACATTCAGATTCCACAGTAAATTTCAGTTTCGATAGTTAAGTTCAGAGTTAATAGTTTTTACCTCATCTGTTGTAGTCAGGTGTTTTTTGGTGATGTAAATTTTACATCTATCACTTTTTGGTAATCTATTTTACATCATCTATTCACTACTGCAGGATGTTGCTAACGTGACACTACGATCAGAGACCCTTTGATGAAACTGTGTGCGATGCATTAATCGCAAACGGTGATGTAAAAAAATAGTCAAAAAAGATGCAAAACATTTGCGATGGCGGAGCCATCAAACACGGTTCTGATTGTAGTTGCGTGTGCGATGCAGGGCACACGGTTAATCCATTCGAACTGTTTGCAATGAGGCAGAACAACAGAAATGGGCAGCCATATCAATGTGTGTGCGATATACGGCATACAGTTTGCTCTGATGAACTGTTTGCTATTAGGGAGTGCAACAAAAATGGTTAGCCAGATCAAGGTGTGTGTGATATACGGCATACGGTTCACTCGGACGAACTGTTTTCGATTAGGGAACACAACAGAAACGGTTCAACTTAACAAGATGTGTGTGATATGTGGCATACAGTTCACATGGATGAACTGTTTGCGATGAGCCAAAAGAACACAAATGAGTCGTGTAAACAAGATGTGTGTGATACGCGGCAAACAGCCGACTCGGATGAACTGTTTGCGATGAGAAATTACAACACAGACGGTTAATACAGTTAGTTCGTGTGCGATTCTGTGTGTACAAAAAACTTTGAAAAATGCAAACTAGTTGCTTGCGGTGGCTAGGAGTATCGCACACGATGCGTCTGCGAGTACTCGTGTGCGATGATTAGTAAGTTACGCATACGTTTCCTTATGTTAACACATGTGTGAATTTGCAATATGGATAGTTAATATGCAAATGCCTTCTGGACATCGGGCACACGCTTAAACTCAATGAACTGTGTACGATACTAATACTTTCCATGAAAATTTAGGAACTTGGCTAACAGCATTTGAGTAACATATATATAGTGGTTACACTATTCGACAAAAGGAGGATATTCGTAACACGGTTTTGACAACCATATGGTCCATATCTACATACTTAACATAGTAACAACTATCACATTTTAAGAGGCTGAGGGCCAACAACCATATGGTCCATATCTACATAATTAACATAGTAACAGCTAGCACATTTTAAGAAGCTGAGGGCCAACAACCACAACTATCTGCTGGAAGCAGCTTGATCACGGCGACTCGGCATCTCGTCAATGAAAAGGAAGAGCCCTCCTGTGCCTTGGTAGAGCATGAGTAGAACAGTGTCTCCAATTTTCCAATATGGATGCATTGCCACGACAAGCGAGAACTTGTTAATTTGAATGGTTCCATTTCTGCGGGAAATGCAGTACCTTGCAATCACTTTGGCGTTATTAGCAGGCACAAGTGTAATTCGACCACGCCGAGAAATCGATCCAGGAACTGCTACAGCGGGTAATTTCTGTTGAAATGTAGAATAAAAACCAATTGTAACATATCGTTGAAGATATATATAGTTTATGAGAATCAACATTAAAATAAGACTTTTTACCAGCGTTATGTGCACACAATTGGTCTTGTTCAATGTGTGCACCATAGGTATAATTAATCCCATCCAAAATCCAGCGTTCATACGCTGTGCTATCTCTGTCAGATTGTCAACAAAGTTTATGACATGCTTCAAGTCCTTCCAGTGAAATTTGGAACGCTTAGTAACATACAGATCATTCACTATGCATCTAACATATCCTGCTTAAAAGGTGGAAAGGTATTATTTACTCAGAACATGGCAGAAGAATATATAGTGCGCATAAATTGGTAAATAGAATTTGTTACTGCCTAGGAACAGAGTCAGAAAATGAAATCACAATTGGTTGCTTAAATAGTGATCAATTAGTCAGAACAAATACCCCGATTTGGCTAAGTAATATGACAGCATGGAGAAAGTTGAAAGGACACTAACCTCGATCAGACTTTGATTGGCTGATGACGTTGGGGAAGTAAACATCCATGTTAATTAGACCAGGCTGTGATGCATGCACTAGAATTTTATTGCCAGCTTTCAGTTCATAACACTTAGACATTTTTCTCCAAAGGTCCGCATCAAAATAGGAGTGACCATCTTTATCAAGTTTTACACTAACCGTCATTGTAAATCCATGTTGCGTTGTCAATATAACATCCAGGGAGTCATCAACAAAGTAAAGCCCAAGATTTCCTTCTACTCCTGTTCTTGCAAAGCAAGGGATGTACTGCTTGAAATGAAAATTAATATCATAAATTAGATATATTGAAATAACAGAGCAAGATGCAAATATGGGAGTAACTGATAGAACAGATCAATATATAGATGAAAGCAAAGTACACAAATATATAATTAAAAATAGGTAATGTAACAAAGATTTGATGCAAATATGAGAGTAACTGAATAAAAAATACATCATATATTTGCCTAATATAGGGGGGGGGTCGGCTTCGACATCTAGGCTGCACGTGGCACCGTACCTTTTATGCAAATGTAGCAACAGACGGTATATGTTCACAAATTTAGGCCATGCCGACCGTGGTAGGTTGAGATTGAACATACCGAGCGCTCCCTGAAGTCATTCGAAATGGTGAGATAGAACTTCATTTCCGACTGGCCGCGACCACACTTGCCCGATTTGTGCTCGCACTGTGGACACATGAATGAACACCCACGAATCAGCTAGAATAAAAATGAATCCACGGCGATTTCCGCCGGTTGATTAACAGCGACGGACGGACTACGATAAGAGATGAGTGAATATTTCGCTAAGTTGATTACCTTCTCCATGAGAAAAATCCCCGGCCCAATCCCGCAGAAAACCCCAATCGACCAGAGTCAGGAATGTCGGTGCAGATAGGTGGCGGAAAGCGGTAGGGGCGAAATCCCATGCCGTTTGGAGCGCGACCTCCGCCCGCCGACAACAGCCATCGAGCTTAGGGTGGCCGCCGCGATAGAAGTTGATGAGGTGCAGAGTTGCGGAGGAGTCCGTGGCGAGTGGGTGGGGACGAAGTGGGTAAGGGTTTTCTTTTTACTTTTCCATGTGTGGGTGAACACACATGGTTCGCAGAGGTGACGGAGATGAATCGTGTGCGATAGTAAATCACCGAGATTGAATGGGAATCCAATTTTCCTTTGTCCTTTGTCCATGAGTTTTTTTCTACTATGAACATAAACCCTGCAAATCACCGTGTTCAAATTTGGCACTTCTCCGGGTTCATTTACAATATTTAGGGGATTATGTGCATTTTCTAGGCATTAATGCACATAATTCAAATTCAAACAATCGGTGCTTGAAAAGGTGCACGAGAACGGTCTGGAAAACCATGATCGTGCTATTTAGTAAATTCTCATGCCTTTTACAAGGAATGGGCAGATATTTCAAGGAAATGTGTTTACTGGGTACTATACAAAAATGAAATACATGCTTGGAAAACATGACGCCTGGCGTGGTGCCATGGTATGGCATCACCATGCCCTGGTAAAAATTTGTGAATGTTTGTCTTATGTCGTCATGCACGTCATTCATAAATCGAACCATCACCGAGGAAATTTCATGGTTTCGAGGGGGAAATCAGCAAGATTGAAGGGGCTGGGAATCCAAATTTCCTTCCTAGCTTGTCATTCAGTTTTTTCTACAATCAACATACCCCCTCGAATGCAACGTGTTCAAATTTGGCATTTTTCCGGGCTCATTTACCATATTAGGGGATTATGTGCATTTTCTAGGCATTAATCCACATAATTCAAATTCGAACAATCGGTGCATGAAAAGGTGCACAAGAATGGTCTGGAAAAACCATACTCGTGGTATTTAGTAAATTCTCAAGCCTTTTACAAGGAATGGGCAGAGATTTCAAGGGAATGTGTGGCAATAGTCAACCAGAAACGCGTCATTTACTGGGTTATCAACTATAGAAAAATGAAATACGTGCTTGAAAAACATGACGCCTGGCATGGTGCCATGGTATGGCCTCACCGTGCCCTGGTTAAAAGTTGAGAAGGTTTGATTTATGTCGTCATGCACGCCCTTCATAAATTGAACCATCACCGAGGAAGTTCCATGCTTTCGAGAGGGAAATCACCAAGATTGAAGGGGAATCCAAATTTCCATCCTAGTTTGTCATTCAGTTTTTTCCAACGATCAACATACCACCTCAAATGCAACGTGTTCAAATTTGACATTTTTTCGGGCTCATTTACCATATTTAGGGGATTATTTGCATTTTCTAGGCATTAATGCACATAATTCAAATTCAAACAATCGGTGCATGAAAAGGTGCACAAGAACGGTCTGGAAAACCATGCTCGTGCTATTTAGTACATTCTCATGCCTTTTACAAGGAATGGGCAGATATTTCAAGGAAATGTGTGGCAATAGTCAACCATAAACACGTCGTTTACTGGGTTAACAACTATACAAAAATGAAATACATGCTTGGAAAACATGACGCCTGGCGTGGTGCCATGGTATGGCCTCACCGTGCCCTGGTAAAAAATTGAGAATGTTTTCCTTATGTTGTCATGCACGCCTTTCATAAATCGAACCATCACCGAGGAAGTTTCATGGTTTCGAGGGGAAAATCACCAAGATTGAAAGGGGATCCAAATTTCCTTTGTCCTTTGTCCATGAGTTTTTTTCTACGATGAACATACACCCTGCAAATCATCGTGTTCAAATTTGGCACTTTTTCGGGTTCATTTACCATATTTAGGGGATTATGTGCATTTTCTAGGCATTAATGCACATAATTCAAGTTCAAACAATCGGTGCATGAAAGGGTGCACAAGAACGGCCTGGAAAACCATGCTCGTGCCATTTAGTAAATTCTCATGCCTTTTACAAGGAATGGACAGATATTTCGATGAAATGTGTGGCAATAGTCAACCACAAACATTTGTTTATTGGGTTTTCAACTATAGAAAAAATGAAATAAATGCTTGAAAAACATGACGCCTGGCATGGTGCCATGGTATGACCTCACCATGCCCTGGTAAAAATTTGAGAAGGTTTGGCTTATGTCGTCATGCACGCCCTTCATAAATCGAACCATCACCGAGGAAGTTCCATGCTTTCGAGAGGGAAATCACCAAGATTGAAGGGGAATCCTAATTTTCTTCGTTCTTTTCCCTGGAGTTTTTTTTCTACGATGAACATACACCCTGCAAATCACCGTGTTCAAATTTGGCATTTTTCCGGGCTCATTTACCATATTTAGGGGATTATGTGCATTTTCTAGGCATTTAGCGCATATAAATCCAATCCAGCTACAGCTGCACGGGTGTGATGTGAGGGACGTGGATTTTCGTTCGATCGCGGTGCATCCTACGGTGCACAAATGCGATCCGCGTGGCTGGGGTTCCGGCCAATCATAATGCAACACACAATAGGCTCAGCGCACACTGTTTCCGGAAGCGACGGAGATGAACCGTGTGCGATAATGAACAAGCGAAATTCTAAGGGAAGCCAAATTTCCTTTGTCGTTTGTCATTGAGCTCTTAAAAACCACCACACTGTACGGCTGCCCGGCCCCTCCGTCCCAGAGCTCTCTCCAAGCGTCGTTCATGGCACCGCGGCGCATAGTAACTGGTAAGGAAGTGATGGCATCCCGCCGCGCCGCGTTCCTCGCCGCCCACGACCGCACACATGGTAAGGAAGCGATGGCATCTCGCCGCGCCAAGTTCATCGCCGCCGGCGGCCACACAGTTACGTGGGCAGACTTTGAGGCTACCATGGCCGAATGGGCGGTGGATCTAGAGGCGGCCAAAGCCACACAGAAGGAGCGGAAAAGGCAGAAAGCAGTCAAGAAAAGAGAGTCCCGCTGCCGCAAGAAAGAAGAGGCCGCACGCCGTGGTGAGGAGAGCTTGGCGGAGATCGAAGCACGGTGGGCTGCCGCCTACAAGGCCGGGAAGGAGAACGCCGGCGTCTGGCCAGCATGCCCCAATGGCAGCATGTGAGAAGTAGTTAGTGCGCATGTCGCCCGTAGTCTTAGAGCAAATTACCAGTGGTACTTTAAGTTTGTAGTATTAACGTACAATGTCGGTAAGAGCATCCTTTGAGGGCTTTGAGCGCTGATTAGCATGTGTGCCCGTGTGCATTTTTTTTGCGTTAATCATTAGAAGATCACAAAACACAAGGTTTCTATGGCGTACCCGTGTGCATTTTTTTTTGCGTTAATGATCCATAAGTCAGTTATGTGTGCGATGTTTCCTAATAAACCAGGCGTACCATTGACCAAAAAAATCAACTACGCGTGTACATTTTTTTTGAGACGGGATCTGCCAATTTTTTCTTTTCTCGCACACGAGTATTTTACGCGCTTCGTTTGCATTGTGTGTTTCCCCCGCCCAAGTTTCAAGTTTCGCAGCGAAATTTTCAATAGGCGCTCGATTTCAGCATTTATTCCTCCAACCACATCCCCACCCATCAGCAAATTTCCTTTTTAGGATCAACCCCCCCCCACACCCCCCCCCCCCCCCCCCCCCGTGCCTCCCCTTACCGGCAGCTCAAACCGACGTCGCCGCAACCACAGCTTCAACCACATCTACGTTCTGCTCGGATCTAGTCAGGTAACCCACCAATCTCTATCACGGCCCCGGCCTGATTGCTTAAATGGCGCCTGTGAAACATCCACATGCCTCCAAATCCCCACCGCCCCTACCTCCAGAGCATCACCGCGCAAGCCCAACCACATATCACGTGGAGGTCCAGGAGCTGATGGCGGTCCATGGCGCGATGGCCGTTGTGTGTGTTGACCCGGAGGAACACCCCGCCTTCGCCGCCACCGACATGGTGCAGGCTCTAACCTAGATGAAGTGCCCCAGCGACACAATACATGACTCAGGATATCACTAGAGATGTTGCTCATTTGCTATTTTTGGTGGATGCTAACCCTGTTATACTTAACATGCCTGTCCATGTACTTACGCAGGGTCATAACGGCCGATGCTATTGTTTGCCGTCGAGGTTAGCTGCATCCCATGTCTTACAGTATTTCACATCATTTGTGCAATTGCAGTTTAACTTCTACCATTTACTGGTTGCCTGTAGGTACACATGTCAGTGGCACTGATCCATGCTTCGACCTGGAGGAATAGCTCGCCTCTACCGCCGCTGACTTTGGGCAGGCTCTGGCCAAGATGAAGTGCCCCAGCAACAACCTCTCAGGACTTACCAAGTATGTACCCACCAGTTCAATCTTACCAATACCAGTTGCAATTAATGGCTATGTTTTGTACGGTCTATGTATTAAGCATGTTGTAGTAAACATGCCTAACAGGTTTTAGCTACTTTCCCTACCTTTTTATAGACAACTGGGCCATTCTCTTCTCTGGCAGCACCTGCCTTGTGATGTTTAACTCTGCCAATTGCATTTTTATCAGTACCGGTTTCAATGGCTATTAAGCCTATTGCAATTAACAGTTGAATCCATTTTTAAACAGTTGTATTTCAATGGCTACAAACTTACAAAACATGACTTAGGATGTTGTTAAGCCTGTTGCAATTAACAGTTGTATCCATTTTTTTATCTGTCCCTTTGCTACCATGCTACTCTCCGCAATGAAGATATACTAGAGATGCTGCCCATTTGCTATTTTTGGTGGATGCTAACCCTGTTGTACTTAACATGCCTTTCCATGTACTTACGCAGGGCCATAACGGGCGATGCTATTGTTTGCCGTCGAGGGTAGCTGCATCCCATGTCTTACAGTATTTTACATCATTTGTGCAATTGTAGTTTGGCTTCTAACATGTACTTGCTTCTTGTAGGTACACATGTCGGCGGCACTGATCCACGCTTCGACCCGGAGGAAGAGCTCGCCTCCGCTGCCGCTGACTTTGGGCGGGCTCTGGCCAAGATGAAGTGCCCCAGCAACTACCTCTCAGGACCTACCAAGTATGAACTCACCAGTCAATCTTACCAATACCAGTTGCAATTAATGGCTATGTTTTGTACAGTCGATGTATTAAGCATGTTGTAGTAAACATGCCTAACATGTTTTAGCTATTTTTCCTACCTTTTTATAGACAACTGGGCCATTATATGCTCTGGCAGCACCTGCCTTGTGATGTTTAACTCTGCCAATTGCATTTTTATTAGTACCAGTTTCAATGGCCATTAAGCCTGTTGCAATTAACAGTTGTATCCATTTTTAAACAGTTGTATTTCAATGGCTACAAACTTACAAAATATGACTTAGGATGCTGTTAAGCCTGTTGCAATTAACAGTTGTATCCATTTTTTTATCCATCCCTTTGCTACCGTGCTACTCTTTCGCAATGAAGATATCACTACAGATGCTGCCGTTTTATTACCATTTGCTATTTTTGGTGGATGTTAACCCTGTTGTAGTTAACATTGGCTTTCCATGTACTTACACAGGGCTAATATGGGCGATGCTGTTGTTTGCCGTCGAGGTTAGCTGCATCCCATGTCTTATACACCATCTGTTCCTAAATATAAGTATTTTTAGAGATTCCAATATAGACTACATAAGGAGCAAAATGAGTGAATCTAGATTCTAATCTAAACTATATCTATAATTCTATATACATCCGTATGTAGTTCATATTGAAATCTCTAAAAATACTTGTACTTAGGAACGTAGGTAGGTGTATTTTACATCATTTGTGCAATCTCAGTTTAGCTTCTAACATTTACTGGTTGCTTGTAGGTACATATATGAGCGGTACTGATCCACGCTTCGATCCCTTTTGCGTATGGGGCAATGAGATATTCATGAACAAGCGTCAAGGGAGGAAATTAAGAAAGATTGTTAGGCGAAAGAAACGGGTGATGGGAATTAAGCTCTTTATTTACACTTTGTCCAAGACAACAGTGAACTTTAGGATGGTAAGTAATGTGTTGCCTTTTCCCCCTGCCCACAACAAGTTACTCTATTAGACCTCAGTATCTGATATTTTTCACTTTTCAGTGGTTTTCGAAGCTATTTACTGATGATTACCTTGCAAACTACATGACCGGAGTGGAGGCAACTAAGGTTAAAGTATATAATTCATGCCACCATGATAATGCTCTAGAAGTCTTCCTGAAGGCGGTGAAGGATGGGCGGGCGATCGTCACAAGGGATTGGACAAAAGTTGTTCGTGCCTATGGCATGCAGGAAGGCACATTATGGGCATTCCGCTTCTTCAACACCATCGGCAGTCAAAATGATTTACACTTGTCTCTTCACCTTTACCGCCTCTAAATATTGTGGTTCATCATAGTTAATTGCTGTCTAATCCTGTAATTACTGAACATATTGTACTGACAATTTTATTTACGGATTCGTTGTTGAACCATTGTGCTGAGAATTTGAATTACACGTTTCATGTTTCAAATTTCCAATTCGAATAATAAATTACAGGGAAAAATAAAAATATACAGGAGTGAATAAAATAATGTGCACACGGTTAGAAAGAAAACAGCGTGTGCGATGAAAAAAGAGAACAGACTATTCTTTGACGTGAAACATTTGCGATGCCCGACAGACGCACACACGGTTTCGTCTCATATGCATGTGTGATTCATGGTAATACGGCAAACGTTTCAAACTAGTGTGCATGTGTGATAGGAATACCAATCGCACACAGTTATGAAAATGGACACGTTGGCGTTAGTAGAGGCACCGCACACATTTTACATTCTTGAACCGTGTGCGATAACGTACGTATCACAAACATATCGGTAGATTAAATGTTGATGTCCACCTTTTTCACACAACTATAGCGGCGTAATCATTTGGGATGTCTCTCTGATCAGAAACATAATGTCGAGATGTAACGTGTGGGACTGGGGCGACTTCTCATACGTTTATTCTATGGCGATCGTCAGTAGCCGCTCGCCCAGCCCCGACGGTTTCTGGGTCGTGTGGGAAGGACCCCCTATCGCCCACACTCACTTGGCGATGGTTCCAAATGCCGTCGCGGAAAGGGGTTAAAAACCGTTTGTATAGCACCTTACGGTACCAGTGATTGGAGATACTATTAGACTCCCACTTGAGATTAACGATGTCTGTCTTGTACTGCTTCAGCCTCAATGTCTTACGGCTCGCCGGAGCTGCTCCAACGATGGAACCATCCATCACAACAGAACAGTGCCCTAGACGCCGTTTACAGACGCCTCAGATCTTCCTCCACACCTCCGACAGCCACCTCTACCGCAACTTCTTCAGTGACCAACCCAATGATGCTGAGGTCGACACGGCTACACCAAAGAGGGTGTACACTTGTCGCATCACTTATTACTCTACATTCATGTCGATCCATTAGGGCTATTTTGGTTCAAAGGAAAAAGTGAAGGAAAAACATAGCAATAGGACATTTTCCTATGGCACTCTATTATTCAATTATTCATGCATTTCATTGAAAGGAATGGAGCAAAGCATCCACCTGGACCTACTTTTCAAAATCCTAAGCATCAAAACAAGACTAAGTGCATTAGTGGTAGAATAACATTCTAACTGAACACACTTTCATATGGTTTCACTTTAATTTGGCCAGGTTTCTTTGCATTCCTCTACTCTTCCAATTCCTGTGAACCAAACACCCAAGTTGACAGAAATCCTGTGTTTAGAAATGCTTTGTTTCCCACGTGCATTCTTATCCTATTCCGGTGTTTTTCCTATCCCTGTGTTTTTAGAATCCTGCAAGCCAAAGGAGCCCTTACAGAATTACTTCAGTTACAGATAGGTGTCGAAGAAAACTTTGTGTGGTTTGTCCTGCTCCTGCTGCGATGTCGTCCACCTCACCTGAGCTGCTCCATCGACAGAAGCATCCACCATACCAGACATCACGACTCCTGGCCGTCTTTCGCCGCCTCAGATCTCCTTCCCTGTCGCCGGCACCCACCGCAACTGCATCACCATCATCGACTCAGCAGATGAACCTGAGGAGTACACGGGTCCACAAGAGAGGTCGCACTCTTTCGTTTCTGCTTATGTAATGCATTGCTTAATATTACCTGCTACTTTATCATCCTGTTCACCTCTTAGACTCCAAGTTAGGTCCAAATTAATGTTCAAACTTGAGTTTTAAAATTACTTGTGGGGCACATATCGAGGCAGCAATGAATAGTATCTCTGTCTATTATCTGGTTCACCTACGGTATGCCTATGTTGTTCATCTTGGGTGGGAAACAAATAGTAAAGCAATCATCATCTGTCTTTTTATTAAATTAAAGCTATCATCAGCCTGCTATCATTAGTTTTGGATCCATCCACTGGTTGTTACCATCACTCTAGATTTCTGCATGCTCTCCTTACATAATCTCACTATATTTTTTTCGTATGCATGTCAGATATTGTACACAGTCATGCTGAACATGTAGAGAAAAAGAGAAGAGTTTTGCATGTCAATACAATGTCATGCAGACATCGCTCCATGGTGGGTTCAATGGCAAACCCTCCCCGCCCCCCTCCAGATTGTAATCCAGAGGAAGATATCTGTTCTGAGGCGGATTCAGACACAGCTGACCACTCCTATTTACCCCCCGAGGTGTTTGCTCTAACTTGGCATGGTGATGTTGGTCATATCATGCATATGTTGCCTTGTAGTGCCTACTTTCGACATCATATATGTCATCTGCTTAGTTTAGACATATTCTGTAATGCCACCTGTTTAGTTTCTATATCATATATGAGAATTATGCGATCTCATCTCTTTTAGCCAGCCTTAATATATATGAAATATGCAATGCCATCCTGTTTAACCAGGCATCATATATTTGAATGATATCTTGCCAATCCTTTTCTTCATTACATTTCCATTTGTCAACAATGTTTGTACATTCAACTACTCTTCCTGTGAATCAGCCATTTGAGTGGGTGATGGAAAAATCTGGAGTGAAAACAAGGTCTTCAGAGCAGACAGATCTACCTGTCGAAGCAGATCTCTTGCTGGGTCCCGATAGCTCCTCAGAGATGGATTCAGAGACAGATGACCAGTTCTATTCCCCCACCAAGGTGTATGCTCTAACTTGGCACGGTTATACTGCTCATATCATGCATATGGTGTCTTGCATTGCATAGTTTACACATCATATACACAATATTCAACACCATGTTCTTAGTTCAGACATCATATATGTGAATGCCATCTGCTTAGTATATAAATCACATATGTGTAACACCCTGGATTTTGCCCATTTTCTTTTGCTTTTAATTTTGGTCCGGGTTTGCTTTTCTGTGACTTAGTGGTCTTGAAACCTGGAGAGATCACCTTTGATTCCTCTCCCCAGTGGCTTGTCAACTTCCAAACCATCCCAAGACCATGTCATTTCCATCTTGGACCAACTCCCAATATTCTTTTTCTTGGGAATATTCCTTTTTCTATTAAAGGAATAACTCTGTTTGCCCTGAGTTGTGAAGCAACTCACATTTCCATCATTCCCAAAATTCTCAAATAATTCCCATAAATCCTTTGGGACATATCTTATACAGATATGTCAAAATATTCCTTGCCATACCCAAAAATATTTCACAAATATTCCTTTTCTGATTCTGCCCTATCTGTCAGATTGAGAAGCAAGTACCCTTTATATTTGATTACTTGCTCTCAAACTTTTTGTGCACTCTTTCCAACCCATATCATTGCCACATGCCAAAATTCAACTTTATTTGGATATTAAATCTCTCTTGGCTAATTTCCAAAGTTTCTGGGCAACTGGAATCTTTGTGAAGCAAGTGCTAGCTAGGAGTATCCAAATAAGTTGAAATTTTGCAAGCATCTTTATATGCTCGAATCATGACTCTCCACCAAGTTTCAACCCTATAAAATCATCTATGTGATCACAGCATCAAATCTTTGTTTCTGGTAATTATTATGGGTTGTGAAGCAACTATAATTTTTATTGCTCCATAATTCATGAATAATTTCCAGAACATGCTTCTACCCATATCACACCTATCCACAAAATTTGGGCTCATTTTATCTTTCCAATAATTCTCTAGAATTTTCCCAAGTTTCTGGACAGTAAGAATATTTGTGAAACAAGTACCATTTTGGCCTGTCCATTTGGTATGAAATTTTTACAGCATCCTCATATGTCCAAATAACCCTGTCTTGCCAAAGTTCAGCTCAAGTGGCTTCTTCATTCGAGTGCACCATCATGATCTTGATTCTGGACCAATTGTGCTGTTGCAAAGCAACTATGATGTGTATTGGTCCAATTCCTTCCAAAACCCCCATGATTATAGTCCTTCCTCATCTAAACATCCCAGACAACTTATTTGGCTCTAATCACATCTCTGTTGATCACTGTATCATGATTCAGTCTGATACAGCAAAGTTTCAGTGAATCCTCACTTCACCTCAGAGCTTTTCTAGTCGATCTATCACCTCAGGTGCAATGTAGTTTGGAGGGACTACACACCAGACAAGATTTCGTGCCAAGGACGTGGCCGTGGCGCCATATGCACATGGTGACCACGTGTTTGACTTGCCAAATCGCGCGCTCTGTGCATGGGACCCTTGGCCTCGTCCGTTTCCTCGCTCGTTCGGCACCACATCATGTCCAGCGGCCTCGTTTCGTCGTCGCCCTCGCTCTGGACCCCTCTCTCCCCCTCTCACGTCCCCTCCCTCGCAGTACACGACGGCTCCCGTGACATGGCCGCCCCCTGTCACTGACGGGACCGGTCGATGGAGCTCTCCCGAGCCTCCCCGGCCACGCCTGAACCCTCTCCGCCCTCCGTGAAGCTCGCGGATGCTTCTCCTCCCCTCCAGGCGAGCTCCCGAAGCATCAGGACGCCGGTGCACGTGGCACCGTGGCCATGCCCGGACCTCCTCGTCGCTCGCCTATATAAGGGCCTTCCGAGCCCCTCCCGACCTCACCATCGCACTCACCGCACTCGACTACCCCTCCCTAGCCACCTGCCCGAGCCGGAAAAGCCCTCCTCGCCGCCCTTTGCCTTCATGGCTGCCGCCACCTCGTGCTTAAATTCGAGGAGGCCGAGCCCTCTCTCTCCGTTCTGACCTCACCAGCGTCTTCATTGAGCTCCATTTACCCTCCCCACTACCTCGTTCCATCACCGGAGCCGCCGTCGCCTCGCCCCGAGATCAGCCGGAGGCCGCTTCTGCCGGAGTTCACACCGCCGTGGCCAGAGCCCTTCCCGGCCCCCGTTTCACTGCGGGATGGATGCGGCGCCGCCCCCTGAGGCCACCGGTGCCCCTGCCTTGGCCGGGGGTGGCCGGAGGCAGCAGCTTCGGTCGCCAGCCGCGCCCTGTCCGCCTCCTCTGTTCGCCAATGCCCCCGCAGCTACGGCCTCTCCCCAACGCACGAGGGCCCCTTGCCGGGCGCAGCGTCGTCTTCTGCACCCGCCGGTGGCCGGAGCTCGGCCAGAGTCGGCCTGAGTCGCCTGTCCGGCGTCGGCCTCGCCTGTGCCTCGCCTCCTCTGTTCTGGTCCTCGGGAGGAAGAAGAAGGAGACAGGAGAGGGAGAGAGGTCAGCCGTGGGCCCCGCCTGTAAGCCTCACAGGCGTCGACCCCACCCCGGGCCCGCGCAGTTTTAAGTGGAGACGTATTCTAGAGAATATGTTTTCATCTAAAGAAAGCGTATTTTGAATCTACTTCGGCTGAGAAATCGTTTTCCCGTGTAGAAGACGTATTTCAGCCGAGTGCGCTTTCTGTTTAGCCGCCAGGGGCCTGTCTGTGAATAATTTATTTGCAGATTGGTCCCTGTACTTCGAACGGCTATAACTTTTTATCCGTAACTCCGATCGAGGTGAATCCAACGCCCACGTCTTCGTCTCGTCGAGCCCGTCGTGTTGGTATCATTTTCACTATGTGGTCCCACTGTGAAAATGACCCTTTTTCCCTTGTCCGTAAACAGCCCCTCCGAGAGAGAACTGTTTCCTGCAACTTCCTCCGCGACCATTCCGCACTTCTTCCCGATGGTTCCTTCATCTCCAGGCAAGCCACAACTCTCATCTGCATCATCGCATTGCAATGTCATAGTTTGACTATTTGCTTTATCAGCAAGTATGAGTATCTGTGAAATGAATTGGATTATGCAATGATCGAGTTAATTCTCGGATAGGTGACTACCATGTTGAGTACCAGATTATTAGTGACTAGTAGCTTACCCACTTGTTGATACTGTGATGTTGAGATCACTGTCTATGATTATTTTGGAGTTCATCCGGCAGTTCGTAGAGATGAATTAGTAGCAGTGGCTTAAGCATATTGGTTCTTGGATTGTTTATTCGGGGATTAGATATTTCATGGTTGACCTTGAGTCACCTGTCCGGACTTATCCGTGCAGCCACATTTGCCGGTATGGGACGGCCTTCACTTGGTCTGATCGCGTGCTCTTTCACCGGTACCGCCCGACAGGGAAGGTTATGCGTGCGCGCTACCCTGGCCCGGTAGGCGGCGATAACCTTGTGAGCCCAGTTGAGTTTTGTGCCGGCGTCCCCGTTTGGGACAGTTCAGTTTGGCCATGACGGTGGCAGGTGTCACGAGGTGACACAGGGGCCACCCAGGGCTTGACTCCGGGGGAGGATGATTGTCGGTGGTACGATGGGAGAGTCACGGGTCAGGCAGGTTTCGTTGGAGCAACGCTGATCCACCCGAATGGGATCACGAGGTCAGTGCTCCATAGTGTGGGTAAAGTGCGCAACCTCTGCAGAGTGTAAAATCTATTCGAATAGCCGTGTCCACGGTATTGGACAGTCCGTCCAGACCTCACTAGGTGGTCAACCATGGTAGTGATGATAATGATGGAAGAACTCGTCGTATGATCAGAAGTACTCGGTGGTTCATGAGTATTCTGAGGGTTGTGAGACAACCCGGAGGAGAGTAAGTTTGTCAGACTTGTCGTGCAGATGGAATCAGGTATTTGATATGTTAGCCATGGGATGGCTGTGAGTTGAGTGGTCGGATGACCACATGCTTGGGGATTGGACTTGGTACAGGTTCGGATTGGAGCCTGAGATTATTTGAAGTATGGATTTAATACGCTTTACCTTACTGCAGTCATTTCAGTAGCTACCTTGCTAGATAACCATGTTGGTTCATTTTGGACTGCTATGATGTTGTCTTGCTTTAATGCTGATGTTTGCTGTGAGCTTGCGAGTACATTCAAAGTACTCACCTAGCGTGTCATGCCAGTTTGCAGGTCATGCCGTGATTGCTTGCTTGCCGAGGTTCCTGTGCTTGCGATCTAGGATACGCGTTCTAGCCAGAGTCCCTGCGGAGTGGAGTCCATGTAACACCCCCAGTGGTTAACTACAGTAATCACCTTTTTGATTATGCCATGTCAGCATGATTAACAGTGCATGATCATCATTAGCATCATATTGCATTTCAACTCCTAAGTCAAATTCGAATTTAAATGAAAGTGGAAAATAGAAGTTATTCAAATCATAAACTAAAATGTCAGATAAATAACAAACGTTCCAGAGGCACTTCTAAAATTGAAACCAACATTATTAAAAATGGATAAGTGGCTTGAACGTCCTCAAACAGTGGCTGAAAATAATATTTAATGACCTTTTAATTTATTTAAAACAAATAAGAAATGTTGTTTTGTCCAAACTAATTTTAGGTGTTAGGGAATTGAGCACTGGTATTTATGGACCAGGTCACATGTTTTACAAAATTCAATTTGAGCCCTAACTATTTACAAAACAGGGGTATGGATAAATAAAAAGAGAAAAGAAAAGAAAAAGGAAAAGCCCCTCCCCCCCCCGGACCAACTGGGCCGTGGCCCAGCTGGCCACCAGGCCACCAACCAGGCCGGCCCATTCCCCCCTGGCCGGCCCACCCCATCCCCTTATCCCCTCACTCCCCGTAACCCTAGCCCACCGACACCCCATTCCCCCACCCCCTCGGTCTCCACTCCCTCCACCCGATCCCATCTGGATCGGGCCGGCGACCCCGGCGACCGCGCCGCCCCGCTCTCCATCGCCGCTGCGCCTCGACGCCACCTCGCCAGTGCCGCCCTTCCGCCGGGCCTCCTCGTCCCGTCGCTCGACCTCGACCCCGTGCCCGACGCCGCCGCCCCGTCCTCCTCGTCCTCTCCCTCACCGGACCTCGTCGCGCCTCCCCCTCTCCGTCGTCGACCTCGTCCCCGTCCTCCCCCTCGAGCTCGAGCACCGCTGCCACCCCCCTACAGCTCGCGGTGAGCACCGCGCTGCCCGCGCCCCTCCTCTCCCCTCGGTCACCGCCGCGCTCACCGCAGCCCCGCACCGCGCCCGCACCTCGCCCCGCTCCGCCTCTACGCCTGGGCCGCGCCCCGGCCTTGCCCCGGCCGTCGCCCGCGCCCACCACGCGGCCGCACCGGCGCTGACCGCGTCGCCGGCCCTCTGGTCGTGCCTCACCGCCCGCGCATGGCCACCCCGCTCTGATGCTGCCTACGCGCGCCGCCTGCCGCTGCTGCCGACCGCCCGCGCGCCGCCCCTGCTCGCCTAGCGTCGCTGCTCCGCCCGCTCTTGCCACGCCCATCGCCCGCTTGCCTCGCCCGCGCCTGCCTGCGCTCGCGCGCACGCGCCGCCGCCGCTCGCGCACTCCCACGCGCGCGCACGCCTGCGCACGCGCGCCGCGCCGCGCCCGTGGCCCGCCCGTGGCCCTTGTGCCACTGACCGGTGGGGCCCAGTGCCCCTGTGACGCTGACGAACGGGGCCCAGCCCTTAAAAACGAAAAATAAAAATAAATAAAATAAATAATTAACTAGTTAATTAATTAGTTAATTAACCCTGTTTAGATTAGTCTAATTTAATTAATTAGTTTAATTAAATGTTAATTAATTAGTTAATCACTAATTAGCCTAATGTGAGTATGACAGGTGGGACCCACTGGTCCTGACGTCATGCTGACGTCATGCTGACGTCAGCAAGACACTGTTTCGGATAATGTTAATTTAAATAATTAATTAAATTCCAGAAATTAATAAAAACTTTAGAAAATCATATTAAATAATCCGTAACTCAGATCGAAAAACTTTGTACATGAAAGTTGCTCAGAACGACGAGACGAATCTGAATACGCGGTCCGTTCACCCGCCACGCGTCCCTAACTATCCGAACTTGCAACCGTTCCCCTCTTATCCTCTGTCCGACAATTCCAAAGACCCGGGAAATATCGTCAGATATTCTCCCGCTCCGTCTGTTACGTGTGATGCTGCGTTAGACTACCCCTAGCACCGTGTATCGTATTTGTCATGCTCATGTTTGCTATATATTTATACTGTTTCCTCCCCCTCTTCTCTCTCGATAGCCCCCGACCCTGACGTCGTCCCCGAGACCGACGCAGCTCCGGATCCCGAAGACACCATAGACGACCTTGCCCTTGCCGCCGAGCAACCAGGCAAGCCCCTCCTTTGATCATCCCGATATCGCCCATTCTATATTCCCATGCTTGCATTAGAATTGCTGCTGCTGCTGCTGCTTTACCTATTCTGATGCATAGCCTGTTCATTGTAACCTACTGTTGATAATTACCTACATATCCTAAACTGTTTAGTCTAGGCTGGGTAGAGACCTATCAAGTGACCCCACTTATCCCGACTGCCGCGCTGGATCGTCAGAAGACCCGATCAATGGGATTGAAGACCAGGACCTGACACCGCACATCACCCCCCTTAGTTGTAACGACACTGCAGCGTTACTATCGAGTGCCGAGGGTGAAACCTCTTGTAGCACTTCTGATGTTAACTCTGTAGAGTAGCTATTCGGTCATGGTCATCGAGGGTGATTCCTCCTTCATCGCTTCCGATAACGACGCTGTCCTACAACACCTCAAGTGTGGACCCAGTGAGGGTGATTCCTCCTAGTTCACCTTGATGGATACATCGAGTGGGAATTCAATGAGGGTGATACCTCGGATTCCCTGATGTTATGGACACACGGATACTTGGACCTTACATTGTTACTTGGAAAGGCGGGTCGACCCTGAGGGGTACCCACGTGTGATGTGGAGGCGGGTCGCCAGTGTGGTGCCCGAGTGGTGAATACGAGGCGCGGCCGGGCATTCTTGGCCCTTGCCGCAAGTCCTCGAGACGGGGCGACGGGGTCACATCTTTCGTGAGTCTCTGCTCGTTACCGCAAGCCCCTAGTCCTAGCGATTTGGATATTTGATCCGAGCAGGCCTCTGGTCTGATAGCACTAACCATCACGTGGGCATAGTATGGGCGTTCTGCATCGTATGCATCAGCCGAAAACTCTGTCAGACGTCCAGTTCAGCACTGCGGCCGGGCTGGGCCGGCACCATCCTGAGGGGTGGAGCCTGGTTCGCCCGGCACGCAACGACCCGGAGGGCGAGGGGCGATGGCCAAGACCCCCTTGCGCTTAGGATGTAGACCGACGGGGACCTCTCTGCGGAGTTGTAGGTAGGGTTGCGATGTGTCGTTTGGCCGAGGCCGGGCATGACCCTAGAAAGTGTGTCCGGCCGGAGTTAATCGAGCGTGTTGGGTAAGTTGGTGCACCCCTGCAGGGAAGAACACTTCTATCGATAGCCGGTCCTACGGTAAAGGACACTCGGAGTTGTATCCTGATTGATACAATTTAGAACTGGATACCTGTGATGAGACCTGTATATATGGCTCTGGGATTGCTTCTCGCAGGGAGTCGAGAAGGGATCTCAGGACGAGGTTGATGAATGTATGGCTCTGGGATTGCTTTCTCGCAGGGAGTCGAGAAAGGATCTCTGGGTGAGGTTGATATTATTACTGCTACATTATATGGTATTGTTCTACTCTCTTCTACTGCTGCAAGATCGCTGAAGATGCTAGTCTTCGATAGGACTAGGCCTTCTCTCTATTCTGGCATTTCTGCAGCCCAGTCCACATATACAGCCTCCCCTTGATAATGTTGCATATGTAGTGTAGATCCTTGCTTGCTGAGTACTTCAGAGTACTCACGGTTGCTTTGTTTTCCTTTTTCTCCCCATATCAGTTTGACATGACCAGAGGACGGAGCCCCCTGAGACAGATGCCCCGACGATCGTTACTACTACTACCCAGAGGATGGATACTACTACGAGTTGACTGACGACCAGGAGTAGGATCGGAGGGTCCCAGGCAGGAGGCCTTCGCCTTTCGATCGTAGTGTTTTATTTTGCCCCGCCTTCCTAAAGGCCTTTCTGTTTCTATTTCATATCTGTACTCAGATATCTGATGCTTCCGCTGACGCTTGTTCGCAAGCTTATGTATTCGAGCCCTCGAGGCCCCTGGCTTGTAATATAAAGCTTGTATGACTTTATTTATGTTTTAGAGTTGTGTTGTGATATCTTCCCGTGAGTCCTTAGGCTTGATCGTGTGCATTTGCGTGTATGATTAGTGCACGATCGGGCCGGGGGCGTCACAGTCCATCACCGTCGTCATTGTTCCGCTGCCGAGAGAGTTACTCCGCTGTTAGCATAGAGCTACCCCGGGCAGGCATAGTGTTGCCGTGCCGATGTAATCCTTGTACCGTTGTAACCATATCTATTGCAATAAAGAGCTGATTTGTTCTATGCCAACAGTGCCGTATTCCAGAAGACTTGTCCTTGGGCTGGAATACGGGGCGTTCCGGTTTACTCTGAGCCGGGGTGCCATAGAAGTTGGTATCAGAGCAGGTCTGGCTATAGGACGCGCGGTCTAGGTGCGAGCGTTAGTAACCGGTAGTATAGGATCCAGTTGGTTGCTGCACTTGGTTGTTGCATTTGTTTGTGCACAGCCTGCATATAGACTAGATATTTTATCACTAACGATGGATCTAGTGAGTGTAGGTGGCATCAGTTTCGATTTCCTACCTGCGCTCTCCAGTTTGCATATTTGTTCCTTGGTGTGGTGTCATCTTCGTCCCAGCAGAGTGATGCCAAAGTGCTTGGTGGTGTCGATCACTAGCAAGATTGATGCACCGGTACCACACCAATATATTCCCTTCCAACTCCCCTATCGTTTAGGTGATAAACAAGTTCTATCCCGGATCATGCCATTCC
This sequence comes from Thinopyrum elongatum, assembly GCA_011799875.1. Classification (NCBI taxonomy): domain Eukaryota; kingdom Viridiplantae; phylum Streptophyta; class Magnoliopsida; order Poales; family Poaceae; genus Thinopyrum; species Thinopyrum elongatum. Next base: position 436,500,125 of record CM022299.1, read on the forward strand.
TCTAGCCGCTTCGACAACCCTTACTGATCCTTGTTATCAGAAAAGGGCAATGCCTGCAAGCCTTTCTCTCCACCACTATCTTATTCCGCCAACTATTCTTTGGACGTGTACGGTTTTCTTCCGTACGCTTGATGACGATGTGGTCGTGACCTCGTGCTCCGACCCCCGATCACCAAGTTCGTCCTCGCCACCGGTTCCATCCGTGTTAAGCCCATGTTTGGTGTAGCCTTGTTTACACCAATTTTCTTCCACACATTGATTCACTTTCATGCACAGCGCCACAGCATGTTAGACCGTAATACCGGAGTTCTTGCGAGATTTGTGTGCTTAACTAGGAATGCATATTATTGCCGTGAATAGCTTTAGAATGTGATATTGCTTGTGTGTGTGATCTTGCTGCTTTGTGTGCTTTTGTTTAGTCGTTTCTTTTGTTGTGTTTGGGCCCTTGGTGTTACCTTATTTTCCCCTTATGGAAGTTGCTCACCGACCCTGAACCCAAAGAAATCAGTGAAGAGACAGCCATTTGGAAGCACAGCTCAGCAATATGGAATCTTCAGCAGACTGTGTTATATCAGGAATATCGAGCCTGAATATAAATGATATCCTAGCCGGATTAATTATCAGCATCCAGTATACATCAGTGCAACTTTCACAACAGCAATGATCACATCAGCAAGAAGGCAAATTGTGTACATGATCCATAGTGCATTCCGTGCCGAAGGTATGATTCATATATACAAGGTTTAAGTCTGCTATGAGTACAATTTGAACCCGGCTATGTCTTGGAAGCAAGCCATAATGTGCTATGAACTTAGAGTTCAGCGAGAAGGATAGCCGAATACCCTGTTGCATACAACAAGTAACCGACAGCAGAAACGGTAAGGTATATACATAATAGTGAGCTGTATGGGACACGGATGAACCCTTGCCTATTTTTCTTTGGTGACGGCACCACGCCTGTGTTCTGAGCTGTTTTCGGCCGTCCGGGGTGGATGCCGATTTTTATTTCTCTTGTCAGCAACTAGCCCGTGTTCTGAGCTGCTTTTCGGCCGTCTCGGGCAGCTGTTGAATTTCTCTCCGTAGCAATGACCCTATGCTCTAAGCTGTTTTTCGGCCGTCTTAGGGAGTTGCTACTTTCTTCTTATCGACACCGTCTCATGCTCTGAGCTGCTTTTCAGCCGTCTTGAGTCGGGGTTGAGTTACTCCAGTAATGTCCCAGATCTGAGTTGTAAAGACCGTTCTGGTGGCTACTGGTTTATTTGCCGGTTTTATTCAAGGGTTCAGACGATCGCTACCCTACAGCTACAACTTGTAAAGTAACATGCCTGCCGGAATATTGCACCTGACAACACCATGGTCACACGGAGAATCAAGAACACATAAAGCCAAGTTCTTTTAGTAAAGGATTCAGGCAAGGAGAACTAAAAAAAAAGCAAGGTTGGTAATGGTACAAATACTCCGGAGAGTCGGGTTCGATACCAGTCACTATGGGTACACACCCACGGGGTCTATTCTATTTGCAAGGACCCCATATCGAGACAACCCGCCCAGCCAACCAGATATGCTCAGAATTGTCAGAGGAAGGCAACCAAGCTGGTCAGGTCAGCCGAAAGATTAACTCAGCAATTGAAATTCAGCAACCATGTTAAATCATTACACGGCTTACCATCCACATAGAGATACCGACAGACTGAGTAATTAGAAATTTGACAACAGTCTCGAAGCATGTGTCTTCATAGATGGGACTCAGTTAAAGACTAACCTGCCGTGAACAAGATTCGGCTGCCAGGACCACTGTCAGTCAAGTCTATGGGTAACATCACAATAAGACTGTACACCTTTATGCTGGTCACGACAGGTGGCAGTCAAATATTTGGTAGAAGCGCTATACCCGAGACAGTGAAGATACCCAAGATGACCCAGCAATCCGTGCGAGGAGTCAGATTCCGTCAGGAGAACGGTACGAATCACGGTACTGTTTTGAGCTTGGAGGACACACAGCCATTTGAAGTCACCCAATGCAATGAGTAAAAGATTTCGTGCCCACCAAGAGAATCTGTTCACAACTCAGTGAACGGTCGTTCGTATTGGACCTCGTCATGACACGTCCATGAGGAACCACCATCGGACTTACGAGCATGGCACATAGTTTGGTCAGGGTAATTTATTGCCCCAGACAGGTCAGCAGATATAAAAGGATTGGAGTCAGAGTAACATATGAGGTAAGATTGGCCAGAAAAAGGGTCCAGTGAAGCAAACCACCCCGAAGCAAGGCAGTCCGTCATATAAAACTCAGTGGAAGCATTATACAAAGGTAAAAAGGAAACCCGAGTTGGAAACGGTTTCCTCAAGAGGAAATGTTCTTGTTTGATCCCTGAGCAACCAAATCTCGAGGACGAGATTTCTTTAAGGGGGGTAGGTTTGTAACACCCTGGATTTTGCCCATTTTCTTTTGCTTTTAATTTTGGTCCGGATTTGCTTTTCTGTGACTTAGTGGTCTTGAAACCTGGAGAGATCACCTTTGATTCCTCTCCCCAGTGGCTTGTCAACTTCCAAACCATCCCAAGACCATGTCATTTCCATCTTGGACCAACTCCCAATATTCTTTTTCTTGGGAATATTCCTTTTTCTATTAAAGGAATAACTCTGTTTACCCTGAGTTGTGAAGCAACTCACATTTCCATCATTCCCAAAATTCTCAAATAATTCCCATAAATCCTTTGGGACATATCTTATACAGATATGTCAAAATATTCCTTGCCATACCCAAAAATATTTCACAAATATTCCTTTTCCGATTCTGCCCTATCTGTCAGATTGAGAAGCAAGTACCCTTTATATTTGATTGCTTGCTCTCAAACTTTTTGTGCACTCTTTCCAACCCATATCATTGCCACATGCCAAAATTCAACTTTATTTGGATATTAAATCTCTCTTGGCTAATTTCCAAAGTTTCTGGGCAACTGGAATCTTTGTGAAGCAAGTGCTAGCTAGGAGTATCCAAATGAGTTGAAATTTTGCAAGCATCTTTATATGCTCGAATCATGACTCTCCACCAAGTTTCAACCCTATAAAATCATCTATGTGATCACAGCATCAAATCTTTGTTTCTGGTAATTATTATGGGTTGTGAAGCAACTATAATTTTTATTGCTCCATAATTCATGAATAATTTCCAGAACATGCTTCTACCCATATCACACCTCTCCACAAAATTTGGGCTCATTTTATCTTCCAATAATTCTCTAGAATTTTCCCAAGTTTCTGGACAGTAAGAATGTTTGTGAAACAAGTACCATTTTGGCATGTCCATTTGGTATGAAATTTTTACAGCATCCTCATATGTCCAAATAACCCTGTCTTGACAAATTTCAGCTCAAGTGGCTTCTTCATTTGAGTGCACCATCATGATCTTGATTCTGGGCCAATTGTGCTGTTGCAAAGCAACTATGATGTGTATTGGTCCAATTCCTTCCAAAACCCCCAGGATTATAGTCCTTCCTCATCTAAACATCCCAGACAACTTATTTGGCTCTAATCACATCTCTGTTGATCACTGTATCATGATTCAGTCTGATACAGCAAAGTTTCAGTGAATCCTCTCTTCACCTCAGAGCTTTTCTAGTCGATCTATCACCTCAGGTGCAATGTAGTTTGGAGGGACTACACACCAGACAAGATTTCGTGCCAAGGACGTGGCCGTGGCGCCATATGCACATGATGACCACGTGTTTGACTTGCCAAATCGCGCGCTCTGTGCATGGGACCCTTGGCCTCATCCATTTCCTCGCTCGTTCGGCACCACATCATGTCCAGCGGCTTCGTTTCGTCATCGCCCTTGCTCTGGACCCCTCTCTCCCCCTCTCACGTCCCCTCCCTTGCAGTACACGACGGCTCCCGTGACATGGCCGCCCCCTGTCACCGACGGGACCGGTCGATGGAGCTCTCCCGAGCCTCCCCGGCCGCGCCTGAACCCTCTCCGCCCTCCGTGAAGCTCGCGGATGCTTCTCCTCCCCTCCAGGCGAGCTCCCGAAGCATCGGGACGCCGGTGCACGTGGCACCGTGGCCGTGCCCGGACCTCCTCATCGCTCGCCTATATAAGGGCCTTCCGAGCCCCTCCCGGCCTCACCATCGCACTCACCGCACTCGACTACCCCTCCCTAGCCACCTGCCCGAGCCGGAAAAGCCCTCCTCGCCGCCCTTTGCCTCCATGGCTGCCGCCACCTCGTGCTTAAATTCGAGGAGGCCGAGCCCTCTCTCTCCGTTCTGACCTCACCAGCGTCTTCATTAAGCTCCATTTACCCTCCCCACTACCTCGTTCCATCACCGGAGCCGCCGTCGCCTCGCCCCGAGATCAGCCGGAGGCCGCTTCTGCCGGAGTTCACACCGCCGTGGCCAGAGCCCTTCCCGGCCCCCGTTTCGCTGCGGGATGGATGCGGCGCCGCCCCCTGAGGCCACCGGTGCCCCTGCCTTGGCCGGGGGTGGCCGGAGGCAGCAGCTTCGGTCGCCAGCCGCGCCCTGTCCGCCTCCTCTGTTCGCCAATGCCCCCGCAGCTACGGCCTCTCCCCAACGCACGAGGGCCCCTTGCCGGGCGCGGCGTCGTCTTCTGCACCCGCCGGTGGCCGGAGCTCGGCCAGAGTCGGCCTGAGTCGCCGGTCCGGCGTCGGCCTCGCCTGTGCCTCGCCTCCTCTGTTCTGGTCCTCGGGAGGAAGAAGGAGACAGGAGAGGGAGAGAGGTCAGTCGTGGGCCCCGCCTGTAAGCCTCACAGGCGTCGACCCCACCCCGGGCCCGCGCAGTTTTAAGTGGAGACGTATTCTAGAGAATACGTTTTCATCTAAAGAAAGCGTATTTTGAATCTACTTCGGCTGAGAAATTGTTTTCCCGTGTAGAAGACGTATTTCAGCCGAGTGCGCTTTCTGTTTAGCCGCCAGGGGCCTGTCTATGAATAATTTATTTGCAGATTGGTCCCTGTACTTCGAACGGCTATAACTTTTTATCCGTAACTCCGATCGAGGTGAATCCAACGCTCACGTCTTCGTCTCGTCGAGCCCGTCGTGTTGGTATCATTTTCACTATGTGGTCCCACTGTGAAAATGACCCTTTTGCCCTTGTCCGTAAACAGCCCCTCCGAGAGAGAACTGTTTCCGGCAACTTCCTCCGCGACCATTCCGCACTTCTTCCCGATGGTTCCTTCATCTCCAGGCAAGCCACAACTCTCATCTGCATCATCGCATTGCAATGTCATAGTTTGACTATTTGCTTTATCAGCAAGTATGAGTATCTGTGAAATGAATTGGATTATGCAATGATCGAGTTAATTCTCGGATAGGTGACTACCATGTTGAGTACCAGATTATTAGTGACTAGTAGCTTACCCACTTGTTGATACTGTGATGTTGAGATCACTGTCTATGATTATTTTGGAGTTCATCCGGTAGTTCGTAGAGATGAATTAGTAGCAGTGGCTTAAGCATATTGGTTCTTGGATTGTTTATTCGGGGATTAGATATTTCATGGTTGACCTTGAGTCACCTGTCCGGACTTATCCGTGCAGCCACATTTGCCGGTATGGGACGGCCTTGACTTGGTCTGATCGCGTGATCTTTCACCGGTACCGCCCGACAGGGAAGGTTATGCGTGCGCGCTACCCTGGCCCAGTATGCGGCGATAACCTTGTGAGCCCAGTTGAGTTTTGTGCCGGCGTCCCCGTTTGGGACAGTTCAGTTTGGCCACGATGGTGGCAGGTGTCACGAGGTGACACAGGGGCCACCCAGGGCTTGACTCCGGGGGAGGATGATTGCCGGTGGTACGATGGGAGAGTCACGTGTCAGGCAGGTTTCGTTGGAGCAACGCTGATCCACCCGAATGGGATCACGAGGTCAGTGCTCCATAGTGTGGGTAAAGTGCGCAACCTCTGCAGAGCGTAAAATTTATTCGAATAGCCGTGTCCACGGTATTGGATAGTCCGTCCAGACCTCACTAGGTGGTCAAGCATGGTAGTGATGATAATGATGGAAGAACTCGTCGTATGATCAGAAGTACTCGGTGGTTCATGAGTATTCTGAGGGTTGAGAGACAACCCGGAGGAGAGTAAGTTTGTCAGACTTGTCGTGCAGATGGAATCAGGTATTTGATATGTTAGCCATGGGATGGCTGTGAGTTGAGTGGTCGGATGACCACATGCTTGGGGATTGGACTTGGTACAGGTTCGGATTGGAGCCTGAGATTATTTGAAGTATGGATTTAATACGCTTTACCTTACTGCAGTCATTTCAGTAGCTACCTTGCTAGATAACCATGCTGGTTCATTTTGGACTGCTATGATGTTGTCTTGCTTTAATGCTGATGTTTGCTGTGAGCTTGCGAGTACATTCAAAGTACTCACCTGGCGTGTCATGCCAGTTTGCAGGTCATGCCGTGATTGCTTGCTTGCCGAGGTTCCTGTGCTTGCGATCTAGGATACGCGTTCTAGCCAGAGTCCCTGCGGAGTGGAGTCCATCACCGTCGTCATTGTTCCGCTGCCGAGAGAGTTACTCCGCTGTTAGCATAGAGCTACCCCGGGCAGGCATAGTGTTGCCGTGCCGATGTAATCCTTGTACCGTTGTAACCATATCTATTGCAATAAAGAGCTGATTTGTTCTATGCCAACAGTGCCGTATTCCAGAAGACTTGTCCTTGGGCTGGAATACGGGGCATTCCGGTTTACTCTGAGCCGGGGTGCCACAATATGTGAATTAAATCATGCGATCCTGATTACTTAGATACATGTATGTGAATTATGTCATGCGAACCTGTTTACTGAAGACATCATATAATTATCTCATGCCATCCTGTTTAGTTAGTCATCATATCTTTGAATTATGTCATGCTATGCTATCCAGTTTAGATAGACATCATATATGTGAAATTATGTCATGCTATCCTTTTTAGTTAAACAATATACATGTGAACTATTTCATGCCCTCTTTTTTCCACACTATCTATTGCATCTATCTCTCATACAAGGTATGTACATTCAACTATGTTTCCTGTTTATCATCCATTTGAATTGGAGCGGGTGATGGCAGTATCTAGCAGAGTAAAAACACGGTCTTAAAAAAAAACAGTGCTATCTCTTGGTGGAGATAGCACCCCGGTTGTACATGCACGAGAACCAGCCCTACCACACATAACCCAGACTCTCGCAGATTGTACCCCTACTACGATGGACAGAGAACCAGCTTCACCCAATCTAACCCCAACCCCAGCAGATAGTAACCCAGTTCCTGTTGAGACGGCACCATCTCCACCACAGAGCTCCCAAACAAGAGCAGTTAGTAAGGCAGCTCAAGTGCCCAAAGCGCCAGTACTACCACGGTGAACCCCAACTCCACCAGTTAGTACACCTATTCCTGTGAAGGAAGCACAACCAGCCATTCATAGTTTAGCATCTATCGCATTTGATGTTGTTAAATCCTATGTGCGTATCTTCCCATCATGGAAATATTATACTGAAGATGAAAGAAAATGCCAGTTGCAGGTGTTCGTCTAGGAGTTATGTGTAAGTAATGTTATTCATGGCAATTACTTTGCTTTGTCCCATACATTCTACCTCCATGATGATTATAATGCAGCAAATGTTCCCATTTTTCTCTATAGAGAGGGACCGATTTGGAAACTCAGGATGAGGTAACCTGTGCTAATACCTCTGCTATCTTCAAGAATGCTTGGTGGCAGTATCGGAATTACCTGAAGAAAACGTACTTCACTAGCAAAGAAACTCATCAAATTCCCTTACATTCTCCTGAGACACATTTAGGGGATGATGACTAGGAACGCCCTGTTCTGTACTGGTCCCGAACCAAGAATGTGGTAAGGTCTATGAGCTCATTTTTATTTTTAAGTACTATATGCATGCGTCTTACTGTACTCTGTTCGTGTAGAACAAGTGCTTAAACCTGAAGAACAATTGTTCTCATTTAAGATTCCATTGCTATCATGCATACTGCTTTGCTCTTGTATCACTGTATTTACTCATACAAACTTATTTTTAAATTGAAGGATCCAATCGAAACTCCAATGGCACAACAGGTATGTTTAAGCATGTTTGTTTAATAGGTTTGCTCTTATAAATAGCTCTGTTGATTTCAATTTCAATTGTGTATACAGTTGACTTCTCATATCATGCTCATTACTAGCATCACAACAGAGCCAATAGTGTTGTTGTACATGTAGACCCGTGGTACCCATCTGAAATCTTGTTGTGTCGTGTAGTTTCCCATGCTTTGTATTCTTTTAATGCTGTTTTGTCTTGAACTGATATGATTTGAACTAAACCTGTTATGTATCTGCTTGTTTCTTCTTTTAGAATGCTGACAGAATATTGGGGAAGAGTACCTTATTAAGCCATGGTAAAGGAAGTAATGCAGATAAGGTTCAGGATAGTGAGACATCCTTGTTGGTCTCCAACAAAGCTGATAAAACAGCTAAGGAAAACTATCTTGAAGACAGTGAGACAACCCCAAAGTCCTATCTTGGTGTAGTGTTCGAGTTACTGGCCACTACCACTGGCACAAGCTATTCGAACTCACTGTCTGAATCAGTTCGGTTTCTTGAGTCTCAACTACAAGCTAAAAGACATCGATCAGTTGTGCTGCGACAAGAAGCCGAAGGACTGCGGAAGTCCCTGGAGAATTCAGATGCATACTTTCTGGTGCAACAACAAGCATTGGAGAATTTTATCGCCAAACAGGAGAAAGCTAATAAGCTTGCTAAGCTTATTGCCAGCATGGTGGATACCCAGGATAACGTTTCTTGAGCTCTTCTGAAGTTGTTTCAGTTATGGACTTGTTTTGCTGCCGCGTTTATTTGCACTGGTGGCCAATTTAGATGGCAAGTGTATGTAATATGTTGCTTTGTTCCTTATATTTGCACTGGTGGCGAACTTTGATGCCCAGTGGATGTAATATGTGTAATAGCCGTAATAGTCTAGCATTAGTTGCTTGCTTATTTATTTCCTTATTGTCTTGTTTAGTTGTTTGCTTGTAGTCACTGTAGTTCTTTTTCCGCGTTTTTCTAGTGGCCACAATAACCTATTTTTATAACTAGGCCACAATAACCATGGCAAGATACGGACCATTGTAACCATGGTCCTGCTACCTGCTGTAGTGACCATGGGCCTCCTACGGGCCGTAGGATTCATGGGCCTTCTACGGGCTGTAGGATCCATGGGCCTTCTACGGGCCGTATAATCAATGGGCCTTCTACGGGCCGTATAATCATTTGGCCAAACAAGGGTCGTACTATTCGTGGACCAATAACGGCCCACGAAATTGGCCATAAACGGGCTAGAGTGGAAATCATCTTTTTATGGCCCGACCATAACGGGCCGTTAATAGGCCGTATTTGATGATGCTATGAAAACAGCCCAATGGGTTAACGGGCCACAAACGGGCCGACTGTAACCACTGGCTAAATTAGGCCCATAAGCGAAACAGGCCAGTAAGGGACCGTAAGTAACCAAATTCTGGAAATGAGCCCAAGAATAAATGGGCCCTTAGAAGGCCGAAAGTTAACACGGGCTGGAAACGGCCAACGGAATAATGGGTCGTTAATGGGTATAAAGGGATACACTGTTCATTATGGGCCAGTTTCAGCTCGGGCCTTTAATGGGCCCAGAGTTACAAAGGGCCTCGTATGGGTCGAAAGACGTCATGGGCCATACATGGGCCGGAAGTTACAATGGGCTGGAATCATATTGGATGGCCCAGATGACGCTACTGGGCCTAATTTGTATAGGCCATGACGGGCCTTGAGTTAGCGGGTTGTAAATGGGCTATATGCGAACAGACCATTAACAGGCTTTCCGTGGGCCGGCCCGCTACCTTTTGACCAAGTCAAACGGGCCGGCCTTTTCACCGAAATGGGCCTCTGTTGGGCTGTGCCATGTGTCGACGTATCATAGGTGCCTCCTGTCCAATGAGTGGATGACATCTGTCCCAACGGTGAGCCGACACGTGGTTTCTCTAGCCATTGAGAATTTTACACGTGGAAAATCCCCATTGGTCTCGGCTGTTAACGGGTTATCGGATCCAAACCGGAACCCGATAGCTTAACGGCGACCCGTTACGGTGGATGCCACGTGTCGGTTACCCTTGATGAAAGCACTTCCATGATGTGCCATTTATCGTCATGGAAGTGGACACTTCCGTGATGATAATTTTAGTATTGTCATGGAACACTTCTACGATAGCACAGGTATGACTATCTTGATTCTGTCATAAAATCGTCATGGATGTACATGCATGACAGAAAATGTGACCTACTGTGACAAACACGTATCATCACAGAAGTGTATTTTTTTGTAGTGGAGAGACGGATAGAGAGAGAGGGATGGAGCTAGGAGGTGGTGCGAGAGGGCTACTAGATAGGGGGGAGGAGTGTGCGATTGTGAGATCGATGAAAAGAGGGGCGAGATTTTACACGTGTGTGGGACCATATGAGAGACATGAGGCATAGACAGAGAAAGGAGGAGATGGAAAGTGTGTGTGTATGTGGTAGGCAAACATCGCTAGAGAGGTTTATCGATCGATGTGTGTCGGAAAGAAGGAGTTGTGGAGACCGTGGGAGAACGACCTAAAGAAAATAAATGAATGTGCGTGATGAATAGAATGATGAGGGAGGGGGAGGGGGAGGAGGGTGTGTGCATGCACGAGAGAAAGTTAGTGCTAGCTACAAAGGTTAGAGGATTGTGTGGGTGTAAGAGACTAACAAAGATCATAATTCGTTATGAAAGTGGATTCCTATATTTGAATAAGAGATGATAGTGTTATAAACCTATGCATGCATGAATATAGCGGTGATACGTACGCATGGTGTGGTTTTGGACATGTTATACTATAATGTGATAATGTGTGCCGTTTGCAACTCACAGCTAAATATCGAACAATCTAAACCATACTATATATCGAACAATCTCACATTTTATTTGAATTTGTGATAATGTGTGGCGTTTGCATCTCACACCTAAATATCGAACAATCTAAACCATACTACATATCGAACAATCTCACATTTTATTTGAGTTTGTGATAATGTGTGGCGTTTGCATCTCACACCTAAATATCGAACAATCTAAACCATACTTTATATCGAACTATCTCACATTTTATTTGAATTCATGATAATGTGTGGCGTTTGCAACTCACAGCTAAATACATTATGTGATAAACACATTATACATATGAGACATGGTTTAGATTATGAAGATCTAGCTAGAGCTTGAAATGTACTGTGATTTGAAATCAACATAAAGTGGATTGAAAATTTTGAGTTTGAGTTCATATAGTACACATAGTTCATATCTAACTCAACAGTAATCATGTGGTGTGTTGTGAAGATAATATACAAATGATGGTTTAACTTGACAACAATGATAATTGCAGATCTTATTAAAATAGAGAAACGAATTCAAATGTTTAACTTGACAACAATCATGATTGTAGATCTTATTCAAATTTAGTTCATATTGAAGTGGTAGTATATACGTTTGGAATGCACTATGTTCATTTGAGTAGCAGGTAACATGCTGTAGCGCCCAAGATGCGATTCTATCCCAATTACGTGATGAACTCATGATTGGGGCACAACCGCATTTCGAGCGCATTGCAAGATGGATATCATTACAACAAACCATGTACTGAATAGATGAGAATACAAGATAAAGGCTTACACTCGCCACAAGCTACAACATGAATACATGCATACATCAATAAATAGCAATCATCATATAGAAGAGCAAGATCCGGCTACGGATGAAATCAAACGAAAAAGAAGAACGACATCCACCCTGCTAATCCCAGGCTCCCGACCCGGAACCTATCCCTTGATCGAGGAAGAAGAAGCAGAAGAAGAACTCCAAAGCAAACATGCATTGCTCTCACGTCAAAGCATCGCTTTACCTGTACCTGCAACTGTTGTTGTAGTAATCTATGAGCCACGAGGGCTCAGCAATCCCATTACCATGGGTATCAAGACTAGCAAAGCTTAATGGGTATGGAATGGATAAGTGGCGAGGTTGCAGCAAGCACTAAGCATTGTATGGTGGCTAACTTACGAGGACAAGAATAAGAAGAGAAACTACGCATAACGGTCGCAAACTAGTAATGATCAAGAAATGATCCTGAACTACTTACGAGTCAAACATAACCCCACCGTGTTCTCTTCTCGAACTCACTCAAAAAGAGACAGTCACGGTTACGCACGCAGTTGGAGTATTTTAAATTCGAATCTGGTGTCAAGTTCTCTACAACCGGATATTATAAATTTCCAATCTGCCACATAACCGCGGGCATGGCTCTCGAAAAGATTTAACCCTGCAGGGGTGTCCCAACTTAGTCCATCACAAACTCTCATGATCCGCAGAGGCAAATCTCCATCTCGGGACAACCCGATCAAACTCGGAATCCCGGTGCACAAGACATTTCGACAATGGTAAAACAAAACCAGCAAGACCTCCCGATGTGCCGACACCCCGATTGGAGCCGCGAGTATCTCGAAATCAGGCGACGATCGGATGGGTCAAGCTACAAGTAAAACCAATACTCGAGTTTCCCCGTAGTGGCCCCGCAGGCTGCCCGGTTTGGACCAACGCTCATGAGGAGCACTGGCCCGGTTTGTTGATTAAGAATCCTCGGGTGCTAGTCGGTCCCTATGCAAGTTTTAGTTATTATTAGGCAAATGGTAAAACCAAAGTTGGGCCTTGCTGGAAGAGTTTTATTCAAAGCGAACTGTCAAGGGGGGCCCATAAACCCCGACTGTGTTAGGACCGCAAAATCAAGGAACATAACACCGGTATGACGGAAACTAGGGCGGCTAGAGTGGAACAAAACACCAAGCAAAAGACCAAGCCTTCCACCCTTTACCAAGTATATAGATGCATTAATTAAATGAGAGATATTGTGATATCCCATGATATCCATGTTCTAACATGGAACAAACTGCACTGCACCTGCAACTAGCAACTAGCAACGCTATAAGAGGGGTTGAGCAAAGCGGTAACATAGTCAAACAACGGTTTGCTAGGAAGGTGGAAAAGGTTAGAGGCTTATCATGGCATATTGGGAGACTTGATAAACAAGTGGTAGGTAGCACGACATAGCGATAGCATCGAGACAACTAGCAAGCAAAGATAGTAGTGGTATCCAGGGTAATGATCATCTTGCCGGAAATCCCGCTAGGAAGAAGACCGAATCCATGAAGAACATAAACGGGCGTAGTCGAACGAATCCTCACAATCGCAACGAAACCGGGGCTATCGAGAAGAAGCACAACCGGAAAGAAGCAAACAACAGGGTAAACACACATATCATAACCATGGCATGATGCACAATCAAGTATGATACATGTCCGTTTTAATGACTCATGGCATGGCAAAGTGCAACAAACAATACTACAAATTAAGTGGAGCTCAATATGCAACAAGTTGCATATTGACGAAACACCACATTCGAATTATTTAGTTCGCTCTTGTTTATGAACAAGACAAGATTAAATGTTGGTTAACATGTCAAGAGGTGAAGCATAAGTAAACTAACTATTTAGGCAAGTTTAAATGAGGCCGGAAACAACAAACAACAATTCCGGAAAATCCTCATATGCATATTTTGAATTTGGTACTGTTCTGCCTAAAGCACAATTTTAGAGTTGTTAAACATGCAAAGTAATGCCACCATGTCAACCTACACAATTTTCTACCCCATTTACATATAAATTTTATTTAATTCGGAGCTACGGTTAATTAGATATGAATTAAACCATTTTAGCATATCATATATGCAAATTAAATGCAAACAGCATTTTAAACATTTTTAACATGGATGAGAGTTAGATATTGTGAAACTAGATGAAATTCCAAGCATTTTACATATATAGTTTGTTTTAATTCGATGCACGGTTATGAAGTTATTATATGCATGAACATGGAGTACTTTTCTGTAAAACAGCGGTTCCTGGAAAAATACTAAATTCGCAAAGACTGAAAAAACATCCACGGGCCGAAACAGAACTGAACTGGGCTGGGGAAGCTGCTCACATTAGGCCTCACGGCCTGCTAGCGCAGAGGAGCTGGGCCTGGCGCGGTCAACGCCCGAACAAGCGAGCGAGCTGCTGCTGCTCTTGTTTCTGAAGAACAAAAACAGCAGCAGGATCATGGCGAGATGGAGACGACAACGGCAGGGGGTCCAGCAGGGTGCGAGGGCGCGGAGGAAGCCGGTGGCTTGGCGTCCATGGCGGCTCTGCTGTCCAAAGAGTGAGAGCGAGAGATCAGGGAAGGGGACGGGATGGAGAGTACAAGGGAGCAGGGGACAAGGTAAGGCAGCGGCGACCTGGAACTCCGGCGGCGGCGAGGATTGGCTGGGGATGCGAATTCTGTGCGGAGGAGGTCGAGGAGGGCCGAGGCGAGGCTGGAGCTGCTGCCGTTCGTCCCGGCGCTCGACGGGAGGACGCAGACGGAACTTGGCGGGGCAGCGGTTCCCGTGGCAGGGAAGGCCGGCGGACGACGGGGAAATGGGCGGAGACGGCTGATCCGGGGCAGAGGAGATCAGGGCCGGATCTGGATGGATCCGGGACAAAGGGACCCATTCCCGGCGATGGCAAGCTGGGAGGCGACGCTGCTCCTGCTTGAACAGAGAGAGAAAGGCCGAGAGGTGAGGTGAGGGAGAGGGACGAAAGAGAGAGAGGGAGCAGGGCACGAGGAAGAAGAGGGTGGAGGAATGAGCTCCGGTGGCTCTGCTTGCTGCTGCTGGTGGTAGTCGGTGGAACTCCGGCGAGGTCCGAGGCGGCTTGGTCGAGATCGGGCGTGGAGCGGCGCCAAGGAAGGAGGGGGCTTGCGGGAGCTGCAGAGGGCAACTCCTAGACGTCGGATCTCCATCCAAGGGTCCAGATGGATGGATCTGGAGGTTGGGTGGTTGTGCACATCGAGGAAGGTGGAGAGTGGTGGCTGAGCGGGGAGGATCCCGAGGTGGGAGACGCCGGCGGCGGCGGGATGGGACAGGGTGGAGGATTTTTAGGGTTTAGCAAGTTTTAACATGGATGAGAGTTAGATATTGTGAAACTAGATGAAATTCTAAGCATTTTACATATATAGTTTGTTTTAATCCGATGCACGGTTATGAAGTTATTATATGCATGAACATGGAGTACTTTTCTGTAAAATAGCGGTTCCTGGAAAAATACTAAATTCGCAGAGACTGAAAAAAAACATCCACGGGCCGAAACAGAACTGAACTGGGCTGGGGAAGCTACTCACATTGGGCCTCATGGCCTGCTGGCGCAGAGGAGCTAGGCCTGGCGCGGTCAATGCCCGAACAAGCGAGTGAGCTGCTGCTGCTCTCGTTTCTGAAGAACAGAAACAGCAGCAGGACCATGGCGAGATGGAGAAGATGACGGCAGGGGCTCCAGCAGGGTGCGAGGGCGCGGAGGAAGCCAGCGGCTTGGCGTCCATGGCGGCTCTGCTATCCAAAGAGAGAGAGAGTGAGAGATCAGGGAAGGGGACGGGATGCAGAGTACAAGGGAGCAGGGGACAAGGCAAGGCAGCGGCGACCTGGAACTCCGGCGGCGGTGAGGATTGGCTGGGGTGTGCGAATCCGGTGCGGAGGAGGTCGAGGAGGACTGAGGCGAGGTTGGAGCTGCTGTCGTTCATCCCGGCGCTCGACGGGAGGACGCGGACGGGACTTGGCGGGGCGGCGGTTCCCGTGGCAGGGAAGGCCGACGAACGACGGGGAAACGGGCGGAGACAGCTGATCCGGGGCGAAGGAGATCGGGGCCGAATCTGGACGGATCCGGGACGAAGGGACCCATTCCCAGCGATGGCGAGCTGGGAGGCGACGCTGCTCCTGCTTGAACAGAGAGAGAGGCCGAGAGGTGAGATGAGGGAGACGAATGAAACAGAGAGAGGGAGCGGGGCACAGGGAAGAAGAGGGCGGAGGAAGGAGCTCTGGTGGCTCTGGTTGTTGCTGCTGGTGGTAGCCGGTGGAGCTCCGGCGAGGTCCGAGGCGGCTTGGTCGGGATCGGGCGTGGAGCGGCGCCAAGGAAGGAGAGGGCTTGCGGGAGCTGCAGGGGGCAACTCCTGGACGTCGGATCTCCATCCAAGGGTCCAGATGGATGGATCTGGAGGTTGGGTGGTTGTGCACATCGAGGAAGGTGGAGAGTGGCGGCTGATAGGGGAGGATCCCGAGGTGAGAGATGCCGGCGGCGGGATGGGACAAGGTGGAGGATTTTTAGGGTTTAGCAAGTTTTAACATGGATGAGAGTTAGATATTGTGAAACTAGATGAAATTCTAAGCATTTTACATATATAGTTTGTTTTAATCCGATGCACGGTTATGAAGTTATTATATGCATGAACATGGAGTACTTTTCTATAAAACAGCGATTCCTGGAAAAATAATAAAATTCACAGAGACTGAAAACAACATCCACGGGCCGAAACAGAACTGAATTGGGCTTGGGAAGCTGCTCACGTTGGGCCTCACGGCCTGCTGGCGCAGAGGAGCCAGGCCTGGCGCGGTCAACGCCCGAACAAGCGAGCGAGCTGCTGCTGCTCTCGTTTCTGAAGAACAGATACAGCAGCAGGACCATGGCGAGCTGGAGAAGACGACGGCAGGGGGTCCGGCAGGTTGCGAGGGCGCAGAGGAAGCCGGTGGCTTGGCGTCCATGGTGGCTCTGCTGTCCAAAGAGAGAGAGTGAGAGATCAGGGAAGGGGGCGGGGTGGAGAGTACAAGGGAGTAGGGGACAAGGCAAGGCAGCGGCGACCTGGAACTCCAGCGGTGGCGAGGATTGGTTGGGGGGTGCGAATCCGGTGCGGAGGAGGTCAAGGAGAGCCGAGGCGAGGCTGGAGCTGCTGCCGTTCGTCCCGGCGCTTGACGGGAGGACGCAGACGGGACTTGGCGGGGCGGCGGTTCCCGTGGCAGGGAAGGCTGGCGGATGACGGGGAAACGGGCAAAGACGGCTGATCCGGGGCGGAGGAGATCGGGGCCGGATCTGGACGGATCCGGGACGAAGGGACCCATTCCCGGCGATGGCGAGCTGGGAGGTGACGCTGCTCCTGCTTGAACAGAGAGAGAGGCCGAGAGGTGAGATGAGGGAAAGGAACGAAAGAGAGAGAGGGAGCGGGGCACGGGGAAGAAGAGGGCGGAGGAAGGAGCTCCGGTGGCTCTGCTTGCTGCTGGTGGTGGTAGCCGGTGGACCTCGGGCGAGGTCCGAGGCGGCTTGGTCGGGATCGGGCGTGGAGCGGCGCCAAGGAAGGAGGGGGCTTGCGGGAGCTGCAAGGGGCAACTCCTGGACGTCGGATCTCCATCCAAGGGTCCAGATGGATGGATCTGGAGGTTGGGTGGTTGTGCACATCGAGGAAGGTGGAGAGTGGCGGCTGAGCGGGGAGGATCCCGAGGTGGGAGATGCCGGCGGCGGCGGGATGGGACAAGGTGGAGGATTTTTAGGGTTGTCCAAAAATGGACTAAGGGTGGACTATATATAGCTAGGTTTAGGGGTATTTGGTCCCTCCGATCGTAATCGGGCGGCCCGAGATAAATATGTTAGGGAGTCCAAATAAGAAACCAAAGATGTTTTAGGGATGTTTGAAGATGATCTGGACCCATCGGTAATGACAGCCCGGTTCAGGTTCGGGGAAGTTTCGGACGCGCGCAAGGGGAGGTAAGGGGAGGTAGGTGGGTTGTGCCGATAGACAAAATGATCGCGTGCAAGGGTGAGCTTGGTCTCAGAACGGTCAACGAAGAGAACTAGGAGAGACGGGAACTACGGACGGATTACGAGTTTTATGAAAACATGATGATGCAATGCGCATGATGCCATGATGAATGCAACAAACAAATAAAAGACACAGCAACAACGAAAAACATGGAAGGCGTTTGGAGCATCGGTCTCGGGCTATTACTACTCTCCTCCACTTACAAGAGATCTCGCCCTGAGATCTAAGGATGCCATGGAAGAGGAAGAAAAGAGGTAAAACTAAGATGCTTCTATGACAAACGAGTGAAACCAACAAATCTTGAGAGGCTAAACAACTTGAAAGAAAGAATACAATGGAGATGAACGAAGTTGAGGGCACTCTGGTACAAGAGGCACAAGGAACATTACGAGAACCTTGTAGGTTGAAAGACATGAAACAAGAGCTTAACGAACCAAAAGAATATGAAGCCACACCGGTATAATGAGATAGCGAAGGAACAAGAATGAGCACTGCGGTTGAACATGGAAGGAATATAACATGAACTTGATAAGATGGGATGGTACTTGACGAGAGCAACAACACAATGCCTCCGGAACAAATGAAAGAGTGGAATGAAAAGAACGGAGAAGAGAACAACAACTTGTACCACAAATGAATTTGAAAAACATCCTTACGAAGAAGGGTTGAACGGAGTTGTTGAAAAATCAACAACGAAAGAATAAGCTTGTTGTGGGCTTATGGAAAACATCTCAAAACTTGAGGTGAAATTCTGCCACTACCAAATGATTTATTAGTTGAGAGGAACGAAGAGATGCAAAACTCCACTTAAAAAGATAACGGAGAAAGAATTGCACTTCAAAATGCAAGATGAAGAATAATTGAGCTCCTCCAACAAGAATCTTGATGAACCATTCGAGAATGAATTAAATCTTTGAAGAACCACCATGTAGATGAAGGAAATATGCCCTAGAGGCAATAATAAAGTTGTTATTTTATATTTCCCTATTCATGATAAAGGTTTATTATTCATGCTAGAATTGTATTGATCGGAAACTTAAATACATGTGTGAATACATAAACAAATACCGTGTCCCTAGTATGCCTCTACTAGACTAGCTCGTTGATTAAAGATGGTTAAGGTTTCCTAACCATAGACATGTGTTGTCATTTGATAACGGGATCACATCATTAGGAGAATGATGTGATGGACAAGACCCATCCGTTAGCTTAGCATATTGATCGTTCAGTTTATTGCTATTGCTTTCTTCATGTCAAATACATATTCCTTCGACTATGAGATTATGCAACTCCTGGATACCGGAGGAATACCTTGTGTGCTATCAAACGTCACAACGTAACTATGTGATCATAAAGATGCTCTACAGGTATCTCCAAAGGTGTTTGTTGAGTTGGCATAGATCTAGATTAGGATTTGTCACTCCGAGTATCGGAGAGGTACCTCTGGGCCCTCTCGGTAATACACATCATAGGCTTGCAAGCAAATGAATAAGGAGTTAGTCACGAGGTGATGTATTACGGAACGAGTAAAGTGACTAGCCGGTAACAAGATTGAACTAGGTATGAAGATACCGACGATCGAATCTCGGGCAAGTAACATACCAGTGGACAAAGGGAATTACGTATGTTGTCATAAAGGTTCGACCGATAAAGATCTTCGTAGAATATGTAGGAGCCAATATGGGCATCCAGGTTCCGCTATTGGTTATTGACCGGAGAGGTGTCTCGGTCATGTCTACATAGTTCTCGAACCTGTAGGGTTCGCACGCTTAACGTTCATTGACGATATAGTATTATATGAGTTATGTATGTTGGTGACCGAATGTTGTTCGGTGTTTTGGATGAGATCACGGACATGACGAGGAGCTCCGGAATATTCCGGAGGTAAAGATTGATATATGGGATAATAGTGTTTGGTTTCCGGAAAGGTTCCGGAATTCATCGGAAGGGGTTTCGGATGTTTCCCGAAATGTTTGGGCACGAGAACACTTTATTTGGGCCAAGGGGTAAAGCCCGCGAGGGTTTTGGAAAGTGCAAAAGGAAGTTTTGGGAGGCCAGGGGCCAGATGCCAGGAGCCCTGGCGTCTGGGGGGTAGACGCCGGGAACCCTGGCGTCTAGCCCTGGAGTCCGAGAAGGACTCTTACCTTTCGGGCAAAACCGACTTTGAGGAGGCTTTTACTCCAAGTTTCGACCCCAGGACACAACATATAAATAGAGGGGCAGGGCTAGCACCCAGGACACATCAAGATTCACCAAGTCGTGTGCCGGTAACCCCATCCCCTCTAGTTTATCCTCCGTCTAGTTTCTGTAGTGCTTGGCGAAGCCCTGCGGAGATTGTTCTTCACCAACACCGTCACCATGTCGTCGTGCTGCTGGAACTCATCTACTACTTTGTCCGTCTTGCTGGATCAAGAAGGCGAGGATGTCATTGAGCTGAACGTGTGCTGAACGCGGAGGTGCCGTATGTTCGGTACTTGATCAGGACGGATCGTGAAAGTGTACGACTACATCAACCACGTTGATAAACGCTTCCGCTTTGCGATCTTCAAGGGTATGAAGATGCTCTCCCCTCTCATAGCTATGCATCTCCATGGATAGATCTTGCGTGTGCGTAGAAAATTTTTTGTTTTCCATGCAACGTTTCCCAACAGTGGTATCAGAGCTAGGTCTATGCGTAGATGATATGCACGAGTAGAACACAAAGAGTTGTGGGCAGTGATGGTGATACTGCTTACCACCAACGTCTTATTTTGATTCAGCGGTATTGTAAGATGAAGCAGCCCGGACCAACCTTACATGTCCACGCACATGAGACCGGTTCCACCGACAGACATGCAACTTGTTTTGCATAAAGGTGGCTGGCGGGTGTCTGTTTCTCTTACTTTAGTTGAATCGAATTTGACTACGGTCGGTCCTTGAAGAAGGTTAAAACAGCAAACTTGATAAATCACCGTTGTGGTTTTTGCGTAGGTAAGAACGATTCTTGCTAGAAGCCCATAGCAGCCACGTAAAACTTGCAACAACAAAGTAGAGGACGTCTAACTTGTTTTTGCAGGGTATGTTGTGATGTGATATGGTCAAGGCATGATGTGATATACATTATTGTATGAGATGATCATGTTTTGTAATTTATCGGCAACCGGCAGGAGCCTTATGGTTGTCTCTTTATTGTATGAAATGCAAACGCCATGTAATTGTAACACCCCAAAAATTCAACCATGTTTTTATTAAATAAAATTTGGCCAGAAATAAAATTTTGGATTATACCAAGTCTTTTATTAATTTCAAAACCTTTTTCTGTTACGGTTTTTCAAAGTTCTTCCCTCCATATAGAATTTTTTTGGAAAGAATATTGTGGCTTTGGGAGTTTTCTTAAACCATTTCATTATTACTTTAACAACAGTAAGAATTATCTTCAGAATAAAATTTGCCCCAAAACAATTCTTTAAAAGGCTTTTTCAACACTTTAAATGCTTCTGATGCACTACAACTATTTTAAATAATTGTTTTAAAATCCCACAAAAATTATGGGAGGTCATGTGATGTCCACATGTCACTTTTATGCAAAAACCTAACTTGGTGTTTTGAAAATTTTGAGTGAATCAATCTCTTTTCAATTATGTCCTCTATTTGAGTTTCTACTACAACCCCAATTTTCCTTGCCCCAAAAATCCTGAATTTTTTTCCCACTTATAGCCCTTCCAACCAAACCCTTAAGTCCAAAAATTTAGCTCCATTGGAATCTTTTTAGTTCATCAAATATTCCCCTAAAGTTTCTGTCCAGAAATGAATTTCGGTAAAACTTGCACTAGCAAGTATTTCTTTTTGCCAAACTAACTCCACCATCATCTTTTTCATCCAGTGAGACACCATTCTTCCAATTATCACTTTCTTAGGAATCTTGTTAATGGCCCTAGCATTCTGTCGAGCACTTCATGGGCATGACAGAATTTGGCAACCTCTTTAAACTACACTAGGATCTTGCTTCTCTGGTCAAACCAACATGTCCAGTAGCCTTGCCAACCTTATCAGCATCATCATACCAAAAATGAGCTCAGTTGGAGCAGCCTAACATGCATTGGCATTTGCCCGAGCATGTGGAGTGCATGTCCCGTGCGCGGCCAGAGTGCGTGCATTGCGCCACTGGCATCGACTCCTGCCACTCCCTCTGCTGCCTCCCCTGCTTGCCTTAGTTATTCCCTCGACCGACTGATCCACCCCAATGCTCGCCGACACCCTCGCTCGTCCTCTAGCGCCGACAAGCCGCCGGCGTCACCACCGCCGTAGTCTCCTCGGATACGGCACCGACCAGAACACCTGGCGCCACCCCGAGCCAACCAGCGCGACCCCTCATTACTACAGGCTGGCGCCGCCCCCACCGACCCCGCCGACCGTAGCCACCGACCTCAACCACCCAAGTAATGGCGATCGCCGCCATGTTTATCCTCTGGAAGCAGCGGAGCCGACCCTCTCCGGCTATATAACGCACTCAACTTCTCATGATCACTCCCCTCCTCTCCATGGACCTTCCGGAGCAGCCAACTGGCCGGGAGCTCCTCCCTTCCTCATCGCCGGTGAAATCAGCCGCCACTACCTCTCGGACCATACCAGCACCTCCAGGGCCTCCCTCGCTTCACTTTTCCCTCCAGCAGCCTCCACCTGCGTCCGCAACTCCGTTCCACCACTCAAAGTTGCCTGAGATCAACCACGGGCGAAACCCCTCTTTCTCCCGAAGCCGCCGTCCGCCGAGAAGCTCGCCGTCGGCGATTCCGTTCACCTCGACAACCATGGAGGGTACTGGGAAGACCGCCTATTCCTCCTGAGCACGGCGGTGGCCTTGTATCTCCAAACGGTGCCGCCGTTCGCCGGGGATCGCCGCCGGAAACTCGCCCCTGTTTCTGTTCACGGGCGCGGGAGGTTGGAGACAAACCCGACAGGTGGGTCCCACCTGTCGGTGAGCCATCGTTCATTTCCGCGTAGCTGCGCGGGTGGGCTCGGCCCAGTGACGCCGACGGCTAAATCCCGCACAGGACACACTGCTGCTTTTACTCTTTTTCTTTTCTTCAGTGGTAATCAAATAATTCCTTGGTAGCCATTTCTACTCCAAACTGGATAACTAAAAATTCTAAATACTCCTAAAAATATGCTCTATTATTCCAGCTAGGGTGGACTTTTTTTAGTAAGCTTTATCTCCACTGGATCTTCTAAATAGTTCATATTCTTAATTATCTCAGCTTAGAAAACCCCTAGGAAAATCATCTCAACTCCAAACCATTTGATTCTTTTTCTGGTATTCCTTATTTTTCCTCTAGTTTATTTTAATATTTATTTCAAAAATATTTGAAACACTTTTTAGCACTGTTTTGTTTTATATGATAATTCAAATACTTTTGAAAATAGGAAATGGAGGGAAGATAAAGTTCTTAAACTTTTGGAGTGCACCCAACATACCCAAGGCAAGCATCTTGAACACCTGATATGGTGATTGCATAGTTGTTTTGTTGCAGGAATAATTGAACCACGCTTCTGTTGAATTCAAATAAAAATTTGCATGCATATAGTATTGGCATGTTTCATCATACCGTGCATCGTGTGCTTGACCTAACTAACTGCAGGAGCAGGCATAAGAGAAATACCGTTACCAGCGGAAGGGTGATCACGTTGGAGCGTGATCATGCCTTGTTTGATATGCTTGTTGGAGCATGCAAGGGTTGTGGCCCTGTTGGTATTGCTGTTGAAAGAATACTTTGTTGTGCTAACCGCTGCAGGAAAACTTGAACCTCCTGAGTCGACCGTAGATCGAGTCTTGTTCCGGTAACCCCCATACTTGATTCGTGCTGCCACAGGTAGGGTATGGTTTAGTAACTTGATAACCCCTTTCCATGCACACACCGTACAGAGGGCCACGATGAGGGTTTCCGCGGCCGCGGACTAAATCCTGTCATCGGGTCAGGGGGCATGGGTGTTTCCAGTTGTGACTAAGAGGGGGGCACCCCTTGTAATCCGCGCGTATGAATAGTGATTCCATGCAGGACGTTGGTCTCTCCGTCTTAGAGTTTTTCTTGAACGATGCTTTGGGTGATTCCTGGCATCCGGAAAGTTAATCTGGTGTGTGCTGGTCAGGTGTGTTTTCAACCCAAAGACCGTAATGGGAATTAGTCAGTGTCACGGTGCTGACTAAAGAAATCCTTTACTTGTGGGTAAAGAGTACACCCTCTGCAGAGTTTAAACCTATTCAAATAACCGTGTCCGCGGTTAAGGGCTACAGTCTGGGTTGGTCAAGTGTCGGTCTTAAAGTCGGTCTTCGGAGGAAAATAAATAAATTGAGCCTGAATTATTTTGCAGGATAAGTGTTGTCACCCTGATGCTACCATGAATATTTTATGTATGTTAAATATTATTAAGGTTACGCATATTATTGAGGACTAACCCTTTTCTCTTATTTTGAATTTCCTGAGTGTCTCAGGGGCTGGCTAGACTACCCCGGGCACTCAATTTTATTTTCAAGACCTCTCGTGGCGTCTCTCGAGTTAACAGGCGGTTTATCCCGCCACTACTCTTGTGGACACCCAATTGGCATTTCTCTTCAAGGCCGACCGTGGCGTCACTTGACACCCGACTGGCATTTCTTTTCAAGACCTCTCGTGGCGTCGCCTGAGTTCTCGGATGGTCCTGTCTCGTCTGATTTCTCTTTTAGACACCCGACTGGCATTTCTTTTCAAGACCTCTCGTGGCGTCTCTCGAGTTAACAGGCGGTTTATCCCGCCACTACTCTTGTGGACACCCGATTGGCATTTCTCTTCAAGGCCGACCGTGGCGTCACTTGACACCCGACTGGCATTTCTTTTCAAGACCTCTCGTGGCGTTGCCTGAGTTCTCGGATGGTCCTGTCTCGTCCGATTTCTCTTTTAGACACCCGACTGGCATTTCTTTTCAAGACCTCTCGTGGCGTCGCCTCAGTTCTCGGATGGTCCTGTCTCGTCCGATTTCTCTTTCAGACACCCGTTTGGCATTTCTCTTCAAGACCTACCGTGGTGTCATTTTAGACATCCGACCGGCATTTCCTTTATTTTATTTTTCCTTTAACTTTCCTTGTTTATCACTAATATTTTTATATACCCAGTTATTTGCACATGCTAATATATTATCATGCCATGATTTAATTACTGACAGCATGTCTTTAAGTCCACCATGTGCATACGCATATAATTTTTAATTCAACTTGATCACATAACATCTGTTGCATTCGGTATATCATCTGTTCATGATGTTTGCGAGTACATTCAAACGTACTCACAGGCTTGTCCCTGGCTATTTACTTGGCCAGGTCAGGAGTTCTACGAGGAGTACCACAGCGACGTCCGTGCGGAGCCTAGGATGGCAGCCACGCGGGATAGGAGTTATCCAGGTCAGCCGTTCCTGTGGGAATGGAGCCCCACCGACGTTGGAGATCCACGAGTCGCTTCCGTCATCCATCACCAGAATCATTGTTGCATCATTAGACCTTTATGGTCCTGTATCCAATTCTTGTAATAGCTTGGAAATCTGTAACAAGGACATGTCCACCAGTAACAGAAATCCTGGGCTGGTGATGACACGAGGGGATTAATTTCTGGGATTGCGTGTCCCGGCCCCGACGGTAATTGCTTTACTTTATCGCTATGCGTTAGCAATAGTTGTAGAAGCAATAGTTGGCGAGACGACTACGACGCAACGATGGAGATCAAGGTGTCGAGCCGGTGACGATGGAGATCATGATGATGCTTTGGAGATGGAGATCAAAAGCATGAGATGGTGATGGCCATATCATGTCACATATTTTGATTGCATGTGATGTTTATCTTTTATGCATCTTATTTTGCTTAGAACGACGGTAGCATTATAAGATGATCCCTTCACTAAATTTCAAGATATAAGTGTTCTCCCCGAGTATGCACCATTGCGAAAGTTCATCGTTTCGAGACACCACGTGATGATCGGGTGTGATAGACTCTACGTTCACATACAACGGGTGTAAGACAGTTTCGCACACGCAGAATACTTGGGTTAAACTTGACGAACCTAGCATGTACAGACATGGTCTCGGAGCACTGGAGAACAAAAGGTCGAATGTGGGTCATATAGTAGATATGATCAACATAGAGATGTTCACCATTGATGACTACCCCATCTCACGTGATGATCGGACATGGGTTAGTTGATTTGGATCACGTATCACTTAAATAACCTGAGGGATGTTAATTTAAGTGGGAGTTCATTAGTAATTTGATTAATTGAACTTAAATGTATCATGAACTTAGTCTTAATAGTTTTTGCATATCTATGTTGTAGATCAATAGCTCGCGATATAGCTCCCCTATGTTTTTGATATGTTCCTAGAGAAAACTAATTAAGTTGAAAGATGATGGTAGCAATAATGCGGACTAGGTCCGTGATCTGAGGATTATCCTCATTGCTGCACAGAAGAATTATGTCCTTGATGCACCGCTAGGTGACAGACCTATTGTAGGAGCTGATACGAACATTATGAACATTTGACAAGCTCGATATGATGACTACTTGATAGTTTAGTGCGCCATGCTTTACGGCTTAGAATCGGGGTTCCAAAGATGTTTTGAACGCCATGGAACATATGAGATGTTCCAAGAGCTGAAATTGGTATTTCAGACTCATGCCCGTGTCTAGAGGTATGAGACCTCTGACAAGTACTTTGCCTACAAGATGGACGAGAATAGCTCAGCCAGTGAGCATGTGCTCAGAATGTCTGGGTACTACAATCGCTTGAATCAAGTGGGAGTTAATCTTCCAGATAAGATAGTGATTGACAGAGTTCTCTAGTCACTATCACTAAGCTACTAGAACTTCGTGATGAACTATAATATGCAAGGGATGACGAAAAATGATTCCCAAGCTCTTCGCGATGTTGAAATCGGCGAAGGTAGAAATCAAGAAAGAACATCAATTGTTGATGGTTAACATGACCACTAGTTTCAAGTAAAAAGGGCAAAGGGAAAGAAAGGGAACTTCAAGAAGAACAGCAAGCAAGTTGCCGCTCCCATGAAAAAGCCCAAAGCTAGACCCAAGCCTGAAACTGAGTGCTTCTACTGCAAAGGAAATGGTCACTGGAAGTGGAACTACCCCAAATACTTGGCGGATAAGAAGGATGGCAAAGTGAACAAAGGTATATTTGATATACATGTTATTGATGTGTACTTTACTAGTGCTCATAGTAGCCCCTGGGTATTTGATACCGGTTCAGTTGCTAAGATTAGTAACTCGAAACAGGAGTTGTAGAATAAACAAAGACTAGTTAAGGGTGAGGTGATGATGAGTGTTGGAAGTGATTCCAAGGTTGATATGATCACCATCGCACACTCCCTCTACCTTCGAGATTAGTGTTGAACCTAAATAAAAGTTATTTGGTGTTTGCGTTGAGCATGAATATGATTGGATCATGTTTATTGCAATACGGTTATTCATTTAAGTCAGAGAATAATTGTTGTTTTGTTTACATGAATAAAACCTTCTATGGTCATACACCCAATGTGAATGGTTTATTGAATCTCGATCGTAGTGATACACATATTCATAATATTGATGCCAAAAGATGCAAAGTTGATAATGATTGTGCAACATACTTGTGGCACTGCCGTTTAGGTCATATTGGTGTAAAGCACATGAAGAAACTCCATGCTGATGGACTTTTGGAATCACTTGATTATGAATCATTTGATACTTGCGGACCATGCCTCATGGGTAAGATGACTAAAAACTCCGTTCTCTGGAACAATGGAGCGAGCTAATGACTTATTGGAAATTATACATACCGATGTATGTGGTCCGATGAGTGTTGAAGCACGCGGCGGGTATCGTTATTTTCTGACCTTCACAGATGATTTGAGTAGGTATGGTATATCTACTTAATGAAACACAAGTCTGAAACATTTGAAAAGTTCAAATAATTTCAGAGTAAAGTGGAGAATCATCGTAACAAGAAAATAAAGTTTCTATGATCTGATCGCGGAGGCGAATATTTGAGTTACGAGTTTGGCCTTCATTTAAAACAATGTGGAATTGTTTCACAACTCACGCCACCTGGAACACCACAGCGTAATGGTGTGTCCGAATGTCGTAACCGTACTTTATTAGATATGGTCCATTCTATGATGTCTCTTACCGATTTACCACTATCGTTTTGGGGTTATGCATTAGAGACAGCTGTATTCACGTTAAATAGGGCACCGTCTAAATCCGTTGAGATGACACCGTATGTACTATGGTTTGGCAAGAAACCTAAGCTGTTGTTTCTTAAAGTTTGGGGATGCGACGCTTATGTTAAAAGGCTTCAGCCTGATAAGCTCGAACCTAAATCGGAAAAGTGCGTCTTCATAGGACCCTAAGGAAACTATTGGGTACACCTTCTACCACAGATCCGAAGGCAAGATCTTTGTTACTAAGTTTGGATCCTTTCTAGAGAAGGAGTTTCTTTCGAAAGAAGTGAGTGGGAGGAAAGTAGAACTTGATGAGGTAATTGTACCTTCTCTCGAATTGGAGAGTAGCTCATCACAGAAAACCGTTCCCATGATGCCTACACCAACTAGAGAGGAAGCTAATGATGATGATCATGAAACTTCAGATCAAGTTACTACTAAACTTCGTAGGTCAACCAGAGCATGATTCACACCAGAGTGGTACGGTAATCCTGTTCTGGAAGTCATGTTACTAGACCAAGGCGAACCTACGAACTATGAAGAAGCTATGATGAGCCCAGATTTCGACAGATGGCTTGAGGCCATGAAATCTGAGATAGGATCCATCTATGAGAACAAAGTGTGGACTTTGGTGGATTTACCCGATGATCAGCAAGCCATAGAGAATAAATGGATCTTCAAGAAGAAGACTGACTCTGATGGTAATGTTACTGTCTACAAAGCTCGACTTGTCGCAAAAGGTTTTCGACAAGTTCAAGGGGTTGACTACGATGAGACTTTCTCACCCGTAGTGATGCTTAAGTCTGTCCAAATCATGTTAGCAATTGCCGCATTTTATGATTATGAAATCTGGCAAATGGACGTAAAAACTGCATTCCTAAATGGATTTCTTAAAGAAGAGTTGTATATGATGCAACCAGAAGGTTTTGTCGACCGTAAAGGTGCTAACAAAGTGTGCAAGCTCCAGCGATCCATCTATGGACTGGTGCAAGCATCTCGGAGTTGGAATATACGCTTTAATGAGGTGATCAAAGCATATGGTTTTATACAGACTTACGGTGAAGCCTGTATTTACAAGAAAGTGAGTGGGAGCTCTGTAGCATTTCTAATATTATATGTAGATGACATATTGTTGATTGTAAATGATATAGAATTTCTGGATAGCATAAAAGGATGCTTGAATAAGAATTTTTCAATGAAAGACCTCGGTGAAGATGCTTATATATTGGGCATCAAGATCTATAGAGATAGATCAAGACGCTTAATAGGACTTTCACAAAGCACATACCTTGACAAGATTTTGAAGAAGTTCAAAATGGATCAGTCAAAGAAGGAGTTCTTGCCTGTGTTACAAGGTGTAAAATTGAGTAAGACTCAAAGCCCGACCACTGCAGAAGATAGAGAGAAAATGAAAGTCATTCTCTATGCCTCAGCCATAGGTTCTATCATGTATGCTATGCTGTGTACCAGCCCTGATGTGTGCCTTGCCATAAGTTTGGCAGGGAGGTACCAAAGTAATCCAGGAGTGGATCACTGGATAGCGATCAAGAACATCCTGAAGTACCTGAAAAGGACTAAGGAAATGTTTCTCGGTTATGGAGGTGATAAAGAGTTCGTCGTAAAGGGTTACGTTGATGCAAGCTTTGACACTAATCCAGATGACTCTAAGTCTCAATCTGGATATGTATTGAATGTGGGAGCAATTTAGCTAGAGTAGCTCCATGCAGAGCATTGTAGACATAGAAATTTGCAAAATACATACGGATCTGAATGTGGCAGACCCGTTGACTAAACTTCTCTCACAAGCAAAACATGATCACACCTTAGTACTCTTTGGGTGTTAATCACATGGTGATGTGAACTAGATTATTGACTCTAGCAAACTCTTTGAGTGTTGGTCACATGGCGATGTGGACTATGAGTGTTAATCACATGGCGATGTGAACTAGATTATTGACTCTAGTGCAAGTGGGAGACTGAAGGAAATATGCCCTAGAGGCAATAATAAAGTTGTTTTTTTATATTTCCTTATTCATGATAAAGGTTTATTATTCATGCTAGAATTGTATTGATCGGAAACATAAATACATGTGTGAATACATAAACAAATACCGTGCCCCTAGTATGCCTCTACTAGACTAGCTCGTTGATTAAAGATGGTTAAGTTTCCTAACCATAAACATGTGTTGTCATTTGATAACGGGATCACGTCATTAGGAGAATGATGTGATGGACAAGACCCATCCGTTAGCTTAGCATATTGATCGTTCAGTTTATTGCTATTGCTTTCTTCATGTCAAATACATATTCCTTCGACTATGAGATTATGCAACTCCCAGATACCGGAGGAATACCTTGTGTGCTATCAAATGTCACAACGTAATTGTGTGATCAGAAAGATGCTCTACAGGTATCTCCGAAGGTGTTTGTTGAGTTGGCATAGATCGAGATTAGGATTTGTCACTCCGAGTATCGGAGAGGTATCTCTAGGCCCTCTCGGTAATACACATCATAAGCTTGCAAGAAAATGACTAAGGAGTTAGTCACGAGGTGATGTATTACGGAATGAGTAAAGAGACTTGCCGGTAACAAGATTGAACTAGGTATGAAGATACCGACGATCGAATCTCGGGCAAGTAACATACCGATGGACAAAGGGAATTACATATGTTGTCATAAAGGTTCGACCGATAAAGATCTTCGTAGAATATGTAGGAGCCAATATGGGCATCCAGGTTCCGCTATTTGTTATTGACCGGAGAGGTGTCTCAGTCATGTCTACATAGTTCTAGAACCTATAGGGTCCGCACGCTTAATGTTCGTTGAAGATATAGTATTATATGAGTTATGTATGTTGGTGACCGAATGTTGTTCGGTGTTTCGGATGAGATCACGGACATGACGAGGAGCTCCGGAATAGTCCAGAGGTAAAGATTGATATATGGGATAATAGTGTCTGGTCTCCGAAAAGGTTCCGGAATTCACCGGAAGGGGTTTCGGATGTTTCCCGAAATGTTTGGGCACGAGAACACTTTATTTGGGCCAAGGGGTAAAGCCCACGAGGGTTTTGGAAAGTGCAAAAGGAAGTTTTGCGGAGGCCAGGGGCCAAACGCCAGGAACCCTGGCATCTGGGGGGTAGACGCCGGGAACCCTGGCGTCTAGCCCTGGAGTCCGAGAAGGACTCTTACCTTTCGGGCAAAACCGACTTTGAGGAGGCTTTTACTCCAAGTTTCGACCCCAGGGCTCAACATATAAATAGAGGGGCAGGGCTAGCACCCAGGACACATCAAGATTCACCAAGCCATGTGCCGGCAACCCCGTCCCCTCTAGTTTATCCTTCGTATAGTTTCTGTAGTGCTTGGCGAAGCCCTGCGGAGATTGTTCTTCACCAACACCGTCACCATGCCGTCGTGCTGCCGGAACTCATCTACTACTTCGCTCATCTTGCTGGATCAAGAAGGCGAGGACGTCATCGAGCTGAACGTGTGCTGAACACGGAGGTGCCGTACGTTCGGTACTTGATCGGGACAGATCGTGAAGGTGTACGACTACATCAACCGCGTTGATAAACGCTTCCGCTTTGCGATCTTCAAGGGTATGAAGATGCTCTCCCCTCTCATAGCTATGCATCTCCATGGATAGATCTTGCGTGTGCGTAGAAAATTTTTTGTTTTCCATGCAACGTTTCCCAATAGTAGAGCCTCTATGAAGAACTCCGGATAGAAAAGGGTAAAGCACTTGGAATTTAGAATTTATTCATCATGAACAAACTCTGAGAGAAGGAATTAAATATCATTGAGGAAACAAGAATAAGAACTATGTTATGCTTAACCTTCATCTATTAAACTGATGACAAACAATGGATTTTTGGCATACTACTCATTCTCATTGAAAGGATTAAGAGAGATATAGCGCAAACTTGAAGAAGTCTTCGACGAATCACCGGGAGGATTGGAAAGAACAAATGAAATGATATGATAATAAAGGAAGAGGATGTTGGACGAACCACCGTAAGAATTAAAAAGAACGAACGAAGAAAAGGAACACATCACCAGGAAGAATTAGAAAATTAATGAAGATACTTGAGAGAATTTAGATACAAGAGAACGAAGAGATCACGAGCTGACTAGAGAATACTTGAACGAAGCACCGGAAGGATATGGAGATGAACAAAGAGGCATCAATTTAGAATAATTGAAGAACGAAGCTGAAAACTTAGAACAAAGAAATCTTCTGAAATGATGGCCTTTGGATGATCAAGAAACGAAAACAACTCCTGAAATGCTCTCGATGGTTATGAAAAGAATTCTTGATGGTCGGAACAATTTGAGAGGATGGCATCAAGCTTGAACTACGAATCTTCAAGAGAACGGACAAGGATTTAGAGAAAACTCTTCTTCGGTTTTGAACATAGAGAATGACGATGAGGAACACCACTAAGAATTGCTGAGACACTCCGAAACAATGAATAAGGAAAGGTAGAGCGA
This sequence comes from Thinopyrum elongatum, assembly GCA_011799875.1. NCBI lineage: Eukaryota > Viridiplantae > Streptophyta > Magnoliopsida > Poales > Poaceae > Thinopyrum > Thinopyrum elongatum. The sequence goes on from CM022299.1 coordinate 436,532,566, forward strand.
AGGATGAAAAGAATTGAAAGCGATCTTGGAGAAAGCATATGACTAATGATAATTTATTCTTATGTCAAACTTTGAAAGAATGTGAGAATAGCTCCGGAAATTAGAAGAGTCAGGTAAGATCCTGGGAAAGATCTGTGGGTTAGGGCCCACTCAAAATAAACACCGTTGGAAATGGTTGCTTGAATGAGAGATTGCACTGGTTGAATTAAATGGCTTAAATGAGATAACAACCTCAAAATAGCTTGAACGGATTAAGAATGGAAGCACTAATCTTCTGACATATCTTCTACACTCCGGATAGAATATTGAGAGGGGAATGATTAAGAGGTGCACCAGCATGAGAAAGCATTTGAACGAGGAAAGGGATATGATCAACACCGAAAGCTTGAATTGAATCCAATGGAAAAGAAAATGAGAACGAAGAATGATGAACGTGTAGCTCCTAAGCATCTTCACAAGAATCACCGGACAAAACTTTGAAGGAAAAGAATGAAGAGACTTCACATCAATAAATGGATACTTGATTGCGACCTCTGACTTCGTGAAGAGAAAGGGTGGGAGGGTGGAAAAAAACAAAGGCAACTTGGGACAGATGAAACGAGCAAATCCTTAGGCTTCTCAACGGCGCTCGTATGGAATAACTTGAAGAGAATTGCACCAGTTAAAAAGGATTGACATGACAATCTCAATGATCAAGAAGGATTAGCACTCCCATAGAAACATGAGAACACCATTTACGAAAGGTATGGATCAACACTTGACATCGAAGCAACTCGAATACCACAACCAAAACAAAACAAAAGAATTGGCTTGTAGAATAAGCTGGAAACAAATACATAACCCCGTCATGCATTTGTTGGAAGGATAAGCCTAGGCAACTACTTGAATTCCAACCTATGAACTCCTGAAAATTTTGGTTATGCAATCCGGTACAACAAGTACAAGGAGCAAAATATCATCACACAACCCTAGCAGAATTCTACGCTCCAAATGTACTGCCTCCATCAACACATAACCAAGAACCTCGAAAATTGTGTACCTCAGACCTTCAAAAAACATCCGATATACTAGTTGTGGCAATACATCCGATCGCTCTCCCCAGTACTGGGTGGCGCCAAACTACTCTCACCACAAAGAGTATAGAGGCGTTTTTTATGTCGGCGTCCTTTGGTATTCCGGAACTGAAACAATAACAACTGTGACAAAAACACCTTGGAGCTCAACTCCCCGGGACACTGCCACAACCCCTAAATGTCAGGAGGCACCAAGACAGAATTCTCATCACAACGATTCCAACAATACCTGCATGATCCTAAAAAAAATTGAGTGGGAAGAGTAATGGAATCAAAACACCTACGTCACAATTCCTCACCAGACCGACGAAGGGGATAAGGAGTAAAAAGAAATCCTACTCTCCGATATATAGCTAGACTGAAAATAGTTTTTTTAGACTCAACAACGGCAACGGTTCGATCAATCAAGGGGGCTCCTAAGGTCGGTAAGGCTCTGATACCAACTTGTAGCACCCAAGATGCAATTCTATCCCAATCACATGATGAACTCATGATTGGGGCACAACCGCATTTCGAGCGCATAGCAAGGTGGATATCATTACAACATACCATGTATTGAATAGATGAGAATACAAGATAAAGGCTTACACTCGCCACAAGCTACAACATGAATACATGGATACATCAATACATAGCAATCATCATACAGAAGAGCAAGATCCGACTACGGATGAAATCAAACGAAAAAGAAGAATGACATCCACCCTGCTAATCCCAGGCTCTCGACCCGGAACCTATCCCTTGATCTAGGAAGAAGAAGCAGAAGAAGAACTCCAAAGCAAACATGCATCGCTCTCATGTCAAAGCATCGCTTTACCTGTACCTGCAATTGTTGTTGTAGTAATTTGTGAGCCACGAGAACTCAGCAATCCCATTACCATGGGTATCAAGACTAGCAAAGCTTAATGGGTATGGAATGGATAAGTGGCGAGGTTGCAGCAAGCACTAAGCATTGTATGGTGGCTAACTTACGAGTACAAGAATAAGAAGAGAAACTACGCATAACGGTCGCAAACTAGTAATGATCAAGAAGTGATCCTGAACTACTTACGAGTCAAACATAACCCCACCATGTTCTCTTGTCGAACTCACTTGAAAAGAGACAGTCACGGTTACGCACGCGGTTGGAGTATTTTAAATTCGGATCTGGTGTCAAGTTCTCTACAACCAGATATTATAAATTTCCAATCTGCCACATAACCACGGGCACGGCTCTCGAAATATTTAACCCTGCAGAGGTGTCCCAACTTAGTCCATCACAAACTCGCATGATCCACGGAGGCAAATCTCCATCTCGGGACAACCCGATCAAACTCGGAATCCCGGTGCACAAGACATTTCGACAATGGTAAAACCAAACCAGCAGGACCTCCTAACGTGCCGACACCCCGATTGGAGCCGCACGTATCTCGAAATCAGGCCACGATCGGATGGGTCAAGCTATGAGTAAAACCAATCCTTGAGTTTCCCCGTAGTGGCCCCGCAAGCTGCCTAGTTTGGACCAACACTCATGAGGAGCACTGGCCCGGTTTGTTGATTAAGAATCCTTGGGTGCTAGCCGGTCCCTATGCAAGTTTTAGTTATTATTAGGCAAATGGTAAAACCAAAGTTGGGCCTTGCTGGAAGAGTTTTATTCAAAGCGAACTGTCAAGGGAGGCCCATAAACCCCGACCGTATTAGGAACGCAAAATCAAGGAACATAACACCGGTATGACGGAAACTAGGGCGGCAAGAGTGGAACAAAACACCAAGCAAAAGACCGAGCCTTCCACCATTTACCAAGTATATAGATGCATTAATTAAATGAGAGATATTGTGATATCCCATGATATCCATGTCCCAACATGGAACAAACTGCACTGCACCTGCCACTAGCAACGCTATAAGAGGGGCTGAGCAAAGTGGTAACATAGCCAAACAACGGTTTGATAGGAAGGTGGAAAAGGTTAGAGGCTTATCATGGCATATTGGGAGACTTGATAAACAAGTGGTAGGTAGCGCGACATAGTGATAGCATCGAGACAACTAGCAAGCAAAGATAGTAGTGGTATCCAGGGTAATGATCATCTTGCCTGAAATCCTGCTAGGAAGAAGACCGGATCCATGAAGAAGACGAATGGGCGTAGTCGAACGAATCCTCACAATCGCAACGAAACCGGGGCTATCGAGAAGAAGCACAACCAGAAAGAAGCAAACAACAGGGTAAACACACATATCATAACCATGGCATGATGCACAATCAAGTATGATGCATGTCCGGTTTAATGACTCATGGCATGGCAAAGTGCAACAAACAATACTACAAGTTAAGTGGAGCTCAATATGCAACGAGTTGCATATTGATGAAACACCACATTCAAATTATTTAGTTCGCTCTTGTTTATGAACAAGACAAGATTAAATGTTGGTTAACATGTCAAGAGGTGAAGCATAAGTAAACTAACTATTTAGGCAAGTTTAAATGAGGCCGGAAACAACAAACAACAATTCCGGAAAATCCTCATATGCATATTTTGAATTTGGTACTGCTATGCCTAAAGCACAATTTTAGAGTTGTTAAACATGCAAAGTAATGCCACCATGTCAACCTACACAATTTTCTACCCCATTTACATATAAAGTTTATTTAATTCGGAGCTACGGTTAATTAGATATGAATTAAACCATTTTAGCATATCATATATGCAAATTAAATGCAAACAGCATTTTAAACATGGATGAGAGTTAGATATTGTGAAACTAGATGAAATTCTAAGCATTTTACATATATAGTTTGTTTTAATCCGATGCACGGTTATGAAGTTATTATATGCATGAACATGGAGTACTTTTCTGTAAAACAGCGGTCCCTGGAAAAATACTAAATTCGCAGAGACTGAAAAAAAAACATCCACGGGCCGAAACAAAACAGAACTGGGCTGGGGAAGCTGCTCACATTGGGCCTCGCGGCCTGCTGGCGCAGAGGAGCTGGGCCTGGCGCGGTCAACGCTTGAACAAGCAAGCGAGCTGCTGCTGCTCTCATTTCTGAAGAATAGAAACAGCAGCAGGACCATGGCGAGATGGAGAAGACAATGACAGGGGGTCCGCCAAGGTGCGAGGGCGCGGAGGAAGCCGGTGGCTTGGCATCCATGGCGGCTCTGCTATCCAAAGAGAGAGAGCGAGAGATCAGGGAAGGGGACGGGATGGAGAGTACAAGGGAGCAGGGGACAAGGCAAGGCAGCGGCGACCTGGAACTTCGGCGGCGGCGAGGATTGGCTGGGGGGTGCGAATCCGATGCGGAGGAGGTCGAGGAGGGCCGGGGCGAGGCTGGAGCTACTGCTATTCGTCCCGGCGCTCGATGGGAGGACGCAGACGGGACTTGGTGGGGCGGCGGTTCCCGTGGCAGGGAAGGTCGGCGGATGACGGGGAAACGGGCAGAGACGGCCGATCCGGGGCGGAGGAGATTAGGGCCAGATCTAGATGGATCCGGGACAAAGGGACCCATTCCCGGTGATGGCGAGCTGGGAGGCAACGCTGCTCCTGCTTGAACAGAGAGAGAGGCCGAGAGGTGAGATGAGGGAGAGGAACGAAAGAGAGAGAGGGAGCGGGGCACGGGGAAGAAGAGGGTGGAGGAAGGAGCTCCGATGGCTCTGCTTGCTGCTGCTGGTGGTAGCCGGTGGAGCTCCTGCGAGGTCCGAGGCGGCTTGGTCGGGATCGGGCGTGGAGCGGCACCAAGGAAGGAGGGGGCTTGCGGCAGCTGCAGGGGGCAACTCCTGGACGTCGGATCTCCATCCAAGGGTCCAGATGGATGGATTTGGAGGTTGGGTGGTTGTGCACATCAAGGAAGGTGGAGAGTGGCGGCTGAGCGGGGAGGATCCCGAGGTGGGAGATGCCGGCGGCGGTGGGATGGGACAAGGTGGAGGATTTTTAGGGTTGTCCAAAAATGGACTAAGGCTGGACTATATATAGCAAGTGGGCTAGGTTTATGGGTATTTGGTCCCTCCGATCATAATCGGGCGGCCCGAGATAAATAGGTTAGGGAGTCGAAATAAGAAACCAAAGATGTTGTAGGGATGTTTGAGGATGATCCGGACCCATCGGTAATGACAGCCCGGTTCAGGTTCGGGGAAGTTTCGGACGCGCGCAAGGGGAGGTAGGTGGGTTGTGCCAACAGACAAAATGATCGCATGCAAGGGTGAGGTTGGTCTCAGAACGGTCAACGAAGAGAACGAGGAGAGATGGGAACTACGGATGGATTACAAGTTTTATGAAAACACGATGATGCAATGTGCATGATGCCATGCTGAATGCAACAAACAAATAAAAGACACAGCGAAAAAGAAAAACATGGAAGGCGTCTGGAGCATCGGTCTCGGGCTGTTACACATGCATTATACACGTAGCGAAATATTTTAATTGAACATAACATGGATTCAAAGTTTTGAACGGCATTTGTAGTAACTCATACAGTAAAACGGGACTAGACTCTCTTGTGTGGTGCGAATTGATTTCTTTTTGGTTTTTTCGTCGAGGAAAGTTTGAATTGATTTGGTACAGTACACTTTAGGCTTGTCCGGAAATTTCAACCTGCGCCTTGTTATCCCGAGATTTTAAGATATCTATTTGTCTTGTTGTGCTCCTCAAATTCCCTCCATCTCAACCCGCGCCTTGCTATCCCAAAATTACAACGCGCGCGAAAACTCCCACCTCCTGCGAAATCCTGACACGCGAAATTCCCGTGATACCCCTGAAACGAAAGAACCACCTAGTTCAAATCGGTGGGGCTACTTTCGTAACTTACCCCATATTTTGGACAAGCGCATCCCTAAGCCATGGTTCCCCCCTCCCATCCCCTCCCCCCCCCCATTCGTACACCGAGGCCGCAAAAACCTGCGAAGCCCCACACCCTCCTCCGTCCGCCACCCAGCCGGAGCCTCTTCCCCGACGACATCGTCCACTGCAACAGCTCGACGTCCCTCATCCACCGCACCGGATGAGGATCCGTCATCAATCTCGTCGTCCCGCCGGTTCAGCCACCCCGTCCTCCACCTCCAAGGAGCTGCCCCGATGTTCCCCTCGTCTTTCGCGCCACCTCCATTCCCACACTGCCGTCTTCACCTGCACCACCAGAAGAGCAGCACCATCACCGTTTCCTCGGATGAAGCTGATGCCTAATCGGCGCCACCAAAGAGGTTCTACACTAATTTCTGCATTTTCTTCTTGATTCGATCTCACGGTGATGCCGGCACTCGGTCCTGAGCCGCCATGGCGCGGCTCCATCTACGGCGGCGCTGCCGACCACTTCCTTTATGACGTCGCTCCCTCGGTGATGATGTCCACATCAGTAGGAGCTGCTGCTGCTTTGGCTCTCGCTCGCACTACTGCTCTACTCTTGCTCTTGGTCCCCTGCCTGGTCTGCTCTTGCTCTTGCTTGTGCTGCTGCTCTTGCTCTTTCTTGCGCTACTGCTCTACTCTTGCTCACGTTGCTGCTGCACGAGCAGCAGATCCTGCTCTCGCTCGAGCCCCTGCAGCTGCTACCCGAGATGCTGCTACATGACTAGCTACCTCGGCTCTCGCACACGCCGCTGCTCCGGGCGCTACTACTGCTTTTCTGCTACTAGTGCGTTCAGTTTCGACAGTAAAATTCAGTTTCGACAGCAAAATTCAGTTTCGACAGTAAAATTTAGTTTTGACAGTAAAATTCAGTTCCGACAGTTAAATTCAGTTTCGACAGTTAAGTTCAAGGATGAGCGGCTGATGTATTTTACATCTAGCACTTTGTGGTTATGTATTTTACATCATCTATTGGAGATGTTATTAGAATTCCACTCAGGTTAACATTGTCTCTCTTGTCCTGCTTCAGCCTCGCCGTCATATAACTCACCGGAGCTGCTCCAACGATGACACCCTCCATCACAGCGGAGTAGTACCCTCGGCTCCATCTCCAGACGCCTAAGATCTTATTCCCCTCCTCCGACAGCCACATCAGCCTGAGCATCCTCACCGACCAATCCAATGATGCTGAGATCGACATGGCTTCGCCAAAGAGGTTGTACACTTGTTGCATCGCTTTTTTACTCTACATGTTATATATATTGTCCACTGAGCACGCGTAGTAACATGAAATATCATTAGTTTCTCCTACTATATGGCAAGCTGTGAGGTACCAGGCAACTTAGCTATCCGTGATGGACTCTCTCGAAAGCCATCATTATTTATTTCTGCGCGTTTGAGCTGTGCATTTCCAGATGGGCCTGGGAGTTGAGCTAGTAGGGCAGTGGCCTGGGTCCAAAGTAGTAGAAGTAGCACAAAAACATTTTTGGAGTGTAGGCTTTTCCCTGTTCAAGCCTGCCTATTAGAATTGCCAGTGCTTGAAAGGAAAAGTGAAGAAAAAACATAGAAATTGGAAAGTTTCCTATGGTACTATTATTCATGCATTTGGTTCAAAGGAATGGAGCAAAGGAAAACTGTAGGATTTGTTCCTTTAGTGTCTCCTTGAAAGAAAAACCATAGGAATTTTAATATCCACTTGGCCTCCTTTTCAAATTCCTATTCATGAAGCACAAGACTAAGACATGGTAGCATAATAGCATTATAACTGTACATTTTCTTGTGGTTTGACTTAAGTTCACCATGCTTCTTTGCATTCCTGTGATCTTCCAATTTTTGTGAACCAAACACCTAGATTGACAGAAATCATGTGTTTTTAAATTCTCTGTTTTGCATATGCATTCCTATCATATTCCTGTGTATTTCCTATCCCTGCATTGCTAGAATCCTCCAATTCAAACAAGCCCTTACAGAATTAGTTCTGTTATAGATATGTGTCAAAGAAAACCTTGTGTGGTTTGTCCCGCTCCTGCTGCGCTGTGTTCCACCCTAGCTCAGCTGCTCCAACAACGGAAGGGTTCACCACAGCAGGGATCCGCCCTCCAGATTGTCTTTCACCGCCTCAGATCTTCTTCCCCGCCGCCGGCAGCCACGACAACTGCATTACCATCATCAACTGAGCAGATGACCTTGAGGACTACACGGGTCCGCAAGAGAGGTCGCACTCTTTCGTGTTTGCTTACGTTATGCATCGCTTAATATGATGACATGCTACTTTATCGTCCTGTTCACCGATTAGACTTCGAGTTAGGTCCAAACTAATGCTCAAACTTGAGTTTTTAAATGGTTGTGGGGTACATATTGGGGCAGCAATCAATACTATCTGTCTACTATCTGGTTAATCTCGGGTGTCTACTATGAGTTTCATATTGGGTGGAAACAAACATTAAAGGAGCCCTTATCTCCAGTCAAAAAAAAGGAGCCATTATCTGTATTTTTTAACTAAAGCTATTATCTGCCTGCTATCATTGGTTTTGGGTCTATCCACAGTTTGCTACCATCACTCTGGATTTGTGCATGCACTCCTTACATAATCTCACTATGTTTTATTCCTATGCATGTCAGTTATTGTACACAATGGTACTGACCATGTAGAGCAAAAGAGACGAGCCATGCGTGGCAATAAAATTTCATGCAGACGTCACTCCATGGTGGGCGCAAAAGCAACCCCCCCTCCCCCCATTCCAGACTGTAATCAAGAGGAAGATAACTGTTCAGAGGGGGGTTTAGAGGGAGCAGACCACTCCTATTTACCCTCTGAGGTATTTTGCTCTAACTTGGCATGCTGATGTTGGTCATATATTGCATATGGTGCCTTGCATTGCTTACTTTATACATAAAATATGTTCTGCTTAGTTTAGACATGCATTGTGTGAATGCCATCTGTTTAGTTTCTATATCATATATGTGAATCATGCAATGCCATCTTGTTTAGCCAGACATCATATATGTGAATTTTGCAATGCCATCCTGGTTAGCCAGTCATCTTATATGTGAATTATATCATGCCATCCTTTTTTTATTACGTATTAAATTTGTCAACAATGTTAGTACATTCAATTACTCTTCCTGTGCATCAGCCATTCGACACGGTCATGGAAAAATCTGGAGTGAAAACAAGGTCTTCAGAGCAGACAATGCTATCTGACGAAGCGCATGTCTTGTTGGTTACGGATAGCTCCTCAGAGGAAGATTCAGAGACAGATGACCAGTCCTATCCCCTCCCCCCCCCCCCCCCCCCGAGGTGCATGCTCTAACTTGGCAGAGTTATATTGCTCATATCGTGCATATGGTGTCTTGCATTGCCATGTCATTTACTTAGTTTAGACATGCTTTGTGTGAATGCAACATGTTTAGTGTCTAATTGCCATATATGTGAATTATGCAATGCCATCTTGTTGCAAGACATTATATATGTGAATTATGCAATGCTATCTTGTTGCAAGGCATTATATATGTGAATTATGCAATGCCATGTTGTTTAGCCAAGCATCATATATGTGAATTATATCATGCCATCCTTTTTTTGTATTACGTATTCCATTTGTCAACAATGTTTGTATATTCAACTACTCTTCCTGTGCATCAGCCATTTGAATTGGTGATGGAAAAATCTAGAGTGAAAACAAGGTCTTGAGAGCAGACAATGCTACCTGCTGAAGCAGATATCTTGCTTGTTACAGATAACTCCTCAGAGGAGGATTCAGAGACATATGACCAGTCCTGTTTTCCCCCTGAGGTGTATGCTCAAACTTGGCAGGGTTATATTACTCATATCATGCATATGTTGTCTTGCAATGCTTAGTTTTTACATCATATACATAATATTGAATGCCATCTGCTTAGTTGACACATCATATATGCGATTGCCCTCTGCTCACTTGCTTAGTATATAAATCATATATTTGAATTATATCATGCCATGATGTTTACATAGATAGCATGTATCTGAATTATGGCATGCCAACCCATTTTCTAAAGACATAATATAGTTATATCATCTCATCCTGTTTACATAGTCATCAAATTTTGAATTATGTCATTCTATCCGTGAATTATATCATGCCATCATGTTTCCATCGACGGCATGTATGTGAATTATGGCATGCCAACCACTTTAATAGACACATCGTACAGTTATATCATGTCATCCTGTTTACATAGTCATCATATTTTGAAGTATGTCATTCTATCCTGTTTAGTTAGCCATCATATATGTGAAATTGTGTCATGCTATCATGTTTAATTAGCCATCATATATGTGAAATTGTGTCCTGCTATCCTGTTTGGTTAGACAACATAAATGTGAATTATTTCATGCCCTGTTTTCTTCCCTACTATCCATTGCACCTGACTATCATACAATGTCTGTACATTCAATTACTTTTCTTGTTTATCAGCCATTTGAATTGGAGGGGGTGATGGCAGTATCTATGGGAGTAAAAACACGGTCTTTAGAAAAGATTGTGCTACCCGTCGATGCAGATAGAACCACGGTTGTACTTGCCCAAGAACTAGCCCCACCACACATAACCCAGACTCACGCAGATTGTACCCTTACCCAGTTGGACAGAGAACCAACTACACCCCTTCTAACCCCAACCCCAGCAGATAGTAACCCAGTTCCAGTTGACACAGCACCATCTCCACCACAGAGCACCCAAACACGAGCAGTTAGTAAGGCAACTGCAGTGCCCAAAGCACGAGGACCACCACTCCGAACCCCAAGTCAATGCTTAAAGAAGAAGAAGAATTGTTCTCAGGTCAGGTTCTGTAGCTATGGTTCATACTCCTTTGCTCTTGCATCACTGTATTTACTCATACCAACTAATTTCAAATTTGAAGGATGTAATTGAAACTCCAATGGCGCAACAGGTATGTTTTAAACCTGTTTCTTTAACTGTTTTGCTGTTGTAACTTGCTCTATGTTGATTTCAGTTTCAATTGAATAAACAGTTATGTTCTCATACCATGCACATTACAAGTGTTGTTAGTGATGTGTAGTTTCCCACACTTATATTCTGTCTATGCTGCTTTGTCTTACACAGATATGATTTGAACTGTCTCTATCTTGATTTGGCAACATAAACTAGAATGATATTGACCATACAGTGACCATACTACATAGATATATGTTTGTTTCATGTTGTTATCCTGTCCACCTTACTATTGAACTGGTTTACCAAAATGAGTTTCATATACAACATAGTAAACCTGTGATGTGTCTGCTTGTTTCTCTTTTAGAATGCGGACAAAATATTGGAGAAGAGTACCCCGTTATGCAATGGTAAAGGAAGTAATGCAGATAAGGTTCAAGATAGTGAGACATCCATGTTGGTCTCCAAGAAAGCTGATAAAAACTACCTTGAAGACAGTGAGACAACCCCAAAGTCCTGTCTTGATGTAGTGTTCGAGTTACTGGCCACTACTACTGGCACAAGCTCTTCGAACTCGCTGCCTGAATCAGTTCGGCTTCTTGAGTCTCAACTTCAAGTTGAAAGACATCGATCAGATGTGCTGCAACAAGAAGCCGAAGGACTGAGGAAGTCCCTGGAGAATTCAGATGCATACTTTCTGGTGCAACAGCAAGCACTGGAGGATTTAAGCACCAAACAAGAGAAAGCTAATAAGCTTGCTAAGCATCTTGCCAGCATGGTGGATACCCAGGATATTGTTTCTTGAGCTCTTGTGAAGTGGTTTCAGTTCTGGACTTGTTTTGCCGCGGCTTTTATTTGCACTGGTCGCCAACTTTGATAACCAGTGTATGTAATATGCTGCTTTGTTCCCCATATTTGCACTGGTGGTGAACTTTGATGCCCAGTGGTTGTAATATGTGTAATAGCCGTAATAGCCTAGCGTAAGTTGCTTGCTTATTTATTTCCTTGTTGTCTTGTTTATTTGTTTGCTTGTAGTTAGTGTAGTTCTTTTTTCGCGGTTTGCTAGTGGCCGCAATAACCTGTTTTTTAAAACTAGGCCACAATAACCATGGGCTACATACGGGTCGTAGAATCAATGGGCCTTCTACGGGTTGTATGATCGATTGGCCAAACATGGGCCAATAACGGACCGCATTATGGGCCGTAAATGGGCTAGAGTGGGAATCGTCCGTTCATGGGCCGACCATAACGGGCCGTTAATAGGATGATGAGTATAACAGGCTTGATTCTATCGACAGGCATAACAGGTCGTTAATGGGCCGTATTTGATGACACTATGAAAACGGCCCAACGGATTAACGGGCCATAAACGGGCCGACTTTAACCATGAGCTGAATTTGGCCCACAACCGAAACAGGCCAGTAACGAACCATAAGTAATCGAATGCTACAAATCAGCCCAAGAATAAATGGGCCTTAGAAGGACAAAAGATAACACGGGCTGGAAACGGCCCAATGGAATAATGGGCCGTTAATGGGTATAAAGCGATATATTGTTCATTATGGCCAGTTTCACCACGGGCCGTTAATGGGCCAAGAGTTACAAAGGGCCTCATATGGGCCGAAAGACGTCATGGGCCATACATGGGCCAAAAGTTACAACGGGCTGGAATCATATTGGACGGCCCAGATGACGCTACTGGGCCTAATTCGGATAGGCCATAATGGGTCGTGAGTTAGTGAGCTGTAAATGGGCTATATGTGAACAGGCCGTTAACAGGCTTTAAGTGGGCCGGGCCATTACCTTTTGACCAGGTCAAACGGGCTAACCTTTTGACCTGAATGGGCCACTGTTGGGCCGAGCCACGTGTCGACGTATCATAGGCGCGTCCCGTCCATTCGCTGGATGACATCTGTCCCAATGCTGAGCCAACACGTGGATCCGCCGGCGAATGAGAATTTTACACTGGAAAATCCCCATTGGTCCGGGCTATTAACGGGTTATCGGATCCAAACCGAAACCCTATAGATTAATGGGGACCCGTTATGGTGGATGCCATGTGTCGGTTACCCTTGACGAAAGCGTTTCCATGACGTGCCATTTATCGTCATGGAAGTGGACAGTTCTGTGATGATAATTTTGGTATTGTCATGTAACACTTCTACGACAGCACAGGTATGACTATCTTGATTCTATCATAAAATTGTCATGGATGTACATGCATGACAGAAAACGTGACCTACTATGACAAACACGTATCATCACGGAAGTGGTTTTTTTTGTACTGCGCTCCACCTCGCCGTCAAGGCAAGGAGCCATTACGGCCAGGTTATGAGTATGACCTACAACGCGACCTGGACGCTCGGGCAGGTCTAACAAGGTCCATTTACGGACCCAAATATAATCCTCCCATTAGACGGGATGGATACGAAGCCTGGTTAGACCGAAATGACAGAACTCGGGAACAACAACGAGTCCGGATGACAGATGATCTCCGATGCGACGTGGCCCAAGTCAGGGGCGCTGCTCATCCTCTGTGCTTCACAGATAGGGTGATGCAACACCAATTCCCGGAAGGATTCAAACCTTTAAATATTGAGCCATACGACGGGACAACAAATCCAGCCGTATGGATTGAATACTTTTTGCTACACATTCATATGGCACGAGGAAACGATCTCCACGCCATCAAGTATTTACCATTAAAGCTCAAGGGTCCAGCCAGACACTGGTTGAATAGCCTCCCCGAAGACTCCATAGGATGTTGGGAAGAGCTCAAGGATGCCTTTCGAGCCAACTTTCAGGGCACTTATGTCCGGCCTCCGGACGCCGATGACCTGAGCCACGTAATCCAACAGCCCGGAGAGTCAGCCCGGCAATTTTGGAATCGGTTTTTGACCAAGAAAAACTAGATCGTTGATTGTCTGAACGCCGAAGCTATTGCCGCCTTCAAGCATAGTATTCAAGATGAATGGCTAACACGTTAGCTCGGCCAGGACAAGCCGAGGACGATGGCATCGCTTACCTCCCTGATGACCCGCTTCTGCGTTGGAGAGGATAGTTGGCTGGCTCGTAGAAGCACCAACCCAGAAACCCTCGGCACCTCTGAAGTCCGGGACGGGAACGGAAAGCCACGGCACAACAAGAACAAACTTCGCCACAACGACGGTGAAGTCGACGAGATGGAAGTAAATGCCGGATTTCGTAATCCGAAGTCCGGGTCACGGAAAAAGCCTTATAAAGGCAACCAGGACGGACCAACCAAGTTGGATGCAATCTTGGACAGGCCTTGCCAGATCCATGGCACCCATGAGAAGCCCGCCAACCACACCAACTGTAACTGTTGCGTGATAAAATAAGCCGGCAAGCTCACGGCCGAGGACTCCGGCAGAAGTCCTCGGAGCGAGGACGGTGAGGAGCCCCGCAGGCCGAACAGTGGAGGCCAAAAACCCTTCCCTCCCGAGGTCAAGATGGTGAACATGATCTATGCCACCCATATACCAAGAAAGGAGAGGAAACGCGCGCTACGAGATGTATACGCGCTCGAGCCCATAGCGCCAAAATTTAACCCATGGTTGGCTTGCCCGATCACCTTCGATCGCAGGGACCGCCCGACCAGTATCCGTCATGGAGGATCGGCGGCCCTAGTACTCGACCCCATTGTTGATGGGTACCACCTCACAAGAGTCCTTATGGACGTAGGCAGCAATCTCAATCTGATTTACGCAGATATAGTGAGGAAAATGGGGATCGATCCGTCAAGGATCAAACCCAGTAAAACGACCTTTAATGGGGTCATTCTGGGAGTAGAGGCCCGATGCTCAAGCGCGGTGACTCTGGAAGTGGTATTTGGCTCACCAGATAACTTCCGCAGCGAAGACTTGATCTTCGATATTGCCCCGTTCCGTAGTGGCTACCATGCCCTCCTCGACCGAACGGTGTTTGCCAAATTCAACGTCGTCCAGCATTACGCATACCTCAAACTGAAGATGCCTGGTCCTTCAGGCGTCATAACGATCAACAACAAAATGGAGCACTCGCTCCGAACCAAGGAACATACTACGGCCCTGTCCGCCGAAGACCGAGCCGTCGCCAACGGGCCTAGGTGTCAGCCCGCCGTAAAGGCCAGAGATACAACTAAATGGGCCCGAGCCCGGTCCCCGACATGGGAGCCCGCCTGCGTTCGTCGCAAATAGGGACACGCACCCCATGGCACGCCCAACATAGTCACGCTCTACGTGCCTCGTCAACACAACTTCGTGCTCAAGATACCATGTGTAGCTGTGGGGCCTACATCAAACAACAACACCGCATGTTCGGCATAAAACCAAACTATGAGATTACCACGTCCTCGGACGGCAGCGGGTATGACGCCAGACTCGCCCTGCATCAAGTTGTGATGACACGGCTACCTCTCAAGGTTCCTGTTTAAGGCCCCCCTCTCCGGCATATGTTTTTCTACACGGACGTCCCTCCTCCCCTACCTTGCACAAGCAAAGGCGCAGACATGCAGCAGGGCACAGTTGAGGCTTCGACCCACGCATCAAGGCCCTGTGTAAACCTTTCCTCCGTAAAATTCTTTTTTTACTTATAATAAATGCCTCGGCAGTTTGAATTGTACGGATAGACGTCCCGAGCTTATGGAAAATAAAAACACCTTTTACGGTGTTCGGGCATCCGTATTGTCTAGCCTTTTTTCCCTTGTCCTTTTTCCGCTCTTCGAACAGCTTGGCATGCACACATTGTGTAACAAATACAAATTGGTTAATTGACCAAGAGCCTGATCTTTTCATCAGCTCCACGTACCAATTCTGGCACCACTTTTCATTGTGTGTTCGGCATCTCGGATATTGCACTATATGCATCGGTTCCGAACTATGTCTTGGGTCAATAGTTGGGTTGCCCGACTCCTGTGTTTAACTTCTTATGTTCCGCACGTTCGGCTAAGAAGGTAAAGGGAGAACCCCTGCGATTGTACTTCTGGCTAGCCCAGCTAAGCACCTCAGGGGATAAAGTCGAAAGCTGACCATCGTAGTAAGCGTGAACTGGTCGGCGATCCGATGACAAGTGTTAAACTCAAAAATCGTTGGCAATGTATCTGTGTCATACGCAGGGTTCGTCCTAGCACAAACCACATGATTACAAAGGCATGCCTCGGCCTCCCCCGTACATCACAAAAGCATTGGGGGCTAGTCATTAGCCCCTGCAGT
Organism: Thinopyrum elongatum; assembly: GCA_011799875.1. Lineage (NCBI taxonomy): Eukaryota > Viridiplantae > Streptophyta > Magnoliopsida > Poales > Poaceae > Thinopyrum > Thinopyrum elongatum. Next base: position 436,548,595 of record CM022299.1, read on the forward strand.
CAAGCTTCTATGGCTAAGTGAAAGCAATAAAGCCGCATAGTCCGATTGCCTAGTTTCTCTCACGCACTACCACCTTCGGGCACCGAGACGTCGGCTAAGGGTAATAATGCGGAGACGAAATACCCCTCGTATTATTCACTTGGGGGCTAAAGCCTACGACTGGTAACTTTCAGAATAAACAAACGGCCGCACAGGAGTCAAAATAAAATCACCACAGTATAAAACATACAAACGGGCCGCATTATAAAGCACAAGGTCCAGTTGACAACTTAATACAATCAGTCAATGATTACATCTTTGGAACACTGGCCCTCTATCGCTCGAGTACCATCCATAACTTGTGGGAAGTACAGTTCGGGGCGGCGATGCTCTTTTCCAAGTGACGGGGGACCAGTGGCCATGTCCATTGGCTTGATCTTAGGCCAATGAACCATGGTCTTCGCAAAGGCTAGCCTAGCTCCCTCAAGGCACGCAGAACGCTTCACTGCATCAATCCGGGGCCACGCGTCATGCAGCTTCTGCACCAGGCCAAAGTAGCTGCTCGGAATTGGCTCTGAGGGCCACAGCCAGACACAAAGGTCCTTCATGGCCAGCCCAGCCATCCAATGCAGCTCCATTAGCTGCTTCATCTGGTCGCTGAGGAGGGGAGGGTGTTCGGGCGCCTGGAACTGTGCCCAGAACAGCCGCCGCTCGGTGTCCCCTTCCCGCTTGGTGTAGTGCTCTGTCACATCTGCCACACTCCTTGGAAGCTCGGCGAAAACGCCTGCGAAGAGCCAGACCTGCATCAGCAATGCGAACCTGTTGCCGCCAAAAACACTCTGCGGTAAGTATGGCTTACCATCTGCGATCTGCCTCACTTGGTGGATCTCTTCGCGGGCACCCCGCACTTCGGTCCTAGTCTCCCGGAGCTCTTTTTCCACCTTGGATAGCTCGGAGGACTGCTCCTTCTGTTTCTGCTCAAGGTCCTAACATTTCGTTACGGCATCCTTGAGCTCCTGTTGCACTTTGGCCACACGAGCCTCGTGCTTCTCATTGGCGGTCTTCACCATCCCAAGTTTGGCCACCACCTTTTCGGCAGCCGCCTTCTTTTCGGCCGCCTTGGCCTCGGCCTTCTTCAGTGTGGCCTTGAGGCCCTCGACCTCCACAGCAGCAGCTGCAGTCACAAAAACACCATGGGCTCAGCATACAATCCGGCACATAGTTGTCCGGCAGTATTGACTATGCAATTCGATAGGGGCTTACCTTTGTAACACCCCCAGTGGTTAACTACAGTAATCACCCTTTTGATAATGCCAAGTCAGCATGATTAACAATGCATAATCATCTTTAACATCATATTGCTTTTCAACTCCTAAGTCAAAACCCAAATTTAAGTGAAAGTGGAAAATAAAAGTTGCCTGAACCTGAAAACTAAAATGTGCATCATGTTGCAAATATTCCCATAGCATTTATAAAAATGATTGCAACATTTGTTGGAATTGTAAAAGGACTCGAACAACAAGGAACAGCAGCAACATAACACTGTTTAATCCTTTTTCAATTTAAATAAAATCCAAACAAAAAGATATGGACCCCAAACCAATTTCTAGCAGTGACAGATAATGCACTGTAAATAATGGAGCAAGTCTCATATTTTACAAAAGTCTTTTGGAATAAAATAAAAGAGAAAACAGAAAAGGAAAATAAATAATATAAAAAAAAGGAAAAAAAGAAAAGCCCCCCCCCCCTGGGCCGGAGGCCAACAGGCCGGCCCACCAGCGCCCATAACCCCCCCTCACCCCAAACCCTAACCCCGAACACCCCCACTCTCCCCCCCCCCCGATCCCCCTCTCCTCCCTTCGCCCGCGCGCCTGACGGCGCCGCCCGACGCCGCGCCGCCTCGCCGCACGCCGTCCCGTCGCCGCCCTACGTCGCCTCCTCGACCCCGATGCGCCGCCTCCCCGCCGTCGCGTTCCCCTGCATCGGGCCTCCCCTTCAACGCGGGTGAGCAAACCCCCGTCGTGACCTCGCCGTTGTCGCGCCGCCCGCCGTGGTCCCGCTCGCCGGCCGTCCTCAGCGCGCGCCCACGAGCCGCGTCCACTCCCCGCGCCGCTCGCGCGCTGCTTCGCCCCGCGCCGCGCCTCCGCTCGCGCCGCCCGCTGTGCGCTGCCGCTCGCCCCCGCCTCCCCCTGCCGCGCCGCGTCACGCCGCGCTGCCCCGCCTTCGGCCACCGCCCCGCGCGCGCTGCCCGCGGCCCCGCTGCCGCCGCCCGCGCGCCCGTCGCCGCCCACCCCCGCGTCGCCGCGCCCCTGCCGGCGCTCGGGCACGCGCCCGTCGGGCGACGCCGCGCCCGCACCCGTCGCCCACGCCCGCTAACGTCCCTGGGCCACTGACCACGGGGCCCCACGCCCCTTTTTCCTAAATAATAAAAAGGGAAAATAATAACTAAATAAAAATAAAAATAATTAGTTAATTAAATAATTAATTAGTGAATTAATTAATTAGTCTAATTAATTAGTTAGTTTAATTAAGCAGTAATTAATTAACTTAACCCTAATGACTGCTGACATCAGCATGATGTCATGCTGATGCCATCAGTTACTATTCTGGATAATTCGAAATTAAATAATAAAAATAAATTCAGAAAATTAATAAAATCTTTAGAAAATCATATAAAATAATCCGTAGCTCAGATCGAAAAACTTTGAACATGAAAGTTGCTCAGAACGACGAGACGAATCTGAATACGCGGTCCGTTTGTCCGCCACACGTCTCTAACTATCCGAACATGGAACCGTTCCCCTCCGGTCATCTGTTTGACAAATGCCCGGATCCGGGAAAACATTCCCGGATGGATTCCTCCTTCCTCAGTGACATACAACCATATGTTAGGACACACCCGGCACTGCGTATTATCATGTCGTACTTTGTGTTGCTCAAGTTTGCTCTATATTTATACTGTTTCCTCCCCCTCTTCTCTCTCGGTAGACCCTGACACCGACGTCGTCCCCGAGATCGACGCAACTCAGGAGCCCGACGCCGTCGTTGACGATCCCTCTCTCTCTTGCCAGAGCAACCAGGCAAGCCCCCCCCCCTTTGATCATCCCGATATTGCCCATTCTATATTCTCATGCTTGCATTAGAATTTGCTACTGTTACTGTTTGCTCCTATTCTGATGCATAGCCTGTTTATTGTAACCTGCCATTGATACTTACCTGCTTATCCTAAACTGCTTAGTATAGGATGGGTAGAGACCCACTAGAGGACCCCACTTTGATCCTTGTTGCCCCGCTGGATTATCAGAAGACCCGATCAACGGGATTGAAGACCTGTGACTTTACTGCTGAACCTTGATAGAGACGGGTCGGCCCCGAAGGGGGACCCGAGGAAGTTACTTTTACTACAGGACTGAAGGGACAGGCGGTACCACCCAGTAGAGGTGGACCTGAGTTCCCGACAGTCTTTTACGAGACGGGTTGACCTGGATGGTGCCCGAGTGATGAATACGAGGCGCGGCCGGGCATTCTTAGCCCTTGCAGCAAGTCCTCGAGACGGGGCGACGGGGTCACATCTTTTGTGAGTCTCTGCTCGTTTTCCGCAAGCCCCTAGGCCACTTACGATTTGGATATTTGATCCGAGCAGGCCTCTGGTCTGATAGCACTAACCATCACGTGGGCTTAGTATGGGCGTTCTGCATCGTAGCATCAGCCGAAAGTTCTGTCAGACGTCCAGTTCAGCATTGCGGCCGGGATGGACCGGCGCCCCCCTGGTGCCTGGCTTCCCCCTGCACGCAACGACTCGGAGTGCACAGGGCGATGGCCCAAGACCTCTGAGCGCTTAGGATGTAGACCGACGGGGACCTCTCTGCTGAGCTGTAGGTCGGGTTGCGATGTGTTGTTTGGCCGAGGCCGGGCATGACCCAGGAAAGTGTGTCCGGCCGGAGTTAAGCGAGCGTGATGGGTAAGTTGGTGCACCCCTGCAGGGAAGAACACTTCTATCGATAGCCGGTCCTACGGTAAAGGACACTCGGAGTTGTATCCCGAATCGGTACAACTAGAACTGGTTACCCGTGATGATACCTGGATATGTGGCTCTGGGATTGCTTCTCGTAGGGAGTCGAGAAGGGATCTCAGGACGAGGTTTGATGACTTTATGGCTCTGGGATTGCTTTCTCGCAGGGAGTCGAGAAAGGATCTCTGGGTGAGGTTGATAGTATTACTGCTACATTATATGGTATTGTTCTACTCTCTCCTATTGCTGCAAGACCGTTGAAGATGCTAGTCTTCGATAGGACTAGGCCCTCCTCTCTATTCTGGCATTTCTGCAGCCCAGTCCACATATACAGCCTCCCTTTGATAATGTTGCATATGTAGTGTAGATCCTTGCTTGCTGAGTACTTCAGAGTACTCACGGTTGCTTTGCTTTCTTTTCCCCCATGTCAGTTCGTCGTGACCAGATGACGGAGCCGCTGAGACAGCTACCCCCGCCGACGTTCGACTACTACTACTACCCCGAGGATGGCTTCTGCTACGAGTTGGCTGTCGACCAGGAGTAGGTTCGGAGGGTCCCAGGCAGGAGGCCTACGCCTTTCGATCGTAGTGTTTTATTTTGCCCCGCCTTTCTAAAGGCCTTTCTGTTTCTCTTTTATATCTGTACTCAGATATCTGATGCTTCCGCTGACGCTTGTATGCCATCGAGCTATGTATTCGAGCCCTCGAGGCCCTGGCTTGTAATATAAAGCTTGTATGACTTTATTTATGTTTTAGAGTTGTGTTGTGATATCTTCCCGTGAGTCCTTAGGCTTGATCGTGTGCATTTGCGTGTATGATTAGCGCGCGATCGGGCCGGGGGCGTCACAACCTTGCGCCTCATCAAGCCGCTTGTTGACAAGGTCAAGCTCTGCATCGGAGCATTTCAGCTTCCGATCCATCTCCTCCAGCGCCACGGCATTAGAAGCCACCGCCAAGGACGATGCCTGCAATATCAAATCAATCATGACGCCTCAGCTCCTGCCTTAGCGATATTTGATCCTCTGTGAGGTTTTTTGCAATCCTCATAGAGTCTCGGGGGCTGTTATGCACAAGGCCTGCTCAAACTCCAGTTAAAAGCTAAATCCATTCTGCGGGGAAAGAACATTACTTGACTCACCTCGAAGCCTGTTAAAAGGCCTTTGACAGCATCGCTCAGTCCGGTGTTGACGGACCGAACACCTTGTAGAACCGCGCCCATAAGGGTGCGGTGTTCAGCGACGATGATGGAGCTGTTCATCAACTCCTCCATCGCATCCGGCTAGCCTACCGCCACACGGTTATCCGGTGCAGGCGGCGGGATCTCGGCTCCCCCTCCACCAGAAGGCGGGATCGGCACCTCTGAGGGCCTTTGGGGCTCCGGTGCGGCTGGTTGGGAGGGCCCGGATGGTTCGGACTCCCCTCCCGTGTCCACCAGGAGGGACGCATCCTCCTGGTCTTTGGTGACCGAGGCATCGGCCTTGGCCATGATCTTGTCACCACCCTCCCCTATGTTCGGACGGGAAGGGATCCTTCAGGACAGCACCTCCCCGGTCTCTTCAGGAACCAGGGGAGGAGCGGAGCACGACGCAGATCCGCTGTCCACTAACTCAGCGGGGGGAAAGGTCCCCCCCCCCCCCCCGAGGTTGGCTCGGCAGGGTGGCCGTGCGGCGGGCTGTTATATCACGCGATCAGCTTCCATCAGTAAAGGACTAGTAGAAACAAAGTGAGTAAGAAATTTCGAGGTTCATACCTCGTGGCGGGGGCTTGACCCTAAGGTCCTTCTCTGGGACCTCTTTAGATGCCGCGAACTCCTCATCAGAGTCCGAACTATCGGGCAGGACCAACTTGGGTCTGCACTGCCTCTTCTGGGCCCGAGGAGGTTGCTCCTCCTCGGCGTCCTCGGACGCCGCCCTCTTCTTGGAGTGGGAGGAGGCGCTTTCCTCCTCATCTTCTTTCTCCTCCCCGTCTTGGGCAGACGGGGCCGCAGCGTCTCCGGCCTTGGTGTCCAGATGACCTCTTCGACGGAGGCCTTCCCTGGCCTTTGGCTGATCTTTCTTCTTCTTTCCCTTCCTCTCCGGTGCCTCTTAAGGCGCCACGACCAACAGCTCCTCCAGTTGAGCTGTTCGGGGCTCTTCGGGCAGCGGAGCCGGGCTGTTGATCTTCTTGGCCTTCTCGAGCCAGCCCTTTAGAGGCAACAAAAAGAAACTTAGAATGGACTTTGCACTGTGCGAGCGGCAGCACATGAAACAGGCAAAAGCTTAATTACCTTCTTCGGGGGAGTGTTGGCGTCGAGGCTGATGTCTTCTTCCTCGGTCGGCCATTCCTTATGGGGCTTAAACAGCAACTTCCACATCTTGTCGTGGGTGGTGCCGAAGAAGTACTACATGGTGGTCGGGTCCTCGGTCTTGTAGGCCCACATCAGAGCAGCCCTCTGCTGACAGGGGAGGAGGCGGTGACCGAGCATTATCTGGACCACATTGGTCAGCTTAGCACCGGTCTCCATCATGTTGGAGATGCGTTTTTGCAGCATCTTCACCTCGTCGGTGGACCCCCAATTAAGACCTTTCCTGGTCCACGAGGTTAATCTCACGGGGGGTCCGGATCTGAATTCGGGAGCCGCCGCCCAGGCCACCTCCCGTGGTTCTGTGATATAGAACCATTCCTTCTGCCAAATCTTGACAGTCTCGATGAATATGGCTTCTGGCCATTGAACTCGGGTGAGCTTGCTGATCATCGCTCCACCACAGTCCGCTAGGGCGCCGCTAACTACCTTCGGCTTGACGTTGAACACCTTCAGCCACAGGCCGAAATGCGGATGAACTCACAGAAGGGCCTCGCAGATGGTGATGAAGGCCGAAATGTGGAGGAGGGAGTTGGGGGCTAGATCATGGAAATCTAGCCCATAAAAGAACATCAACCCCCGAACGAAGGGGTGCAGCGGGAATCCCAGTGCCCGGATGAAGTGGGGAAGGAAACCCATCCTCTCGCCTGGCTTGGGCGTGGGGATGACCTGGCCCTCCTTGGGGGCCCGATGAGCGACGTCGGCCGACAAGTAGCCGGCTCGCTTCAGCTCTTCAATGTCGCTGTTGGTGACGATGGAGGCCTCCCACTTGCCGTTGGCACTAGATCCGGCCATGGCCGAAGCTGGGAAGGGACTCTCTGTAGGAGGGAAAGGCAGGGCGCTGGAGCTCTGGCGATGGGAAAAGTGACAGCAAGAGGTGGAAGAAGGCATAGGCTGGTAACTGCAGCTATTCCCCTTTTATGGGCCATGGAGAGGCCAAGGGTTCCTTTATCCACGCCGCGGGCCTCTCCACTTCCCGATATACTCGTGATGTTATGCGCGGGTGAGTTGATCGAAATCATTGATCATGTCCCCTAAAAGGCGGGGCACAATCTCCACCTTGATGAGACATGCCAATGGAGGGGCGGCCTTGAACTGCGTATCGAGAACTTCCAGCCGTTCGGTGTTATGACCAGACGCGACCCTCCATCAAAAAGTTGTCAGGCGAGGGCACTATTCACATTGGAACACTTTGGCCTTCAGGGCTAAGCAAAGCCGATGCTCCAGATGCCAGACACTACTCAACTCCGAACATGCACAGGACAAAATGGAGAACTCGCCTCGTAAGCCGAAGACTACGGGATATGCGGATGCCGATCACAAACCCTGGCATTGGAGGCTAGTTTGGGGGCTACTAAGGGAGTCCTGGATTAAGGGGTCCTTGGGCCGCCAACCCGTTGCTTATGGGCCGGACTGATGGGCTATTATGAAGCCGAGCTAGGGCGTGGACCCGTAACCGGATAGGAGATCTTCGGAGCCTTGGTGTGCCCTCCAAGTCAAGATTTAGCACGATCTTTCCTTTGTTGTAACCGACCGCATGTAACCCTAACCCTACCGTTGTCTATATAAACCAGAGGGTTTTAGTCTTTAGGGCTAGAGCAACATCCAATACCCCATCAACCTAGGGTTTAGCTCGCCTGATGCCGAGGTAGATTGACTCTGTAATCATACCATACACATCAAATACAATCAAGCAAGACGTAGGGTTTTACCTCCTAGAGAGGGCCCGAACCTGGGTAAACACCGTGTTCTTAGTCCCTTGTTCCCCATTGATCCTAGATCCACAGCTCGGGACCCCCTACCCGAGATCCGCCGGTTTTGACACCGACACCTACCTATTATGGCATTTCCATAGCCATTCAGAGATATATTGTCGTGCAACTTCCACTGTTTCGTTATTATGACACACATTATCATTGTCATATTGCTTTGCATGATCATATAGCTGACATAGTATTTGTGGCCCAGCCATCATTCATCATTTTTTATACATGTTACGCTAGACCATTGCACATCCCGGTACACTACCAGAGGCATTCATATAGAGTCGTATTTTGTTCTAGTATCGAGTTGTAAGTAAATAGAAGTGTGATGATCATCATTATTCATTATTAGAGCATTGTCCCAATAAGGGAAAAAAGAGGGCACAAAAAAATGAGAGAAAAAGAGAGAAGGGGCAATGTTACTATCTTTTTCTACACTTGTGCTTCAAAGTAGCACCATGATTTTCATATAGGTGTCTCCTATGTAGTCACTTTCATATACTAGTGGGATTTTTTCATTATAGAACTTGGCTTGTATATTCCGATGATGGGCTTCCTCAAATGCTCGAGGTTTTCTAGAGCAAGCAAGTTGGATGCACACCCACTTAGTTTCAGTTTGAGCTTTCATACACTTATAGCTCTTAGTGCATCTGTTGTATGGAAATCCCTACTCCTTGCATTGACATTAATTGATGGGCATCTTCATAGCCCGTTGATTAGCCTCGTCGATGTGAAACTTTCTCCTTTTTTTGTTTTCTCCATATTAATCTCTACCACCGTATTCTATTCCACCCATAGTGCTATATCCATGGCTTAAGCTCATGTATTGCATGGGGGTTGAAAAAGATGAAGCGCGTTCAAAAGTATGAACCAATTGCTCGGCTTGTCATCAGGGTTGTGCATGATAAATACTTTATCTTAAGAATATGGAGCATGACAAGGCTATATGATTTTGTAGGGATAGCGTTATTTAGCATTTTTATTTTGAAAGACATGATTGTTTGTTGGTATGCCTGAGTATTGATGTCTTTATGTCAAATTATAGACTATTGCTTTGAATCATTTGGATCTAAATATTCATACCATAAAAGAAAGATTACATGATGAACATGTTAGGTAGCATTCCACATCAAAAATTCTGTTTTTATCATTTACCTACTCGAGAACGAGCAGGAATAAAGCTTGGGGATGCTTGATATGTCTCCAACGTATCTATAATTTTTTATTGTTTCATGCTATTATAGAATCAATCTTGGATGTTTTATATGTAATTATATGCAATCATATATCATTTTTTGGGACTAACCTATTAACCTAGTGCCAAGTGTCAGTTGTTATTTATTGCCTGTTTTTGGTTTTCCAGGAAATCAGTACCAAACGAAGTCCAAACGGTACAAAACTTTTTGATGATTTTTTTCTAGAGAAGAGAGACCCTTGAAGCTTAGGGAGGAGACTAGAAGGCAAACGAGGAGACGGCAAGGCAACAGGGCGCGCCCTGATGCCTTGTGGGCCCCTCGTGGCTTCGTCTGACCTAATTCCACCTCTATAAATTCTCTAAAATCGGGAAACCAACAGAGAGCCACCCAAAATATTTTTTCCGTCGCCACAAGTTTCTGTTCTTCTACGATCCCATCTGGAGGCCTTCTCCAGTACTCTGCCGGAGGGGGAATCGATCACGGAGGGCTTCTACATCAACCTTGCTACCCTTCTGATGATGTGTGAGTAGTTTACCATAGACCTATGGGTCCATAGCTAGTAGCTAGATGGCTTCTTCTCTCTCTTTGATCTTCAATACAATGTTCTTCTCGATGTTCTTGGAGATCTATTCGATGTAATATTCTTTTGTGGTGTGTCTATTGGGATCCGATGAATTGTGGGTTTACGTTCAGATTATTCATGAGAAATATTTGAGTCTTTTCTGAATTATTTTATGCATGATTAAGATAGCTTTGTATTTCTCTCCGATCTATCTGTTTGGTTTGGCCAACTAGATTGATTTATCTTGTAATGAGAGAGGTGCTTTGTAATGGGTTCAATCTTGCAGTGATCTATATCCCAGTGACAAAAGGGGACAAGACACATATTTTTATTGTTGCCATTAAGAAGAAAACGACGGGTTTTATTCATATTGATTGGATTTACTTTGTCTACATCATGTCATCTTGCTTAAGGCGTTACTTCATTTTTCATAAACTTAATACTCTAGATGCATGTTGGATAGCGGTCGATGGGTGGAGTAATAGTAGTAGATGCAGGCAGGAGTCGGTCTACTTGTCTCGGACGTGATGCCTATATACATGATCATTGTCTTGAATATCGTCATAACTATGTGTTTTTCTATCAATTGCCCAACAGTAATTTATTTATCCACCGTATGCTTTTTGTTCGAGAGAGAAGCCTCTAGTGAAAACTATGGCCCCAGGTCTCCTTTTATCATATATTAAATCCAAAAATACCTTGCTGCAATTTATTTACCGTTATTTTATTTTATCTATCTATCACTATCAGATTTGATCCGTGCAAATAACCGCCAAGGGGATTGACAACCCCCTTAACCGCGTTGGGTGTAAGTATTTGCTCTTTTGTGTGTAGGTGTTGCTAACAAGGTTTCGCGTGGTTCTCCTACTGGATTGATAACCATGGTTCTTAACAGAGGGAAATACTTATCTCTACTGTATTGTATCATCCTCTGCTCTTCGAGGAAATCCCAACGCAGCTCACAAGTAGCAACCACTCAGACAAGATAAACGGTACCTCCACACACACAAACAAATGTTTGCACCCAGCGACAGCAAGAGGGTTATCAATCCCCTTGTTCTCGCCAAATGCAAGGATTAAATCTGATAGTGGTAGCTAGATAAAATAAAAGTAAATAAATTACAGCAAGTATTTTTAGGGTTTTAGTAAATATAAAGTTAATGGACCCGAGGGCTATAGTGTTCACTAGAGACATCTCTCTCATGAGCATAATAACAGTGGGTAGACAAATTACTGTTGGGCAATTGATAGAATAGCGCATAGTTATGATGATTCTTCATGTCATGATCAATATATAGGCATTACATCCGAGACAAGTAGACCGTCTGTCAGCATCTACTACTATTACTCCACCCCTCGACCGCTATCCAGCATGCATCTTAAGGTATTAAGTTCATAACAAATAGAGTAATGATTGAAGCATGATGACATAATGTAGACAAAGCAAGATCAAATAATATGTTCGAGCCCCATCGTTTTCCCATTAGTAGCAACAGCACAAATACGTGCCATGCAACTCCTCCTGTCATAGAGTAAGGTCATCGCAAGATTGAACCTACTACCAAGCACCTCTCCCACTGAAGATAAATCAATATAATTGGCCAAAAGAGATAGATAGATCAGAGAGAAATACAAGGCTATAAATCACACATATATAAATCCCAGAAAATACTCAAATACTTTTGATGAATAATCTGATCATAAACCCACAATTCATCGGATGCCAACAAACACAGCGCAAAAGTACATCGAATAGGTCTCCGAAGAGATCATTGTATTGAAGATCGAAGAGAGAGAGAGAGAGAGAGAGAGAGAGAGAGAGAGAGAGAGAGAGAGAGAGAGAAATCTAGCTACTGCTATGGACCCGTAGGTCCTGTGGGAACTACTCACACATAATCAGGGAGGCAGCAAGGTTGATGAAGATGGCCTCCGTGATGGATTCCCCCTCCGGCAGAGTACCGATGGAGGCCTCCAGATGGGATCGCGAAAGAATAGAGGCTTCTGGCGGCGGTAAAATTGTTTTGGGTCTCGTTTGGGGGTTTATCGATTTTAGGGAATTTACAGCGCTGGAATTAGGTCAAACAGAGCCACGTGGGACCCACAAGCTCACAGGGCGCCCCCTCGAGGGGGCGCCCCCTGAGCTTGTGCCTCCCTCGATCATCGTATGGTACTCCCCCGAAGCTTCTAGGGTCTCTTCTGGTCCAGAAAAAAACACCGTAAAGTTTCATCGTGTTTGAGCTTCGGTTGGTATGGTTTTTCTGCGAAACAAAGAAATAGGCAAAAACGGTGCGAAACAAAGAAATAAGCAAAAACGGTGGTTTTTCTGCAAAATCGATCCGAGCCAGTCTTGGGGTTGGGACCGACGATCTTGGGAATGGAGCTGGCCTTAGGTTTGGCGGCGGTCGTGGTGTTCCTGTCCCCCAGCCAGTGCTGCATGTGCACCCCGATGGCGTCCAGGTACATGGCGCTCCGGCCGTGGAAGCCGACCACCTTCCCCTGCGTCGTGGCGGAGGTGAAGTAGGTCCCGACCTCGTCGACATGCCACCGCCCATTGGGTCCGGGCCGGTGCCATTGTCGTCGGAGCAGGGGAAAATGCGCCGCCACCCCTCGGTGTCGAACTCCTTCTCCGTGTCGCCGCCGTCCCTCCTTGTTCCTCGTCGTCGGAGATGACGATGACCTCGCCGTCGACCGACCGCTCCGTGAAGATGGCCCACTCCGCCTCACAAGCTCGGGTTACTGGCGTTGGAGGTCCGCCATGTACTCCTCGGTGATGGCCTCCGCCGCGAGGCGCTCCCCCGCCTCCCGGTCCTCCCGAGCCATAGCCGAGGTCACCACATTCGGCGCCGACAGGACGAGGTGAACCGGCGCCGTCCCAAATGAGAAGTTGAGACGCGCCGCCGCGCCGTGGAGCCGGACCTGCCGCCGGTCGTATTCGATCGCGTCGAGCTCCGCCGTGTGGAACGACCCGATCCACTTTTTGGTGTGGGTCTCGCGGCCGATGATCTCTGCCACCCACGTCCCCTACGCTCATTGGCGGACTCCGAGGTATTTTCTTTGCGACTCCCAATGCAGTGGGATGTCAGGGAAGTTGGTGATGCGGTGGACGGTGGCCGCATCGACGGGGCGGCGGCGGCTTGAGGACACGTCGCTTGAAGACGAACTGCGGGCATGGCGGTGCGGATCCGCGCTGCGGATCGGCGGCGTGCATCGCCGGCGATGGGATCCGTCCATTGGGAGGTGGGGTCGTCGAGGAACAGCGGGGGGAGTCGCCGGCGACGGGGTGGGGGGAGAAGAGGCAGAGAAGGCGGAGAGGAAGAGAAGGCGAAGTGGTTTTTTTTTACTCAACCGTTGAGCGGTGGAGTAAAAATAGGAAGGTGAGGCGCGGCTGAGAATAATTTATCCTTCGCTAACGCCGATTGGGGATCGGCTAGGTCCTGATTAGAGAAGTAAAACCGGATTTTTACTCTTTTACCGGTTATTGGGGATCGGTTAAAGTTGCCCTTAGTATCGTGGAGTTCACATTTTTTTATGAATTATAAGAGCGTTTAGATCACTAAAATAGTTTTATATTTTTTTACGCAATGAGTATTTTGCAATTGTTTAAAATGTATTATGTGACGGAAGATCATGTCACTGCACTACTTATCCCCCAGGAGTGCAAGAGAAGGTTTGCGAGCTACATATGTCATGATCATGTCATCTGATCTTGATGCTCGTTTGCAACAGTAGTATGAGCTCTCCCTTTTAACTAGTCTTCTGATACTCTGATCCCGGTTGCCATAACACACCCCAACCGGCTTATACCTCTGCCGACTGTCTTCGATACAAGATGCTCTCTCTAGTGTCAAAAAACCGTTTTACATTATGGTACAGAGGGAGTAGTAACAAAGACCACACATTCACACCACCATTCCCCGGTTGAAAGAAAAACGCAAAAACACTCTCCTGCAAACTGAAATGGTAGGCGAAGCGAACTCAAAAGAGATACTTGGAGACGTAGTACTTGGTGGTAGAACCAGCCCTGGGGTTATCTGAGCCAGTCTTGGGGTTGGGACCGACGATCTTGGGAATGGAGCTGGCCTTAGGTTTGGCGGCGGTAGCAGTGTTCCTGTCCCCCAGCCAGTGCTGCATGTGCACCCCGATGGCGTCCAGGTACATGGCGCTCCGGCCGTGGAAGCCGACCACCTTCCCCTGCGTCGTGGCGGAGGTGAAGTAGGTCCCGACCTCGTCGCCGAACGGCCCGTACTTGCCCCGGCTGCTCACGACGGTGATGGACCTCAGTACCCTGGGCCCTTCCCCCACGCAGGTGTTGTAGTAGCCGTATATGCAGGTCACCACCTCGTGTGGGTAGTCCAGCTTGATCTGCACATACATTCGATCAAATGATGATTAGCAAAGTGTAATCTGCAAAAGAGATGGCTAATTGGTCGAGTCGGCTGTGCTCTGCTCACCCTGTGTGTGATCTGACCACCGTTGCCGTGCCTGGTAGACCAGACGGACTGCCCGCTCCTGTCATACTCGATCTGTATGGACCCGATGAAATCGTCTCTGGTTACGTAGATCTGCTTGATGCCCGTGTAGACGCCATCGTCCCACGGCTTGCCCCCCTCCCCTCCCCACGGCCCGGGCCCTATCGGTATCGGTTCTTTCACCACGCCGTACGTAACCTGCAAGATGAACCCTCCACAATCATAGACACATTCTTACCTCAGTGGTATACCAAACAATTTTCACTCGAGAAATCGACTTGACTTTACCTCGTCCCCGACCTCCCTCATCGGCAGTGCAAGCATGTCGCCCAACGGGGTCGTCCCGGCGGATTTCTCCGACAGCACCTTGCCTTCCAGGACATGAACCCCGATGCTGTCGACGTACCACGCTCCCCTGCCGTGGAACCCCACGATCCTCCCTTCCGTCAGGCAGCTGGAGAAGAAGGTGCCGGTCTCGTCCCCGAACGGCCCGTGGCTCTTCTTCGTCGTGTGGAAGGTGATGGACTTGATCGCCGTCGGGCCCATGATCATCGTCGGCCCGAAGTACCCGGTGACGTGCGTCAGGATCTCCGTCGGGAAGTCGAATATGATCTGCCCAAACGAAATTCCCATTTCACAAAAGTCTGAAACCCATCCATGCTCTGAAACTGAAGCTCAGAACTCTCAAGAGGAAATTTTGTTTACCTTCTCCGGTCTCGCCGCCCCGCTGGAGCCGCGCTTGTCGCCCCAGATCGCCTGCCCGTTGCGGTCGTAGAGGACCTTCATGGAGGATATCCCCAGCCCCCGCGTTATGTTGATCTGCCGGACGCCGGTGAATATGCCGTCGTCGAATATGGTGCCGCCGGTGCCGCCCCACGGGCCGAACCTCACCGGAGTGCTTATGGTCATGGTCCCGTTGTCCGAGATGAAGCTAGGGAATGACACCATCTGTGGAGCAAGATGTTACAAGAAATGGATGTTAAATAACTTGATTGCAGATATCACTTATACAGTACAGACTGTGATAGAATACAAGGCTTTAGTTTGCCTGGATGAATCACCTTGTTTGAGAGGGTCGCAATGCGTGATGGATTAGGATTCTGGTCCTTTGCAAGAACCATTTCATACCCAGCATTGCCATCCGCGTACCTATGGCCGTTTCTGTCGACGGACCTCGTTATGCTCCGGAGCGCCGACGGAGCGTCGGAAGGATTTGGACCCTTCCCGCTTAAGCTTGCAAGGCTCTGTGGAACACGAAAAATAAGAAATGGGCTTTTCCAAAACGCACAGAACAATTCTGAAACAGTTCTATTGTCCAAAACACACAAAACAATTCTCAAACAGTTCTATTCTACCTAGAAATTTATGATGTTCAGAATTTTTTTCTTGCAGATACTAGTTCATACAGTACTGATGAAGTGATTTTGATGTCATGAACTAGAACCAACGAAACTGTTCAAATGTTAATGACGTGATCGAATGCTACCTAGTTAACTTGCCAATTTCGGTCATGAACAAGTGCAAGATTAATGCTACCGCGGTATTCTGAATCGACATCCCTGAAGAACACAAGCATGCTACTGACTACTTGGCAGTTATGTCTTTCCAACCAAACACAAGTGCAACTAAGAACCTTCATTCCTCAAACAGAAAAGAAGCTCCATTCCTCTTGCAGACAAAACAGGGAGGCAAACGTGCAGAAACATACAGTACAAGCTAGCTAGTGATCACGAAGAGATTGTGGTACCATGTTCCGCTGTCCAAACAAAGCCCAGAAGCGCCTAGAAGGTAGAGAGTTTTACAGACGGCCACGCCAGAACAGGGGAGCGCCTGCTGCAGTGCTGCTAGCGATCAGCTTGGTAGTCTGACAGGAAGCAGGGGCGTGTCTACCTATTTATAATACAGAAGAGTTATAAGTACAAGGGATGTCAAATGGAGTACACCACGATGCTCAGCGACAACGCCGTTCACGAGCGAGGGCACCCAGGCGAGAGCTGGAGGGAAAGCAACACGGCGCTCTGCTAACGGCTCGAGACGCCCGGCCCGGGGTCGAGCTAGAAGAGGGCGGGCAGAACTGGATTCGCTGACCATTGCCGTATTATTCTGATCACGAGGAGACGAAAGGGGGACGATTTATTGGATTGACACCAGCTGTGATTCCTCGAATTCACGGTGCAAAACTAAAGAGAAGAGGCCGCCACTCCTGCTGCCCCCCCTCTCTTTATTTCGATTCTTCAAGAATGTTTCGCCGCTTTCTTTCACCTGTAGCGTGCATCACGATGATGCAGAGGCCGAGGCCTTCCCCTTTTCAAGATAAGAAAAAGGCGTGGCTAGGTCTCAGTCGACTGAGACATAATCAAGTCTAGGTCAAGTGATATAGCATGTAAGAAGAAAAAAGAAAAACTAAAAAGAATTTTTTGCATGAATCTACATGCAAAATCAAAGGAAAATACTACCGACTGAGACATAACGAGACTTAACAAAACTGATAAGAAAAACCTCGTCGCTACGTGTCGGACGTCCGACAACGCCACTGGCTCGGACAACTCACGTGGTGGCCACCGTATGAGTTTGTGCGTGTAAACACGTGTTTTGTTCTCACCACTCATATTCCACACATGCGGGTGCATTTCACTATGATCTCACCGAGATTCATGGATTTAGCAACGGTTTCCATTAGCGGTTCCTTTTGCTTTAAAAGCAACGAAATGAAACAGCTGCAATCTATTAATACACCACATTAACAAGACTCAGCAAAGCGTTTGTTTGTTGCTCCCAGAAACCGCCACCCTCCTTTAAAATGTTGCAGGTAGAAATGTGAAATAACCTCATTCTCGATCCTCCTACTCGCTGCAAGGCACGTCACGTCAAGCATGGCACCCAAGGAATTACTCATCTCCGTCACCCTCCTCTTCCTTCTCCTCCGAGCTGACACCGCGAACCTCCGGCACGAGAACGTCATCGACCGGTGCTGGCGCGGCCAGCCTAACTGGGACACCGACCGGCAGCGGCTCGCCATGTGCTCCGTCGGCTTCGCCGGGAAGATGCGGCAGAACCGCGGCCGTGGGGTGACCGCGTACACGGTCACCGACCCGGGCGACGACCCCGTGCGGCCCAGCCCCGGCACGCTGCGGTACGGCGCGACGGTGCTGCCGGGTAAGGTCTGGATCACCTTCCAGCCGGGCAGCATGCACATCAGGCTGGCGCAGCCGCTCTTCGTCAAGAGCTTCACGGCGATCGACGGCCGGGGCGCCGACGTGCACGTCGCGGGAGGCGCCGGCATCGTGCTCTACGAGGTGAGCAACGTGGTCATCCACGGGCTCCACGTGCACGGCGTCCGCGTGCAGCCCCCCGGGCAGGTCGTCCGGCCCGGCGGCGCCGTGCAGAACGTGGACGCCGGCGACGGCGACGCCATCCGGCTGCTGTCCAGCTCCAAGGTGTGGATCGACCACAACACGCTGGCGCGGTGCGAGGACGGCCTCCTCGACGTGACGCTCGGGTCCACGGACGTGACCGTCTCCAACAACTGGTTCCACGACCACGACAAGGTCATGCTGCTGGGCCACGACGACCAGCACGTCGCCGACCGCCGGATGCGGGTCACCGTGGCGTTCAACCGCTTCGGCCCCAACGTGAACCAGCGCATGCCGAGGATCAGGCACGGCTACGCCCACGTCGTCAACAACTTCTACGACGGGTGGAGGGAATACGCCATTGGAGGGAGCATGGGGCCGACTGTCAAGAGCCAGGGCAACCTGTTCATCGCCTCCACACGGGACAGTGCCAATGTTGGTGCCTGATTTTTATTTTTTTTTAAAGATGATTTTGAGAACTGTGCCGTTTGAATTGCCAGAGCTCGCCTTCTGATCTTGGTATATTCTTTGCAGGTGACGAGAAGGATGCCGGTCGGACATGCCGCCGGGACGGACTGGCATTGGCACTCCAGTGGGGACTCGTTTGAGAACGGCGCCGTCTTCAAGCAGACGGGCAGCACGGTGCGCCCGAATTACAACAGGCACCAGGCGTTCCCGGCGGCAAACTCCAGCGAAGTGAGATCGCTGACCAAGGACGCCGGTGCTCTGAGGTGCGCCGCCGGGGCCGCGTGCTGAACACAGAGAATAAAGACGTCCAATGGAAAGTGTTATACTACTTTGAATATGGTGTACTTGCTGATGCAGCTTGTAGCTATAAAAATGGCTGCTATTTTACTTCCGTTTTCTTTTACTCCGCATATTAGATTTGCCTAAGTCAAATTTGTAGAGTTTGATCAAATTTATTATTAAAAAATATAGCAAAGATGCACAATACCAAATAAATATAATATGAAAATATATTCCATGACATATCTAATGATACTGGTTTGTTATTGTGAATGTTTACTTTTTTTTGGATAAACTTTGCCAAGCTTCAGGAAGTTTGACTTGAAACAAACCATACAAAGTACTACTCCCTCCGTTTCTAAATATTTGTCTTTCTAGATATTTCAGCAAATGACTACATACGGAGCAAAATGAATGAATCTACACTTTAAAATATGTCTATATACATCCGTATGTGGTAGTTCATTTGAAATCTCTAAAAAGATAAATATTTAGGAACGGAGGGAGTATTTCCTAGCATCCCTTGCAAGCGCTTTTACCAACCGCATAATAATTCCTGTCATTCACGATGGAAAACTAAAGAAGCAAACGCCACTCTATCTGGATTCTCGAATAGAAATTTCGTCTCTTTTGTTTTGGGGTACTACCACCTTTCCTTTTCTCGGCGCACTAGAATGCAGAAACGACATCCAGTGGACAGCAAACTGGCTCACACTAAAGCAATCTGAACGAATGATACAGAATGACTCGGCGCTTCCATATGTACATGTTTAACGACGACTAAGGGGAAGCAGAATACCGACCACCGGACGAAAAGAAAAACACATACAACACCACTCTATCAAAGTACAACACTGTCAACAATGCCAGGTCGCTGCAGATATGTGCATCTCGCTGTTCTTTTAACGGAAAATGTGAAAAACTCTCGGTGTTGTTTCCGCACTCTCAAGGGCACATGAGTCCAGGGGTGATAATAACCTTCTCCTTTCTGATCATGGTTGCGCCTTACTTGTCCAGAAAGGCCTTCAAACAAAACGGTGGGTAAGAATCCTGCTCCAAGAGTTCAAATGTCATGTATGCATCATGATACTGGCAACACCAATAGTGAAATCTCAATTGAAGTCGATTAGCAACTTCCAGAAATAAGTGTTTCCTTTTGTAAGTAAAATAGCAATATTTGTGAAAATTATCTTAGATGGGCTAGAAAATGACTAAACGAGTTATACTAGTCATGCAGAATCATGACTGATAATGAGAAAAACGAAGACAGGATCAGTGCTGCTATATATTAT
This sequence comes from Thinopyrum elongatum, assembly GCA_011799875.1. Lineage (NCBI taxonomy): Eukaryota > Viridiplantae > Streptophyta > Magnoliopsida > Poales > Poaceae > Thinopyrum > Thinopyrum elongatum. The sequence goes on from CM022299.1 coordinate 436,568,308, forward strand.
ACCTTGTCAACTTCCTGCTGTAGATATTGTCTAACCACGGTGGACTGCTGTATAACTCTCTCCAATGATGAATATGCTGGTAGATTAGCATGTGCTGCCATTGATCACCAGACAAATATCAAAATACGATCGTATATGGAGGTTACAGTACCAGAAGCTAAAGAGAGTATCTTAGAGCGAACCGAGAATAGCCCGATTCAAGCTATCTGCAACATTCTGCCTATACTCTGGGGCTAGTAGATGAAACATAGGTGACTTCTCAGGCTCTTCATAAGCTAGGAGGGCCATAAAGTCCTGCACAACAACACAAGGATCTCCATAGTTACTCACGCACAACAAAATCAAAACATCCCCATATTTGACATGCTAAAGAAGTTACATATAACTGGTTGAATGGTGCTTCTCTACTTCAACCACTCATGTTGCGTTCAGTAAATCTAGCAGCACCCGGTATCGGTGATGATAATGGGCTACTTCTCCGTACTTGGGCAACACAAAAGTTCATGTTGTATTGATAGTATGTGACAAGCTAAAACTAATTCAATGCAAATATCATGCTGAAATTGGATCTGTTGTAATCATTAAACATAATGAAACCACATCGTAGTCTGGCAAATTCAACAAAGATGGTGATATCAATCAGAATCCAGATGACTACAACACAGGAGAAATTTCAGGTGGTCTGGTATCCGTACTGTTTTGATATATCCTTCCTTACGAATGCATAATATCTCATGTATCACAGACAACCAAATTCCTACTAGTATTTGAAAACGAGATTTGAAGTTGTCTAATACATATAGGGTTATAAAAAGTTATACCTCTAATTTCTCAACATACTTGGAAACTTTACCAAAGGGTGTCAACTTTTTCTGGCCAAACTCAAGTGCTTCTGTGCTGCCAGTCAAAAATAGCCAGATTAATAAAACCATATAACCCAATTTCCCACCTCCAAAATAAATTCGGCCAGTTACCATTTTCTGGAACGAATTAGCTCAATGAAGTGAAGACTTATAAGATCAAAATGTAAATCCATGTCATTCTCTAGCAAGTTGGGCGCCAACTCTTCTGTCAGTTCTATGGCCTTCACGGCATCCCCTTCCACCACAAAATTTAAGATCGCTGAAACAAAATCCCAACACAGCATTAGAATATGAGATGCAAATAGCCCATGCATGTAGACAAATGGGGATGGAAATGGTCATTTTGTAAAACTGACATACTCCATATTGTCATGAATTCATGATATGTAAGCTCAGATACATTTAAGATCTAGTTCAACCACGATTATTTCAAAGGCGCTACGGAAGAACAAAGGGAGCAAACGAAAGCTACCGTTAAGAAGAAACTATAATGAAAGTATCCCAAAAAAAATCAAAAAATGTAAAACATGAAGGAATTACCCTCAGGCCTCAGGTTTACTTAGGTATAACTAAGCAGCCTAATGTGACATGGTAAATCCAATCAATAGGTTAAAGTGCATGATAGAACTTGTATTTCTAATGGTGTCAAGTGTCAACAGGATCACATCCAGCCACTAGTAACAAAGTACAAATGACAGTGAACAACAATCATGTCTGAATTGGCTACATGTTGATATCCCATCCGCCAAATGAAGTGCAGTTCCATACTTGCATTGACCAGTTGATTCAGTAGGAGTATTTCAGTTAACTGAAATTAGTAATTAGTACTATTAATACACATATTTTCTAATAAGACAAAAATGGACTTCCTTCATCATCTTTAATTAACATTGACATTGTAAGGGACAGGTTTGAACGAATATAAGAATACAAAAATGGGAAAGTTAATGTACACCAGAACTGCAAGAAATTTGCAGAAATATAGAGAGGTTGCGTGTATGCAATTTAACAAGTACCCCCTCCGTAAAGAAATATAAGAGCGTTTAGATCACTAATTCTTTACGGAGGGAGTAATACACAATTACACATCCCCGAACAATACCAATAAAAGATTAAGTATTGACCTGCAAATATATACCTTTACGCTTATCCACATCTACAGTATAATCAACAGGTAACTTTAACCCAGTGCTGGATAGGAAGGTCTCTGCGGTCTCCTTAAAACAATTGTGCATAAGATAAGATAGCACTATGTTGCGAACATCGTTATCGCTGACAGACTGCAGTTGAAAGAAATTTCAATGTCAATAGCAGGCTATTACCAAAAATAAGATGAAAGCATAACTAGTGTCATCAAAATTTAGGGAGAACTCTAGTCATCTGCCTCAACAACGGTAATGGGTTATTTCCATAAGTGAATTTGGCAACGCCAAGACTACTTTATACTCACTTCAGCAAGCATAGCTGCATTTATTATCCATGGGCACAGTGAGATAACAGTGCTCTCTTACCTAGTAGTGTCCAAATTCCTATTTGCTGTGCATATTAATATCATAAAAGCATTTGTGTAGATATTTGTGAAATTACAAATGACAACTGAATATGTTCGGATTGAAAACAAATATGTTTATCGCTGGCGCCCTTTAATAGTTGTGAAATTGCAAATGACAACTGAATATGTTCAACAAAGGGTAAGGACTCAGGGGAGATTCTTTTACAGAACCATTCCCTATTGAGATGCAGGCATCTAGTTGAGTTGTAGTTTCAGGGAGGGTGCATGCTTGGAAATTAAAGCGTTGTCAGAGTTCGCAAATGCATGAATACAACATGAAAATGCATGGGTATCTAAGCAGCAAAGCACATCTATATGGATCGGGCATCTAGTGGCAAAAAGAAGGGAAGTGGTAATGAGGTGATGTGATCCGCCAGCAATCGCTACATTGCGGTAGACTGGTGGCCGGCAACCAATGGCAAGCACAGGACAGCAATGGTTGGGTTGCACTTGCATGTATAGATGTTTAATTTCAGGCCACTGATAAGATTCAGGTAGTAAATATGGCATTGGGGTTTCGCCAGAATTAATGGCACGTAAATTCATGGATTCTAGTAAAACATCAGGTATTCTTTTCCACTGACCGGATATCGTTTTAACGTCACTACTACTACTTCCGTGTTTACCATAAGGGCGATACTACTTAGAGCACCCTAAAGTCTCCATTGACAGAAACACCAGATTAAGAAGCATGTACAAGTGGTTCAATACTCTGCAACCTGTACTCGTGTTGTTGAACGCTAAACTGGCTCGCTGCGGAATCGCCCCGATAGAGCGACCCACTAAACACTCAGAAAGCTCCCTATCCCGCTTACCGCCAAGCAGAGCGTCTCTTTGATTCCACTGGACCATAGGGTACCTTATCGACAAAGTTCCAATCTCTTCTTCACTAGAAACCCACGCAACTGACGAAGTCCCAATCTTCTGCACTACAAGCCGCCTTATTATCGACAAAGAATCGATCTCTCTTCTTTCCTACCACAACAACCTCATCCCCAAAGTTTGGACCTTCTCTCACTAAAAAACCCTAGCACGAGCAGATCATCCAGTCCAGGCAGTCCAGTACACGGAATCTACGCAAACGAATCCATTAGCCGAACACGAAGCAATGAGTACTCGGAAGGAATTCCGCACGGACGGGAGAAATCACAAGAGCCCCCCACCTACCTCGTCGCCCCATCTCCAATACCAAACGGATTCGCGAACGAACAATAGCCAACACCAGAACCAAGGAAGTTATGCGAGTGGTTGGGGGAGGGGGGGAGAATGAGGAGCGTGGAGAGTGAGCGTACGGCGTCCTCGTAGAGGCGGGGATCCAGGTCCATCATGGCGGAGGAGAGGTCCAGGAGGTCGGCGCCGGACGCTAGGAGAGGAGGCGGGCGCTGCCTGCCGCTGGGGGAGCCGAGATTCCCCAAAAAAGGGTTTTTTCTAATTCTATTTTTCTTTGTTTCCTCCTTTTCTTTGCCTGGCTGCTTTCCAGGGCCCGTGGTGACGGCGCATGAGAGGACTTTTGTTTTTGCCCTAGTAGACTAGAGAAGTGCTGAGAATTCGTCAGTTTTACGAGGTTTTTCTCAAAGGAGAAGTGAAGAGGAATTACAGGATTATTATTAGGAAAAATTTCTACTATACCACAATTCTAGATTCAAAACATCGTTCATTCATTTATTCATAAAAATTTGAAATTTCCGCCGATACAATGCTTAAAATAGAGTCGTGGGGACTCGAAACGAGACTTTAAATAGTAACTCTTCGCTAACACCCATCTTGGCTAACCGACGTGACGCTTCGTTTCTAGAACACCGCACCCATCTAACCTGAAATTCTTGTCTTACCGAAACAAGGTCTTCACACCTTCTACCACAGGTCCGGTGGCCGATAGATTCCTCCTCGAGTCATTGAACATACCCATTATTCCTTTGCACTCTATCTCAATAATCAACTTCTGAATGTCTCTCTCGATGGCTAGTTGAGCCGCGCTTTCCACAATTCATCCATCCCTTAAAGGAATGGAGTAAGGAAAAAAATTATCTTTGATCCCAATTTCAAATGAAAACCAGACTTTACGGCCCACTTTGACCTCTTTTTTGAATTCCTATGCACAAAGAACCATACCAAGGTCTTTAGGGTTTGGCCAATGGTATGCCTCAACCTACAGCTATGTACAGCAAGTTAGGTTCGAATGCCACGCTGGCACGCATATACGACTTACAGATGACAGATAAAACATGCAGAGGAGGCACATTCATTGACCGTGGAAATGAAGAAAAGGGAGAAAAGGCGAAGCAGGACAGATGGGCACATACAGTTGCTCACGTCCACTGGCCATCGTGTGCTCGCTTCCAATCGACGACTACGACAATTTGGTTCCCACCCCTGAGCGCAACGACGACATATCCAACTTTGATTAGCGCGTCCGGGTGTTTCCATGGCACTGATGAGTTGACGGTGGTGTGTGGACGACATGCCGGTAGCTAAGATAATAAATCGATAACCTTGTGTTTGTGGTTTTATATGTGAGAGATGCCTAAGCTAACATGCACGCAAAATCCATTGACAAACATGTTTTTATGGTTGGAACCCTTAGCACGCTCCGCAACTGCTAAGAATTCATTAAGGTAAAACCCATCCATAACATTAAGATCTATGGGTCATCTTTACCACATATGCATGAACTCCTATACTAAAATTCGATAATATATGTCACTCCGACTGCCTTGTGCATAGTTATCTCAACATACTACTAACCCTAAAGTGTGATCCACATACATGCACGCTCATATAATGGGCACCAAAGGACGGTAACATATCATAACATACAATCATATCAATCATAATAGATCACCAATCACCATAGGACAAAAAATGGCCTGCTCGGACATGATAGAAGTGCAACAAATCATCGGTAAATAATTTATCGCATCGAAACACCGTGTGTTAAGTAGGTGATTACAAAGTTTTATGGGTGTTTGGAACACTGTGGGGAGGGTGGAGATGGCGATGGATATGATGGTAAAGTTGATGGAGGCGATGGAGACAATGGTAGTGATGATGATTCCCCTGGCGGCACTCCGATGCCACAGGAAGATAGAGGGGGGAGACCCCCTCCTTCTTCTTCCTTGGCCTTCTCCCTAGGTGGGAGAAGGTTTCCCCCTTTGATCAAGTCAACCAAACACCTAGGTTTAACAGAACCATGTGTTTCCTATGTTGTGGTTTGCATGTGTATTCCTAGCATAATCTTGTTTTTTTCTATTATCATGTTTTGAAAAATCTTGCAAACATCAGGACCCATCCATGTCTTGTGGCAATCTTGCGATAAACATCATCTTAAGCATGGACAAGGGAAGTCGTAGCAACTAGCTGCTTCAACATGACACATAGATATCTACCGTTGAAGTCACCATAGAATAACGCCTACTGTACTAATAGCCTCATTGGGTCCACCTGTAACATCCCCAGCCTCTCATCACAGTGATCATCCACTGATCATGCCAAGTCACCATGATTAACTGTGCTTGATCAACATTGCAACATGTCTCATTTCCAATCCTAAATTCAAATCACAAGTGCAAAATGAAGTTGCATCAAAGTTGCTGTAAAAATGTTCACCATCTAGCAAATAATCCAAAACAATTTGATGTTAATTAAAACAACATCACTCCTTTGCAGAAATGAGCAGTAGCATTTAAAACAGTGTCATTTCAGCACTTTATAATGCTTTTGCATTTATGAAAAATTCCAAATGAATTTCTTTGGTCACCAAAATATTTGTGGCACTGTCTAAATGAGTGTTGGATTTATTGGTCCTAGCCCCACATTTTTCCTACACCATCAGGTTACCCAAATAAATCCCTCTCTCTCTCTGTTACTAACTAAAAAGGAGAAACAGTAAATCAGAAAATGGAAAAAGGCCAGAGAGCTTACCTGTGCACTGGCCCAGCTGGTCACCGCGGCCCAGCCCAACTGTGTCTCCTCTCTCCTCCCGCGCGTTGTCGCTCCCCCTCGCCGACACGCCGACGCCGCGCCGCGCTGTCGCCCATCCGGCGGCTCCGCGACGTAGATAAGGTCGCCCCGAGCCCGCTCGTCCTTCCCCTCGACCGAACCCTAGCTCCACTCCTCCCCGTTCCCCTCCTCTCGCTCGATCCGGCTCATCCCGAGCACAGTTGCCACCGTCGCCCGTCGATCCCGCGGCCACCGGCCACCCCTCACCTCACTCTGACGCCCTAAGGTTCCGTCGCCGTCCGCTGCTCCTTCCCGTGCCACTGGACGGAGTCGAGCACCACTGCATCACCCCCTGCCCCGTCACCTTCTTCATCGGCTCCGACGAGCTTCTCCGACGATTGCCGGCGTTCTGGTGCTCCTAAGCAATCACCGAGCCTCCATGTGCTCCTCTGGTGAGCTTGCGGTCGATTCCCCTCTGTTTTTCTTCTCGTATTCGTGCCCGAGCCCCCATCGCCATGAGGGCCGAAGCTCCCCGCCGCCGGCCATGTCGCCACCGTGGCTACGGCCGCGCAAGCTCGCGTCCGAGCTCACCGTTGCACTCACCGCACTCCCGCGAGTCGAACACGACCGTCCACGGCTCCTACCGTACCCCGCATCGCCCAAACCGCTGTCGGCCGAACTCCGGCTGCCGCACTCGACGTCGCCGCCGTCGTTCTAGGCCATCTCCGGCGAAGCCGTTAGCACCACGCGATGCGCCTCTCTCCCCTCGTTCGAACGCCGCAAACTACGCGACGAATGGACCTCCGTAGCCAAATTCCGCCGTTGGCCCGTGCCTCCGCCGTGGTTTTCGGCCACCGGCGGCTAAACGCCGACCACAGCCGACATGGCATGGCCGGGGCCACACCCAGGGTCACTGACTGGTGGGTCCCCAGGGGCCCGGCTGGCCAGTTGACCCGGTCAACCCTGCTGACTGGGCGGTTCCAGTCACTGACCAGTGGGCCCGCGCAGTTAATTAACTAAATAGTTTTTTGAAAATAATCTAAAAACTAAATGTCTCGCTGATAGATGGGGCCCACTCCCTAATTAACCCTGCTAATTAAACTAATCCACTGTTAGTCTAAACAGAGACTGACATGTGAGTCCCACTGGACCCCACATGTCAGGTTTGACTGGCCAGCCGTCCTGTTGACTTGCTGATGTCAGCATTACCTCATGCTGACGTCATAATTCATTTCTGTAAATAAAATAATTCCAGAAATTCTATTAAACTTTAAAAATTAATAACTTTTAAACCGTAGCTCGGATCGAAAAAGTTAAAACATGAAAGTTGCTCAGAACGACGAGACGAGTCTAATCGTGCCGTCTGTTTCTTTATCGGAACCTCCTACGTAGAAGAACTCGCAACTCCGGGCTGGAATCCGGCAGATGAATAGTGCACACACACGGGATATTAAATCCCAGAAAAATTCTAAAAATAACTAAAATGACTTAGATGCATATTTAGGCAACCCTGCACTGCATCATAGCATAGCACGCACCGTATTGCATTTGTTTGCATTATGTTTACCTGTTTCTTCCCCCTCTTCTCTCTCGGTAGACCCTGACGTTGACGTAGCTCCCGAGGCAGACGCAGCTCAGGAGTACGACTACGTCCCCGATGACACCACAGGCGACCTTGCCCTTGCCCCAGAGCAAACAGGCAAGCACCCCCATTTTGAGCATGCCTATATCGCCTATTCTCTTCTCTCTTATGCTTGCATTAGAACTGCTACTGCTACTGTTTTCCTATATCTACTGCATAGCCTGATTATTGTAACCTGCCTTTCTACCTTGCTGGATATCCTAGACTGTTTAGAATAGGCTGGGTAGAGACCCGACAGAGACCCCCACTTGATCCCGACTGCCCCGCTGGATGTCAGAAGACCCGCTCATCAGGATTGAAGACTAGACCCTGGCACCGCACATCACTTCCCCCTTAGTTGCCGACACTACTGGGTTACCGTCGAGTGCCGAGGGTGATACCTCGTCAGCACTTCTGATGTTAACCTTGTAGGTTAGTTACTCGGTCGTGGTAAGCGAGGGTGATTCCTCCTACACCACCCCCGATAGCGACATCGTCGCGCAACACCTCAAGTGTGGACCTCGAGGGTGATTCCTCCTTCATTCACCTTGACTTTAACATCAGGTGGGATTCCATCGAGGGTGATTCCTCAGGGCTCCCCTGGTGTCAAACACACAGATACTGTTGTTGATTTGACTTGCACTAAACCATGTTACTAAAGACGGGTCGGCCCTGAGGGGTACCCGCGCGAGCTTAATGCGAAGTGATGTGGAGTCGGGTTGACCTGGATGGTGCCCGCGAGATAACACGAGGCGTGGCCGGGCATTCTGTAACACCCCCTTGTAATAAGCTCTGTGACACTCTGTTAAAACTGCCAAGTCATGATCATTTGCAGTGCCATGTCATATGGGTTAATAATCCAATTCAAATCCACATCTGAAAATCAACTCAAATTCAAAGGTGAATTATAAAGTTGATCAAACACTGTTGGGAAAATGTTCATTAAATGGCAAATAATTCAGGAACATTTCTAAAATCAATATCAAAATATTTGGAGTTGGGCAAGTGACTCAAACAAGATGAAACAGCACCCAAAACAGCAATATTAATTGATTTAAAATCATTACAGATTCAAATGAACTCCAAATCTGCCCAAACCACTTTTTGATGAGAGATAATATTGCATTGCAATATTTGGGCCAACATTCACATTTTTCAAAAGAGCACAAGTGGCCTAATCATTTTGAAACAGAAAAAGGGATAAAAGAAAAGGGAGAAGAGAAATAAGAAAAAAGTAAAACGCTACTGTTGGCTGGGCCTAAGTGCACAGTGTGCGGCCCAGTCCAACAGCGGCCCACCTCACCTCCCTCCTCGTGCGTGTCGGCGCGCCCCTGGCCGCGCGCGCCAGCGCCAGCCGGGCGGCGACACGCCGACGGCCACCGACGCCGCAGCCACCCGAGAGGATAAGGTCGAGGCCCGGCGTCTCCCCTGGCTCTCCTCGCCACTTTCCCCTCTCCTCCCTCGCTCGCTCCGCCCCTCGCTCCCTCCCAGATCCGGCCACCGAGCGCCGTCGTCGCCGCACTTCGCCATTTGCCGTGGCCACCGGCGACCCCGTGCTCGTCCACCGTGCCGGCCAGCTCCGTCGTCGTCTTCCTCATCTACTGGAGGCCTCAGCTGGAGCTGGGGAGCACGGAACCACCGGATCCCCTTCGTCCTCAACTACGGTCGCCGTCGTCTTCTTCGCCTCCGACGCCGGCCTTCTGCTGCTACAAAACTATCGAGGGCCTACGTGGGTGCCGCACGGTGAGCCTCTCCTCTCCCTGCTGCTCCTCGTTGGTCCCCTAGCACCTTATAGCCAGCTGCCGTCGTTGCCGAGCTCTGCTCGCCGCTGTGCACTTCGCCGCCGCGGCCACAGACGCCGTCGTGCTCGTCCGGACCCAGCATCGAGCTCCTGGAGCTCGTGCGAGTCCAACGCGATCACTAGCGCGCCTCCCCGAGCGTTGTAGCCCTAAATCCACCGATGCCCGATTCCGGCGTCCGCCGGCGACGACCTAGCGCTCGTTTCCGGCCGTTTTAGCTCGCGCTCATGCTTTAGATCGACGTGGCGCCTTTCCCTCGTTCGAACGCGACCAGCCCCGGCCGTTTTGGTGGCCTGTGGGCGAAACCCGACGGGCGTCCGAGCCGCGCCGCCGCGATTTTGGTCGCCGGCGCAACTCCGGCGCCGGCCGCCGACGTGGCCGCCACGTGGGACACCCCTGGGTCACTGCCAGTGGGTCCCACGGGCCCCGCTGACCACGCTGACCGTGGTCAACGCGCTGACGTGGCGGCGCAATGCCACTGACAGGTGGGCCCCGCGACTAATTAACCTAATTAAAGATTTAATTAAATAGAAACTAATTAGATTAACCTAATGTCTCACTGACATGTGGGGTCCACCCCCTAATTAACCCTGGTAATTAAATTAATCCACTGATTAGCCTAAACAGAGGCTGACATGTGGGTCCCACTGGACCCACATGTCATATTTGACTGGTCAGCGGCGCTGTTGACCGCTGACGTCACAATGACGTCATGCTGACGTCATAATTCATTTTCTGTAAATAAATAAATTCCAGAAATTCATATAATCTTTGAAAATTAATAACTTCTAAACCGTAGCTCGGATCGAAAAAGTTAAAACATGAAAGTTGCTCAGAACGACGAGCCGAGTCTGATCGTGCCGTCTGTTTCTCCATCGGAACCCCCTACATAGAAGAACTCGTAACTCCGGACCTGAATCCGGCAGATGAATAGTGCACACACGTCGGATATTAAATCCTAAATTAATTCTAAAAATAACTAAAATGACTTAGATGCATATTTAGGCAACCCTGCACTGCATCATAGCATCACACGCACCGTATTGCATTTGTTTGCATTATGTTTACCTGTTTCTTCCCCCTCTTCTCTCTCGGTAGACCCCGACGTTGACGTAGCTCCCGAGGCAGACGCAGCTCAGGAGTACGACTACGTCCCCGACGATACCACTGAAGACCTTGTCCTTGCCCACGAGCAAACAGGCAAGCACCACCATTTTGAGCATGCCTATATCGCCTATTCCCTTCTCTCTTATGCTTGCATTAGAACTGCTGTTGCTACTGTTTCCTATATCTGTTGCATAGCCTGTTTATTGTAACCTGCCTTGCTACCTTACTGGTTATCCTAGACTGCTTAGTATAGGCTGGGTAGAGACACGACAGAGACCCCCCTTGATCCCGACTGCCCTGCTAGACATCAGAAGACCCGACCATCGGGATTGAAGACTAGACCCTGGCACCGCACCTCACTTCCCCTTAGTTGCCGACACTGCTGGGTTACCATCGAGTGCCGAGGGTGATACCTCGTCAGCACTTCTGATGTTAACCTTGTAGGTTAGTTACTCGGTCGTGGTAAGCGACGGTGATTCCTCCTACACCACCCCCGATAACGACGTCGTCGCGCAACTCCTCAAGGTGGACCTCGAGGGTGATTCCTCCTTCGTTCACCTTGATGATAACATCGAGCGGGAATTCCATCGAGGGTGATTCCTCAGGGTTCCCTTCGGTGTCAGACACACAGTTACCTTGGATATTATGACTTGCACTAAACTATGATACTAAAGACGGGTCGGCCCTGAGGGGTACCCGCGCGAGCTTAACGCGAAGTGATGTGGAGTCGGGTTGACCTGGATGGTGCCCGCGAGATAACTACGAGGCGTGGCCGGGCATTCTTAGCCCTTGCCGCAAGTCCTCTAGACGGGGCGACGGGGTCACATCGATCATGAGTCTCTGCTCGTTTCCGCGCGCTCCTAATCCACTACGGTTTGGATATTTGATCCGAGGGGCCTCTGGCCCGATAGCACTAACCATCACGTGGGCATAGTATGGGCGTTCTGCGTCGTACACATCAGCCGAAGCTTGTTGGACGTCAGTAAGGAGCGGCGCACGCCGAGTTGGACTGGTAACGCAACCGCGCTTCTATAAGGGGTTGCTAGGTCTGCTCTCGGTGGCCCCGTAACATGCAGGAGTTCCCGGGGCGATGGCCCAAGACCCCTGGGGGCATAGGTTTAGTCCGGCGTGCTGACCTCTCTTATAAGCCTAGGTCGGGTTGCGGCGTGTTGCTTAGCCGAGGCCGGGCTTGACCCAGAAAAGTGTGTCCGGCCAGAGTTAAGCGAGCGTGGTGGGTAAGTTGGTGCACCCCTGCAGGGAAGAAACTTCTATCGATAGCCTGTCCGACGGTAACGGACACTCGGAGTTGTATCCCGATCGGTACAACTAGAACTTGATATGAGAACTGGATAGTACGGCTCTGGGATTGCTTTCTCGCAGGGAGTCGAGAAAGGATCTCAGGTCGAGGTTGATGATATTACTACTACTATTTTACATTATGTTCATCTGCTCTCTCCTGATGCTGCAAGACTGTCGAAGATTGTTGAAGATGCTAGTCTTCGATAGGACTAGGCTTTCCCCCTCTACTCTGGCATTTCTGCAGCCCAGTCCACATATACAGCCATTCCTTTGACAATGATGCATATGTAGTGTAGATCCTTGCTTGCTGAGTACTTCGGATGAGTACTCACGTTAGCTTTATTTTCTTTTTCCCCCATATTCCATTTGATGCCACCAGACGACGGAGCCCTTGAGCCAGAAGCCCCAGCCGACGACCAGTACTACTACCCGCCTGGCGAGTACTACTACTACGAGGAGCCGTTCGACGACCAGGAGTAGGATCGGAGGGTCCAGGGCAGGAGGCCTACGCCTTTCGATCGTAGTATTTTATTTTACCCCGCCTCTGTGAAGGCTTAATTCTCTCTATGTAATATATCTGTACCCAGATATCTAATGCTTCCGCTGACGCTTGTATGCCATCGAGCTATGTATTCGAGCCCTCGAGGCCCTGGCTTGTAATATTAAGCTTGTATGACTTTATTTGTGTTTTAGAGTTGTGTTGTGACATCTTCAAGTGAGTCCTTAGGCTTGATCGTGCGCATTTGCGTGTATGATTAGTGCACGATTAAGCCGGGGTCGTCACAGGTTGGTATCAGAGCCGACTGCCTCTAGGAGTCCCCCTTCCCAATTCCTTGGCCGAAGTTGAGTCTAGAAGTCAAAAACTGTTTTACTAACTTGGCTGTGTGGCTTACGGGCCCACGTCGCCAACTGGGTGGTATTAGGATCTTTTATTCCTCGTCTTTACTCTGGGATTTTGATCTCTCGTCTATTCGGGTTTAATAAAATTTACTAACACCGACATTTAGGTTCTCGTTAATTCTATCCACCCGGAGAGCTGGATTCAGTGCGATTTCCCTGACGTTGATCTGATTAGTCTGATAATCATTTTCCTTTCCATTGTTTTGTTTAACCTTTCCTTCCGGGATCGGTTATGCTTCTCATTGTCTTATGACAACCCTGAACTTCTCTGTTTCAGATGGATCGACTGTTTCCACCGCGGCCTACGACCCAGCTTGTGCGTCGCACTTGGGCTCGTGATGCCCCTGGATTTCCAGCTGTTCTGATCGCCCTCCTGAGTAGACTGGGTTACCGCTGGTATCCCGAGTACATGGTCTATGAGGTTTACCGTGAGTTCAACCAGGAACAGTACTATGCTGAAGTTCGGATTTATGATCAGCAGAACAACTCAGACACCGAGCTACACCTTTTTCATGGATTAGGCGTGACGATTGAGATGGCAGTACATGATGCCGCCTACTCTGCTGTCGCACGTCTCCGAGGAGAGCATAATGCTAACTTGGATGATACTGTGTTTCGGTACATTCCGTATGCACCTGTTGGAGATGCTACTGGATTTTACACAGCTATCTGTGCCCCGTACGAGTCTCGACGCTACGACCCGCAGGTTCTGATTCAGTGCACTCAGGCTCTGGATCGCACTGTTCGGGCTCTTGCCGTCGAGTTGTTCGCCACTCGAGCACGCTACTACGAGGCAATGACACAGTTGCTACCAGCTGTTCGTGCAGGGATACATCCGGAGGATATTCTATACCCACGCAGGACCGAGATGCCGCCAGGTATTGATTGGCCTGCACTGGAAGGTCACACGCCTGCACGTGGACCTCTTCTTACAGTTCGAGACCGGGTTCTGCATCAGAGTGCACATGGAGCACAGGATCCTGCCGCGATGAACATTCGTCGTCCGCACTTGCAGTTACCCCGTTTCCGTGGTTTTCTCCGACGCTGATGTAGCCTTTGCTATGTCACGTTGTGTACTTCCTTACCGCGTGCCTGCGTGCCGCCTAGTGTGTCTCTAGTTTTTCAATTTGCGCCGTTATGCTGCCCGATTTTAACCGACTGTGTACGGATCTGTATGTCTTAATGACTACTTTAAGCATCTATTGCACTCTTTCAATAATGTCGAGTTACCTCATAATTATTGTTAAACACTTGCATAAGCTATCGCTGAAATACCCCTGTTGGAATAGCAGGATGGCTGACAACAACCCGCCACCGCCGCCACCACCTGATTACATGGCAGCGATGATGCAACAGTTTGAACTCAACCGCCAGTTTATGACGGGGATTATGCAGCAATTCCCTCGTCCTGAAGCTAATCAGCAGCAACCATCCATTACCTTACCAGAGTTCATGAGGCTCAGTCCATCGTTTTTCCACAACACAGTCAACCCACTGGATGCAGATGACTGGCTGCGTGATATCTCTCATGAGATGGAGTCTGCTGGTGTCGCCGAAATTAACTATATCACTTTTGCGACATATCTTCTTAAGGGCCCCGCAGCCCAATGGTGGGCCACTCACCGACAGACTCTGCCGCCTGGTACTGTCGTCACTTGGGCAAAGTTCAAGATTGCTTTCCGTGCCCGCTACATTCCTCTAGCTGTCATAGCTAGGAAGAAGGCTGAGTTCCGTAGCCTTGTCCAAGGAAACAAGACTGTGGAAGTCTATCAGCGCGAGTTTCTAGACTTATCTCGTTACGCTGAAGAGGACATTCCTACTGATGAACGCAGACAGGAGAAGTTTCGTGAAGGACTGCACCATGACATTTAGTTAGCCCTTCTTGTTCAAGATTACCCTGATTTCGCCACCTTGGTGAATAAGGCCATCATGGTTGAAACTGGACTTAAGAAGCACAAGGAAGCGTCCAGACGCACCCGTGAGTCGGGCTCATCTTCGAGCTCGTCTTCCCAGAAGCGACGCATCTGGTTTCCCCAAGGCATGTTCCGTTCAGCAGCTCCTGCGAACAGGCCTTCTTGTGCTGCACCACGTCTGCCACCTCCACCACCGAGACAGCCTCTGCCAACTCCAGCACCTCGTCCTGACAGCGGACTATGCTTCAAGTGTGGCAAGCCAGGTCACCGTGCTAGAGATTGCTCTCAGAATCAGAATCAACTGGCTCTCCCTTCGGCTGGCCGTGGAATTGGCCGTGGTATTCCTCAGCAGCGCAACAATAATGCCAGACCTTCTTATGGTCGTGGGCAGTACTACCACGTCAACATGTCTGAAGCTCCAGATCAACCAGATACTGTGATGGGTACACTTCTCGTTAATTCAGTACCTGCATCCGTTTTGTTTGATTCAGGAGCATCGCATTCCTTCATGTCAGAACATTTTGCACGCATGCATGACATTAAATGCGAATACATGAACACACCCTTATTGGTACACACTCCCGCGGGTGGTTGCCGAACCTCTGCAGTTAGCTATAATGTTCCCGTTGAAATCGAAGGGTTGGAGTTCAGTGCGTCTCCCATTATTCTGAAATCATCCAAGATTGACCTTATTCTGGGAATGGATTGGTTGAAGGCCCATTATGCCTCAATCAATTGTGCCACCAAAGTTGTTCACCTCTTGCACCCCTCGAATGAGATGGTGAATTACCATGCTCATATCACTCAGAACGCCGAGGCTCAAATTTATGCCTTGAACGCGTTGAATGCTTCTCCGCTTGATGGGATCGAGAATATCCCAGTTGTCTGTGACTTCCCGGATGTTTTTCCAGAAGAACTTCCAGGAATACCCCCTGCTAGAGCTGTCGAGTTCATCATCGACTTGAAGCCTGGCACCACTCCTATTGCGAAGCGTCCTTACAAGATGCCTCCGCACCACCTCATCGAGCTTAAGGAGGAAATTGATAAATCCTTAAGGAAGGGTTTCATTCGCCCCAGTTCCTCTGCATGGGGAGCACCATCTCTTTTCATCAAGAAGAAAGATGGGATGAATAGGTTGGTCCAAGATTATCGTCCTATCAACCAGGCTACTATTCAGAATAAATATCCACTTCCCCGAATCAACGATTTATATGATCAACTCGCTGGATCTTCGGTGTTTTCTAAACTCGACTTGAGGTTGGGTTATCACCAGATCCGTGTCCGCGAAGAGGATATTCCGAAGACTGCATTCGTTACTCGTTATGGCTCTTACGAGTACACAGTCATGTCGTTTGGTTTAACAAACGCTCCAGCTACATTCTCCCGCCTAATGAATTACATATTCATGGATTACCTCGACAAATTCGTCGTGGTATATCTGGATGATATTCTGGTTTATTCGAAGAACAAAGAAGAACATGCTGAGCACCTTCGACTAGTTCTGGAGAGACTTCGAGAGCACCAATTATATGCCAAGTACTCTAAGTGCGAATTCTGGCTTTCCGAGGTAACCTACCTTGGACATGTCATCTCCAAGGATGGTATTGCAGTTAACCCAGAGCGAGTTCAGGCTATTCTTGACTGGACCCCTCCGAAGAATGTCAAGCAAGTCAGAAGTTTCCTCGGGCTTGCAAGTTATTGTCGCCGATTCATCGAAAATTTCTCCAAGATTGCCAAGCCCCTGACTAATCTGCTTCACAAAGGCGTTAAGTTTGAGTGGACAGACAAATGTCAGGAAAGCTTCCAGACCCTCAAGGACAAGCTGACTTCTGCTCCAGTCCTTGCTCCTCCAGACTCCCGCAAAGATTTTGTGATCTTCTGCGACGCCTCTCGCCAAGGACTAGGTTGTGTCCTAATGCAAGAGCGAAGAGTTATTGCTTATGCTTCGCGACAACTGCGTCCACATGAAGAGAATTACCCAGTGCATGACCTCGAACTTGCTGCTGTCATTTATGCTTTGAAGCAGTGGCGACATCACCTCCTTGGTAATCGGTGTGAGATTTACACCGATCATCAGAGCTTGAAGTACTTGTTCACTCAACCGGAACTTAATCTTCGTCAGCAGCGTTGGTTGGAAACAATCACCGATTATGACTGTGGAATTTCATACACTCCCGGCAAAGCTAATGTGATGGCTGATGCTTTGAGCCGCAAGTCATACTGTAGCAACCTCATGGTAAAGCAAGCTCAACCCCAGCTATATGAAGAATTGCGCAAGCTGAATCTCTGCATTATTCCGCAAGGTTCTCTTAATAACCTTGTGATACAGTCAGATCTTGAGAAAGCTGTCAAGATTGCGCAATCTAAGGATGCTGAAATTGATCTAATGAAGAAAGAGCTTCACCTTCAAAAGTACAGGGATTTCTCGATTGCTGGAGATGGAACCTTGTACTTCCGAGACCGCATTGTAGTACCTCGCTTCGAGCTAATGACTGACAAAGTCATGAAGGAGGCCCATGATACACCGCTATCTATCCATCCGGGTAGTACCAAAATGTATCGAGATCTTCGTCAAAGGTACTGGTGGTCTAGAATGAAGCAAGATATTGCTCGTTATGTTGCCGAGTGTGACGTTTGTCGTCGCGTGAAGGCAGAACATCAAAAACCTGCTGGAATTCTGTAACTGCTCCCTATTCCTCTATGGAAGTGGGATAAAGTGCAAATGGACTTCATCACTGGTCTTCCCAAGTCTCAGAAGGGTCACGATGCTATTCTTGTCGTCGTTGACCAACTTTCCAAGGTTGCACACTTTCTGCCAGTGAAGGAGACTATTACTGCTAGTCAGTTAGCAGAGCTATATATCTCCAGAATTGTTTCACTCCATGGTATTCCCAAGGAAATCAGTTCAGACCGTGGCAGCATTTTCACTGGCCATTTCTGGGAAAGTTTCCAGAAAGCAATGGGAACTCATATTACCTGGAGTTCAGCTTATCATCCCCAATCCCAAGGCCAAGTTGAGCGCGTTAATCAAGTGCTTGAAGACATGCTTCGAGCCTGTGTTATATCCTTCGGTAAGAAATGGGAGGAATCTCTTCCGTATGCCGAGTTCTCCTATAACAACAGCTATCAAGCCAGCTTAAAAATGGCCCCCTTTGAGGTTCTTTATGGACGTAAATGTCGAACCCCTCTGAATTGGTCAGAAACTGGGGAACGACCTCTTGTTGGACCGGACATTGTTCAGCATGCCGAAGAACAAGTCCGAATTGTCCGGGAGAATCTCAAAGTAGCTCAAGACCGTCAGAAGAGTAATTATGATCGCAAGCGATGGGGTGTGGTCTATCAACCTGATGAACAAGCTTATCTTCGTGTCACTCCAATGAAGGGCACCCGTCGTTTCAGAATCAAGGGCAAGCTAGCTCCTCGCTATATTGGTCCTTTCCGCATCGTGGCTAGACGTGGACAGGTGGCATATCAATTGGAGTTGCCACCGCAATTCTCCCATATTCATGATGTCTTCCACGTGTCGCAACTCCGTAAGTGCTTCAAGGAATCCCCGCACCGTGCAGTGGATCATGAGATGCTCGAGCTACAAGATGATCTTTCCTATAAGGAGCATCCGATCCGCATCCTCGACGAAGCTGAGCGTCGTACTCGTCAGAAGACGACCAGGTTCCTAAAAGTGCAATGGTCGAATCACACTGAAGATGAAGCCACTTGGGAACGCGAGGATCGTCTTCGGGAAGAATATCCCGGACTCTTTCCTTCTACCTCCTAAATTCTCGGGACGAGAATTTCTTTTAGAGGAGGAGAACTTGTAACACCCCCTTGTAATAAGCTCTGTGACACTCTGTTAAAACTGCCAAGTCATGATCATTTGCAGTGCCATGTCATATGGGTTAATAATCCAATTCAAATCCACATCTGAAAATCAACTCAAATTCAAAGGTGAATTATAAAGTTGATCAAACACTGTTGGGAAAATGTTCATTAAATGGCAAATAATTCAGGAACATTTCTAAAATCAATATCAAAATATTTGGAGTTGGGCAAGTGACTCAAACAAGATGAAACAGCACCCAAAACAGCAATATTAATTCATTTAAAATCATTACAGATTCAAATGAACTCCAAATCTGCCCAAACCACTTTTTGATGAGAGATAATATTGCATTGCAATATTTGGGCCAACATTCACATTTTTCAAAAGAGCACAAGTGGCCTAATCATTTTGAAACAGAAAAAGGGATAAAAGAAAAGGGAGAAGAGAAATAAGAAAAAAGTAAAACGCTACTTTTGGCTGGGCCTAAGTGCACAGTGTGCGGCCCAGTCCAACAGCGGCCCACCTCACCTCCCTCCTCGTGCGTGTCGACGCGCCCCTGGCCGCGCGCGCCAGCGCCAGCCGGGCGGCGACACGCCGACGGCCACCGATGCCGCAGCCACCCGAGAGGATAAGGTCGAGGCCCGGCGTCTCCCCTGGCTCTCCTCGCCACTTTCCCCTCTCCTCCCTCGCTCGCTCCGCCCCTCGCTCCCTCCCAGATCCGGCCACCGAGCGCCGTCGTCGCCGCACTTCGCCATTTGCCGTGGCCACCGGCGACCCCGTGCTCGTCCATCGTGCCGGCCAGCTTCGCCGTCGTCTTCCTCATCTACTGGAGGCCTCAGCTGGAGCTGGGGAGCACGGAACCACCGGATCCCCTTCGTCCTCAACTACGGTCGCCGTCGTCTTCTTCGCCTCCGACGCCGGCCTTCTGCTGCTACAAAACTATCGAGGGCCTACGTGGGTGCCGCACGGTGAGCCTCTCCTCTTCCTGTTGCTCCTCGTTGGTCCCCTAGCACTGTGAGCACCTTCGACTAGTTCTGAGAGACTTCTCGAGACACCAAATTATGATGCCAAGTACTCTAAGCGAATTCTGGCTTTCCGAGGAACCTACCTTGGAATGTTCATCTCAAGGATGGTATTGCATTAACCCGGAGCGGGATTCAGGTCTATTCTGACTGGCACCCCTCGAAGAATTCAAGCAAGTCAGAATTTCCCTGCGGGCTTTGCCAAGTTATTGTCGCCGATTCATCGCAAATTTCTCCAAGATTGCCAAGCCCCTGACTACATCGCTTCACAAAGGCGTAAGTTTGAGTGGACCGACAAAGTCTGAAAGCTTTCCAGACCCTCAAGGACAAGCTGACTTCTGCTCCAGTCTTGCTCCTCCAGACTCCCTGCAGAAGATTTTGTGATCTTCTGAGCGACGCCTCTCGCCAAGGACTAGTTTGTGTCCTAATGCAAATAGCGAAGAGTTATTGCTTATGCTATCGCGACAACTGCGTCCACATGAAGTAAGCTTACCCAGTGCATTGACCTCAACTTGCTGCTTTCATTTATGCTTTGAAAGTCAGTGGCGACTTACCCAAAGGCCTCTTTGTAATCGTTGTGAATTTACACATCATCAGTACTTTAAGGTACTTTTTCACGCAACCGAACTAATCTTCGTCAGCAAGCGTTGGTTGGAAACAATCACCGACATTATGAATGTGGAAATTTCATACACCTCTCCCGGGCAAAGCTAATGTGATGGCTGATGCTTTGAGTCGCACGATTCATACTGTTAGCAACCTCATGGTAAAGCAAGCGTAAACCCCAGACTTATGGAGAATGCGCAAGCTGAAATCTACTGCCTATTATTCCGCAAGGTTTTCTCTAAAAAACCTGTGATACAGTCAGATCTTGAGAAAGATCGTCAAGATTACGCCTGCACGTGGACCTCTTCTTACAGTTCGAGACCGGGTTCTGCATCAGAGTGCACATGGAGCACAGGATCCTGCCGCGATGAACATTCGTCGTCCGCACTTGCAGTTACCCCGTTTCCGTGGTTTTCTCCGACGCTGATGTAGCCTTTGCTATGTCACGTTGTGTACTTCCTTACCGCGTGCCTGCGTGCCGCCTAGTGTGTCTCTAGTTTTTCAATTTGCGCCGTTATGCTGCCCGATTTTAACCGACTGTGTACGGATCTGTATGTCTTAATGACTACTTTAAGCATCTATTGCACTCTTTCAATAATGTCGAGTTACCTCATAATTATTGTTAAACACTTGCATAAGCTATCGCTGAAATACCCCTGTTGGAATAGCAGGATGGCTGACAACAACCCGCCACCGCCGCCACCACCTGATTACATGGCAGCGATGATGCAACAGTTTGAACTCAACCGCCAGTTTATGACGGGGATTATGCAGCAATTCCCTCGTCCTGAAGCTAATCAGCAGCAACCATCCATTACCTTACCAGAGTTCATGAGGCTCAGTCCATCGTTTTTCCACAACACAGTCAACCCACTGGATGCAGATGACTGGCTGCGTGATATCTCTCATGAGATGGAGTCTGCTGGTGTCGCCGAAATTAACTATATCACTTTTGCGACATATCTTCTTAAGGGCCCCGCAGCCCAATGGTGGGCCACTCACCGACAGACTCTGCCGCCTGGTACTGTCGTCACTTGGGCAAAGTTCAAGATTGCTTTCCGTGCCCGCTACATTCCTCTAGCTGTCATAGCTAGGAAGAAGGCTGAGTTCCGTAGCCTTGTCCAAGGAAACAAGACTGTGGAAGTCTATCAGCGCGAGTTTCTAGACTTATCTCGTTACGCTGAAGAGGACATTCCTACTGATGAACGCAGACAGGAGAAGTTTCGTGAAGGACTGCACCATGACATTTAGTTAGCCCTTCTTGTTCAAGATTACCCTGATTTCGCCACCTTGGTGAATAAGGCCATCATGGTTGAAACTGGACTTAAGAAGCACAAGGAAGCGTCCAGACGCACCCGTGAGTCGGGCTCATCTTCGAGCTCGTCTTCCCAGAAGCGACGCATCTGGTTTCCCCAAGGCATGTTCCGTTCAGCAGCTCCTGCGAACAGGCCTTCTTGTGCTGCACCACGTCTGCCACCTCCACCACCGAGACAGCCTCTGCCAACTCCAGCACCTCGTCCTGACAGCGGACTATGCTTCAAGTGTGGCAAGCCAGGTCACCGTGCTAGAGATTGCTCTCAGAATCAGAATCAACTGGCTCTCCCTTCGGCTGGCCGTGGAATTGGCCGTGGTATTCCTCAGCAGCGCAACAATAATGCCAGACCTTCTTATGGTCGTGGGCAGTACTACCACGTCAACATGTCTGAAGCTCCAGATCAACCAGATACTGTGATGGGTACACTTCTCGTTAATTCAGTACCTGCATCCGTTTTGTTTGATTCAGGAGCATCGCATTCCTTCATGTCAGAACATTTTGCACGCATGCATGACATTAAATGCGAATACATGAACACACCCTTATTGGTACACACTCCCGCGGGTGGTTGCCGAACCTCTGCAGTTAGCTATAATGTTCCCGTTGAAATCGAAGGGTTGGAGTTCAGTGCGTCTCCCATTATTCTGAAATCATCCAAGATTGACCTTATTCTGGGAATGGATTGGTTGAAGGCCCATTATGCCTCAATCAATTGTGCCACCAAAGTTGTTCACCTCTTGCACCCCTCGAATGAGATGGTGAATTACCATGCTCATATCACTCAGAACGCCGAGGCTCAAATTTATGCCTTGAACGCGTTGAATGCTTCTCCGCTTGATGGGATCGAGAATATCCCAGTTGTCTGTGACTTCCCGGATGTTTTTCCAGAAGAACTTCCAGGAATACCCCCTGCTAGAGCTGTCGAGTTCATCATCGACTTGAAGCCTGGCACCACTCCTATTGCGAAGCGTCCTTACAAGATGCCTCCGCACCACCTCATCGAGCTTAAGGAGGAAATTGATAAATCCTTAAGGAAGGGTTTCATTCGCCCCAGTTCCTCTGCATGGGGAGCACCATCTCTTTTCATCAAGAAGAAAGATGGGATGAATAGGTTGGTCCAAGATTATCGTCCTATCAACCAGGCTACTATTCAGAATAAATATCCACTTCCCCGAATCAACGATTTATATGATCAACTCGCTGGATCTTTGGTGTTTTCTAAACTCGACTTGAGGTTGGGTTATCACCAGATCCGTGTCCGCGAAGAGGATATTCCGAAGACTGCATTCGTTACTCGTTATGGCTCTTACGAGTACACAGTCATGTCGTTTGGTTTAACAAACGCTCCAGCTACATTCTCCCGCCTAATGAATTACATATTCATGGATTACCTCGACAAATTCGTCGTGGTATATCTGGATGATATTCTGGTTTATTCGAAGACAAAGAAGAACATGCTGAGCACCTTCGACTAGTTCTGGAGAGACTTCGAGAGCACCAATTATATGCCAAGTACTCTAAGTGCGAATTCTGGCTTTCCGAGGTAACCTACCTTGGACATGTCATCTCCAAGGATGGTATTGCAGTTAACCCGGAGCGAGTTCAGGCTATTCTTGACTGGACCCCTCCGAAGAATGTCAAGCAAGTCAGAAGTTTCCTCGGGCTTGCAAGTTATTGTCGCCGATTCATCGAAAATTTCTCCAAGATTGCCAAGCCCCTGACTAATCTGCTTCACAAAGGCGTTAAGTTTGAGTGGACAGACAAATGTCAGGAAAGCTTCCAGACCCTCAAGGACAAGCTGACTTCTGCTCCAGTCCTTGCTCCTCCAGACTCCCGCAAAGATTTTGTGATCTTCTGCGACGCCTCTCGCCAAGGACTAGGTTGTGTCCTAATGCAAGAGCGAAGAGTTATTGCTTATGCTTCGCGACAACTGCGTCCACATGAAGAGAATTACCCAGTGCATGACCTCGAACTTGCTGCTATCATTTATGCTTTGAAGCAGTGGCGACATTACCTCCTTGGTAATCGGTGTGAGATTTACACCGATCATCAGAGCTTGAAGTACTTGTTCACTCAACCGGAACTTAATCTTCGTCAGCAGCGTTGGTTGGAAACAATCACCGATTATGACTGTGGAATTTCATACACTCCCGGCAAAGCTAATGTGATGGCTGATGCTTTGAGCCGCAAGTCATACTGTAGCAACCTCATGGTAAAGCAAGCTCAACCCCAGCTATATGAAGAATTGCGCAAGCTGAATCTCTGCATTATTCCGCAAGGTTCTCTTAATAACCTTGTGATACAGTCAGATCTTGAGAAAGCTGTCAAGATTGCGCAATCTAAGGATGCTGAAATTGATCTAATGAAGAAAGAGCTTCACCTTCAAAAGTACAGGGATTTCTCGATTGCTGGAGATGGAACCTTGTACTTCCGAGACCGCATTGTAGTACCTCGCTTCGAGCTAATGACTGACAAAGTCATGAAGGAGGCCCATGATACACCGCTATCTATCCATCCGGGTAGTACCAAAATGTATCGAGATCTTCGTCAAAGGTACTGGTGGTCTAGAATGAAGCAAGATATTGCTCGTTATGTTGCCGAGTGTGACGTTTGTCGTCGCGTGAAGGCAGAACATCAAAAACCTGCTGGAATTCTGTAACCGCTCCCTATTCCTCTATGGAAGTGGGATAAAGTGCAAATGGACTTCATCACTGGTCTTCCCAAGTCTCAGAAGGGTCACGATGCTATTCTTGTCGTCGTTGACCAACTTTCCAAGGTTGCACACTTTCTGCCAGTGAAGGAGACTATTACTGCTAGTCAGTTAGCAGAGCTATATATCTCCAGAATTGTTTCACTCCATGGTATTCCCAAGGAAATCAGTTCAGACCGTGGCAGCATTTTCACTGGCCATTTCTGGGAAAGTTTCCAGAAAGCAATGGGAACTCATATTACCTGGAGTTCAGCTTATCATCCCCAATCCCAAGGCCAAGTTGAGCGCGTTAATCAAGTGCTTGAAGACATGCTTCGAGCCTGTGTTATATCCTTCGGTAAGAAATGGGAGGAATCTCTTCCGTATGCCGAGTTCTCCTATAACAACAGCTATCAAGCCAGCTTAAAAATGGCCCCCTTTGAGGTTCTTTATGGACGTAAATGTCGAACCCCTCTGAATTGGTCAGAAACTGGGGAACGACCTCTTGTTGGACCGGACATTGTTCAGCATGCCGAAGAACAAGTCCGAATTGTCCGGGAGAATCTCAAAGTAGCTCAAGACCGTCAGAAGAGTAATTATGATCGCAAGCGATGGGGTGTGGTCTATCAACCTGATGAACAAGCTTATCTTCGTGTCACTCCAATGAAGGGCACCCGTCGTTTCAGAATCAAGGGCAAGCTAGCTCCTCGCTATATTGGTCCTTTCCGCATCGTGGCTAGACGTGGACAGGTGGCATATCAATTGGAGTTGCCACCGCAATTCTCCCATATTCATGATGTCTTCCACGTGTCGCAACTCCGTAAGTGCTTCAAGGAATCCCCGCACCGTGCAGTGGATCATGAGATGCTCGAGCTACAAGATGATCTTTCCTATAAGGAGCATCCGATCCGCATCCTCGACGAAGCTGAGCGTCGTACTCGTCAGAAGACGACCAGGTTCCTAAAAGTGCAATGGTCGAATCACACTGAAGATGAAGCCACTTGGGAACGCGAGGATCGTCTTCGGGAAGAATATCCCGGACTCTTTCCTTCTACCTCCTAAATTCTCGGGACGAGAATTTCTTTTAGAGGAGGAGAACTTGTAACACCCCCTTGTAATAAGCTCTGTGACACTCTGTTAAAACTGCCAAGTCATGATCATTTGCAGTGCCATGTCATATGGGTTAATAATCCAATTCAAATCCACATCTGAAAATCAACTCAAATTCAAAGGTGAATTATAAAGTTGATCAAACACTGTTGGGAAAATGTTCATTAAATGGCAAATAATTCAGGAACATTTCTAAAATCAATATCAAAATATTTGGAGTTGGGCAAGTGACTCAAACAAGATGAAACAGCACCCAAAACAGCAATATTAATTCATTTAAAATCATTACAGATTCAAATGAACTCCAAATCTGCCCAAACCACTTTTTGATGAGAGATAATATTGCATTGCAATATTTGGGCCAACATTCACATTTTTCAAAAGAGCACAAGTGGCCTAATCATTTTGAAACAGAAAAAGGGATAAAAGAAAAGGGAGAAGAGAAATAAGAAAAAAGTAAAACGCTACTTTTGGCTGGGCCTAAGTGCACAGTGTGCGGCCCAGTCCAACAGCGGCCCACCTCACCTCCCTCCTCGTGCGTGTCGACGCGCCCCTGGCCGCGCGCGCCAGCGCCAGCCGGGCGGCGACACGCCGACGGCCACCGATGCCGCAGCCACCCGAGAGGATAAGGTCGAGGCCCGGCGTCTCCCCTGGCTCTCCTCGCCACTTTCCCCTCTCCTCCCTCGCTCGCTCCGCCCCTCGCTCCCTCCCAGATCCGGCCACCGAGCGCCGTCGTCGCCGCACTTCGCCATTTGCCGTGGCCACCGGCGACCCCGTGCTCGTCCATCGTGCCGGCCAGCTTCGCCGTCGTCTTCCTCATCTACTGGAGGCCTCAGCTGGAGCTGGGGAGCACGGAACCACCGGATCCCCTTCGTCCTCAACTACGGTCGCCGTCGTCTTCTTCGCCTCCGACGCCGGCCTTCTGCTGCTACAAAACTATCGAGGGCCTACGTGGGTGCCGCACGGTGAGCCTCTCCTCTTCCTGTTGCTCCTCGTTGGTCCCCTAGCGCCTTATAGCCAGCTGCCGTCGTTGTCGAGCTCTGCTCGCCGCTGTGCACTTCGCCGCCGCGGCCACAGACGCCGTCGTGCTCGTCCGGACCCAGCATCGAGCTCCTGGAGCTCGTGCGAGTCCAACGCGATCACTAGCGCGCCTCCCCGAGCGTTGTAGCCCTACATCCACCGATGCCCGATTCCGGCGTCCGCCGGCGACGACCTAGCGCTCGTTTCCGGCCGTTTTAGCTCGCGCTCATGCTTTAGATCGACGCGGCGCCTTTCCCTCGTTCGAACGCGACCACCCCCGGCCGTTTTGGTGGCCTGTGGGCGAAACCCGACGGGCGTCCGAGCCGCGCCGCCGCGATTTTGGTCGCCGGCGCAACTCCGGCGCCGGCCGCCGACGTGGCCGCCACGTGCGACACCCCTGGGTCACTGCCAGTGGGTCCCACGGGCCCCGCTGACCACGCTGACCGTGGTCAACGCGCTGACGTGGCGGCGCAATGCCACTGACAGGTGGGCCCCGCGACTAATTAACCTAATTAAAGATTTAATTAAATAGAAACTAATTAGATTAACCTAATGTCTCACTGACATGTGGGGTCCACCCCCTAATTAACCCTGGTAATTAAATTAATCCACTGATTAGCCTAAACAGAGGCTGACATGTGGGTCCCACTGGACCCACATGTCATATTTGACTGGTCAGCGGCGCTGTTGACCGCTGACGTCACAATGACGTCATGCTGACGTCATAATTCATTTTCTGTAAATAAATAAATTCCAGAAATTCATATAATCTTTGAAAATTAATAACTTCTAAACCGTAGCTCGGATCGAAAAAGTTAAAACATGAAAGTTGCTCAGAACGACGAGCCGAGTCTGATCGTGCCGTCTGTTTCTCCATCGGAACCCCCTACATAGAAGAACTCGTAACTCCGGACCTGAATCCGGCAGATGAATAGTGCACACACGTCGGATATTAAATCCTAAATTAATTCTAAAAATAACTAAAATGACTTAGATGCATATTTAGGCAACCCTGCACTGCATCATAGCATCACACGCACCGTATTGCATTTGTTTGCATTATGTTTACCTGTTTCTTCCCCCTCTTCTCTCTCGGTAGACCCCGACGTTGACGTAGCTCCCGAGGCAGACGCAGCTCAGGAGTACGACTACGTCCCCGACGATACCACTGAAGACCTTGTCCTTGCCCACGAGCAAACAGGCAAGCACCACCATTTTGAGCATGCCTATATCGCCTATTCCCTTCTCTCTTATGCTTGCATTAGAACTGCTGTTGCTACTGTTTCCTATATCTGTTGCATAGCCTGTTTATTGTAACCTGCCTTGCTACCTTACTGGTTATCCTAGACTGCTTAGTATAGGCTGGGTAGAGACACGACAGAGACCCCCCTTGATCCCGACTGCCCTGCTAGACATCAGAAGACCCGACCATCGGGATTGAAGACTAGACCCTGGCACCGCACCTCACTTCCCCTTAGTTGCCGACACTGCTGGGTTACCATCGAGTGCCGAGGGTGATACCTCGTCAGCACTTCTGATGTTAACCTTGTAGGTTAGTTACTCGGTCGTGGTAAGCGACGGTGATTCCTCCTACACCACCCCCGATAACGACGTCGTCGCGCAACTCCTCAAGGTGGACCTCGAGGGTGATTCCTCCTTCGTTCACCTTGATGATAACATCGAGCGGGAATTCCATCGAGGGTGATTCCTCAGGGTTCCCTTCGGTGTCAGACACACAGTTACCTTGGATATTATGACTTGCACTAAACTATGATACTAAAGACGGGTCGGCCCTGAGGGGTACCCGCGCGAGCTTAACGCGAAGTGATGTGGAGTCGGGTGGACCTGGATGGTGCCCGCGAGATAACTACGAGGCGTGGCCGGGCATTCTTAGCCCTTGCCGCAAGTCCTCGAGACGGGGCGACGGGGTCACATCGATCGTGAGTCTCTGCTCGTTTCCGCGCGCTCCTAATCCACTACGGTTTGGATATTTGATCCGAGGGGCCTCTGGCCCGATAGCACTAACCATCACGTGGGCATAGTATGGGCGTTCTGCGTCGTACACATCAGCCGAAGCTTGTTGGACGTCAGTAAGGAGCGGCGCACGCCGAGTTGGACTGGTAACGCAACCGCGCTTGTATAAGGGGTTGCTAGGTCTGCTCTCGGTGGCCCCGTAACGTGCAGGAGTTCCCGGGGCGATGGCCCAAGACCCCTGGGGGCATAGGTTTAGTCCGGCATGCTGACCTCTCTTATAAGCCTAGGTCGGGTTGCGGCGTGTTGCTTAGCCGAGGCCGGGCTTGACCCAGAAAAGTGTGTCCGGCCAGAGTTAAGCGAGCGTGGTGGGTAAGTTGGTGCACCCCTGCAGGGAAGAAACTTCTATCGATAGCCTGTCCGACGGTAGCGGACACTCGGAGTTGTATCCCGATCGGTACAACTAGAACTTGATATGAGAACTGGATAGTACGGCTCTGGGATTGCTTTCTCGCAGGGAGTCGAGAAAGGATCTCAGGTCGAGGTTGATGATATTACTACTACTATTTTACATTATGTTCATCTGCTCTCTCCTGATGCTGCAAGACTGTCGAAGATTGTTGAAGATGCTAGTCTTCGATAGGACTAGGCTTTCCCCCTCTACTCTGGCATTTCTGCAGCCCAGTCCACATATACAGCCATTCCTTTGACAATGATGCATATGTAGTGTAGATCCTTGCTTGCTGAGTACTTCGGATGAGTACTCACGTTAGCTTTATTTTCTTTTTCCCCCATATTCCATTTGATGCCACCAGACGACGGAGCCCCTGAGCCAGAAGCCCCAGCCGACGACCAGTACTACTACCCGCCTGGCGAGTACTACTACTACGAGGAGCCGTTCGACGACCAGGAGTAGGATCGGAGGGTCCAGGGCAGGAGGCCTACGCCTTTCGATCGTAGTATTTTATTTTACCCCGCCTCTGTGAAGGCCTAATTCTCTCTATGTAATATATCTGTACCCAGATATCTAATGCTTCCGCTGACGCTTGTATGCCATCGAGCTATGTATTCGAGCCCTCGAGGCCCTGACTTGTAATATTAAGCTTGTATGACTTTATTTGTGTTTTAGAGTTGTGTTGTGACATCTTCAAGTGAGTCCTTAGGCTTGATCGTGCGCATTTGCGTGTATGATTAGTGCACGATTAAGCCGGGGTCGTCACACATTCTTAGCCCTTGCCGCAGGTCCTCGAGACGGGGCGACGGGGTCACATCGATCGTGAGTCTCTGCTCGTTTCCGCGCGCTCCTAATCCACTACGGTTTGGATATTTGATCCGAGGGGCCTCTGGCCCGATAGCACTAACCATCACGTGGGCATAGTATGGGCGTTCTGCGCCGTATACATCAGCCGAAGCTTATTTGACGTCAGTAAGGAGCGGCGCACGCCGAGTTGGACTGGGAACGCAACCGCGCTTGTATAAGGGGTTGCTAGGTCTGCTCTCGGTGGCCCCGTAACGTGCAGGAGTTCCCGGGGCGATGGCCCAAGACCCCTGGGGGCATAGGATTAGTCCGGCGTGCTGACCTCTCTTATAAGCCTAGGTCGGGTTGCGGCGTGTTGCTTAGCCGAGGCCGGGCATGACCCAGAAAAGTGTGTCCGGCCGGAGTTAAGCAAGCGTGGTGGGTAAGTTGGTGCACCCCTGCAGGGAAGAAACTTCTATCGATAGCCTGTCCTACAGTAATGGACACTCGGAGTTGTATCCCGATCGGTACAACTAGAACATGAGATGAGAACTGGATAGTACGGCTCTGGGATTGCTTTCTCGCAGGGAGTCGAGAAAGGATCTCAGGTCGAGGTTGATGATACTACTACTACTTTACATTATGTTCATCTGCTCTCTTCTAATGCTGTGAGACCGTTGAAGATGCTAGTCTTCGATAGGACTAGGCTTTCCCCCTCTATTCTGGCATTTCTGCAGCCCAGTCCACATATACAGCCATTCCTTTGACAATGTTGCATATGTAGTGTAGATCCTTGCTTGCTGAGTACTTCGGATGAGTACTCACGTTTGCTTTACTTTCTTTTTCCCCATAACTCATTGATGCCACCAGACGACGGAGCCCCTGAGCCAGACGCCCCAGCCGACGACCAGTACTACTACCCGCCTGGCGAGTACTACTACTACGAGGAGCCGACTGACGACCAGGAGTAGGATCGGAGGGTCCAGGGCAGGAGGCCTACGCCTTTCGATCGTAGTATTTTATTTTACCCCGCCTCTGTGAAGGCCTATTTCTCTCTCTGTAATATATCTGTACTCAGATATCTGATGCTTCCGCTGACGCTTGTATGCCGTCGAGCTATGTATTCGAGCCCTCGAGGCCCTGGCTTGTAATATAAAGCTTGTATGACTTTATTTATGTTTTAGAGTTGTGTTGTGATATCTTCAAGTGAGTCCTTAGGCTTGATCGTGCGCATTTGCGTGTATGGTTAGTGCACGATTAAGCCGGGGTCGTCACAGGTGAGTAAAGCAAACGGACTTCCGACGATGAGTGAAGCTTACGACGATCTTCTTCATCGTATCATTTCACCTCGAATAACAAGCTTGATTTCGAGCTTGTGTCTAATCCGTGGATCCTCATAGCTTTCACTTCATCCTTCCTTTTGCTTCATGTCGTCACTGCTCGATGGCATCTTCATAGAGTCTCTCGACAAAATTTGTCGTGATCATCATCAACATTCTGAGCTCTTACAGGATATCAATTGAGTTCATGGCTATAAATACCATCCCTGCCCCTCGATGATTTGAGATATCATCGATGGCATCTTGACTTTCTGCCAACACGGACCTTGTTGTGCTTGGTTATTCCCTACGTCTCGAGATAATCTTGGAAGTGATCCTTTGAAAATGTTGAGATCCTTCGATCCAACCCTTACTTGAAACCCCATGTTATCGCTACCTTGAAGCATGACTGTGGACTTCTGAATATCAACAAGAACATTGGAGGCACATTGCCAAATGCTTCCTGATCTATTATTCGGACACCATTGTGTAGGTAACATCTTGATTCTCCCTCACCCTTTATCTAAATGGTTTTGTACCGGCTGAACTGTTCAGGTATATCGTGTTCTACTTTTCCCTGGAATGGATATACCCCTAATTCTTGTGTATAGGCACATCTATCCTTTTCATTGGTCTGATGAATCCGATAACTTCATTTTCCTTTCCATTGTTTTGTTTAACCTTTCCTGTGTTCTATATAATGTAAGCAGAAATAATTCCCTGCTTATAAAACACCTCGGTCAACAGCTCTTACCATGAGATCCTGTTACTATTGTTGATGACATTTCGGTAACCACCGATGGACGAGAACTTTGCCTTTTGGTCCGCCTCGTTCAACGAGCAGGAAAATGGTTCTCTTCGTCCCTTGCCCTTGGTACCGATGTTGTCGCTGACATAACTGACAGGCTATCCCCTGACATACCTTGTTGTCGAGACCAGTAGGATATTACCGTTCTCCCTACCTTTGATCGACACCCCACCACAGTTCCACAGGATCGGAACCTGACTCTCCTCTAACATCCTTGATTCCGAATTACCCTTTGCTCTTGGCTTTGTGTGTTATCCCGAGTAATCCCTCGATACCCTGAATCCCTGTTCACACTTTGTTCAGGTATCGATTGAATGTCCATTCGATTGATACTCCTTATCGTACCTTCATACTTTGCTCTCGACGTTTCCTAAGTTTCAACTCGAGAGATTCTTCTGCCACATTCCCTGAATTATTCACCAGATGATCGACCTTGCAAAGGTCAGTTCTTCCGAAGTTACCCTCTACTTCCCTACTTAAATCTCGGGACGAGATTTCTTGTAGTGGAGGAGATTTGTAACATCCCCAGCCTCTCATCACAGTGATCATCCACTGATCATGCCAAGTCACCATGATTAACTGTGCTTGATCAACATTGCAACATGTCTCATTTCCAATCCTAAATTCAAATCACAAGTGCAAAATGAAGTTGCATCAAAGTTGCTGTAAAAATGTTCACCATCTAGCAAATAATCCAAAACAATTTGATGTTAATTAAAACAACATCACTCCTTTGCAGAAATGAGCAGTAGCATTTAAAACAGTGTCATTTCAGCACTTTATAATGCTTTTGCATTTATGAAAAATTCCAAATGAATTTCTTTGGTCACCAAAATATTTGTGGCACTGTCTAAATGAGTGTTGGATTTATTGGGCCTAGCCCCACGTTTTTCCTACACCATCAGGTTACCCAAATAAATCCCTCTCTCTCTCTGTTACTAACTAAAAAGGAGAAACAGTAAATCAGAAAATGGAAAAAGGCCAGAGAGCTTACCTGTGCACTGGCCCAGCTGGTCACCGCGGCCCAGCCCAACCGCGACTCCTCTCTCCTCCCGCGAGCTGTCGCTCCCCCTCGCCGACACGCCGACGCCGGGCCGCGCTGTCGCCCATCCGGTGGCTCCGCGACGTAGATAAGGTCGCCCCGAGCCCCCTCGTCCTTCCCCTCGACCGAACCCTAGCTCCACTCCTCCCCGTTCCCCTCCTCTCGCTCGATCCGGCTCATCCCGAGCACAGTCGCCGCCGTCGCCCGTCGAACCCGCGGCCACCGGCCACCCCTCACCTCACTCTGACGCCCTAAGGTTCCGTCGCCGTCCGCTGCTCCTTCCCATGCCACTGAACGGAGTCGAGCACCACTGCATCACCCCCTGCCCCGTCGTCTTCTTCATCGGCTCCGACGAGCTTCTCCGACGATTGCCGGCGTTCTGGTGCTCCTAAGCAATCACCGAGCCTTCATGTGCTCCTCTGGTGAGCTTGCGGTCGATTCCCCTCTGTTTTTCTTCGCGTATTCGTGCCCGAGCCCCCATCGCCATGAGGGCCGAAGCTCCCCGCCGCCGGCCATGTCGCCACCGTGGCTACGGCTGCGCAAGCTCGTGTCCGAGCTCACCGTTGCACTCACCGCACTCCCGCGAGTCGAACACGACCGTCCACGGCTTCTACCGTACCCCGCATCACCCAAACCGCTGTTGGCCGAACTCCGGCTACCGCACTCGACGTGGCCGCCGTCATTCTAGGCCATCTCCGGCGAAGCCGTTAGCACCACGCGATGCGCCTCTCTCCCCTCGTTCGAACGCCGCAAACTACGCGACGAATGGACCTCCGTAGCCAAATTCTGCCATTGGCCCGTGCCTCCGCCGTGGTTTTCGGCCACCGGCGGCTAAACGCCGGCCACAACCGACGTGGCATGGCCGGGGCCACACCCAGGGTCACTGACTGGTGGGTCCCCAGGGGCCCGGCTGGCCAGTTGACCCGGTCAACCCTGCTGACTGGGTTGTTCCAGTCACTGACCAGTGGGCCCGCACAGTTGATTAACTAAATAGGTTTTTGAAAATAATCTAAAAACTAAATGTCTCGCTGACAGATGGGGCCCACTCCCTAATTAACCCTGCTAATTAAACTAATCCACTGTTAGTCTAAACAGAGACTGACATGTGGGTCCCACATGTCAGGTTTGACTGGTCAGCCGTTCTGTTGACATGCTGATGTCAGCATTACCACATGCCGACGTCATAATTCATTTCTGTAAATAAAAATAATTCCAGAAATTTTATTAAACTTTAAAAATTAATAACTTTTAAACCGTAGCTCGGATCGAAAAAGTTAAAACATGAAAGTTGCTCAGAACGACGAGACGAGTCTAATCGTGCCGTCTGTTTCTTTATCGGAACCTCCTACGTAGAAGAACTCGCAACTCCGGGCCGGAATCCGGTAGATGAATAGTGCACACACACGGGATATTAAATCCCAGAAAAATTCTAAAAATAACTAAAATGACTTAGATGCATATTTAGGCAACCCTGCACTGCATCATAGCATAGCACGCACCGTATTGCATTTGTTTGCATTATGTTTACCTGTTTCTTCCCCCTCTTCTCTCTCGGTAGACCCCGACGTTGACGTAGCTCCCGAGGCAGACGCAACTCAGGAGTATGACTACGTCCCCGACGACACCACAGGCGACCTTGCCCTTGCCCCAGAGCAAACAGACAAGCACCCCCATTTTGAGCATGCATATATCGCCTATCTCTTCTCTCTTATGCTTGCATTAGAACTGCTACTGCTACTGTTTTCCTATATCTACTGCATAGCCTGATTATTGTAACCTGCCTTTCTACCTTGCTGGATATCCTAGACTGTTTAGAATAGGCTGGGTAGAGACCCGACAGAGACCCCCACTTGATCCCGACTGCCCCGCTGGATGTCAGAAGACCCGCTCATCGGGAATGAAGACTAGACCCTGGCACCGCACATCACTTCCCCCTTAGTTGCCGACACTACTGGGTTACCGTCGAGTGCCGAGGGTGATACCTCGTCAGCACTTCTGATGTTAACCTTGTAGGTTAGTTACTCGGTCATGGTAAGCGAGGGTGATTCCTCCTACACCACCCCCGATAACGACATCGTCGCGCAACACCTCAAGTGTGGACCTCGAGGGTGATTCCTCCTTCGTTCACCTTGACTTTAACATCAGGTGGGATTCCATCGAGGGTGATTCCTCAGGGCTCCCCTGGTGTCAGACACACAGATACTGTTGTTGATTTGACTTGCACTAAACCATGTTACTAAAGACGGGTCGGCCCTGAGTGGTACCCGCGCGAGCTTAATGCGAAGTGATGTGGAGTCGGGTTGACCTGGATGGTGCCCGCGAGATAACACGAGGCGTGGCCGGGCATTCTTAGCCCTTGCCGCAGGTCCTCGAGACGGGGCGACGGGGTCACATCGATCGTGAGTCTCTGCTCGTTTCCGCGCGCTCCTAATCCACTACGGTTTGGATATTTGATCCGAGGGGCCTCTGGCCCGATAGCACTAACCATCACGTGGGCATAGTATGGGCGTTCTGCGTCGTATACATCAGCCGAAGCTTATTTGACGTCAGTAAGGAGCGGCGCACGCCGAGTTGGACTGGGAACGCAACCGCGCTTGTATAAGGGGTTGCTAGGTCTGCTCTCGGTGGCCCCGTAACGTGCAGGAGTTCCCGGGGCGATGGCCCAAGACCCCTGGGGGCATAGGATTAGTCCGGCGTGCTGACCTCTCTTATAAGCCTAGGTCGGGTTGCGGCGTGTTGCTTAGCTGAGGCCGGGCATGACCCAGAAAAGTGTGTCCGGCCGGAGTTAAGCAAGCGTGGTGGGTAAGTTGGTGCACCCCTGCAGGGAAGAAACTTCTATCGATAGCCTGTCCTACGGTAACGGACACTCGGAGTTGTATCCCGATCGGTACAACTAGAACATGAGATGAGAACTGGATAGTACGGCTCTGGGATTGCTTTCTCGCAGGGAGTCGAGAAAGGATCTCAGGTCGAGG
Organism: Thinopyrum elongatum; assembly: GCA_011799875.1. NCBI lineage: Eukaryota > Viridiplantae > Streptophyta > Magnoliopsida > Poales > Poaceae > Thinopyrum > Thinopyrum elongatum. The sequence goes on from CM022299.1 coordinate 436,604,235, forward strand.
TTGATGATACTACTACTACTTTACATTATGTTCATCTGCTCTCTTCTAATGCTGTGAGACCGTTGAAGATGCTAGTCTTCGATAGGACTAGGCTGTCCACCTCTATTCTGGCATTTCTGCAGCCCAGTCCACATATACAGCCATTCCTTTGACAATGTTGCATATGTAGTGTAGATCCTTGCTTGCTGAGTACTTCGGATGAGTACTCACGTTTGCTTTACTTTCTTTTTCCCCCATATCCAATTGATGCCACCAGACGACGGAGCCCCTGAGCCAGACGCCCCAGCCGACGACCAGTACTACCACCCGCCTGGCGAGTACTATTACTACGAGGAGCCGACTGACGACCAGGAGTAGGATCGGAGGGTCCAGGGCAGGAGGCCTATGCCTTTCAATCGTAGTATTTTTTTTACCCCGCCTCTGTGAAGGCCTATTTCTCTCTCTGTAATATATCTGTACCCAGATATCTGATGCTTCCGCTGACGCTTGTATGCCATCGAGCTATGTATTCGAGCCCTCGAGGCCCTGCCTTGTAATATAAAGCTTGTATGACTTTATTTATGTTTTAGAGTTGTGTTGTGGTATCTTCAAGTGAGTCCTTAGGCTTGATCGTGCGCACTTGCGTGTATGATTAGTGCACGATTAAGCCGGGGTCGTCACACCACCCCCCCTTCACTTCCGTCTCTCTTATTTTCTCTTACTTTCCCCAAATTACATCGAAACCAAATCATCAATTATGGCATGGCTTTGTGCTTCATGCCCAAGAAAACCCTAGATCATGTGTACTTTTTTACCCTAAGCCCGAGCAGCCTCCACACAAGGCTGACAAAGCTGGAGGGCAAGACACTATGTGTTGTTGCGACATCGTGGAGGACGATGAGGTGGAGGATGCAACCATCTTGAACTTCCTAAGAGGCGACGACCATGGAGAATGGTGACTCAACACAAGATGGTCAAAGAAGGGAACAATAACATTGGTGAGGTCGCTTGGGGAGTCTCTTCATTAGTCGGCACCAATTTCCTAACATCATAATGTCACCCATGTACCACCGCCTCTGGATCGTCAGTGCCATGGAAGCACCTATGATGTGCTTAGTGTGTCTAGATACAACATCATCACGCTTAGGAATGCCCAATTCGACGCCCACAATTGGCAGTGTCCATAATGAAACATAGTTGAGTTTGCTCTTCCCATGGAGCACTAAATCAAAGAAAGATTCACGAGGGTCACATGGCAACTAGCTGGTACACGCAACTGTAGGACCCAACTCTTACCCCTCTTCTCCTCCATTATCTTCTCTCTCCCATCTCCTCTTCACTTTTTTTAATGGATAGCCCCCCTCCTCCATAGCTTTCACCTGACACCTACAAGCCATCATTGGGCAGCCACCATGGCATTTGAGCCTATCTAGATAGCTTTGTCGTACAATGGTGTTGGATATCTAGTGTAACAAAGGACAACGAAGGGCACAAGATCTAAAAAATGATGTCAAGACTACATGACCAAGGGATCCTCAAGCCAGGCTGCCAAGTCTCGAGTTCCTCGAAGACGATGACTTTGGGCCAGGCTATGATTTTTATTACGAATGCTCACAAGGCTTGTCAAGAGAAAACCATTCTACTATATCCTTGTGCCACTAAAAACGTTTGCTGGTTCATATAAGACCATATCCACGTGGGTATGGGACCCATACGTAGGTGCCTGATTTCCTTAGGCTGCGCTAATAGGGAGCTACTACATGTCAACTAGGAGGAGTCCTACTCGTGGAAGATTTGGAGTATCGTACGAAGAGGCAATGCACCCCATATCTGCATTCAAGCATCCTTTGCATAACTGAGGGATCTTATCATAGTTGACTTGGAAACTCTGCGGGCGCACACCCTTCTGGTGTCAGGCCAACAAAGCACATTAATGGAAAGTGCGACATCGAGGTTGACTCCCACTCACAAAATCTACACCTGGCACACGTAGCCATCTCCATTGTCCGCATATTACCCACACGAGAAGGTAAACCATCCACCACTTGTTCAACACGGTATAGCAGATGGATGTTGTGGATTTGCACCCACACCGATATGCGAGTCACCTTGACACAAGGTGACTGCATGGATCCATCAAAAGGGTGCATTCATAACTCCATCCCGACGAAAGATCCATGGTCAACATTTGTAGAACAAACATATCGACCTCTACCACCCTGAGCGAGAAATCACATGCTAACCACACACAAGTCATCGTGTTACATAATGAATTCAAGCTGAACAACTTCACCTTATGCACTTTTGCAACCACAATCCATCGCAAAATTCTGCTTCATGGTGTTTACCTCTCCCCTTCCTAGGAAAACATCATCGATCTTACTGTCCTTCATTTTGAGATTCTTCATCAATTCATAAATATCGAGGTTTCAACCCTTTGTCCATCATTGCTCGCGCCGAAGACGAATTCTCCATGGTGCCTTGAGACCAATCAGTCTAATCTGCCCCAAACCCTATATTACCTTGGCCTCGCCACAACGGGTTACATGGATAGAGTCGTCCCCTTGATCATCCCGAACAACGGATGGTAGAGGAGGGTGTGCGTCGATACAATAAGACCAATAAGAAATCTCGCCCGATAAGGTTTTCGTCGATAGAGTTTAAACCCGTTTCTTAGGTATTCATTTTTTAGGAAGTTTCCTAGTTTGAGTTGTTTACTTTTTGAGCAAAGTTTCCGTTTCTTAGGGCTTGAGCATAGTTTTTTTTTTTTGAGAACATTGAGCATAGTTTTTTTTTTAGAACATTGAGCATAGTTTCTAGTTTTTTTTTTGAGCAATTCATAGTTTCTAGGTACTACTCCAATACTCTCTACCGTTCCAAATACCGAGCCTAGCCCAGCAAGGCCCACGATCAATCTTGCCAGGGATCCAAACGCGCCCTAATTTTCTCTCCCCTGCTTTACCACCAAGCCCTACACCTGCCGCCGTGCCGTTCCCCAGCGGCGTCACCGCCGGCGCCTCAATCCCATCCCCCATGCCCCCCACCCCCACCCACCACGGCCTCTCACGCGCGCGGCCATCATCGCCGTTCCCGTTCCTCCTCGTCGGGATATCGCGTTCCTGCCGTCTCCAACCCGTCCGCAGTTGAGTTTTGAGGTATGCGTTTTTTCTTCCATCCAGCGATTAGTTAAGTCCCACTGACCTTCACAACTTCTGGCTGTGCAGGTGCGCGCCCGGCAGAACTTCTAGATTCGCCCCCGCGGCGGCGCCCGACATGTCGACCCCCTCCGGCTCCGGGGAAGCCGACGGAGCCGCCCCCGCTGCCTCTACGTATTACGACGTCTTCGGTCCCGACGTACGTGCTTTCTTCCCGTCCTTTTCTTCACTGTTTTAGAGAGGTAGAACCATGGAAGTGTTTAACCACTTGGAGCTGTGTTAGTCTGCCGCTAGGAAACCCCAAAATAAGTTTTGGAGTTTAAGTTCGTTGGATTGGAATAGCGGGTCATGCAATTGCAACATTATACTGTTCACTTAATTTTATAGTGACTCATGGTGAAGATGACATTTTTGGGTGACTGTTGCTAGTGGAGCTGGACCAAATTGTGTATGAGGCTTCACTCCATATTTTGGGAGAGATTTCTCAAAGGGTTGAAGTGTGGATACCTATAGGTGGCGATTTGGTACAAATACGACACATAGATATTGGATTTTTCCACTGAACTTGTGTGAGGCAAAAGCCTAGACTGATTGCTTGTTGGGCAGAAGAGTGTTTCTTCCGTCAAATAAAAGGAAGTCGCCCCACCTGGAATTCGATGAGTACGACGTGTATTTTGTTATCAGAGTTTGCTCTTAACACTAGAAACCTTCTATGTTTTCTCTGTGATGAAATATTTGAATTACGTCTACATGATATAAATGGACTATTAGGTGAAGAAGCATGCAATTATTGTTTATATTCAACAATTTTATCACAGACGTGTGTCTAGTTGGACATGTGGATATTTGCTTATTTGTTATTTGGTCAGAGTACTCTTGTGCTGCTTACTTTACTGATTAATACATTTGCTACTTGAAGCTATGCCTTATTTCTTACAGAACTAATCCTTGTCTCATTCTTTTTCTTTTTACATTCTATCCAGGCTAAACCTGATGTTATTTTTAAGGAGGCCACTTCAGATTCCACATTGAATTTGCAGGTCCTCTCATAGCGAAAACAAGATGCAAATTGACCACTGACTTTTCTTTCTTTGTTGTAACACACCATTTGGTTGTAACACAGGATGTCCAGGGGCTAGTAACTTGGGTTATTGGTGAAGGCATGCCGCCTTCATGGGTGTTTGTTAAAGTAAATTCTGTTCCCTTGCCCTTCTTACTTTGTGGAGAACATGATTTTCTTTTTTCTTTCCACTGTTTTAGTCATTATCAATGAAGAATAACTGAGTTTTTCTGACCCATAATTTTCATAACTGCACTGAGGACTGAGAACAACCTGTTTTGTAATTACTAAAGTATTCCATCTGTAAACAAATGTAAGAAGTTTTAGGTAAAACGTGTTACATTTGTTTACATAGGGAGTTTCTCAAAAACATTTGCAGCATTTTTTAACCTGTGAAAATCATAAAATAATAATTACTGGCAACTCTTGATGACAATAAGTGAATTATAGATGCTGATTTGGTAAGCATCGATATGCACACGTAATGTGGACTTCCGTGAGTATTATTTGCTGCTTTAGAAACCCTACCTGTGCTTAGCTCTAAAACTATGTTTTCTTTGGTGTTCAGAACAAGCCTCTTATCCCAAAAGTTATCCTTTTCTATGTTCCTGGCCTTGATGCAGCTTTATACATGTCTCAGTCCCGCCTCCTTTCTTCTTTGAAAGAATTGTGTGGCAATCCAAAACCTGTTCTAGCTTCAAGGTTTGTGCTTTAAACAGAAGACTTTGAATTTTTTGTCCACAGTTTTTTGTATTCTGGTGTATTATCAGTATAATAGCAACACTGTTTTCATATCAATTCACTACACTCATTATGGCTAACTTAATTTTCTTTTGGCAGCTGTGTACCAGATGAAAGGCATACCATTGACGCACTCCTGACATGCAGAGTAAAGCGAAAGCGGCAGTCACAAACATCAAACCAATCATCTGAATCTGATGGAGGTATGAGATCATGACTCCTAAATATTGTGTCTAGTGTACCTTTTCAGCCCCGCACTATGTGATTTGGTCTGCTATTATGGGAGTAGTCACTAGGCACTGAAAAGATCCGATGTTTGATTTATGGTTAAGATTCTAGTTTGGAAGACCACATGGTTCATTTGACTATTCCCATCCTTTTTTATGACGTTTATTTCCTACAAAAATGCCATTTTAATTGTAATATGAACAGTTGTTACATTCTCATTAATACACTGTTTTTACTGTCGTCTACTTGTGCATTTCCCAGTCACATTCCTTTTTATATTTTAAATGTCACATGGCAGCTAGCATAATCTAAAGTCATGTCACATCAGAAGTTTCTCACCAGGCTGGAATTGACAGTATAGCCAACTAACTGGATATAGTTCTTGCTGAGCATCTATCATTTATTTCCCTAACCTCGGTTCTTCTATATATTTGTTGTTATGTACACTTAGTCATTTACTAAAATTAGTGTATTAATTCCTTTCCTATGACAAGTGGGCACTACTGATTCCTGAACCGAATCGATTTTATAATTTATTCTGGGCGATTTGTTAACCTTTTTTTGTTTCAGGTAAATTATCAAGTCTGGCGGACCTAAAAGATATACCATTTCCTGTTAAATATTACACACTTTCTAAAAAGGATTTGGAAGATAATGGCTACTCTCTCAATTTGCCAGGTTAGTTTTTTATTTAGTTATTGACTTTGCCTTCCAATTTTATGCCCTGACGTTAAAATGGATGTTCTTTTTTCTGCCAAAATTTTCAGGTTTTGTCCCTACGGTTGCAGCTCCTTTAGGCTCTTCCCCATACGAAATTCTCGCTCTTGATTGTGAGATGGTAATAAGATATTCTGTTTCTTGAATTTTAAAATACTGCTGTACATTTTGAGGCCCTTGTTTGATTTGTTCATCCAAGTTTTTTTTGAAATATTAGGTTTATCTAGTTGATAGGTTCGTAGGTACATTTATGCCGCTTTTTAATTCTTATTCTATTATTCATTAAAAATATATTTCATGTACTTTATAATTTTTCACTTTTCAGTGTGTGACAGCAGCTGGATTTGAACTTACAAGAGTGACATTAGTCGATATTAAAGGAGAGGTATGTGTACTTCCCTTCCCAAAGCTTGGTTAGAGCATTCTAACAAAAATCGTCCCTATCACAATAATGCTGGACTCAGATTTCTGTCTTCTTTTGATCAAAGTGATCTCAATAATTTGACAAAATACATAATTCTTCTCTATAGTATGTGTTGGCATGAACCATTATTTTTCTTCACACTTCAGTGTCCATAGTATTTATTTTTTTGTAATCTCTTCAGGTGATACTGGATAAACTAGTCAAGCCTACCAATCCAATCACTGATTACAATACAAGGTATATGATGCCTTCACTTTCCTTTCTTGTAGGGCTAACTAGCCTGAACTGGAACTATGCTATATTTTTCAGCCAGTTTTTCTCGGCGTATTTTAGGTTATAACTTGGTTGTGATTTATGAGGATGCTAGGATTTGGTACCTCTATTTGAAGCACATGTATATTAGTAACATTATTACCAATTTCTTATTTTGATTGACATTCCACTTTCCTAATTTATGCCTTCATATTCCTGTACATGATTCTGTTCATAATATTCTTAGGTGCTGAATGATAGCTTTGACTATAATTATTCTTAATAGTGCAGGTTTAGTGGAATCACTGCTGAGATGCTATCCGATGTGACAACAACCCTCCAGGAGATTCAGGTCAGCTGTTTCTAATTTTTTCATTATCTTTTAGTTTTTGTCATCATTTCATCCTATTTTAGCTGAGACCATTGTGTCTCTTTCAGGAAGAGTTTATTGGACTTGTGTACAAAGAAACCATTCTTGTTGGGCATTCTTTGGAAAATGACCTTTTGGCATTACGGATATCTCATGACTTGGTCATCGATACTGCTGTTTTGTACAAATATAATCGTGGCCCCCGCTGCAAAATTGCTTTACGTGTCCTGGCAAACAAATATCTTAGCCGGGTGATCCAGAACACAGGGTCTGGGCATGACAGCGTGGAAGATGCAAGAGCTGCTCTGGATCTTGCCTTTTTGAAAATCAAATATGGTAAATCATACTTTTCAGTACTGTTTTTATTGCCTTTCCAACGGTTAGGCATGGATAAATCATTACAAGCACATGGTTTTTGGTATTCTATTTGTCTGATTTGTTGCCTTTCTGTGGTAATGTTTATCATCTTATTTTCCAGGTCCTGATTTTGGCTCTCCACCATCGTTTTCACGAAGAAAGTTGTCTTCCATTCTGCATGAATGTGGGAAAAGGAGTTCCCTCATTGATGAAGTGTTTGTTCTTGACCGCTATTCAGATGCTTCCTGCAATTCAATTGCAGTTTTCTCAGATGATGATGCCCTCTCCAGATCAATGAAAGAGGTTAATACTATTTTTTTTGTTAGTGGTAACATTGCTTTCAGTAATTTTTTACAAGTTCTCATTAGTTGCTAAAATCATTCTGCAGGTAAAGAATGACAAAATCAGCTTTGTCTGGACTCAGTTTTCAGGATTGATCTCTTATCTACGTAAAAGAGCTGAAGATCCTGAAAAATTGAAATCCTGTGTTGCAGAGGCTATTGCATTGAAAACCTGTGATAGAAAAACTGCCCGGAAAAGAGCAAAGCAAATTTGTCCAGAGCTGAAGGCAATTTTGAGTGAATTGGACAAGAAAATAAAAAAACTACATGATACACTGCCTGAAAATGCAATGCTTATTATATGTACCGGTCACGGGGATACGCCTTTGGTCCAAAGGTAAATTCATATTCGGAAAAAAAGCATTTCGTGTTTTCCATTCTAGTTTGAGTTTGTCCTCGAGCTGGCTGTATAGTCTGTTACTTACACTGTGTGCCATGTTACCTACTAACCTTTAGTAACCGTGGTATGACATGCAGATTAAAGAAAATGCTCAACCACGGAGAAGAAACAGTCGATAGCCGGGAAAATATTGTCCATGCATTGGAAGATTTACAGGCTCAAGCAGAAGTTGCTCTATGCTTCTGCTGTGTCAAGCATTAGCTGTAAGCAACTTGTCCTTCTCCCCGCATGTTCCGGAGATGGAGCTCGATGCACCATTCTGAGCTTGCACTGTTAACAACCATTTTTGAAGATCGATGTAACTAACAAACACCCCTTCAGTAGTTGCAGCCTTGCTGGAAGGATGGATTCAGGTGTGCATCCTGACTGACACTATCACTTTTGAAGATCGGCGATACCTGCAAACGGCTTCGTTAATTTTAGGAAGGATGGAGTCATGCACTGATTGGATCCTAACAGACTGACATGAAATCTTGAGGCTGTTACAGGGATTCAGCTTTGAAACACGGCTTTGAAGTCCGAGGCATGCCTTACGATTTTTTGTGGGCTGGGATGATAAGTTGTACTGTAGATCTTTTGCATCACTGTTCAGATTTCAGGCATACTAATTTAGTGGGCTGGGACGGTAATTTTCAGTAATTGAATTGTCAACGCTTATTTGAATTTTGCACCTGGGTGAATTCTGAAATCACCCCAAAACTTAAATTGCATTGATTTTAATTTAGGAATGACAAAAACTAAAATTGCACTGATTTTAATCTAGTAATCACCCAAAAACTAAAATTGCACTGATTTTAATCTAGCAACGACAAAATTACTGCTTTATTAACTAAACAATCGACCCGCCGAGTTCATAGCATTCGCCGCCGGTGAGGGTGCACAGGCCTCCACCGTTCCTGCGTTGATATACCTAGAAGATGCCCCATCGACGAAGTCCGGAGCATCATAGCGTACGACGGCGCCACGAGCACCCGCGCCTTCTTCGGAATACGCTGGGTCAACGTTATGTAATCAGCCCATTTGGGGGCCATTTTCAACAAAGTAAGAACGAAAATACAGGTTACTACTCCCTCTGTTCCTAAATATAAGACCTTTTAGATGTCTTATATTTAGAAACGGAGAAGTAGGTGCTACGGATGCTTGGGTTGGGCTGTTAGCTTGGTGCTGCAATCAGTAGAAAAGCTAAGCCTGCAGGTGTGTAATAGTTGGCACCATGAATTAATAGTCAAACCAACACCGGAATGTATTTTGTAGACTGATCGGAAAGCATTATCAACAACGGCTGGCATGGTATGTGGGGATGGCGAGTGGGTTAGGGCATCTCCAATGGCAACCCGCAAATTTCGTCCCTCATTCGTCCGTGAACACGGATGCAGGAGCAGGGGCAGAACCAGGCTTTTGGTATAGGGGGGCGGGGGCAAAAGTAAAAAAAAAATCAGAATTACAGAGAACAAGGTTGAGAACTTGCACATCGGCCTCCTCAACAATTTTAGTACTCCCTTCATTTCTTTTTAGTAGGTATATAAATTTGTCTCAAGCCAAACTTCATAAAATTTGACAAATTATATAAGTAAAAATTTCAACATTCAGAATATGAAATCAATATCATTAGATGCATCATAAAATTTCCCTTCGTCTCTCCTCTAAGGAAAGGCAGCTAGGGTTTCTGCCTCCCGTCGACGGCGCCGCCGATCTGCCACGTCTCCTGTGGCCTTAGGGCCATGGGTGCGTGGTGGATCCCGGCTCTTGCCGGCGGGAGAGCTTCGTTTTTGGTACTTCTTCAAGTTTTCTTAGGGTTCGTGTCCTGCTCAGGAAGACGAGACGGCGACGGCTTCTTGAAGATGGAATAAGATTCTTCTCGCCTAGCCCCTGCCCCAATGGTGCGTCTAGCTTCGTCGGAGGGCGTGTGGAGGTGTGTCTCCGGCAGATCTCACGGGATTCGGTCGGTGGTTGTCTTTGGTGAATCTGCTCAGATCCAGTCTTTGTTCATATGTGTTCAGGTTGGATCCTTTCGATCTAAGCTTCTCTTCATCGACGGCGGTTGCTGTTCTGGTGTGTTGGTCCTATGGGGCCTTAGCACGACGTCTTCCCGACTGTCTACTATAACAAATTGTGTCCGGCTCCCGCGAGGGAGGGGCGATGACGGCGGCGCGCCTTCGGCTCGCTTCAGTGCTTGTAGTCGTCGCTAGGTGGTCTACAAATCTGGATGTAATTTTTATTATTTCTGGTGTTTGCTGTACTGCCATGATGAAAGATGAATAGATTGAAAGTTTCTCTCAAAAAAGAAGATGCATCATAAAATTGCTTTTCATACCATATAACTTTTGTATTATAAATGTTTAAGATAAATTTAGTCAAACTATATGTAGTTTGACTTCAAACAAGTTTTATAGGCAGAGTAAAAAGAAACGGTGGGAGTATGTTCAGATCCAGACGAGTTTTTCTTTCGTCCGCAACGGTGGGAGTTTTATAGGCAACATTTTTTCTCTTCATAGTTGAGGAATTTTAATTTCAGAAGCAACCGGCTTAGAAACCACATTAATTTAATTGGTGTTTGGTAGAGAGGGGCGTTTTGGTGGACGAGCTGCATGGAGGCCGGTATCTGCGTCGGTCGTTCTGGCGTCGCGATGCGTGGCCTCTGCTCTTTTTCTACTTACCGTTTCTATCTGGTTTCTGTCTGGTATAAATACATCGGTGCTGCCTACTCCTGTTCCCGCTTTGTACATGGGCCTACGATTTCTGTACTGCCGCGCACGCACAAGATGTTCTGTCTGTGCGGCTTCGAATTTGGCCCACCTCGCGCGCTGGCGAGGTTGGTTGGTGAGAAAAATAAATGTGTGGTTGCTGGGCCCGCTCGGCGACAGGGTCGACCATTAAGCGGTGCCTGTTCATGTTTGGGCACTCGACCAGAAAGTGGACGGCACCGGGCCGGGGGGGCAGCGCCGCTTCTCGCCATGGACGGCATGGAGTTCTTCTTCGAGGAATCTGCAGCAGGGTAATATTCCTAAATCTCGCTCAAGTTCTCGCTACGGGGTGTGATTTTTTGAGCTAGAATTACATCGATTGGAGTTTCCCTTGACTTGTTCCTCTAACAAACAGATCTGGCTGGCTCTCGTTTGCCTGTGCAGGTTCGTGCCGCGGTTGGGCGGCGGAGTTTTCTTAAGGGATCTAGTTGCCGGCGAGCAACTGACTGAAGGCGGCACAAGTGGAACCGAGGATGCGGAGGAGGCTTTGATTTCTTCTCTGCCGATGGGACGAGTTGGTGGCGGCATGGATTGTGAAGGGGGCGAAGGAGCTGGTATGTGGGGGGGGCGCGTCGTATGATCTTGGCGACAAAGGGATAGGCTGTGCAAATATAGTCCCTGATGCCGCGGACCAGGATGCAGACGAAGATGGCGTGGGAGTGTCAAATGCAAACCAATCTTCTTGGACCAGGAGGTGAATTTGTGTTATTCCTCGCCTTGAAGCTGTTTTAGATAATGTCGATTAATTTTCTGCTGAAGTATATGCATCATCAGTTTTGCTCGTAGTTTTGTTGCACAAACGCTGTTCGTCTGGTCGATTTTGAATTTCTGGCCGGTTCACCATGTTGAAAATTAGTAAGCAACATGAACATTGAAAAACGTTTTTCGGAGGGTTACCTGTGTTGTGTAGCACATGAGCGATCAGTCACAGCAGGGGCGATTCCATGTCCAGAATAAGGAATAAAAAAAGAACATGCTATGAGGATTTTTCGAGACATGTCTGATGCCTTGGATCACAAAAAAACGCTGGTCTCGCACACCAAAGAAGTGGATGGTGCTGGCTGCCCTTTTTTTGGGTTGTTAAAATGATTTTTTTCTGAATCTGGCCCTGCTACTAACATAGCAACACATATATGTCTAGTAAGTTATATCCCAGCAAAAATTCTTGATTCTGCTATGTATACCACCAAGTTGTGTGGGCAGTGTGCCCATGGACAACACTTTATTTTGTGTCCTTCAGTGGACTTAATCCGCTGATGAGTTGGTTTGTCATTTGTTCGCAGGGTCAGAGTTGGGAAAGCGGCAGATGAGAGGGAGCGCAGCCCTTCAAGGATGCCTGCCCTTGAAGCTTCTGTCCGTGCATTTGTCGATAAAAAGTCTAAAAATGTTGTCAATCCATCGATTGGGACTAGTTTTGATTCCGTCGAATAGGGCTACGAGTTTTACAATCTTTATTCATGGGAGGTTGGTTTTGGTGTGCGCTATGCAAAAAGCCGTTTGAATGTACACCGGAAGAAGTGCATGCAGGAGATAGTTTGTGCCTTTGCGGTGAGTGACTAACAGAACATCATTTTCCTCTTACATTTTGATGCTTTTGAGCTTTCTTTCATTTTTTTTTTGTTGAAGCCATGCAAAAAATATGTGGGTATTACTTTACAATTTTTTCATCTTCTGAATTATCTGCGTGCTTGTCTTCTGCAGGGTAAACCATTGCAGGCCAACAGTAGGTCAACGAGGTGTGGTTGCAATGCCATGATACGACTGCTGAGGTTGGACAATGGTGGATGGTATGTATGCGAGCACAGGGCTGATCACAATCATGATTTATCTGTTAATTGTGGAGAGAAATTGCACTGGAAGTCGCACCGATAGCTATACAAGGGACCTGGTTAAGCAACTGAGAGAAAATAATATCAGCACTAGCAAGGTTTACAGTGTTGTGGGGAGTTTCTTTGGCACGACAAAGGACGTGCCATTCACGAAACGTTCCTTAAAAACACTGTGTGGTAAGTTTAACCGGGAACAGTCGCTGAATGATGCAACAAAAACCATAGATGTATTCAACGAGATGCGGGCAGAGGACCCTGAATTTAAATACAGTGTTCAGGTTGACGCGGCAATATGAGAAGATGCAATTTGACCGTGACTCAGAAGAAAGTTACTAGGAGAAAAGGACAAAACTGGTAAGTTTGGATTAGTCTTCTATCAATCTATCTGCTGTTGGATTGCTCCGAATTTTAGAATCTAAATTCATCTTGTTGCGGTTGTCACTTGCAGGGCAGGATTGTCCTGAAGCAAAATATCCCAATTGAGGTACATGCATCGCAGGTTTACACCAGAACAATGTTTGAGAAATTTGGTGAAGCATTGCATGAGTGTGGGTTGTATGATCTAGTAGAAGTCAAGCCCCGATTGGGCTACATTGCTAGGCACATAAAATTCCAATCAAGGGAAAAGTGGTGCAAGAATGAGTTTGTCATCTCCGTGAGCGAGACAGCCGATGAGTTCAGGTGCGAGTGTGGAACATTTGAGCACTATGGAATGGTTTGCAGTCATGCGCTTAAGGTGCGTGTCACATCTCCTCTTCGGTATTTTACAAACCATTTTCTGTGTGAGCTCCCCTCCGAAACATGTGCTGTTGGTCAGGTCATGAAACTGACATTTTTTGGTTGCTGGTTCGCCAGGTCATGATACACCTAAAACTGCGTGAGCTCCCTCCGAAACATGTGCTCAAGCGATGGACTAGAGATGCAAGAGATATACTACCGCCTGAGTATTTGCGCTACCAGAAGGGCCATGGGCCCCTGAAGTATTCTTCTCGTCGACACAACACTTTATACTTGTTGGCACTGGATGTGGTTAAGTTAGGTGACAGAAATGTGGAAGCACATGCACTTGCAATGGAGAAAATGCGACATGTCAAAGTGCTGCTCGAGCCAGTTGCCGCCGTGCGGGATGGGCCTGGTTTGTCTGATAGAGAGCTGGCTGCAGATTCAGCCGGCTCTGGGGTTGGGAACAAGCAGCACTTTGGGAGAACTGAGTCTGAGCACACCCTCTCACAAGGATCAGGTGTGTTTCCAGCGCCGTCCAAGAAACGACCGGCTGGGCGTCCAACAACCAGCCGCGACAAGGCTCCATATGAACAACCATCAAAGAGGAGCAGATTCTGTTCTATATGTAGAATTCAGGGGCACAAGAGCACAACATGCCCTGCAGAGGGGATGTGCCAAAGGCACCTAGGAAATCTCCTCGCTGCTCAAAATGTAGGTTGACAGGGCACAGGAAGAACACATGCAGCAACCCGCCTAAAGTCTGAGAAAATCTGAATTTTAGTGTTTGTTTTAGCGATCGTATGGATTTGGATGTGTGGCACTTTGTTATTAGAACCCGTATGTTATTTGTGTAAAACATCAAAGCTCTGGCCTCCAAACGGCATTCCTGTGTCGTCTGGTCAGCACATTTGTGAAAATTCCTCGTGATTTCAGTTAGATATGTTCGTGTGCTGTTGTCAGAGTGAAGAAAATTTATCTCAGGTGGCGATATGGACAGAAGTTCAAAGGAGCCGAGGGCTTTGGGTGTTCTGAATGGACACGGCCGCTGCTGTTCGTGTGTGGTATAAATAGATGATTCCCAAACGGTCTGATCTATTCCACCAACGTTCGGATTCCCAGAACGGTCAGCTGCAACGTTCGGGGATCCCAGTTAGCTGGCTCCAACGGCCAGAAGCCCCTGATGAACATGAGAGCGTGAGCGTGCCCATGTTCATGAGTGTGTGTGAGTGATGCTGGCACTGCAGAGCCATGATGGGGGAGTGCATCGCACGGCTAACCAGCCTGTCAGCGAGCCGTGGACGACATGGGATGCTACTGTAGGAAAATACAGAATACGGGATTAGGTTTGCAGCAGCTAGCTCGAATACATGACATAAATGCGTCGCTGCAGCGTCTCGATGGGATTACTGACGACCAGGATAGCGAGCTGCATGGAGCTCGGCCTCAAAACGGCATTTTTGTTTGGTAGGGCTTTTTCTCTTCATAATTGAGGAATTTCAATTTCATAGTTAGCTATACTGTATACGGTCCACATAGAAATTTTTTGCATCACAAATAGGAACTGGTACAAGATAATTTGGATCACGATAATTTATGGGACACGTACATAATATTAATTCTTGATAGCATCTCAAATCTCAAAGAAAAACAACTAAAATATAATGTATACTTTCAACATTGATACGAGATGAGATTTAGAGAGATTAGTACTGTGATGTGTTAACCTGCTAATTCGTCGGCAGAAACAGTGAAGTAGGTTGCGTCGCTGAGTCATCGAGTTGCCGTATGAATCAGATCGTGAGCAGTAGGGCAAGGAGATCAGATGCAGACGGCGGCAAGGGCACGATCGCAGCAGCGTCTAATCGCACCAAACTACACACCAATCACGGACGAAAGACGCATCTCATGAGATTAGATCGGGGGCTACGTTGGCAATATGGCCGCTAGCGGGCTTTTTTACTATGGACCTTTTCTCCTTTTTCCTCTTGCCTTCGCCATTGTGCACGAGACCGTTATTCAATCATAGTCACATACATTTTAACAACAACTAGATGACCTGTCGTGCCAAATGATGCGAAAGAAGAAATTTGAATCAAGAATTAAAAGAGATTGCTTTTTTTTAGTATACAATGTTGATGTATACTTGTTTGTGAAGTGTTGTGGAGCGCGAAAGCCCGATTTAAACAACTTAATTTAGGAGTATATGATGTTGATCTTGATTAGCATAAAATGTTAGACTTTATACATGATGTAGAATGAGAAATTCAATAAGGCGTGATAGACAAATTAAGCATCAATGAAAAGATGCAATATTAGTGCAGTGATCATTGCGGGCGACAGGCGGCGTCGCGGTAGATCCGAAACTGCCGCCCTTGTCCACCCGCGACCGCTGCAACGCGATGCGGAGGGCCAACTTGCCCTCGTCGTCGCCGAAGGCGTCAGAGTGGCTACTGGTGTTGGACATGTTGGACGGAGATCGGAAGGTGACGAATTAGAAAAAGGGAGGAAAAGAGACGAAGACAGGAGCGGAGCGAAGTAAGGTTAGGGTTCGATCCAGACGAGTTTTTTGTGGGATCATGGTGGGCCAGACTGACGTGGTGGACGCGCCCGGGTCGCCTCATATCTGCCCTGCATTTGGGCTGGATATGAGGGAAGCCGGATAGTCCGGATGTTTGAGACTGATTTGAGGCGTCTGGGTGAGTCGGTTTTTAAAAAAAAAAGGTGAATGACCGGTCCATCCGCCCGGACGTTTAAAACCGATTTGAGGCGTCTGTCTGGCCCACCTCACTCTCATAAAGTTTCTTCTATTCTCTCTTTTATCTCAACATAAATACAATATTTAAATTTTTATGGACTGCTTACATCATCCTATTGCATTTGCTCTTAAATTGGGCGGAAGTTTGTGGGTAATTCGCAAGGAGACACACCTCCCATTTCAGTACCAACCACGCTGCAGTCATCAGAGCCGATTTCAGCTATCGGCCAACACGCTCACGAGACGCGCAGTGGGGCGAGGCCAGTGTTGCACGGAAAAGGATCGCGCGTTGCAATCACGCAGCAGCAAGCCCGAACCCAACCTCTTTTTGCAAATCGGTGCGGTCGGTCCTTCACTTGTTCAGTCTCCCCTCCTCCGCCGGCTCACTGCCACTGCCACCGCCGGAGCGCGGGACTGTCAGGTCCATGGCGCCCGCCTGCGCGCTCACCACCATAGCCATCCTCGCCGCGATCCTCTTCTTCGTCCTCCTGCTGCTCAGCCGCGCCATGGAGCTGCGTTTCACGGCCAGCTATGCCATGGTCGACTGCGCCCCGCCCCCTGCCTCGGACGCCGCCGCTGCCGCCGCCTTCCGGAACACCCTCCTGCCGCTCCTGGCGGCGCTGCCCGCAGCCGCCGCGCCGACGGGGTTCGCGTCTCTCCAGTCCGGCGGCGGGGCGTTCGCCCGCGGCCTCTGCCTGGGCGACCCCGCGCCGAGAGACTGCCTGGCGTGCCTCGCCGCGGCCGCCAAGAAGCTCACCAGCTGCGGCGCGAGCAGGCGCGCCGGCGTCTGGAGGAGCGAGGGTTGCTTCCTGGCCTACACCGACGGAAACACCTCCTCTGCGCATGAGGACGTGTTCCGCGACGTCGTCTCCGTCGGCGAGGAGGTCTACCCCACCGTCGACGATGGCACCCCGCTCTCCAACCCCAACTGCTTCGACACGCGGGCGGTCGTCGCGCTCGCGCAGTCCCTGGCGAGGAGCGGCGCGGCCAACAGCTCGGGGGCGCGCGTCGTCACGGACGCGGCCGCGCTCTCTAGCAACGCCACCGGGAAGACCACGGTGACGTTGCGGGCGCAGTGCGCGAGGGACCGCGCGGCGGCGGCGGAGTGCAGCCGGTGCCTGGGGGACTCGGCGCGGGAGGTGCGGGCGTGCGGCTGGGGTCTCGACGGCGAGCACGAGCGTGTGACCGACGTGCTCGGCTACAATTGCTTCCTACGGATCGAGACCTCAGTTCGACCACGGCCCGTGGCAAAATATGTCAGTGAGTAGTTCTTCCTCTTCCTAATTCTCGGAAGTTGATACCAGTTCTAGGTTCTTTTTCTTTCAGAAAGCAAATGGAAGGAAATCTGATAAGAGAAAACCACCATGAACACAAAGCTTGAACATTAGTAGTTAATGTCATCTTGTGCGTAAGATGATCGACATGCAGATTTGGAGTTTTTCGATAGAAAAAACATGCAGGTTTGGATTCATCGAACATGTGTGGTATGCGTTGTAAGTTCTAAATAATCAAGTGCGTCTCATCAATGTGCAAAGCAACCTGTGGTTTTGGCCTTGTGCGCCGCCATACTGCTCGTGCTGGTTGTAACAGCGGTGAGCGCGTGCATGAGAAAGAAGAGGGGCACCGGGAATGTGGCGGCGGCGGCGGCGGCGGCGGCAGCAGCAGCATCAGGGGCGTCTTCTGTCTCTCGGTTACGTACGTGTTCCCAAAATTAATCTGGAGTACATTCACGGCTGACTGTCAATTATCAGTCTGTCATTCGATTTGAATGTTGAGCACGGTCTAACTTGGGCCTCGCCGATGCAAAATGAATAAAGCAGGTCAGCATGTGAACGGTGCTGCAAACTGAGGGAGATGGAGTCCGGTCACCACCACCTTCGGAGTCATACGACCACCCTGCTGAATCTGTTTCGCCGCGTGCGGATGAGATCGATCGTCGATGTTTTTTTTTCTGCCGTGCTTCCGTAGCTAGTAACTGAACTAGTAGTGTGGCCAGGAATTGGCCACTGCGTTCGCTCTGTCGTCCTGGGTGATACCAACATGAACCCATGTACTGATTGTCAACTTTATGTCCTAGATCAGTTTCAGTAGCTAGCCATGTGTGTGCCTATGCGTTCCTTGAGCTGCAGGCGAGATTTAGAGCAATTCTAGAAGATATCCTATATCGCCCTACTGTAAAATCAGTGTACGGGTCCGGTAATCCACTTCTGAGCCCAGACTTAGCTGCACCCGTTCTGACGAAAAAAAATCAAAACAAATACTAGAAAAATTCAAAAAATTCCAAATTTTTTGTGTGCGGTAGATATTTTGATGCATGAGGTTCGCTCCAATTTTTAAATCATTTGGACATCTGAGCAGCTCTCGGCAAAAAAGACAAATCCGGGGTCTGTAAAAATGTTTACTGTTCGCACACTGTTCTGACCCGATTTGTCTTTTTTGCTGAGAGCCGCTCAGATGTTAAAATGATCTAAAAATTGGAGCGAACCTCACGCATCAAATTATCTACCATACAAAAAAATTTGGAATTATTTGAACTTTTTTAGTATTTGTTTTGATTTTTTTTTCTGACCTGGTGCAGATGAGCCTGGGCACTGAAACGCCGCACTCGTACGGGTCACCGTACATTGTTTTTGCGGTATGAAATTGGGTCTGAACAGGTACTGCATAATTGTATTGCAAAGGGAAAAAAATCCCTCCGCTTCCTCCGGCGACACTCCTTCGCTTGCTCTAGCGACGCTCCGGCGGCCGCTGCCGAGCTCCTCCACTAGTCCACTTGCTGCGACGATCCGGCAGCCTGCCCCGGCATTAACTATTTTACGGTTCACCTAAAAAATCGGTTCAAAAACTGCAAATATAGGGTTGACTATTTTACGGTTCACCTCAAAAATCGGCTCGAAAACTACAAATATAGGGTACGTGGATGATAATATACAGTGGCCTGCAATATTTTACGGGATTTATTAGTGCGTTTTCTGCAACCTATACTGTAAATTTAGAGGTCTGACCACTTTTAAAGTATCTGTTAGAGTTGCTCTTACCGCCGGTGCAAATTAGTCTTGCCGCATGATTGTTGATATCTGCATGTTTTGTAAGGAAAATTGGACGTGGCACTACGCGAGAATGCACCTTTGGTGACCGGTCTCCACTAAGAGCATCTCCAATAAATGATGTAAATACATTATTAAATTGTGCTTCGAGTAAAATTTACATCACTAAAATGTGGGGTTTACATCAACAAAAGCCTACAACTCCAACCGATGATGTCAAATAGGGCAGTAGTGCTTCAATAGGTGATGTAAAATAGGACAACCGCTCCACAATTTCATACATTTTTGAACCAAATAACATAAAAAACATCTCAAATCAATCCTAAATAATTATAACAACAAGTTTAGCAGGGCTGCTATAGGGCACTAGGCTGAACAAATGTATTTTCATGAACAACAGGGCGATCGCCGTATTAAACATTATCTGAACTTGCCAGACGCTCAGCAAGTATCTGAACATACAGGAACTTGACCATAGCAGGGACACTCGAAACTAAGCTGAAGATGTCCAGTGCTTGTTACTGCTATAATATTTAATGAATATATCGAAAGTTTTTCCTAAAAAAGATATTCTAGGATGTGAAATATGCCATGGACAGCACATGTGTAGCTCTCAAATCTTCCCAATCACTTTCATGTTCCTCTAAACATTAGTTGAATAAAGTGTGTTCTTCTGAAAAAAAACTTGGCATCATGAATAATTAATACTTAAATGGACACCGGAAATGTATTATGTAGACTGATCTGAATTCTGAAAGCAATATCAACGGCTGTCATGGTATGCAGTGATACCGAGTATACCCGGATATTTTGGCTCTTTGTGAACTGTGTTGTGTTACAATTGACTGTTCTGCGGAAAAAATATATGAAGCTGCCATGTCATTTAAAGTCAATATGTACTCCCTCCGGTCCTTTTTAGTTCGCATATAAGATTTATCTGAAGTCAAACCTCGTAAACTTTGACCAAGTTTGTAGAAAAAAATACCAACATTCAGAATATAAAATCAACAATATTAGATGCGTCATGACTTTAGTTTTCAAATTGTATAAATTTAGCATTGTAGATACTAATATTTTTTCATATAAATATGGTCAAACTTTACGAAGTTTAACTGCAGACAATTCTTATATGCAGAGTAAAAATAACCAGAGGGAGTATAGTTACTCATACAATAAGGTTGGTTGTAAGGTTGACTATTAGACTACTACTTTCTTCATAAAGAAATATAAAAGCATTTAGATCACTAAATCTTTATATTTCCTTACGAAGGTAGTACTTTTTTTTTATCTTCTCTCTTTTTTTTCATTGTATTTATTACTTTGCCTAGGAACGTGCATATAGCTAGACTTTTGTATGAGAGCCCATTTTCACTATTTTTTTCATGCCTTCACATAGGCAAAAATGCCATATAGGTGGGCTATAAGTGAAAAATGCCAAACGGAGACCAAG
The DNA here is from genome assembly GCA_011799875.1 of Thinopyrum elongatum. Classification (NCBI taxonomy): domain Eukaryota; kingdom Viridiplantae; phylum Streptophyta; class Magnoliopsida; order Poales; family Poaceae; genus Thinopyrum; species Thinopyrum elongatum. The sequence continues at coordinate 436,624,807 of CM022299.1, forward strand.
CTCCATGGAGGCCTTTATTTGAAAAATTCAAACTTTTCAGTTTCAAAAAATTCTGAAAATAGATACACATATACCTAGATACACAGTGTACATGTGTGAAAATTTTCAGGTCGAAATACATTAAAATGTGAGTTACACAAAAAAAGACAAATCTGGGCTTTTTAGCATATGTACTGTTCATCTTCAAAGTCCATGCTTTTTTTTTTTGCAGTTCGCAATTCAATGTATTTCATCCTGAAAATTTTCACACATACACTTTACATCCTTGCATACATGTGTATTTTTTTAGAAAAAAATTGAAACTGAAATATATGAATTTTGAATTTTTCAAAATAAAGGGCTTCATGGAGCTCGATCTCCAAAATGCCCTACTCGCTACAAGTCTATTATTGTACTTGCTCTAAGTTGGAGCACTAAAATAGACAAAAACTGGTTGGATAAGCTGGATTATCATAATTCGCGGTAATACATACACGCTCCGGAATTCAGTGTTTCATTGGAGGTTTTTTTTGTTTTGTTTTGAAAAACGTTGGCAAAAGAGAGGTTTAGCATTATGAAAATGCCAGCGGCTGGCACATGCATGTGCAAGTGTAGTTCATTTGGTTACGGAGGGAAAGTTATATGGCTAAATGCTTAGGTGGCGGAAGTTTTCTCTTAAAATGTCACTGAAGATCAAAAACTTTATGTAGTACTCTCTCCGTCTCAAAATAAGTGTCTCAAGCTTAGTACAACTTTGTACTAGAGCTAGTACAAAATTGAGACATTTATTTTGGGACGAAGGGAGTAATTGTTATGGGATCGACTTCCATCTGGAACGGAGGTGCTCAAGAGGCACGACACGGGGACTGGGTTGTGCCCCTTGTGTGGTCTTCCGGAGACGAGGACCCATATCTTCTTCTCTTGCACGACAGCAAGAACTCTCTGGAGTTTTGTCTGTGAGGCTGTGGTGCCTGACTGGGAGGCACTGGACCTGGCCGGGTTTCTCTAAACCAGGGTCAACCAGACGGGTAGGAAGAGGCGATTATTTTGACTTGTGTTTGCGATGTTAGCTTGGACCCTATGGAAGGCATGTAATAAGATGATGATTGAGAAGGTCTTTCCTTCACGAGCCTCTAAGTCTTTCTTCAAATTCTTTACTTTTTTGCCTTTGTCTAGTCAGTGTGACCGCGATCGTCTGGGACTCATGCTGGATGTGTTGCATGCTAGCGCCCGTCGGCTGTTCTTGCAGCGGGCTTCTTGAGACTATGACCACTTGGTGGCCTTATTTACCCTTTTTCTCTTGCTCCGGCAGACTATTTTTTGTTGCTTTTGAATTTATTGTATGAATGCGTTGTTGGCTTTATTTATAAAGTGGGGCGAAAACATGTTTCTCGACGGAAAAAGAGAGGTGGCGGGAAGTTGCGAGGAAGTTTCGGTGTGTGGACTGTAGACGGATGAGGAGAACACATTCTATTTCAGTACCGACCACGCAGCAATCACAGTTCTCAGAGTTTAGCTATCGATGGAACACATCTACACCGTATTGCATGGCAAAGGAAAGCGCGAAGTTCCCTTGCTCAGCGTCTCCTCCACGCAGCCAGGCCGACCCGGTGCAGTGCATATGAACTGAGTCTGGTGGCTCCCTTGCTCAGCGTCTCCTCCACCGGCTCACCGCCATGGCCACCGCGCGCGCAGTTGCCGCGTCCATGAGGCTCACCTGCGCGCTCAGCACCTTAGCCATCCTCGCCACCATCCTCTTCACGCTCCTCCTGCTGATCGCTGGTGCCTTGCAGCTGCGTGTCCCGACCGGCTACGCGGTGGTCGACTGCGCCCCGCCCCCTTCCTCGGACGACGGCGTTGCTGCCTTCCTCCACAGCCTCCTGCCGCTCCTGACCGCGCTGCCCGCAGCCGCCGCGCCGACGGGGTTCGCGACCCTTCATTCCGACGGCGCCGAGGCGTTCGCCCGCGGCATCTGCCTGGGCGGCTCCGCGACCAAGGGTTGCCTCGCGTGCCTCGCCGCGGCCACCAAGAACCTAACCGGCTGCGGCGCGAGCAGGCGCGCCGGCGTCTGGAGGGGCGAGGGCTGCTTCATGGCCTACGCCGACGGCAACGCTTCCTCTCCGCACGAGGACGTCTTCCGCGACGTCGTCTCCTTCGGCGAAGACGTCTTCCCCGCCGTCATCTCCTTCGACGACGGCACGCCGCCCTCCAACCCCAACTGCTTCGACACGCGGGCGCTCGTGGCGCTCGCGCAGTCCCTGGCGGGGCGCGGCGCGGACAACAGCTCTGGGGCGCGCGTCGTCACCGACGCGGCCGCGCTCTCGAGCAACGCCACTGGGAAGACCGCGGTGACGTTGCGGGCGCAGTGCGCGAGGGACCGCGCGGCGGCGGCGGAGTGCGCCCGGTGCCTGGGGGACTCGGCGCGAGAGGTGCGTGCGTGCGGCTGGGGCCTCGACGGCGAGCACGTGGGTGTGGCCGACGTGGTCGGCTACAACTGCTTCCTACGGATCGAGACCTCAGTTCCGACGAGCTGGCCCGTGCCCGTGGCGAAATATATGAGTGAGTATAGCCCTTCCCCTTCCTAATTCTTGGAAGTTGCTGTGGTTCTCGCTAGTTAGTGGCATCGAGCCCCAGTCTGTTGCTTGTGATTTTGATGGACGCGCAGAGCAGCCTGCTAATAAAGTGGGTCTCATCAATGGCTGCAGAGGATCCCGTCCTGATAACCTTGTGCGCCGGCATACTGCTCGCGCTGGTCGCCGCGGTAATTGCGTGCGTCCGTGGGAGAAAGAAGAGGGGCACCGGGAACGCGTAGCTGCAGCAGCCAGCAGCAGCAGCATCAGGTGCGTTTCTGCCTTTCGGCACCTACGTGTTCCCAAAATCAATCTACTCTACATTACATCCATGGCTGACTGTCAATCAGAATGTCATCCAATTTTATTGTTGAGCTCGGTCTAATTTGTGCCTCGCCGATGCAAAACAAATGAAGCAGGTCAGCTTCAAACTGAGGGAGATGGAAGTCACCGGCCACCACCACCTTTGTAGTCATACGACCACCCTGCCTGCTGCTCTGCTTCACCGCGCGCACAGCGATCGCCGATGCTTTTGTAGAGCTAGTACTAGCTGGGGTAGTAGTAGTAGTAGTGTGGCCACTGCGCTGGCTGTCGTATGGGGCGATATGAACCCATGTAATTACTAATCCACAACTCTATATCTTCTTAGATTAGTTTAAGTAGTCATGCGTGCGTTCCTTGAGCTACAGGTGAGACTTACTGTCGTTGCAGTTCGACTGCGGCGTGATTGTTATTTTTTGCATGTTTTGCAAGGAAAATTGGACGTGGCACTGCACGAGAATACACCTTTGCTGACCGGTCTCCACTAATGGGCAAAGGCACAACCGTTAGTACAAGGGATACCACTGACGTCGATCCATGATCTGTTGGTGGAGACCGATCCAACGACGGGCGTCACTTTGTGTACCTCTAGTGATGAACTTGAATTTGTGTCCATTACTCGTGATGCAGGCATGTAGCCGAACAACTGCCGGGCGAAATTGTGTCAACCGCTAGAAAATTCAAATCCAAAATCTAAATAAACATTGAGAAACGAACGGAGAAATCTTCATGTGAATGTGTGTCATTTTTGCTTTTGTCTTTTGTGACACTATTCATGCTGAATTTGTTTCTATTTTGTTTCTCAATGTGTGTTTCGAGTTTAGATCTGAACTTCTAGAGGTTATGGACACATGTCTTGGGAACATTCGCAATTTTTTCAGAAATTTTAAACATTTGAAATTTACTTTTTAGACATTGGGAGAATGGCCCGGCACCAGTTGATTGGGCTGCGGGGTCAATGGGCCTGGCCCATTTCACCCTACCTTGTACGTCCCTTTGTTGTGAGTACTCCTCGTTGGCGCCTTATGCGCCGATTTTTCATGATGGCGCTCACGTCCCAGCTCACTTGGCCCGGCCCATTTAGCTGGATCGATCCCTTCCTTCGATCGCTCGACAAACAGAAAATTTTCTCGTTCGATTCAATTGACGTGTTGATTGTTCAATTCAGTTGACCGTTAAACTTTGACCAATTCTTCACAGTTGACCGTGTTGACTTTAAAAAAAAAAGAGTACTCAGTTTTGAAAAAGAATTCCTCAATTTGAAAAGTTCATCTACTACCCCTATAAAAGCACGAGAGGGCGGAGAACCAATTAATCCTATCCATCAAATCCTGCGATCTGATGGTCTACATCCCTCCAATTATACTAAACGCGTTTTATACTTTAATTACCCACCATGTCATTACTTTAATTAATTACCCACCATGCCACTATGTTAACCCTCTCCTCTTTCACGCACGAACAAGACCAAACCGCTGCCACTCCCGACCACGCCCCACGCCTCGCCCCACCTCTTCCCCATAGCCTCTGCCTCCATCTCCATGCTCTGCCGGACCACCTCGACCCCTCCCCACGCGCCGCCGGACCGCCGCGCCCACGCTCCAGGTGCACGGCCGCCCGGACCGCCGCGCCCACGTTCCAGGCGCACGGCCGCCTCCACGCGCCGCCCGGACCGCCGACCGCCGCGTCCACGCTCCAGCCGCACGGACGCGTCCTCCACGCGCTGCCTGGACAGTCGCCGGCGGAAATCCACCCTGCAGGTGCCTTCCCCTCATATTCTGGTTGCAATGACAATTTTTTGTTTGATTGTTTGCGTGTTCAATACCACAGCCTTATGATTTCCTACGGTCCATGTCTTCTACTGTCAGTTCTAAGCTTGCTTCATACAGTGCCATAGTTCAAAACAGATACGCAAACATATGTATTGGAGCGGTGGACTACATAATCGGGTACATGTACATAATGGGGTAGATGATTCTGATCTGTCTATCGATGTTCACGCTTTGTTTATCAGTGCTGCTTACTCTGAACTCTGTACTCACTTTGTACATGCTGTTCGAGTGTCTGAACATTGCACACGCTTCTTCAGCTCTTTCTGTTCTTTGTTGCTTGTTCTTTAACATTTCCGTTTTTCAAAACAGATGAGGAAGATTAATCCAGACAGTGATGCAGAAATGAATCTGACTGGAATGGAGGTATAAATTATCTTTTTATTCAACTGAAATTTTGGAAATCCTTCATCACCTGTTCCTAATTGAGTGTATCTTACCTATGATTTAGATGGTGACCTATTTGCTTATGGATGACACGGAGGTACAATTTTCTTCACATACCTGGAAATGCACTTGATCTTCGCATACCTGGAAATGCACTTGATCTATGTGAGGGTGTGATGACAACCTACTACTATCTGTGTTGCCTCTCGCAGATGGTGGATAGCGCTTTTTCTGCGGATGAGTTGCAGGTACATTCGTATCATAGGTGTACCAACTAAGCTTTCTATGCTATAATGCACTTACAATATTGTTCTTGTTATGTAAAATAAACCAAAGAAATTTTGATAAAGATGATGGAGAACGAATTGATGAATGCAATCCAGGCATGAATGAATTGTCCAGGATCGTTCTTGTTATGTAAAATAAACCAAAGAAATTTTGATAAAGATGATGGAGGTACAGCTATTTTGCCGCGGAAAGACTGGCTATGCATGGCTCAGTTTCTTTTAGCTTAGATGAAAATTTGAATGGACCACCTAAAATCATACCAAACAAACAAAGGGTAAGTAGTGCCCCAAATTAGAGACATGATGGGGTCATCCTGGTCACTATTAGATTTTGTCGTTTTGTCATCTAAGAGCTACTATTAGACTTATAATCCCGAACAGCTACCTGTATTTTCAATTTGTTTGCAGACCTGGAATGGCCCTTATTTGGGCATAGGACAAGCCTGTACATTTTGTGAAAGTTATAGGAGAGGCATGCTATTTAAAATGGATAGATTGCATTTTTTTATACCTGCATTGGTCAGGGCCTGACCATGGAAGAATGAACACTAAGTGATGTCGAATGAACTACATTTGTCAGGATCTCCACGTAGTAAGTGTGATTCTTGCTCCACTAGCTTACACATCCGCATTGTCCTTCGACGAGTTCTCTGACTGCTTATGTATGGGACGTCGTTTGGTACAACCACAGGTGGAAGGCCCTGCCACTGAACTACATTGGTCAGGACCTGTAGGTAATGAGTAGCATGATTCATGACTTATTCTGGTGATAATATGTGATATCGGTGCAGCCTGATGGTTTGCTTCTGTGGGAACTAGCAATTTTTTTATTTCGTAGTTGCACAAAATTGCATCTCAGATGATTGATGGATTCTGTCATTTGGTCGGCTTATGAAAACACTTTTTTCCTTTTCTCTATACATGCACTTGCATCTTAGATTTTTTTTATTTGGTGCTTATCGACAATAAGATTGAAGAGGTATTTTTCTTGATTGGAAATATTATACCTCAAATTTAGTTCAATTGTGGATACAGTGAAGACTTTATGCCCTGAATAACAAGTGATTATGTCAGTTGTACATTTTATGAGGTTTAGGAATTAGGACTGGTGACAATGCTCGGATTTCCAATATACTGAAATTGCAGCATAAATTTATCTAAAGCTAATGAAATTCCCTTTGTTCTGCAGTTCACTAAATATATTGAATTCATTGTGCTGAATTAACCTTGCTACTTAAGTTGTATTAAAGAAGGGGCTCAAGGGAGCAATGAGAAGGGTAAAGGAGTTACAAGGGAGAAGCAGGTATCAACTTTGAAATTTTCGTACCGAGGATAATGATATTTTCGTACAATAACCGATTATGAAAGCCTCAAAACGTATACGATGCTTAGAACTGTTCTTTCTTCTTTCTTTTTTGCGAGAATACTTGAAACTGTTCAATAAGGTACTAACGTAGTGTCAAGATACTAACTAAAACATAAGGAATGGTGTTAATCTTTACAATTTTGGAAGAAACAGAGTAAGCAACTTAACCTCTTGTATGTCTAACTAAGAAGACAGAGGGAAAGGTTCAAAAAAAAAAAGACAGAGGGAACACACAATTCTGAAGTTTTCTGTAAGTGTATTATGCATGTGTGTAGCTTCCCCTCTTTTTTCCTTCCCCTTTGTTAGCTACTCCTTTTACTTCATTTCTACCGTCCATGCCCTTTTCCATTTCTACAATTTGCATGGAAGAGAAGTGCGGAAAATCATGGATTTACCATGGTGACGAATCTCAATGTTACTTATATAGAAGCTCACAAACCCTGAATATTGAGGTTCCGAAAACCAAAAGCATGTTGTAAATTATAGCAACTCTGTTCCTTTTGTTGTAATGACTAATGCCTTCAGATCCTACTTGTAGCGGCATATCATTGTAGCGAAAGTACAAGCATCAGATCACTTGGGCATGAAATGGTTCCAGAAACCAAAAGCCTGTTGTAAATTATAGCTGTTTTTTTTGTAATGCCTAATGCCTTCAAATCCTATTTGAATCGCAGTAAAACTATAGCGGAAATAGAAGTATCAGATCATGAGGGCATTAAAATGTTCACTGTTATGTTAAATGTACCCCACTGTACTATTTTGCAATGCTTGAATGCTTACAAAAAAATATTTGTTGGAATGTTTGAATGCTTATCAGTAGTACATGTGTGATTCCCTAGAGCTAACCGAGCAAGTAGATGAAATAGATGAGATTAGAAGGGAAGGGAATTATGGGGAGCGGGTGACAGGAGGGGATATGAGAATAGAATAAAGCCTGAAGGTGAATGTAACTAATTAGATATTTAATTATGTTTGCAAACAAGTAGATCCCATCAGCATTTGATCTCTCCAAATTATTGCACATATAGGATTGCAAGACAAGTAGCTACATGTGAATTGAAATTATAAGCTGTGTGTATTCAAAATTTAAATTCTATTGAGACGTGCATACTAGCTAGGGGACTCGCTACGGCGAAAAAGCCGCTCTTCCATCACTATCGGAAGAAGTCACAAGGCATTCTCCCGCTGTGATGAAGAGACAAGCATTCCATATGCCTGCAATAGTTGCAACCCACATGACACGAGGTCCATGTCGTTGAAGTTGCAAAGCTATCAGGGCCGCCTCCTCGACGTCCACTTCCCCAGCACGCCTTGCGCACTCAACTAGTATCGTTTCTTGTGTCGTCATCCCGATATGCCACTGCAGATACGTGCGTTGCACGTGCACGTTTACTAGTTGATTTTAAAAAAGTTCATCAAATTTCTGAAAAAGTTCACAAAATTTGGAAAAAAACCATCGATTTTGAATAAAAAGTTCATCACTTTTCAAAAAAGTTCATTGGATTTGAAGAAAAGTTCATCGAATTTGGAAAAAAAGTTCAACAAATTTGGGAAAAAGTTCATCAATTTTGAAAACAGTTCATCGAATTTAAAAAAAGTTCATCGATTTTGATAAAAGTTCATCGATTTTAAAGAAGTTCACCTATTCGAAAAAAGTTCATCGAACCTAGGAAGAGGAAGAAAAAGAAAAATAGAAAATAGAAAAACAAAAACAGAAGAAAAAAAGAAAGAAGAAAAGAAATAAATATATGAAAGTTAGCACGTCCAAGTGGGTATGGTGGGGTGGTTAGTGCAGCTTACGAGTATTACGCAGGGCGTCTTTGGTTCGATTCCGAGTACTAGCAGACTTTTTTTGCGGTGTGATTACACAGAGAAAAAAAGCTAGATGGGCCGGCCCAGCAGAGAAGGGGGGTATGTACCCATTTGCGGATTGTACTGTATCGGGCGCAGAGGGCGCCGAATAGGATTTAGCCTATTCTTAATTAGCACCGTTTCTACTGTGCGTTTCAACCTTGAAAACCCCAATCAACGTGATCTGTATGGGGCTGGCAAGGAGTCAGGTGACTGAATTGCTGCACTTGTTCGCTGTTCCGAGCTAGTATATAACTGCGTCTCTTTCCCCTAAAAAAAAAACTGCGTCTCTTTTTATCTCTGGCCGTCGTCCCATTAGCGATGCATGGCTTTGACAGCTACGCTAGCTAGCAACTCGTAATTGGCATTGCTCGTGCCCAGGGGCGAAATTGGGCCTGGGGCAACTGGGGCTGTAGCCCCAGGCGTGGCCCAACTAGCATCTTTATGTATAGTAGGGAAAAAAATCAGAATATGGGATACATAGAAGCCCAGCCCCCGGCATCACGTACTCATGTACAAGCCCATTAGCCCAACTCAATCGATCGTCAACTGAATCGATCGATCAGAATAGAAAACGAATCACGCATTTCAAGGTTGACGCTTCGATCTCTGATCTGTATCATGGTCGTTCGTCAATCACGGTAAACGAATCACGGCCTTCGACTATTGCTGATGAAGAAACAATGGCCTTGAATTAAGCAAGTCTTCACTAATTTGGTACCAAACCATGTTTGCAATGATGCACTTTGTTGAACTATTTATTTTATGAAATTTCCTCTCATGATAATAATGAATTTATATTTCGCTTTGAATGTGATTTTGTGGCATACTTATAACGCACATTGATGTGCATGGTATTTGACGTTATATTTAGTCAGTTAGTTTTAGCCCTAGGCTTTGCGAAATCCTGGTTCCGCCTCTGCTCGTGCCTTTTGTTTGAGGAGCGTTATGCATGCATGCATGTGGTTATCTTCCACGATTTCTTTTCAACGCTGTTAGTAAAAGATACCAGCGCACATGCATCGCTCAACGATCTAGGTGCGTTCAACTATGGAAGCTAGCTAGGGCCCGTACGTGCGTTAAACGAAGATGCAAGCACTCGATCGTCGATTTGTTGCGTACATCAAGGTGGTCGAATCAATAAAATATGCCTTCAAGGACTAATCAAATAATGAAAATGAAATAGTGGCATTCATATTATTCTTAAAGAAGAAAATAAAAAAATTAAAACATAATCAAAACAATAAATTTTTCTAAGCAAAAATAAATTAGTGGGATTGGTATTACCCCTTTAAAAAAAGTAAATACAAATAAATTACAACAAATAATGACCAAATTTGCATGGAAATTACATATTTTTATAAAATGTAAACAAAAGGATATAATAATGTAATTTTTGTAAAGAAATAAGTTTTCTAAGAGGAACGAAATAGTGGTGTTATGACCCTTAAAAAGAAATAAATGAATAAACACTAAAATAAAAATAAATTTAAAAGAAATAATGAATTAGTGGCATTGGTTATGGAAAAAGAAAATAAAAACAAACAAACAATGAAAAAATGTGCACACAATTTACAAAAAATTGCACTTTTTTGTAATATGCAAGAATAAGCTTATGATAGTAATTTTCTTCTAAAAAAAAACTAGTTTCCTAAGAAGGAATGAATTAGTGGCACTGCTATTGCCCTTAAAAGGGAAAGAAAATAAAAAAAAATCAAAATAATTAAGTTTTCAAAGATAGAGTAAATTTCTAGATTTGGTATTACCCTTTAGAAGAAAGAAAATAAAAAAATCAAAATAATAAAGATTTATAAGAGAAATTAAATTAGTGACATTTGTATTACCCTAATCCCTTTAAGAAGAAAGAAAATAAAAAATTAGAAAAATTAACAATGACTAAATTTGCACACAATATACATAAAAATTATGCTTTTTATAATATGCAAAATAAATATATGATAGTAAAATTTTCACAAAAAAGTAATTTTCTTAGAAGGAACGAATTAATGGCATTGGTATTACCCCTAAAGAAGGATTGACTGGCCCAAAACAGAGGTCCATCGAATTCCCAACCCAAAACAAGACATACCACACAACAAGAAAAAACGAGCGCCCGACGTTCGTACTGGTACTGCCGGTGACGCAGCTCGCCATTTATTCGACTGTACCCTCTTGATTAGGGTTTACCTACTCCGGCGGCGGCGCCGCCGTTGAGTTTTATTCCCCTGCCGGACGGTCGCCGCTGTGCACTGCTCGGGCCTCCCAGCCAGGGTGATCCAGCGGTGAGGTCTCAGGTATAGGGTTTATCTGGAGTCCATCTTTCTCGTTGGACTAGGTTCAAGATCTGAAGCATGGCGACTTTTGTTTCCAAGCTGTTGGCAGTCCATGTCAAGGGGTCAGGAAAGTGCAGACTGAACCTGAATCGGAAGAGCATCATGCAGATAGGAACAAGTTTGATCCTTCGAGGAATAGGCCTCCTGATCACACTGCCTCAGGGCTGCATACTACAGGAGGAGGAAGAGGACAGTATACCGAAGATTCTGGAGCAGATAGTAGCAGTAGAAAGAAGAACGAAAACACTGGAGAAAACATTGTTTCAGGAGAGAAAGGAGCAGGTGCATACCCAGTTCCTCCAATACAAAACAATGATGGTGCAGATTCAGGAAAAAATAGAAATGACTTGGCAACATCGGCGGTCTCCCCAGTGGAGGACCGCCGGGCCTAATGGCTATCTTAAGCTGGAATTGTCGCGGGCTGGGCGATCCCGCGACGGTTCATGAGCTGCGCGACCTCACGCGCGAGAGTGCGCCGGCGATTCTTTGCGTTGTGGAGACACAAATTGCCAAGTATCGTGTGGAAGGCTTGGTTGGTAGTCTAGGTTTTGATGGGGCTTATGGTGTTGATAGCAGTGGCCGTAGCGGGGGACTTTGCATTTTCTGGAAGAAACCGTATATTTTGGAGCTCCGGAATTTCTCAAAGTACCATATTGATATGGAAGTGAAGGAGCAAGACAAGGAACCATGGAGAATTACATGCTGGTATGGAGAGGCAAATAGAAGCCTACGACATCAGAAATGGGACATGATGAGGTTTCTAAAAGCAGATTGTGATCTTCCATGGCTCTATAGGGGATTTCAACGAAGTCCTGCGAAGGGAAGAACAGTTTGGGCCAAATCTTCGGGATATGGCACAGATTAATTTATTCCGTGAGGTGGTTGATGTTTGCCAATTATGTGATATTGGTTACAAGGGCCTTGATTGGACTTTCGAAAGAAAGATACAAAATGGAGAGTACTGCCGTGTTAGACTTGACCGTGCTCTTGCATCAAGTGACTGGTGTAATTTGTTTCCTATGGCATCAGTGCGCCACCTAACAGCAGTTAAATCTGACCACTCTCCTATTTTGTTGATGAATCAAATGGAGTCGCAGAACCAGCGGATAGCGAAACTAAAACCTTTCCGATATGAAGTCATGTGGGAGCGACATGAGCAATTCCAGCCTTTCCTTGAGCAGATATGGGGAAGTAGCGGTGCACATACAGTTGGGCAACTTAGTGACAAGCTACGTGACACCGCAGCAGCAATCCTAGGCTGGAGTATAACTTCTTTTGGTTGGACCATCGCACGAAGAGCTCAAAATCGAACAGAGGATTATTGAACTCCGATTCCGAGAGGAAGTAATGTGGAGGCAAAGGGCAAGAATTCAATGGTTGGTCGAGGGAGACAGGAACACTCGCTTTTTTCAGCAAAAAGCCTCGAATAGGAAGAAGAAGAATAGAATAACAAGGCTTGAACGGGGCGATGGGACGATCTGTGAGGATCCTGCCGAACTTGAGAAAATGACTGCTGATTATTATGAAAACCTGTATGCCACGGAAGGGGTTATTGGTATTGAGGAGGTACTCTCACATGTGCCTTGTAAAGTCACAAGTGAAATGAATGAAATATTATCCCGTCCGCACAATGAAGCGGAAGTAAAAGTGGCCCTTTTTCAAATGTTCCCGACCAAGGCGCCGGGACCGGATGGTTTTCCTGCCCACTTTTTTCAGAAGTACTGGCATTTATGTGGTGATGAGGTGACCAAGATTGTGATCAGAGTATTGAAGGGAGAGGACTCCTATGAGGAGATCAACAAAACGTTCATTGTTATTATTCCCAAGGTAAAAAAACCCATTTCTTCTGTCTCAGTTTTGACCCATTAGCTTGTGCAATGTGATTTTTAAGATCGCTTCAAAAGTACTAGCTAACAGACTGAAGCAGTTTCTCCCTGAGATTATTTCTGAAGAGCAGTCGGCTTTTGTGCCGGGTAGACTGATTACTGATAATGTCATTACGGCCTATGAATGCTTACATTATATGAAGAGCAATAGAAGCAAGAAGAACTCGCATTGCGCAGTTAAACTGGACATGCAAAAAACTTATGATCAGCTAGAGTGGGAATATCTTGAAGCGATAATGAAGAAGCTGGGCTTCTGTAATTATTTTGTTGATGCAGTTATGCGTGGGCTGAGGACAGTAACTTTTTCGGTCTTGTTCAATGGAGGAAGCACGAGGGAATTTTCGCCGAGCAGAGGCATCCGACAGGGGGACCCGATCTCCCCCTATCTTTTCCTTCTTTCCAGCGAAGGATTGTCATGTCTAATGCAACATGCGTGTCGGTCTGGAGCTCTAGAAGGCATCCAGATTGCTCCTTCCGCTCCACAAGTGAGCATGCTTTTATTTGCTGATGACTGTTTATTATTCAGCAGGGCCACTATAGAGAAAACTGAAATTTTGAAAGGAGTTCTGCACAGGTACTGTCAAGCATCTGGCCAACGGATAAATAATAAAAAATCTTCCATTTATTTTGGAAAGGGGTGTCCAGCTGCAACCAGAGGTTTGGTCAAGGGAGTCTTGAATATTCAAACTGAGACTCTTAATGAGAAGTATTTGGGACTGCCATCCGACGTGGGCCGAGAAAAGAACGGCACCTTCGCGTATATCAAAGAGCGAATTTGGAAGAGACTGCAAGGATGGATGGAGAAGATGTTAGCAGGAAGTGGCAAAGAAATTCTCATCAAATCTATTGTACAGGCAATCCCTACATATTCCATGTCAGTCTTCAAATTACCAAGGGGTTTATGTCAAGCAATCACGTCGATGGTGAGCAAATTTTGGTGGGGCAGTAAAGCCGGCGCACGAAAACCTGACTGGGTGTCATGGGACACGATGACTATGCCTAAGTACAGAGGTGGTTTGGGCTTCCGCGACATGGAACTTTTCAACCTAGCGTTGCTAGCACGTCAAGCATGGCGGATTTGCCAAGATCCGGGTTCATTAAGCTGCCGAGTTTTAAAAGCAGTATATTATCCGCATGGAGATTTCCTAACTGCTGAACTAGGGAATAAGCCCTCTCATGTGTGGCGTTATGTGTGCGAGGGGAAGGATGTTTTGAAGCTTGGGTTAATCAAGAGGATAGGAAATGGCAGGGATACTAATGTTTGGACTGATAACTGGCTACCGAGAAATTTTAAACTGAAGCCGGTCTGTGCCTTGTCGCTACACCCACCAGCCAAGGTTTCTGATCTAATTATTTCAGCTACGCGGGAGTGGAATCAAGCAGCACTGAACCAGCATTTGCTTCCCATGGACTCATAAATTATTCGTCAAATACCGTTAAGCCACTCAAGTTGTCAGGACCGATGGGCATGGCATTATGAAAAATCTGGAAGTTTCACAGTACGTTCGTGTTATAAGCTACTTGTAGATACAAAGTTGCAGCGTGAAGCTTGGCTGAATGGGGATGCACAAAATTCAAATATTGAGAAAGAAGAGAAGGGATGGAAGAAATTGTGGAAGACTAGGGTACCACCGAAGTTGCGAATGTTTGCATGGAGATTGGCGCAAGCATCTCTCCCAACTAGTGAAGTCCGGGCTCACCGTAACATGGCACTGTCTCCGGTATGTGAAATATGCAACGCAATAAACGATTCTTGGCGTCACTCGCTCCTCGATTGCAACATGGCCAAAAGTGTCTGGGCATTGAGGGAGGATGATCTATCAGTACCAATCTATGGAGATGAAACCCCAGATCCAAAGCTTTGGCTTTTCGGATTGAGTGAAACTCTAACCAGTGACAAATTCATTGAGACCCTAGTCACACTGTGGGCTATATGGTACGCTCAAAGGCGAGTAATTCATGAGAAGGAGCACCAAAGCCCCTTATCCACACATTTATTTATCACTAGATATATGGAGGAGATCGCATCTCTCGGTCCCATGCAACAACCAAGATCGATTCGGCAACGTGTAGTACCACGATGGATTCCGCCGACCCCTGGATATATGAAGTTAAATGTTGATGCGGCGGTGGCAAAGTCAACTAATAAGGGCTCGGTTGGGGTGGTATGCCGTAATGAGCAGGGGAAGTTCATAGGTGCGTCTTCTATGGTTTTTGAAGGAATGACCGATCCTGAAACTCTAGAAGCACTCGCGTGCCGCGAGGCGATTGCCCTGAGCGAAGACCTAGGCCTTGAGAATGTGCAAATCTCATTTGACTGTCCGAAAGTCGTCCGGGAGCTCGAGTTGGCGACAAATCTGGGGGCACATTGCATGGTTCTACATGACATCAAAGACAGAAACAATCTATTTTGATCTTGCATCTTCAGCTTTGAACAGCGCAACAACAATGGGGAAGCTCACAGGCTAGCTAGGATGACGTCCTCGCTTGATGCGGGACGATATGTTTGGCTAGAATCTCCTCCTGATAATTTATGTATCCTTGTAAACGTTGTTAACTTACAATAAAGTGCGTTGTGATCCTAAAAAAAAAAAACAAGAAAAAACGAGCATGAATCTTGGAGCAGCAATCAATGGTCAGAAAAATCGACTGGCCCAAATTAAATATTCAGGCAACTTACATATTTATAGCGAAAGTGGATTTGTATATATATTTGTATACAAAATCACCCGATAAAGCAGGACATCTAGATGTAGTTATTGCACATCTAAATAACTTGATTAAGCATTAAAAAAAAGAAAAAATACCCTCCCAAATCTCCAAGTAAGATCAATGATATACTAGTATAAAAAACACTCTTATATTATGGGACGGATGGAGTAGAATTTAGTTGTGCAATATTTATAGCACATCTAGATGTGCTCTAGCAAATCTGAATTTCTATGGCTGACAAGGTGCAGGATAAGAAGGCAGCCTTGGACACGCACGCTAGGATGACAGGTGGAGCGGCTGTACCGTCGAACGGACGTCGCCGTGGAGGACGGTTTCCAGCAACGTATGTAAGCACATACCACAGATTGAACGAATGGTCGACCGCCTTGTTCCATGTAGCGATCCGACCTCAGATGGTCAAATCTCTGTGTTCAAGTGTCATCCCTGGATCGGTAATGCTGACACATACAGTACTCGAAGGATATATAACAGAGTGCAATCACACACTTATTACATCGAATGTCTCAAAAGAGAACTATTACAATAAACATGGCTTAAGGCCATCTAAGAAAATAACAGCGGAAGACTTGGAAGATAAAGTGAGTCCATCAACTCCAACGGCATAGCTGAGTGCATGACAACGACCTAGCGCACCTTACTCTTCGTCTGAAAAGTTTGCAACATGATATGTTGCAGCCCGAAACGGGTCAGCACATGGAATATGCTGGCAATATAACACAATAGAGCAAGGAACAGATAAATGCTATCACTACATGCATATATGGCTGGTGGAAAGCTCTAGGGTTATATTGTTTTGCGAAAAGCCAATTTTTTCCTACATCAAAGGAATATGTTTTATTTAACTATCATGGTAGTTGTTAAACATTGAGAAGGTAAATCCCCATCTCAATCCCAATTAAAAGTAATCATTAAACCCAACAAATTAATTTAGAGTGATGAGATCAAATCAATAATTCAAGTACCAGATACTCAAGATGTCCATAACCGGGGACACGGCTAATCATGATTAGTTTATACACTCTGCAGAGGTTTGTGCACTTTTCCCCACAAGACTTGATCTCCTCCGTTGGATTTCTCGCACTACATGGTGTTTGAGAAACGGATGACCGAGACACAGTCTTTCAGAAGCATTTACTCTTTACTCTGGGTAGACAGTTACACCTACTTTCCCCTACATCTGCTAGCCTACCACTGAAAGAGGTCATGCAACATACTCAACTATGCTAGAGCCCATAATAGCTTGTGGCTGCACACGGAAGTTTCTAGCATGAATAATCTTATGATCCCTTTGAGCCTGGGTGGCGAACCAAAAAGACAACACTGGTATATCCCCAGGTGCCTGCAACCAATCCACCCAGATGTGTATTTAAGTAGCCACCTTAAGTTAACCATTAATTAACAATCTCACATCTGTCATGGATACACTCAAACCCAATCCACGTCTACGAGCATAGCATGGCAATATAAGCATAACGTGGAAGTAACTCCCAAGGGTTTTATAATAAAAGGGCAATAGGTTCTACCTCATCATCTACTTCCCAATACCCACAAGTTAATCACATCCTAGTCATGCAGTGTTTGATGATTGAAACTAATGCATAAAAACTGGGTATGAAAAGAGTATGATCAATGTGTTACTTGCCTTGCTGACGATCCGCAAACCCTAGAGACTCGTAGTAGCACGCTTCGCACTCCGGAAATTCTATCGCAAACAAACAATAGCATACATAAGCACTCAAGCATAGATGCAAGGGTAAAACTCAGATAAGAAGATCAAATCTGAAAGTTCAACTGAAGAGTTTCGATTTGCAAAAAGAATCAATCGAATCGCAGCTACGAAACTGAATCTACGGTCAAAAGAACTTCGAAAACAAATCTGCTTGAAACCAAATTTTAAATTGTCAAAATCATGTTCAAGTTGATTAAACAGAAAGAGGGGTTCGAGACGAAGATTTTGGCGTTGGTTTCACTGGATTTGGACGAACGGTTTAGAAACGGCGAGGGTTTGAAGATCAGGGGCTGATCTGCGATAAAAGTAATCGCGGATAGGTCCCTGGCAGAAAAAGAAAAATCCATCGGACGAACGTCCGCTAACAGAGACGAACGAACGAAAACGTTCGCAAACGAACTAAACTGAGAAAACCGAACCGATCTAATAAAATAAAAAAAAACCGAACTAGGGTTTAAAAAAAAACCGAGACGGTTTTTTACCTAAACCGAAAAAATGGCGGCGACGGTGACGAGATCCAGCGGCTCCGGCGCGGCTCCGGCGAAGGCGGCGGGGCGGCGGGGCTGCGCGGGACGGCGGGGCTGCGGGCGCGGAGGCGGCGGCCCGGCGCGGGGCGGCGCGGCAGCGGCGGCGGCGGCGGGGCTGCTGCTGCTGCTTGCTGCGGCGGCGGTGGAGCGGGACGAGGTGAGGGGGGCGGCGGCTATATAAAGGCCCGGGGGGGCGAGGCGGCTTGGGGAAGGGGGCGAGGCGGTGGACTCCCGAGCGGAGTCCCGCTCGGGGATGGAGACGACGCGGCGGCTCGGCTGGGCCTTCGGCCTGGCGCTAGCTGGGCCGGCCCAGTTCGGCGGGAGCTTTTTTTTTAAATAAGATTCTGTCGAGAAAAATCCTAAATAAAAATATAAAAAAATATCTAAAAATGCCAAAACAATTTTCACCGTCTAAATAAAATATTTAGAACAAAGTGAACATTTTCTTGGCCTAAAAATGCAAATTTGAAAAATGCATATTTTTCCAATTCAAACAAAATAGCAACAAAATCCAATATTTCTTTTATTTTGGAGAAGTCATTTTATCTCCTCTCTTTTATTTTTATATTGGAAATATTTTTTTGGAGAGAAAAATAAATAAAACCAAAATGATCCTCTTTTCAATATTTGAGAAAATTCAAATATGAAAATAATAAAATCTCCAACTCTCTCCGTGGGTCCTTGAGTTGCTTAAGATTTCTAGGATCACAAACGAAATGCAAAAAAAAAAATGATATGCATATGATGACCTATGTATAACATTCCAAATAGAAAATTTGGGATGTTACAAACCTACCCCCCTTAAGACAAATCTCGTCCTCGAGATTCAGGTTGGCTAGAAAATAGGTGTGGGTGGTCTTTTCGTAGGTCTTCCTCTCGTTCCCAGGTGGCTTCATCCTCGGTATGGTGGCTCCACTGAACTTTGCAAAACTTCATAACCTTGCTGCGTGTAACTCTGCTGGCAAACTCGAGAATCTTGACAGGTTTCTCCTCGTAGGTCAGATCACTATCCAACTGAATTGCTTCCAGGGGTACTGTATCTCTCAGAGGAATATCGGCCATCTCTGCATGGCACTTCTTCAACTGGGAAACGTGAAACACATCATTAACTCCTAATAGTCCGTCGGGTAACTCCAACTTGTAGGCCACCTCTCCCATATGTTCCAAAACTCGGTATGGTCCTACAAATCTCGGGGCTAACTTTCCCTTGACTCCAAAGCGTTTAACTCCTCGCAGAGGTGACACACGAAGATATGCTTTGTCTCCGATTTCATAGACTACCTCCTTGCGCTTGGTATCGGCATAACTCTTCTGTCTGGACTGAGCTACCTTCAGTCTCTCCCGAATCAACTTAACCTTCTCTTCAGATTCTTTAATCAAATCTGGTCCAAACAACTGACGGTCTCCAACTTCATCCCACATCAACGGTGTTCTGCACCTCCTTCCATACAAAGCTTCAAAAGGGGCCATCTTCAAACTGGCTTGGTAGCTGTTGTTGTATGAGAACTCCGCGTAGGGCAAATTGTCATCCCAACTCGATCCGTAATCTAGGGCACAAGCTCTCAACATGTCCTCCAGAATTTGATTGACTCTCTCGGTCTGTCCATCTGTCTGCGGATGAAAAGCTGTACTAAACTCTAGCCTGGTACCCAAGGTCTGGTGCAGCTGGTGCCAAAACCTTGAAGTAAACTGTGTCCCTAGATCTGATGCGATGGTCCTCGGAACTCCATGCAGACATACGATCCTGGTCATATATATCTTGGCCAACTTTGCACTCGTATAGGTGGTTTTCACTGGGATAAAGTGAGCCACTTTGGTCAAATGATCCACTACTACCCAGATAGAATCATATCCCGATCGGGTCCTGGGTAATCCGGTGATGAAATCCATGCCAAGCTTATCCCACTTCCATTCGGGTATCGGCATAGGCTGCAGTAATCCTGTTGGCTTCTGATGTTCTGCTTTCACTCTCTGACATACATCACATACGGCTACATACTCGGCAATGTCCTTCTTCATACCAGTCCACCAGAAACGCTCCTTCAGATCCAAATACATCTTGGTGTTTCCGGGGTGTATCGAGTATGGCGAGTCATGAGCTTCCTGTAGTATCAACTTCCTGATCTCCGCATTATTGGGTACATAAACACGGTCCTCAAACCACAAAGTGTCGTGCTCATCCTCACGAAAACCTTTGGCTTTTCCTTTGCTCATCCTCTCCTTTATCTCAGCAATTTCCTTATCATCTTTCTGAGCTGCTCGAATCTTTCCCAATAACGTTGACATTACCTCCATTGCTGCGACAAAACCTCTAGGGACTATCTCCAAACGAAGCTCCCTGAGATCTTCGGCTAACTCCTTTGGTAATCCTCCGCTTATGAGAGTATTGGCATAACTCCTTCGGCTCAAAGCGTCTGCTACGACATTGGCTTTTCCTGGGTGATAATGCAACTTCATATCATAATCCTTGATAAGCTCCAACCATCTCCTCTGCCTGAGATTCAGCTCCTTCTGTGTGAAAATGTACTTCAAACTCTTATGATCCGTGTACACATCACAACGGTTCCCAATAAGAAAATGTCTCCAGGTCTTGAGTGCATGAACTACAACAGCTAACTCCAAATCATGCGTGGCATAATTTAACTCATGCGGTCGAAGCTGACGTGAGGCATATGAGACAACTCTTCTGTCCTGCATAAGTACACCTCCAAGTCCTAAGCGAGAAGCGTCGCAATACACTTGGAAATCCTTGCGTATATCCGGCAGAATCAGTACTGGGGCTGTAACCAAACATTTCTTCAGCTCCTGAAAAATTACCTCACATTCATCTGTCCATTTGAACTTGGTGTCCTTCTTCAATAACTCCATCATAGGCTTCGCAATCTTCGAAAAATTCTCAATAAATCTCCGATAATATCCTGCAAGTCCAAGAAAGCTGCGGATCTCTCCAACTGAGGCGGGTGCCAACCACTCAGTGACTGACTGAACCTTGGTGGGGTCTACTGCTATACCTTCTCCTGATATAACATGTCCAAGAAATCCAACTTCCTTCAACCAAAACTCACATTTGCTGAACTTGGCATACAACTGATGTTCCCTGAGCTTTTCGAGAACTAAACACAAGTGCTCCTTGTGTTCCTCTTCATTCTTCGAGTACACCAAGATATCATCAATGAACACCACGACAAACTTATCCAAGAACTCCATGAACACTTTATTCATCATACTCATAAAATAGGCAGGGGCATTAGTTAATCCAAATGACTAACCGTATACTCATATAGCCCATACCTTGTGGTGAAGGCTGTCTTAGGTATATCCTGTTCTCGGATTTTCAACTGGTGGTATCTTGATCTCAGATCGATCTTGGAGAACACTTTAGCTCCTTGCAACTGATCAAACGAATCATTGATCATCGACAGTGGGTACTTGTTCTTGATCGTCACTTCATTCAATGCACGATAATCAACAACCATTCTCAATGATCCATCCTTCTTTTCAACCAAGAGCACTGGGGCTCCCCACGGTGATGAACTTCGTCGAATGTAACCTTTCTCCAATAACTCCTTGATCTGCTTCTTAATCTCCTCCAGATCATTTGCGGGCATCCGGTATGGTCTCTTTGATATCGGTCCGGTGCCTGGCAACAGCTCTATCAAAAACTCAATGTCTCGATCCGGCGGCATGCCTGGTAACTCCTCTGGAAATACATCTGGGTAATCCTTCACTACTGGCACTTCCTCCTGAACAACTCCTGAGAGGGAATTTATTTGGGTTCTCCTTGACGCGTGCCTGGATACATACTTGATCCTTTTTCCCTCAGGGATGGTGAGCATAATTGACTTACTGGCGCAATCGATGTTTCCTTCATACATCGATAGCCAATCCATGCCTAGTATCACATCCAAACCTTGTGACTCCAAAATTATTAAGTCTGAGGGGAACACGTGCCTACCTATGGTCAATGGCATCTGAAAACATCCTTGACTTGCCATATACTCCGCTCCTGGTGAGCTTACTAACATAGGTGTCCTAAGAACTTTAGTGGGCAACTTATACTTATCCACAAATCCCCTTGAAATGTATGAATGCGATGCACCAGTATCAAAAAGAATGATTGCAGTAAATGACTTAACCAAAAACTTACCTATAACTGCATCTGGCTGCTCTTCAACCTCCTCCATGTTAACGTGGTTCACTTGTCTCCTGTTGAAAGGGTTGGGCTTCTTCCCAGAGCTTCCATTGCCATTACCATTCTTCGGTTCAGGACACTCATTGGCGTAGTGTCCAGTCTTCCCGCACTTGAAACAAGTAATGTGACTTTGATCCTTCTTGGCGGGTGTGGCTGGGTTAGAGTGGTTCTGATTGCTGCCTGCTCCATTCCCGTTTCCATTCTTGGGGCCACTGTGGTTATGCATACTTCCTCCATTGTGAGTATGGCCTCCATGGTTATGCGTATATCCTCCCGAGTTCGGGGTAAAACGAGGCTTCTGCTGAGCTCCTGAATTGTACTTCCCTTGTCCATACTTCCTTTTGCGGCTCTCAATCTGTTGCTGCTTCCCTTCAATCATAAGAGCCCGGTCTACCAACTCCTGGTAGTTAGCGAATGTTGCTACCATCAGCTGCATGCTCATCTCATCATTCAACCCTTCCATAAACTTCTCCTGCTTTGCGGCATCAGTGGCCACATCGTCCGGGGCATAGCGAGCTAACTTACTGAACTCATCCACGTACTGCCCCACAGTACGGTTTCCCTGGCGCAAGTTGCGAAACTCACGCCTCTTCATGCTCATAGCTCCAGTTGAGACATGTGCAGTGCGGAATGCTTGCTGAAACTGATCCCAGGTGACATTGGCTATAGGGAATGTGGCTGTGTAATTCTCCCACCATGAGGCTGCGGGTCCATCCAATTGATGTGCGGCAAAACGCACCTTCTCAGCATCTATGCATCCTGCGGTGGTCAACTCCCTTCCAATCCTGCGTAGCCAGTCATCAGCAACTATTGGCTCGGTGCTACTGGAAAACACCGGCGGCTGCAACCTCAGAAAACGGGCTAGGTTGTCAACTGGAGGTGGGGGCGGTGGGTTGTTGTTGTTGTTGTTGTTGCCTTGGTTCTGGACTAGTATCTGCATCAAGGCATTCTGCTACTGGATCAACTGTGTGATCTCCGGTGGGAAGACAAATCCGGTGTCGCGTCTCGGAGGCATCTGATGGGTTTAGAGGGGAGAGATTAGAATAGAGTGAGGTCTAATGAGAAAGCACTACCCATATGCACATGAGGCAAACACATTCATATCACACCAAAATCAATTCAAGCAGGGGCATACAATCGATCTAACTATCGCTACAAAAGTGCTCGGACTACTACTATATACATGGGGAAATACTACTAATCATATGGTGGTCATCTAGAAATTTTGATCGGTGGAAGACTCCATGATATCCGCTCCAGCTTCGTCTTCATAGTCATCATCACTACTGTCGGGGTCGGAGTCGGTGTCGTCGATGATGATGTAGTCCTCGGGATGGTTGTCATCTCCTCCTGGCGCAGGGTCTCCCATGAATACTCCTAGCTTCCTTGTCAGGTCGTCATTCTTCTCCACTAGTACTGCGATTTCCTCCTCGTATCCGTCGCGTGTAGACTTGAGTTCCTCTTCTAGCTCCATGTTCCTGGTCATCACCTTCTTCAAATCTATCATGCTTGCGCACATCTGGTTCTCCTGTCGACGAATGTGCTGGTTTAACTCCTGGATGAAAGCTGCAATGGACCTGTTTCTGTCGGTGTACTAAGTATTGGGCCACTAGTACCCCGTACTTGTGCACGGGCAGTTGTAGCCATCCTCGCGGCAAGGCTTGCCGGGAACAGCTCGAGTTCGATTCAAGCCATCAAGGAAATCATCAAGTCAGAGATCTGAGGATCAGCAGATAAGCAAAGCTGGAATCCGAAGGCCAGCTCCCCCGGCAAGATCCTTGCCGGGATGGCCTGTGGTGCCCGGCAAGGCTTGGCGCCCGACAAGGCTTGGCGCCCGGCAAGGCTTGGCGCCCGGCAAGACTCGGCGCCTGGCGAGATTCTGCCACTGTGCCACCGCTTCGGCACGGTAACAAGCCTGACATTCCGGGTCCTTCTCTGGATGCGTGGCAACGCGCCAGTGGAGGAGAGCTTAAGCGGTGCTGATGGGATGGCCCCCTTTTTCCATCCCCAAGAAAGTGAGGACACCTAAACGGACACCTCACGGTGCATTAAATGCGCTTGTCCTAATCCGTCAGGGGTTAGGTATGATACCCTGTAGCTACTTTACACCTCAATGTATGTACATTTTGCCACTGTGGAGACCCCTTTGAGCATATAAAAGGAGGCCCAAGGCAACTGCTACAGAGGAGGAGGACTTCTGGCCCATTCTGCATGCGTAGCTGCTCTTTGAACGTACTGTTCATTGCGAGCGCTCCTGAAGGCTGGGCTCAAGAACATCAATAATAACACAGAGCAGGAGTAGGGTTTTACGCTGATCAGCGGCCCGAACCTGGGTAAAAACCTCACGCGTCGATCATTGGTTCTGCTCTTTGCGTATACCTCTCCCCCCGCCGAATCGTAAAGGGATCTCTCGGGATCCCATAGGTGTCGTGCCCCGACAGTTTCTCCTGGTGCTGGTCATCTCCCATTGCTCATCTCGGCGCCCACATATCTGGTAGATGGTGTCCTTAAGATCTTTGTGATAAACTTCACCGATGCATCCCATGGCGATGTGGGCTGCCATGCTCTTACCTAGACTCCAGGTTGGTGCATCAAAGGAAAACTCTATGGACTCGGTAACTGGCATGAACGTCCTTCCTGGAACTTGAACTCGAATCATCCAACGCTCCTCTTCTGGCAAAGTGGCGGTGTAGGTCCCGGTGAAGCTTGGTATTCCGATATTCAGGTACTTAGTGATTTCCTTCAAGTGTCTCCCAAAGGGTGTGTCTTCATCCGGTTGTGCAAACTTGTTCCTTGAGTCCGCCATCCTAGAGAGTAGAAGATGGAGAGAGACCTATGGCTTTTCTTAGTGGTCGTGTCCTACAGTCAGCGTGTGCTCTGATACCATCTTGTAGCGATCCGACCTCAGATGGTCAAATCTCTGTGTTCAAGTGTCATCCCTGGATCGGTAATGCTGACACACACAGTACTCGAAGGATATATAACAGAGTGCAATCACACACTTATTACATCGAATGTCTCAAAAGAGAACTATTACAATAAACATGGCTTAAGGCCATCTAAGAAAATAACAGCGGAAGGCTTGGAAGATAAAGTGAGTCCATCAACTCCAACGGCATAGCTGAGTGCATGACAACGACCTAGCGCACCTTACTCTTCGTCTGAAAAGTCTGCAACATGATATGTTGCAGCCCGAAACGGGTCAGCACATGGAATATACTGGCAATATAACACAATAGAGCAAGGAACAGATAAATGCTATCACTACATGCATATATGGCTGGTGGAAAGCTCTAGGGTTATATTGTTTTGCGAAAAGCCAATTTTTCCCTACATCAAAGGAATATGTTTTATTTAACTATCATGGTAGTTGTTAAACATTGAGAAGGTAAATCCCCATCTCAATCCCAATTAAAAGTAATCATTAAACCCAACAAATTAATTTAGAGTGATGAAATCAAATCAATAATTCAAGTACCAGATACTCAAGATGTCCATAACCGGGGATACGGCTAATCATGATTAGTTTATACACTCTGCAGAGGTTTGTGCACTTTTCCCCACAAGACTCGATCTCCTCCGTTGGATTTCTCGCACTACATGGTGTTTGAGAAACGGATGACCGAGACACAGTCTTTCAGAAGCATTTACTCTTTACTCTGGGTAGACAGTTACACCTACTTTCCCCTACATCTGCTAGCCTACCACTGAAAGAGGTCATGCAACATACTCAACTATGCTAGAGCCCATAATAGCTTGTGGCTGCACACGGAAGTTTCTAGCATGAATAATCTTATGATCCCTTTGAGCCTGGGTGGCGAACCAAAAAGACAACACTGGTATATCCCCAGGTGCCTGCAACCAATCCACCCAGATGTGTATTTAAGTAGCCACCTTAAGTTAACCATTAATTAACAATCTCACATCTGTCATGGATACACTCAAACCCAATCCACGTCTACGAGCATAGCATGGCAATATAAGCATAACGTGGAAGTAACTCCCAAGGGTTTTATAATAAAAGGGCAATAGGTTCTACCTCATCATCTACTTCCCAATACCCACAAGTTAATCACATCCTAGTCATGCAGTGTTTGAGGATTGAAACTAATGCATAAAAACTGGGTATGAAAAGAGTATGATCAATGTGTTACTTGCCTTGCTGACGATCCGCAAACCCTAGAGGCTTGTAGTAGCACGCTTCGCACTCCGGAAATTCTATCGCAAACAAACAATAGCATACATAAGCACTCAAGCATAGATGCAAGGGTAAAACTCAGATAAGAAGATCAAATCTGAAAGTTCAACTGAAGAGCTTCGATTTGCAAAAAGAATCAATCGAATCGGAGCTACGAAACTGAATCTACGGTCAAAAGAACTTCGAAAACAAATCTGCTTGAAACCAAATTTTAAATTGTCAAAATCATGTTCAAGTTGATTAAACAGAAAGAGGGGTTCGAGACGAAGATTTTGGCGTTGGTTTCACTGGATTTGGACGAACGGTTTAGAAACGGCGAGGGTTTGAAGATCAGGGGCTGATCTGCGATAAAAGTAATCGCGGATAGGTCCCTGGCAGAAAAAGAAAAATCTATCGGACGAACGTCCGCTAACAGAGACGAACGGGCGAAAACGTCAGGTTTAAAACGAACGAAACAAACGAACTAAACCGAGAAAACCGAACCGATCTAATAAAATTAAAAAAAAACCGAACTAGGGTTAAAAAAAAACCGAGACGGTTTTTTACCTAAATCGAAAAAAAAAACGGCGGCGACGGTGACGAGATCCAGCGGCTCCGGCGCGGCTCCGGCGAAGGCGGCGGGGCTGCGCGGGACGGTGGGGGGCTGCGGGGCGGGGGTGCTGCTTGCTGGGCGTGGTGGAAGGGCGAGGTGGGGGGGGGGGGGGCGGCGGCTATATAAAGGCGGGGGGGGGGGGGGGGGGGGAGGGGGCTTGGGGAAGGGGGCGAGGCGGCGGCGCGGCGGAGGAGTCCCGCTCGGGGACGGAGACGACGCGGCGGCTCGGCTGGGCCGGCCCAGTTCGGCGGGAGTTTTTTTTTTAAATAAGATTCCGCCGAGAAAAATCCTAAATAAAAATATAAAAATAAAATATAAAAATGCCAAAAATAATTTTCATCGTCTAAATAAAATATTTAGAACAAAGTGAACATTTTCTTGTCCTAAAAATGCAAATTTGAAAAATGCATATTTTTCCAATTCAAACAAAATAGCAACAAAATCCAAATAAAATTATTAATTTGATTTTAACATTTTTCCTCCAATATTTATTTTATTTTGGAGAAGTCATTTTATCTCCTCTCTTTTATTTTTATATTGGAAATATTTTTTTGGAGAGAAAAATAAATAAAACCAAAATGATCCTCTTTTCAATATTTGAGAAAATTCAAATATGAAAATAATAAAATCTCCAACTCTCTCCGTGGGTCCTTGAGTTGCTTAAGATTTCTAGGATCACAAACGAAATGCAAAAATAAAATAAAATATGATATGCATATGATGACCTATGTATAACATTCCAAATAGAAAATTTGGGATGTTACATTCCAGCACCGGGTCTACTATGGGTTGATTTATATGACGTTGGAAATTGGCGAGGGAAACAGGGGGAAGAAGACACGGTGCTTTGAGATTTGTGTTTACAGGTTGCATCATCCAGGATGCATCACCCAGGCTTCTCAGTACGTATAAGGCCAAATGCCAAACAAGGAAGTCACGCTCGTTGGTTAGTCGTTACGTAGTCAGTCAAGCGCTGTAGCTCGACCACTCGTTCCAGTACGTGTCCCACACTGGCAACCCATCGAACTGGCTACAAGTATCCCGAGTGACCAGACCCACCATTAGCCATTGCCATTGCCATGCCGACCATGGCGTCCCCAGCGCCGGCCCCCGTGCTCATCCTCCTCGCGGCAAGCATGGCAGCTTCCCAGGCGGGGGTAAACTGCGGAGACCCACCTGGTTCTCCCTCCCCAGCACCACCCTCGCCGACGTCCAACACCACCAACAGCAGCGCGTTCCGCGCCAACGTCCTCACGCTCCTTAACGCCTTGCCCCAGGCGGCGGCGCCCTCGGGCTTCGCCTCCCTCTCCTCGGGCGCCGGCGGCGACCGCGCCTTCGTCCGTGGCCTCTGCCGCGGCGACTCCACACAGTCCGAGTGCCTCGCGAACCTGGAGGTAGCCGTCCGCGACTTCAGCGGCAGGTGCGCCTCCAGCCGGAGCGCCGCAGGGTGGTACGACAAGTGCTGCATCACCTACGCCGACACCAACGCCTCGGTCGGCTACGAGGAGCTCCTGCAAGAGGTGCTGTTCGACGGCAACAAAGTGTCCGACCCGGACAGCTACGACCGGACGTACTACGAGCTGATGAAGAGCCTCGCGGCGCGGGCGGCCAGCGGGGGCGGCGGCCCGGCGAGGATGAGCATGTTCGCCACCGGGCAGGCGGTGTACGCACCCAGTGATCCCAAAGGGACGATGTACGGTCTCATGCAATGCATGAGGGACCTCAGCGCCGCCGAGTGCGACCGGTGCCTCCAGTTGATCGTACCAAAGCTGCCGACGTGCTGCTCGGGACATCAGGGAGGGGTGGCGCGAAACTTCAACTGCCACCTTCGGATTCAAGTGTATACCTACTACGACCTGGCGCTCAACGCTCCGCCTCCGGCTCCGGCGCCACCGGCACCGGGGTCGGTCCCCCCGCAATCGTCCTCCGCCGAAAGGCGCGGTGAGTAAATTAATCAGGCGTTGTGACCATATGTGGCTAGGATGGGATCTAGACTCCATGGGGGAGAGTTCCGGGTGCTATGGGAGCACGTAAGCTCTTGTGCTCCGCGAGCTCCCCAACCGTTGGATATGAGACCTAACGGTTAATTAAGGATGTGTTGGATCTGGACATAATTACCGGACTCCTTGGATTTTTTTCCCGTAAATTTAGCAAGCTCTCTCTGCAGCCTTTGGATCTTAGATCCAACGGCTAGGGGAGCACCTAAGCTCATGTTCTCCGGGGTTTCCCCAGTCGTTGGATCTGGACATAATTATCAAACAATTAAGTATAATATATCAAGCTATTTAGTCAATTAAGGTTACACAACAATAACAAGCCTTCCAGTTCCAAATAAGTTGGGATAGGCTAGAGGTGAATCCATAAGATCGCGAAAATCAGGTCATGGCTCGAGCACGTGGATAGCTTTTACGCACCCTTAAACATGGCTAATTCTTGATGATATTCCAGACCATAATAATTGTAATATAAAATATATCATGAAGATTTTTTTTATCATGGAAACAACATCTTTGTAACTTGCAAAAAACATTTCTTGAGCTTTAGATGAGATTTCATGTTTTATTGAGAAACGTTGTGTAGCTCTCTAATAATAGCACCCGCAAAAAAAAAAGGCTCTAATAATAGCATGCAATTTTTCTCTAGCTACGAAACTTAGCAAAAAGAAGTGTTTTGCAACCATTCAACAAGGCTCGTAATGCTTCTAGGTGGTTGATTATTAAACCATATCTTAACTTCACAGCTGAGAGAGAAAACATTCATATATTTCTTAGCAAAGGGTTTAGCTTATTATATATATTTTTTCCCAGATGACCAATAGATTTCTCATTCTCTCTACCATGAACCTATTTAATTTACCAAATAATCTCAGTATAAATAGGTGAAGCATGAAAATACGTCACTATCTTCAAGCCATTCAATTAAACATGCTTTCGGAACATTTCAACAATACCACCAGAGTCTTTATCAACATCAAATTCCATAAAAGCTTTTGGAAACACAACACTATAAGTAACAGGTGTGATAGGAACCAGGATGTGAAAGTGATGCATTAGGAGTAGAACCATGTTCTTGTGCTTGAGCAAATTTTCAGCTAAAATTTTAGATAAAGAAGGCCTTCTGAAGACATAGGCATGTCATCATTAATTGATAACATCGTAGAAGGTAATGTGTTCATTGATGGATCTGGTAGTGGAGTAGTCAAACAACCTAAAACAAATGGAGAATCTAAATGCGTTTTTGCTAGAAAAATTTAGCACGAGTTCTAGTAGCAAATGAAACAATTTTAACCTTTGCATCTTTAGTGTTTCCTAGTATGGATAATAAATTTAGTAAGCACACTAAAATATAAATGGACTTACCAATAGAGCTATGTTCCTCAGCAACGACATCCAAAAATAGTCGTCATACCCTCAAGTGTATGAGATCAAAACAGTCTTCGTTGGACAATATTTCACTTTATTTCTTCTTAGACACGATGGGAGCTGGACAATATTGGTGAGCCTTTAGTAGCTAAAGCATCACTCTCAACCACACTGTAAAAAAATACACTTGCTAAGTAGAATCTATCGGTAGTAGCGGCAATTAAAGTGTTTTTGAGTGTTGTTGGTTGCACATCAAGAAAATTAGAACGGCAATTACCTACCAGTTGACAAGTAACAAGAAGTAAGGAGAGCTTAACAATATTAAATAGCAGGCATGTGAATGAATATTAATCCACAATTGTGTGTGCTATTACTTTTGTGGGCATGTGTTCTGTATGTAGTTGAATGTATCGATAAAGGAATTGTCCAACATATATTGTCCTACCCTTCCAGGTCACGAGGAACCTCAAGTAATTCAGGGTAATTAAAATGTTCTTTTACGAGATCATGTGAGCAACAGATTAACACATTATGAACACACGTGATCCTAAAATTTACTGCCTTCCTTATTGATATCCCATTCTGTCATTCACGGGGTCGTCAGATTGAGCTGTAATAGGTGAAACAATTAGCATGTCTGATCCAAGCAAATGAACACCATGTCAACATAAACGGTTTGGATCTGAAAACATATATTGCGAGCCTTAGTAATAGGAATTAAGCATATCATAGTTGTATCAAAAATAGTTCAAGAACAATAGTCAAACTAGGGATCAAAACCCTAAAATGGTAGAACTATTAAATGATTAGCATGAACCATTCCTATCCAACCCAAGTGCCTTTAGTTGTTTACTCACATATGGATGGGGGATCATGATGGTAGTGATGGAGACATGTGTGGTGATGACAATGGAGAAAGCGCTCCCCAAAGTTGGAATCGGCATCCAAAATATCCGCCGAAATGAAGACCAACGAAGACAACGACTCTCTGAACCGTGGAAACATATAAGAAAATTCCCCGTGGCTTGGAGGAATACATAGTTGAAGGGGAGGACTAGTTGCGTCCTATGGGACCCACGTGGACCCCCCTTGGCCGCCTTAGGGGAGCTTATGGGTCCCCTGTGTCCCTCATCTCCCTCTTTTTCATCCTGAGTGAATTCTACTTAATTTTTGGAAAGTATTTTTTTATTTTCTCAAGTTTATCTTATGCGCAATAACAAACAACAGGTTGCAATTCTACCAAAAACTGTATTAGTAGCAAGAATTATTATTCATTAGTGCAAGTTTAGAGGGAAAATAAAAAACAAATTGGTTGAAAAATTATATGCGTTTTGGACATATCAATAGAGCGTCAATAGACACACTATGTTCAAAAAAAGCCTTCTTGCCAACCATAAGTCTAAATGATGGCTACTAATGCCACTTCTTGGATGATAGGGTCTCTCTGGTGGCCTTATCACCTATGAATGAAACCATTTGTATAAGCACCTAAATACAAATAGGCAAGCATCCATGACTCGCATGGAAAAACAAAATCTAGGCTTTAATCCTACAAATTCATGATTCAGGTTAGACAAAATCAAGACTATAATACAACATATTAGGGGTTATAAGAATTGACATGCTTATCTATGCCCCTGATAAGGAGGCCCGTGTCCTCTCTCCTTTCTTTCCCGTCCCACTCACTCTCATGGATGAGCTATTTTCTCTTTAACCATAACTCTGACATGGCCCAAACTAGAACAACACATGAACATGTTTGATGTTGAAATTTTTATAGATATTTTTGGACAGTTTGAATTTTTTTCACACATTTGAGATTTTGAATGTGCAAATCTTAGTTGATCTTGAACCATAACTTAGAATAGGTTGAAACTTTAATAAGTATACTCACATGGATATGCTTGTTTTGTGCAATGTTTTCAGGTTTTCTAGACAATTTGAAATTTTGATCAAAATCTGAGCTGCAATCTATCAGAGTTTGTAGAAATTTTGACAGTGTTTTCCTAACGCATTAATAATTGACAGAAATAATCAACAACAATTAAACAGTTGCCTCATTTCATCATACCTTGTCGGACACCTTCCGCGCGCCCAGCAGGCCTGGCCTTAGAGAAATAGGAGATTCAGGTTTTTTGGTTGTGGCCTAGCTGAGGGTTGCCCCAAGTACTGTTTGAACCTATCTGAGGGGTCACACGGGCACGTAACCAACAAAAACTTTATATCTAGCATGCCTGGTTAAACGTCAAACAATCTTTCAATTACGCCACAAATGATTCATGCGGCGCAACCTTGCGCGGATGCCCATGCTGCCATTTCTTGCCATCATGACGGCACTTGGCGCATCGCAGTTTCGAGATGTTATTGATTGATTAATTGCCTGTGTGATGGCCGATACCGATGGTGATAAATCATTTCAAAACATGCAGGAAGGAGGAGGAGATTACAACATGTCATCCTTGCTGTCGCCATTTCTCTTGGAACACTATTTGTCATAGTCGTCGTGCTTGCTTGTGTTCGCCGACAGAGGAGAGGGATCAAGCAGGTGAACAAGGAAGAACAAGGTATATTACATTTCCTACAGAGCACAGGGATCCAGGGGAACAAGAGGAGGCGATGCTTACTCGAATCACGCGTTTCTTATTGCAGACAATGCAGGGGAGGGCATGAACTATATTAGTTTGCAAGTGTTGAGAACTGCAACATCCAATTTTTCTTTAAACAATAAACTGAGGGAGGGAGGATACAGAGAGGTTTTTAAGGTATGTATTCTACTCCCTCTGTAAACTAATATAAGAGTGTTTAGATCACTACTTTAGTATCCTCTGGGGGAGGGAGTATGTTGTTATGAATATTACATGAGAATACAAATCCATACTACACCCTTTGTTCCTAAATGGCTAAACATAAGATCTTTTGGCAGTTCAATTTGAATTGCCTAAACGTCTTACATTTAGAAGCAGAGATAGTAGTAAAAATTTGGTGAAATATGTAATTTAATCCAAGAGCAAACTTGCTTCTACACAGGGTGAATTGCAGGACGGAAAGGAAATAGCCGTCAAAAGGCTGTCAGCAAACTCTGCTCAAGGGTTCAATGAGCTGAAAAATGAGCTAGTGTTAGCTAACAAACTTAAGCACAAGAATCTGGTGCAGCTTCTTGGTGTTTGCTTGCAAGAGAAACTACTGGTGTATGAATATATGCCTAATGGAAGCCTAGACACGACCCTTTTCGGTAATTCTCCCAGCTCATCTTATTAGAACTTTGGCACACTACTCTGGGTACATTCTTCTGTTGTTTTTAGTTCCAGTGGTGCATGTGTGCAGCAGATCCTGTGAAGGCAAACCAACTGGACTGGACCAAAAGAAAAGGTATCATCTCCGGGATTGCTCGAGGTCTATCGTATCTCCACGAGGACTCTCGGCTTAAAGTCATACACCGTGACCTGAAGCCAAGCAACGTCTTGCTGGATGTGGATATGAATCCCAAGATCTCCGACTTTGGTCTGTCTAGGGCTTTTGGTGGAGATCAGTCGATCGATATAACGAAACGGCCCGTCGGCACGCTGTAAGTCTGTGCTTGTGTACTTTAATTTCTCTGCACAAATGTACATGTTGATAAAAAAAGGTATGCTCATGATTATTGCAGTAAGTAGCACTGTAGACCATCTTGTTGGTAACAATTGACCAGAACAAAAGTGTTTTTTTTTAAGAAGGATTACCCCCGGCCTTTGCATCAAGCTGATGCATACAGCCATTCTTTATTAATTATTCAACAAAGCCTTACAAAGTAATATATCAATGAGTTCAAAGCCATCCTCTTCATGCATGCAGTGGATACATGTCTCCGGAGTATGCTTACTGCGGCCAAGTCTCTACCAAGTCTGACATGTACAGCTTCGGAGTCATCGTTCTAGAGATTGTGACTAGTCGGAGGAACAATAGGTCACTCGAAGATAACCTATTATAAAGCATAAATGACGAACCTTCTGAGTATGGAATTGAGTAACTATGAACCTGTCGAATAATGCAACAGTTCCATTTCGACTCATAGACTTTGATTTGAAGACCAACATCACGATGCACCAAATGGATTTTGAAGACCCAGGGCACTGTTTCCACTATACCTTTCAACATTGAACAACAAAATCAATGTAATTGGGGGCATAATCACGAAATGATACACCGGGAAAAAATGATTTGCACTCTACCCTTTAAATACAATCGAAGGCAGGTCTATCTCTTCTTGCCCAGGCCTTGTGTGGTACTCAGGACAAGCTTTTTCGGACGGAGGGAGTATTATGTTACAAACAACATGGTGACATGTACAATGCGTGTAGGCAATGCCTCTGTTGGGGCAATGATGAGAAAATCAAAGATGTTGGTATTGTAAGAGACACACACGAGGAACATGGTGTATTAATTAGCAGTTCCACAATATAAAAATTCAGAACCGATCAGTTATTTTGCCAAATAACTTGTTATTTCTATATCTAAAGTTTCATCACATTTCGCAGTAGATATGGTCATGGTAGCTATGCTAAATCTGTTAACGACCTACTTGATCTTGAGGCGGAGAAAGCTATCGAGATTCTTAGAAACCTAGCAGCTGTTAAACCTTTGAATGATTCGGAAATCGATGCATTGGGTGTTAGGGTTCTTGATAGTCTTTGTGAAGACCTTGGACCCTCTCCCGCACGGTCTGAGGAGGATGAGAGTGTGGATGTTCTGGAGGGGTCAACTCACGACGCTCCTCAGGCTTGTGAGCTCCCTGAGCTTGGTTGTATGGACCGAGTTGATGAGCAAAATAAGCCTAAGCGCAAATGGAACCGGAAGATTTACCCGGACTCGGCTGTGCGCAGAAGTGTTAGGATCCGGACCGCTAAAAAATTCCATGATGAAAAATAAAAGGAATCTTTTGGAATAGCAGAGGTTTGACAGACTTGGCTAAACGAAGGTTCCTGGCGGATGCATCGATAGAGCACAAGTTAGATTTCATCGCCCTCTCTGAAGCTGGTAGGGATAATTTTACCTCTCAGTTTCTTGGCACTTTATCGGGAGGAGTCGATTTTGATTGGCATTGCTTACCCCCAAGAGGAAGATCCGGTGGGATTTTACTTGGGGTTAAGTGCGAGACCTTGGAGGTTCGCAACGTTGTTCTAGGGGAATTTGCAGTTAAATTTTGGGTTAGGTCCAAGGTCGATGGTTTCCAATGGGCACTGGTGGCAGTGTATGGAGCCGCGCAACCTGAGCTAAAGCCAGATTTTCTGTCAGACCTAGTTCGGATTTGCGGTGATGAACGGCTCCCAATTTTGGTTGGGGGTGATTTCAACATTATTAGAAGGCGAGACGAAAAGAACAATGATAACTTTGACGGCAGATGGTCGTTTATGTTTAATACTATTATCGAAAGTTTGGATCTCAGGGAGATAGAGCTTTCCGGTAGAAAATATACCTGGGCCAATACATTGCCAACTCCAACCTATGAGAAGTTGGATCGCGTTCTTACCAGTGTGGAATGGGAGCAAAAGTTTCCTCTGGTGACCGTACAGGCATTGTCACGAGCGGTCTCGGATCATACCCCACTTCTTGTTGACTCTGGGGAGGCAACTCATGTGGGGAATAAAAATATCTTTTCTTTTGAACTAGCATGGTTTGAGAGAGAAGGTTTCTTGGATCTGGTTGCACGGGAGTGGGCAAAGGATTCAGGAGGGAGATCGAACGTAGAAAAATGGCAGAATAAGATTAGACATTTAAGACAGTTCTTGCGCGGTTGGGCCAAGCATTTGAGTGGCGTGTATAAGGTCGAGAAGGAAAGACTCCTTAACCTTATAGATACATTAGATGTAAAGGCTGAGTCATCCATTTTAGACACCAGAGAACTGGAGACTAAAGTGAAGGCGGAATTGAGACTGAAAGAATTGTTGCGTGAAGAAGAATTGAAGTGGGCACTTAGAGCTAAGGTGCGAAAAGTTGTCCAAGGAGATGATAACACGCAATTCTTTCATATGATTGCGAATGGCAAGCATCGCAAGAAAAAAATTACAGCTAGAGCAGGATGAGGGGACGATCTTAGGGCAGGAGAACCTAAAATTATACATCGCAAACTATTATAAGAAGTTATTTGGGGCTCCTGAGGATAGTTTTGTGTCCTTAGACGAGTCACGGGTTGAGGATGTTCCTCAACTTGCGACGGATGAGAATGAGATCTTATCCGCCCCGTTCTCGGAGAAAGAGGTGTTTGAGGCGATTTCACAGATGAAGAATAATAAAGCGCCTGGACCGGATGGTTTTTCCGGCTGAGTTTTATAAACGGTGCTGGCATATTATTAAGGGTGATTTGCTTCCAATGTTCCATGATTTGTTTGCTGGGCATTTGCAGTTATTTCACTTAAATTTTGGAACGATAACTTTACTTCCTAAGAAGTCAGAGGCGGTTCGGATTGAGCAGTTCCGACCCATATGTCTTCTTAACGTTAGTTTTAAAATCTTCACTAAGGTGGGGATGAACAGGCTGACGCAGATTGCGCACAGTGTGGTGCAACCTTCTCAAACAGCCTTCATGCCGGACAGAAACATCATTGAAAGGGTTGTGGTCCTTCATGAAACGCTCCATGAGATCCACACGAAAAAACTAGATGGGGTGGTTTTTAAGGTGGATTTTGAGAAAGCATACGTAAGGTTAAGTGGCCTTTTCTTCAACAAGCCTTGCGGATGAAAGGATTCAATCAATCCTGGAGAAAGCAGGTAGATTCTTTCACGCAAAAAGGCAGTGTCGGAATAAAGGTGAATGATGTTATAGGTCACTATTTCCAGACACACAAGGGTTTAAAACAGGGAGACCCGATGTCACCTATCTTGTTCAACATAGTGGTAGACATGTTGACAATTCTGATAGGAAGAGCCAAAGAGAATGGCCAGGTAGGTGGGCTTGTTCCACATCTAGTGGATGGTGGACTATCTATTCTACAGTACGCTGATGATATTATCATCTTCATGGAGCATGATCTGGCGAAAGCAAGAAATTTGAAGCTTGTGTTATGCTTATTTGAGCAGTTGTCGGGGTTAAAGATTAACTTCCATAAAAGTGAATTGTTCTGCTTTGGGAGAGCTAAAGACGAACAAGAAGCCTACAAACAACTATTTGGATGTGTGATAGGCTCGTTGCCTTTCACATACCTGGGCATACTGATTAACTATCGCAAGCTCTCTAACAAAGAATGGAAGTGCATTGAAGATCGATTTGAAAAGAAACTAAGTTGCTGGAAGGGCAAGCTTATGTCATACGGAGGCCGACTAATTCTCATTAATTCGGTGCTCACGAGTATGCCAATGTTTCTACTGTCCTTCTTTGAGATCCCAGTAGGGGTACGGAAAAGATTGGACTTCTATCGATTGCGTTTCTTTTGGCAGAGTGACGAGTTAAAACGAAAATACCGACTCGCTAAATGGGATGTCATTTGTAGGCCAAAAGACCAAGGTGATCTTGGAATTGAAAATCTAGAGGTGAAGAACAGATGCTTACTCAGCAAGTGGCTGTATAAGTTATCTATAGAGACCCATGCCACATGGGCCCAGATTCTGCGTAATAAGTACCTTAACACTAAGACCTTAGCACAGGTGACGTTCAGACCAACTGATTCGCCTTTTTGGAAAGGACCACCGAGAGTGAAATTAGCCTTTTTCAATAGGACAAAGTTTATCGTTGGTAATGATAATTCCACGAGATTCTGGGAGGATACGTGGCTAGGGGAGATGCCTCTCGCTATCCAATATCCTTCTCTCTATAATATTGTTCAGCATAGAGATGCATATGTTGCAACAGTATTACAGTCAAACCCTCTAAACATTCAATTCAGAAGGACGCTAGCGGGAAACCGTTGGGAAGCGTGGCTCCATCTTGTGAGAAGATTGATGGATGTCCACCTTTCTCAACAGCCAGATCAGATACATTGGAAACTAACCAAGAATGGAGTGTTTTCAGTGAAATCCATGTATTTGGATTTAATCAATTCGGTTTCCCTCCCTCGATCTTTGCATATTTGGAAGGTCAAAGTGCCCTTACGGATTAAAGTGTTCATGTGGTTTGTCCACAAATAAGTAATTCTCACTAAGGACAACTTGGCAAAACGTAACTGGACCGGATCTCGAAGATGTAGCTTCTGTGATCATGATGAATCTATCAAACACCTCTTTCTTGATTGCCCGATGGCCAAAGTTTTATGACGGTCTATCCATATAGCGTTTAACATTGCTCCTCCTACTAGTATCAACACGTTGTTTGGGACGTGGCTAAATGGAGTTGAGATAGAAACAGCGAGTCACATCCGTGTAGGCGTATGTGCTTTATTATGGGCTATATGGAACTGCAGGAATGATATGGTTTTTAACAGAGCAACAAATGTTCATTTCTTGCAGGTTATCTTTCGGGCCACTACGCTGATCCGTATGTGGTCGCTACTCACTCCGATGGATGCCAGCGAGCGTTTGGTTACTGGGTCTATCCGTTGGGAGACGGTAGCACGGGCTATTTTCAACCGGTTTGGATGGCGGTCATGTAATAGGATAGGCGTTTAGTTTTCTATCTTTTTTATACTGCCGGTTGTGGCTATCCTGCTTTCTTTATTTTCAGCTCGTTATGAGCATTTTTTTGTCTGAGACTTGGAGACTTTGTTGAACTATTTGCTTATTAATAATATGGCCGTATGCATCATTTCGATGCAGAGGCCGAGGATGACCTCCTTTTCTAAAAAAAGTTATGACATCGATGACATACATTTTGCAAAACTTACCCTTCTACAAAAGATCTCTAAGAACATAAGAAATAGGCAGACTAATCCCAGATTGCTACGGTCTCGACTGAACTAACTATACACTCTCAAGTTAATCTACGGTCAGCATACTAAATTCTGCGAGTCTTAGCTGCTTTCTCCAATATATCAGCAATGACAGAAGGACATGTCCTTTTCAGGGACTCGTACCCTTTACTTGCCATCACACCAACCATTCTATTGGAAGAGTTGATAAATCCAATGCAAACATCTTTGAGCTTGCTGCAATGATGCTGGTCGGCTAAAGCTAAGGTGGTCGCAACAGTCCCCGTACGAAGAAGCTCTCAAAGTTTGATCTCGCACATGTACTTCATCCTTTCCATGGCGTACCTATCTGCGGCCACCAGCAAATGCCTAACCATTTCTTCATACTCATCGTCATCTAGGTAATCCAATGGAGGCAACGAATCCATGTAGATGAAGTGAAGCAGTCCTCTGAAAACAGCGGGCTGCATGTCTTCGACGGTTATGCTGCGGCTACTCTCGTCCCTCATCGGCCCGTAGAACTTCACCCTGAAGACCGGCGACCGCATTGCGAGGATGATCTTATGGGCTGGGAAAATCTCCTCCTTGACCTTGAAAGAGACATCAACTCCCTCCGTGGCCTCCAGCAAGCTGCTAAGGTTATCAACCAATTCGGACGGCGGCGCTTGGGTCTCAAAGTTAATCTTGAGTTCTTGACATCAGCCTCTTGTGCATCCTTCAGCTCGATGACGGCGAGATTGCACTCGAGGATAAGGGTGTCCTCCAGAACGTACGACCACAGCTTGGTCCTCCTCATGAAATGGGTGTAGCCCCAGCAGCGGTCATCGTCGGTGGAGTTAAACACCTGCGGCTCGTACTGGCTGGGGATTGGCCACGTGAAAGGTGGCGGCGGCCAGGCTTGGTCGACCACCCTCAGATGGTAGAGAGCCCTCGCCTCTGCGTTCTGGGTCTTGAGCTCGAGGAAGACTGAAACGTAGTCCTTGCTGTCCTCCCTGATGCCGTCGGGGTAGAAGTGGACGCACCAGTCGTGGCCGCCGACACGGAAGATGGTGGACTGGATGCACTTGCCGACGCCGAGGCCCCTGCACAGGCTGTAGCCGTCGATCTTGAACAGGTGCGACCCCTGCGCGGTCTCTGGGGCGCAGGCCGACGCCGACATCGTCCGTGGTGGGATCTGGGATGCCGACATCGTTCTACTGGCGCAGCGGGGAAGGAGAACGGGGACGAGGCGGTTCGGGTGGAGGGAAACGGCGGGCGGCGGTCCGGCGATTTGGGGGATGGGGAACGGCGGCGCGGCGAGGCGATTCATGAGTTCTTTTCTTTTCTTTTGAGTTAAGGATTTGACGATTCGTGTGGGGCTTCAACGGAG
Source organism: Thinopyrum elongatum (assembly GCA_011799875.1). Classification (NCBI taxonomy): domain Eukaryota; kingdom Viridiplantae; phylum Streptophyta; class Magnoliopsida; order Poales; family Poaceae; genus Thinopyrum; species Thinopyrum elongatum. The sequence goes on from CM022299.1 coordinate 436,665,131, forward strand.
TACTTGGAGGCCTCTTGTACTTATTATTACGCGTGGCTGTTTCCGATTCGGACACAACTGTCCGTCTTTGTTCTACCTTCTCCTATTTTCAGATACCTTGTCGGATTTAAACCCGGTCAGATTTGAACATCTACCTGTTTTCAGTTTTACCGCTAAAAAAAAAGTTGTTCTCAGTTTCATCTCCGTTCTGCAATTCATCGTGTTCATCCGTAAGGGCATTTCTAACCAATCTCCAATAAATAATGGAGTCTCCAAAAAAATCAATGGCGCACCGCCTGCAACGGTGAGCCAACGAGCCGTTGGGCCGGCGCCGAGCCCCGGCGACGGCCGGGCGTGTCTTTGCCGGTGAACCGCCGACGGGAGAGATCCGAGCGGCTAGAGGTGGAATCAATACCTGCATGCGGCGTGGAGGCGTTACCGAGGCTGTGCGGCCCGGTACCCGGCCAATCCATGGCAAGGCGCAGTCGCCGGCGGCCGGATGCGCCAAATCCGGAGGCAGACGCGGAAGTCGCAATCTACCGGTTGTGCGCCGGCGATGGGGCGAGAGGGGCACAATTCCGGGTGGTCAAGGACCGCGGCGGAGCCTACGAAGTGTCCGCGGCTGAGGGTGGTGCCCGGGGAAGGGTGGGAGGGGTGGCACCGGCGAAGATGTTATGCGGGAGAGTGGAGCGGAGGAGGCAACGGAGGAGAGTGGACTTTTACTCAGTCGCCGATGGGTGGAGTAAATATAAAGAGGCAGGGCGCGACTGAGGATAATTTATCCTCCACTAGCGCCGATTGGGGATCGGCTAGGTGCCGGTTAGAGGAGTAAAAACGAATTTTTACTCCTCTAACCGGCTATAGGGGATATGTTAGAAATGCCCTAAGTGAAGAAAATATGCCCTTGAGGCAATAATAAAGTTGTTATTTTATATTTTCTTATTCATGATAAAGGTTTATTATTTATGCTAGAATTGTATTGATCGGAAACTTAAATACATGTGTGAATACATAAACAAATACCGTGTCCCTAGTAAGCCTCTACTAGACTAGCTCGTTGATCAAAGATGGTTAAGGTTTCCTAACCATAGACATGTGTTGTCATTTGATAACGGGATCACATCATTAGGAGAATGATGTGATGGACAAGACCCATCCGTTAGCTTAGCATAATGATCGTTCAGTTTTATTGCTATTGCTTTCTTCATGTCAAATACATATTCCTTCGACTATGAGATTATGCAACTCCCGGATACCGCAGGAATACCTTGTGTTCTATCAAACGTCACAACGTAACTGGGTGATCATAAAGATGCTCTACAGGTATCTCCGAAGGTGTTTGTTGAGTTGGCATAGATCGAGATTAGGATTTGTCACTCCGAGTATCGGAGAGGTATCTCTGGGCCCTCTCGGTAATACACATCATAAGCTTGCAAGCAAATGACTAAGGAGTTAGTCACAAGGTGATGTATTATGGAATGAGTAAACAGACTTACCGGTAACGAGATTGAACTAGGTATGAAGATACCGACGATCGAATCTCGGGCAAGTAACATACCGATGGACAAAGGAAATTACGTATGTTGTCATAACGATTCGATCGATAAAGATCTTCGTAGAATATGTAGGAGCCAATATGGGCATCCAGGTTCCGCTATTGGTTATTGACCGGAGAGGTGTCTCGGTCATGTCTACATAGTTCTCGAACCCGTAGGGTCCGCACGCTTAACGTTCGATGACGATATAGTGTTATATGAGTTATGTGATTTGGTGACTGAATGCTGTTCGGAGTCCTGGATGAGATCATGGACATGACGAGGAGTCTCGAAATGGTCTAGAGGTAAAGATTGATATATAGGACGATTGTATTCGGACACCGGAAGTGTTTCGGGGGGTACCGGGTACTTATCGGGTCACCGGAAGGGGTTCCGGGTACCCCCCCGACAAAAGATATGGGCCTTATGGGCCAAGAGGGGAAATGCATCAGCCACAAGGGGCTGGTGCGCCCCCCATATGGGCCGGCCTAAGGAGGAGAAGGAAAGGGGAGAAGGGAAAGGTAAGTGTGGATTAGGATTCCCACTTCCTTCCCTCTCCCCCCTCTTTCCTTCCCCATCCGACAAACATGGCAGGGGGGCGCGGCCAAGGGCAGGAGCCCAAGTAGGATTCGGACCTACTTGGGGTGCCCCTTGGCCTCTCCCCTCTCCCTCCCACCTATATATATGAGGAGGGGGGCGCCTAGCACACCCAAACAATTGCCTAGCCGTGTGCGGCGCCCCCCTCCACCGTTTACACCTCCGGTCATATTTTCGTAGTGCTTAGGCGAAGCCCTGCAGAGATCACTTCACCATCACCGTCACCACGCCGTCATGCTGCCGGAACTCATCTACTACCTCGCCGTCTTGCTGGATCAAGAAGGCGGAGGACGTCACCGAGCTAAACGTGTGCAGAACGCGGAGGTGCCGTACGTTCGGTACTTGATCGGTTGGAGCGCGAAGAAGTTCGACTACATCAACCGCGTTATCAAACACTTCCGCTTACGGTCTACGAGGGTACGTAGACACACTCTCCCCCTCGTTGCTATGCATCTCCATGGATAGATCATTGCGTGTGCGTAGAATTTTTTTTGCTTTCCATGCAACGTTTCCCAACAGTGGCATCATGAGCCAGGTCTATGCGTAGATGATATGCACGAGTAGAACACAAAGAGTTGTGAGCGGTGATAGTCATACTGCTTACCACCAACGTCTTATTTTGATTCGGCGGTATTGTGGGATGAAGCGGCCCGGACCAGCCTTACATGTCCACGCACATGAGACCGGTTCCACCGACTGACATGCAACTAGTTTTGCATAAAGGTGGCTGTTGGGTGTCTGTTTCTTCTACTTTAGTTGAATCGAATTTGACTGCGGCCGGTCCTTGAAGAAGATTAAAACAGCAAACTTGATAAATCACCGTTGTGGTTTTTGCCGTAGGTAAGAACGGTTCTTGCTAGAAACCCGTAGCAGCCACATAAAACTTGCAACAACAAAGTAGAGGACGTCTAACTTGTTTTTGCAGGGTATGTTGTGATGTGATATGGTCAAGACATGATGTGATATACGTTGTTGTATGAGATGATCATGTTTTGTAATTTATCGGCAACCGGCAGGAGCCTTATGGTTGTCTCTTTTTTGTGTGAAATGCAAACGCCATGTAATTGCTTTACTTTATCGCTATGCGTTAGCAATAGTTGTAGAAGCAATAGTTGGCGAGACGACCACGACGCAACGATGGAGATCAAGGTGTCGAGCCGGTGACGATGGAGATCATGACGATGCTTTGGAGATGGAGATCAAAAGCACGAGATGATGATGGCCATATCATGTCACATATTTTGATTGCATGTGATGTTTATCTTTTATGCATCTTATTTTGCTTAGAACGACGGTAGCATTATAAGATGATCCCCTCACTAAATTTCAAGATATAAGTGTTCTCCCCGAGTATGCACCGTTGCGAAAGTTCGTCGTTTCGAGACACCACGTGATGATCGGGTGTGATAAACTCTACGTTCACATACAATAGGTGTAAGACAGTTTTGCACATGTAGAATACTTGGGTTAAACTTGACGAGCCTATCATGTACAGATATGGTCTCGGAACACTGGAGACCGAAAGGTCGAACGTGAATCATATAGTAGATATGATCAACATAGAGATGTTCACCATTGATGACTACCCCATCTCACGTGATGATCGGACATGGGTTAGTTGATTTGGATCACGTATCACTTAGATGACTTGAGGGATGTCTATTTAAGTGGGAGTTCTTTAGTAATTTGATTAATTGAACTTAATTTATCATGAACTTAGTCCTGATAGTATTTGCAAATCTATGTTGTAGATCAATAGCTCGCGATATAGCTCTACTATTTCTGATATGTTCCTAGAGAAAAACTAAGTTGAAAGATGATGGTAGCAATAATGCGGACTGGGTCCGTGATCTGAGGATTATCCTCATTGCTACACAGAAGAATTATGTCCTTGATGCACCGCTAGGTGACAGACTTGTTGCAGGAGCAGATGCAGACGTTATGAATGTTTGACAAGCTCGGTATGATGACTACTTGATAGTTTAGTGCGCCATGCTTTACGGCTTAGAACCGGGACTTCAAAAATATTTTGAACACAACGGAGCATATGAGATGTTCCAAGAGATGAAATTGGTATTTAAGACTCATGCCCGTGTAGAGAGGTATGAGACCTCTAACAAATACTTTGCCTACAAGATGGAGGAGAATAGCTCAGCCAGTGAGTATGTGCTCAGAATGTCTGGGTACTACAATCGCTTGAATCAAGTGGGAGTTAATCTTCCAGATAACATAGTGATTGACAAGAGTTCTCTAGTCACTATCACCAAGCTACTAGAACTTCGTGATGAACTATAATGTGCAAGGGATGACGAAAACGATTCCCAAGCTCTTCGCGATGCTGAAATCGACGAAGGTAGAAATCAAGAAAGAGCATCAAGTGTTGATGGTTAACAAAACCACTAGTTTCAAGAAAAAGGGCAAGGGACAGAAAGGGAACTTCAAGAAGAACAACAAACAAGTTGCCGCTCCCATGAAGAAGCCCAAAGCTAGACCCAAGCCTGAAACTGAGTGCTTCTACTGCAAAGGAAATGGTCACTGGAAGCGGAACTGCCCCAAATACTTAGCGGATAAGAAGGATGGCAAAGTGAACAAAGGTATATTTGATATACATGTTATTGATGTATACTTTACTAGTGTTCATCATAGCCCCTGGGTATTTGATATCGGTTCAATTGCCAAGATTAGTAACTCGAAACAGGAGTTGCAAAATGAACAGAGACTAGTTAAGGGCGAGGTGACGATGTGTGTTGGAAGTGATTCCAAGGTTGATATGATCACCAATGCATACTACCTCTACCTTCGGGATTAGTGTTGAACCTAAATAAATGTTATTTGGTGTTTGCGTTGAGCATGAATATGATTGGATCATGTTTATTACAATACGGTTATTCATTTAAGTCAGAGAATAATTGTTGTTCTGTTTACACGAATAAAATCTTCTATGGTCATACACCCAATGTAAATGGTTTATTGAATCTCGATCGTAGTGATACACATATTCATAATATTGATGCCAAAAGATGCAAAGTTGATAATGATAGTGCAACATACTTGTGGCACTGCCATTTAAGTCATATTGGTGTAAAGCGCATTAAGAAACTCCATGCGGATGAATTTTTGGAATCACTTGATTGTGAATCATTTGATACTTGCGAACCATGCCTCATGGGCAAGATGACTAAAACTCCGTTCTCCGGAACAATGGAGCGAGCTAATGACTTATTGAAAATAATACATACAGATGTATGCAGTCCGATGAGTGTTGAAGCACGCGGCGGGTATCGTGATTTTCTAACCTTCACAGATGATTTGAGCAGATATGGGTATATCTACTTAATGAAATACAAGTCTGAAACATTTGAAAAGTTCAAAAAATTTCAGAGTGAAGTGGAGAATCATCGTAACAAGAAAATAAAGTTTCTACGATCCGATCGCGGAGGCGAATATTTGAGTTACGAGTTTGGCCTTCTTTTAAAACAATGTGGAATTGTTTCACAACTCATGCCACCTGGAACATCACAGCATAATGGTGTGTCTGAACGTCGTAACCGTACTTTATTAGATATGGTGTGTTCTATGATGTCTCTTACCAATTTACCACTGTCGTTTTGGGGTTATGCATTAGAGACAGTTGCATTCACGTTAAATAGGGCATCATCTAAATCCGTTGAGACGACACCGTATGAACTGTGGTTTGGCAATAAACCTAAGCTGTCGTTCCCTAAAGTTTGGGGATGCGATGCTTATGTCAAAAGGCTTCAGCCAGATAAGCTCGAACCCAAATCGGAAAAGTGCATCTTCATAGGATACCCTAAAGAAACTATTGGGTACACCTTCTACCACAGATCTGAAGGCAAGATCTTTGTTGCTAAGTTTGGGTCCTTTCTAGAGAAAGAGTTTCTCTCGAAAGAAGTGAGTGGGAGGAAAGTAGAACTTGATGAGGTAGTTGTACCTTATATCGAATTGGAAAGTAGCACATCAGAGAAAACCGTTCCCTTGATGCCTACACCAACTAGAGAGGAAGTTAGTGACGATGATCATGAAACTTCAGATCAAGTTACTACAGAACTTCGTAGGTCGACCAGAACACATTCCGCACCAGAGTGGTACGGTAATCCTGTCCTGGAAGTCATGTTATTAGACCATGGCGAACCTAGGAACTATGAAGAAGCTATGATGAGCCCAGATTCCGACAGATGGCTTGAGGCCATGAAATCTGAGATAGGATCCATGTATGAGAACAAAGTGTGGACTTTGGTGGACTTGCCCGATGATCGGTAAGCCATTGAGAATAAATGGATCTTCAAGAGGAAGACGAACGCTGATATCACTGTCTATAAAGCTCGACTTGTCACAAAAGGTTTTTGACAAGTTCAAGGGGTTGGCTACGATGAGACTTTCTCGCCCGTAGCGATGCTTAAGTCCGTCCGAATCATGTTAGCAATTGCCACATTTTATGATTATGAAATCTGGCAAATGGACGTCAAAACTGCATTCCTTAATGGATTTCTTAAAGAAGAGTTGTATACGATACAATCAGAAGGTTTTGTCGATCCTAAAGGTGCTAACAAAATATGCAAGCTCCAACGATCCATCTATGGACTGGTGCAAGCATCTCGGAGTTGGAATATACGCTTTGATGAGGTGATCAAAGCATATGGTTTTATACAGACTTTCGGTGAAGTCTGTATTTACAAGAAAGTGAGTGGGAGCTCTGTAGCATTTCTGATATTATATGTGGATGACATATTGTTGATTGGAAATGATATAGAATTTCTGGATAGCATAAAAGGATACTTGAATAAGAATTTTTCAATGAAATACCTCGGTGAAGCTGCTTATATATTGGGCATCAAGATCTATAGGGATAGATCGAGACGCTTAATAGGACTTTCACAAAGCACATACCTTGACAAAGTTTTGAAGAAGTTCAAAAATGGATCAGTCAAAGAAAGGGTTCTTGACTGTGTAACAAGGTGTGAAGTTGAGTAAGACTCGAAACCCGACCACGACAGAATATAGAGAGAGAATGAAAGTCATTCCCTATGCCTCAGTCATAGGTTCTGTAAAGTATGCCATGCTGTGTACCAGACCTGTTGTGTGCCTTGTCATGAGTTTGGAAAGAGGGTACAATAGTGATCCAGGAGTAGATCACTGGACGGCGGTCAAAATTATCCTTAGGTACCTAAAGAGGACTAAGAAAATGTTTCTCGGTTATGGAGGTGATAAAGAGTTCGTCGTAAAGGGTTACGTCGATGCAAGCTTTAACACCGATTCAGATGACTCTGAGTCTCAATGTGGATACATATTGAAAGTGTGAGCAATTAGTTAGAGTAGCTCCATGCAGAGCATTGTAGACATAGAAACTTGCAAAATACATACGGATCTGCATATGGCAGACCCGTTGACTAAACTTCTCTCACAAGCAAAACATGATCATACCTTAGTACTCTTTGGGTGTTAATCACATGGCAATGTGAACTAGATTATTGACTCTAGTAACTCTTTGGGTGTTAGTCACATGGCGATGTGAACTATGGGTGTTAATCACATGGCGATTTGAACTAGATTATTGACTCTAGTAAACTCTTTGAGTATTAGTCACATGGCGATGTGAACTATGAGTGTTAATCACATGGCGATGTGAACTAGATTATTGACTCTAGTGCAAGTGGGAGACTGAAGGAAATATGCCCTAGAGGCAATAATAAAGTTGTTATTTTATATTTCCTTATTCATGATAAAGGTTTATTATTCATGCTAGAATTGTATTGATCGGAAACTTAAATACATGTGTGAATACATAAATAAATACCGTGTCCCTAGTAAGCCTCTACTAGACTAGCTCGTTGATCAAAGATGATTAAGGTTTCCTAACCATAGACATGTGTTGTCATTTGATAACGGGATCACATCATTAGGATAATGATGTGATGGACAAGACCCATCCGTTAGCTTAGCATAATGATCGTTCAGTTTTATTGCTATTGCTTTCTTCATGTCAAATACATATTCCTTCGACTATGAGATTATGCAACTCCCGGATACCGGAGGAATGCCTTGTGTTCTATCAAATGTCACAACGTAACTGGGTGATCATAAATATGCTCTATAGGTATCTCCGAAGGTGTTTGTTGAGTTGGCATAGATCGAGATTAGGATTTGTCACTCCGAGTATCGGAGAGGTATCTCTGGGCCCTCTCGGTAATACACATCATAAGCTTGCAAGCAAATGACTAAGGAGTTAGTCACAAGGTGATGTATTATGGAACGAGTAAAGAGACTTGCCGGTAACGAGATTGAACTAGGTATGAAGATACCGACGATCGAATCTCGGGCAAGTAACATACCGCTGGACAAAGGGAATTACGTATGTTGTCATAACGGTTCGACCGATAAAGATCTTCGTAGAATATGTAGGAGCCAATATGGGCATCCAGGTTCCGCTATTGGTTATTGACCGGAGAGGTGTCTCGGTCATGTCTACATAGTTCTCGAACCCGTAGGGTCTGCACGCTTAACTTCGATGACGATATAGTGTTATATGAGTTATGTGATTTGGTGACCGAATGTTGTTCGGAGTCCCGGATAAGATCACGGACATGACGAGGAGTCTCGAAATGGTCGAGAGGTAAAGATTGATATATAGGACGATGGTATTCGGACACCGGAAGTGTTTCGGGGGGTATCGGGTACTTATCGGGTCACCGGAAGGGGTTCCGGGCACCCCCGACAAAAGATATGAGCCTTATGGGCCAAGAGGGGAAACGCACCAGCCACAAGTGGCTGGTGCGCCCCCAATATGGGCCGGCCTAAGGAGGAGAAGGAAAGGGGGGAAGGGAAAGGTAAGTGTGGATTAGGATTCCCACTTCCTTCCCTCTCCCCCTCTCTTTCCTTCCCCCTCCGACAAACATGGCAGGGGGGCGCGGCCAAGGGCAGGAGCCCAAGTAGGATTCGGACCTACTTGGGGCGCCCCTTGGCCTCTCCCCACCCACTCCCACCTATATATATGAGGAGGGGGACGCCTAGCACACCCCAGACAATTGCCTAGCCGTGTGCGACGCCCCCCCTCCACCGTTTACACCCCCGGTCATATTTTCGTAGTGCTTAGGCGAAGCCCTGCGGAGATCACTTCACCATCACCGTCACCACGCCGTCGTGCTGCCGGAACTCATCTACTACCTCGCCGTCTTGCTGGATCAAGAAGGCGGAGGACATCACCGAGCTGAACATGTGCAGAACGCGGAGGTGCCATACGTTCGGTACTTGATCGGTTGGAGCGCGAAGAAGTTCGACTACATCAACCGCGTTATCAAACGCTTCCGCTTACGGTCTACGAGGGTACGTAGACACACTCTCCCCCTCGTTGCTATGCATCTCCATGGATAGATCATTGCGTGTGTGTAATTATTTTTTTTGTTTTCCATGCAACGTTTCCCAACACTAACTGGGATACACCGACGAGTATACAGAGTGGCATCATAAGAAAAAAAAACAGCATACCTAAAAAAAGAGCAATACTCAGCATCGGTCGATCGATGGGGTGCCCAGATCGGTCACCTTCTCCATTGTTGATCCTGTGCCATGTGACCGTCTGATTTGTCGATTCCATCGCCCCTTCCCCACATGAGAGAGAGAGAGAGAGTTGCGCCCCAGCTCATAGGACCGTCGGTGCCCCCTCCCCTCCTGGACCATCGGTGCGCCGCACTCCGCCTTGTCGTCGACAGCACGCACAAGTTGGATAGACATGCTTTTACTTTAAACTCTACTATTTTTTGGGATGATATTCCCCTAGCTTTGTTGTTTCGGATGCAATAAACGATGTATCCTTATTTGTGATGAAATAAACTGTGCCATGAAAGCTTTCCGTAAAGAAATAAGTTGCCTCCATAGCACCCAAAGTTGTTGTTGAAAAAAAAAAAACATATTCATGTGAGATCTAGTTCCAAAGAACTCGCCGCAAAAAATCCAATGATGAAAAAAATCTGAATTCCGATGGTCGAATTAAAAGTTACGACTTCAAAAAGATTTAAAACCTTTTAAAAAAACAACCCGCAAAAAAAATGCACATGGGCTAATGTAGCATAGAGACAGGGATCATGTCCTTCCATTTTTCTTGTGATCGAGGGGGGGCAGGTGCTCTCGTTCCTTCTATGAAAAGTCTGCTCCATCGTGCGCGGGCACTGGCTAGAGGGTCCTTTGCAAGGACCAAAAAAGTGAAACCCCCAGCCATAGAACCGAAGGAAGTAATTTGTTATACTAAGCATGCCAATTTGTGAACGGTACATGTATGTGCGATGTGTTGGTAACTTGGAATTATACAGAGTAAATCGCAACCATCAGAATGGAACCCGGTAACGCTGAGCCTGCCAAATAATGCAACGAAGCCATTTCAGTTCATAAACTTTGTTTTGAAGAGCAACATCATGATGCACCAAATAGATTTTGGAAACCCAGGGTACTGTTTCCACTATACCTTTCAAGATTCAACAACAAAATCGATGTAATCGGGGGCAAAAACATGAAATGATACAAGATACACGGAAAAAAAATGATTTACACTCTACTGGGAGACCTATACTTCTGTAAATATAATCGAAGGCCGGTCCATCTTGCCCAGGCCTTGTGGTATGTTACAAACAACATGGTGGCGGGTACAATGCGCGCTAGGCAATGCCTCTGTTGGGACAATGTATCAGCCTCTACAATTGCTGTATACAAGCATCCTCGGGATGTGGCGCTCACTCTAATTAGTTTTTGCTCGTTTCCATACAATAACTGTACCGTCTGAATCAGATGAGGCGAGCAAATTTTCCCCGTGATTCCAGGCTACTCCCATTACTGGAGAGCCGTGTCCCTTCAGGGATGTAAATGGCTTCATCAATACCTCAACTAGTAACCAAATTTTAAGATGCAAAAAGTATAGGGACACTAAGCATACCTGCAGTTTATTTACACATGAATTCTTTGGCCGAGCCAAATCATAGAAGTAAACATTTGAATCTCCACTGCCAGTAACTTCATAGCCAGAAGAAAATACAAGTCAGCTACATTTATTTATTTAATTTTCAAAAGTTCAGGAATGCATTTGTCTTATAGGCGGTAGACAAAAGGGTTGCGACTGGTGAATGACAGATGGTGTATTTATTCTTGGAAAAGCAAGCACACTCAGTTGCCAAAGATATCCATCACAGGTTATTAATTTGTTTCAAAAGTTCAACTCAACAGTCTAAAAAAGTAGTGTAACAAAGTTTGACCAGGAAAACTTGGCATTAAGTGACGACTGTGATTGTCTTGATACTTCACTGGACTAAACTATGACTCGGCATTCATAGCGATTAATGAAATAATTAAGCAAAATCTGAGGGCAGGCAATACAAAAGTGCAGTAGCAATTGGGTGCAAACCGCTTAAGTTTCAGCTAACTAGAGCCAACAACTATGGTTTCTCGGAAAAAAGCAACTACAAACAGTTCCAACTCACCTATGAATTCCCCTTTCTCAAGGGAAAGAAGTGGACAGAAAGAAGCACGGATATTCTGCACTGGTGAAGCCAATTTTAGAGAGCATATGAGAGTCAAGTATCCATGGGAATTTGTTGCAATGCTGAAATGCCAATAACAGAATACTGGTGAGATAAAAGTGGAAGCCACAACAGAATGGACTGTAATAAAGTACACACCTGAAGAAATACAGGTTTCCATCTTGAGCACAAGAGAGAAGTACTGGACAACGTGCTACGAGAGAGAAGGTGCGGTACTGGATGGTTGTAACGGAAGATTTACTCTTACAACTCTTGTTCTTATGAGCTCTAGATAAAGACCCTGTGTGAGAGTTCACACTAATAGTGTATATGTAACCCTGCACATTTCAAGCACCAATTCAAAACTATGAAATTTAAATTCCACATTAGCATTTAGCAAATTAAATTATTTGATACCTGCGCATCACCAGCAAAAATAAGCTGACCAGTGTGGTCGATATCCAACGCTGTAACCGCATTGTCACAGGTGAGTTTGCTGATTACTCTCCCAGTGCTAAAATTAATTGCCTAGATTGGAAAGAAAATTGGATCGCACGGCCGTTAAAGCAATTGATGGAAATGTTTCTGCTTACAAAGGTTGATGTGATTTAAAATTATTTAACAGACAACAGGTACATCATTTTCACTGATAAATACTAGAACAGACCAATATCATTTTTCATTATTATTGCACAACAGAAAATTGATCAGACGACCAGCCAACAAGAAGCATATGCAAAAGCATACTATTGTATATAGATTGTGAGAGCGACAGGGCAGGAAGTTTACATTGATTTCCCTGTTTGCATTGCCAACTAACAGCAAATTATTGTTCACCTGCAATAAAGTATTTGAAAGGAACCACCAGTAAGTATATGATACGAGAGATAATTTATGTTGGTTACTGTAAAAGGAATAGTGGCTTATTAGCACTGCAGATGCAGGCAAAAAGCAAAGGAATAGGAAAAAGTAACAATCATACTTTTCTGCTAAGTTTGGACTTACGGGGTGAAAGCAGATGCATAGCTGGGAAGAAACTCCATATACGACTCTGATACAAGTGCCTTTAGAGATTTCCCACACTCTCACAGTTTTATCCATGGAGCATGAAGCTATGTACTGGTTATTAGATGAAAAATCAAAATCTGTAATGCCGTTAGAATAATAATAAACTCAAGATACGGGAATAGACAGGAAAGTACAGCTTGAATTGATCATGCTTTGCTTACATTCACAAAATACATACAATATCATATCTTTTTTATTCTTGCACTACTTTTTTAGCTATCACAAGCCCAAATTCATTTAGTTATCAGTACTGCTTCTGTGCATAATGATTCTATATGCTCAGCGCTAGGGTTTGTCCTCTTGACCAGAGCGGAATGTATTATTTATAACAGGAAACCACAATTAACGAATCAGTATGTTTGCTAAACGTGACAGCAGTGGGAACCAAAAGCTTTGGGCATGCATAGCAAGCCTTCATTAACTTGCATGAGAACTATAAAGTTATTTTGTAACATTATATGGCTTAAGTAAGTAGTTCTTGGTTATTGAGGTATATGCCGAATCAGACCCCATAAAGACCAGGAGATGGCCACCGTAGCAGTCTATCAATGCAATGCATGATACAAGGGACATGGTCCTATGCAGATTTTATGCACATAGGAATGTATGCTACTAGGTAGAGATCTCAGTTTTCCTAGCCCTTGAAACCAAATATTTGTTGAAAGTAAAAGTGAAGGTAGATATACAAAAAAAGATAGTTTTACAAACACGATTAAGTGGTCTAACCTGTGATATCTTTTGAATGTCCTGTTAATTTTTGAAGAACAGAGGGTGGCTCAGAAACCTGGCAAACCGTCAAACTGCCATCGGATGAACCATAAGCAAGCAGATCTGAATTCGTGCGGCCAAATTTCAATACGGCAACTGCCAAGGGTAAAATCAATACTATTCAATTAGCTCATATGAGAATACTTCATCATTGACACAGAAGACACTGTCTAGCATGACTACAAGCAAATAACCTGATGCTTTGCAGTTGTCAAAGATGCAATGCATTCCAACAAATGAGTACGCAGGTTCGGCGAATCTGACATAGCGTTCAGGTTCACTCTGCTTTGAGCTGACACTCACGGTGCGGCTTAACATACCGCTGTTACTTCTGAGGTCCTGTGGCAAAGAAGTAACATCAGACTTCACGGCAACATGTGTACACACGCTTCTTCAGGAACAGAACACGCTTCATGGGAAAAACAAGAAGAACAAACCCTGATAGAACTCCAGCTGTCTGCTTCAGAAAATGTAGTAGGGCTAGCAAACCACCTCCCACTGGTCAATCAGAAAGCCCAAGATGTTAGATTTCACCTTTCGTACTATCAGACTTCATGCTTAAACGATTGGGCTTGAGAAGAAACTAGCGGACAAGCATAAGCAGTACTTCGAAATTACATTAACTACAGCACCATACAAAAACTTAGCAACATTTTGGTCTCGTTTCGTCTAAGGTAGGGGCGTGTCAGGCGACTGAAGCACAGAGCAATCAGAGGCGTCACCTGTTGCTGGGCGTGCTGTGGGCGCTGCTTGAGGCGGCGTCGATACGGCGGAGGAGGAAGTTCCGGTAGGCGACGTAGCCCTTGCCGTTGCACCGCCACTCCTGCAGCATCCCCGTAGCAATCCATCCAATCATACATTGTCCCCAACGCATGAAAATGAACATGATGCCAATGGCAGGAGGAGGGATCTAGGGGCGGGTACCATGCGGTGGTTGAGCGCGGAGGAAGACTTGCGGCGGAGGAGGAGACGGCGGAGGGCGGCGTAGTCGGGGTCGGGGCGGGAGGATGAGGAGGAGGGGGTCGGGGGCTGGAGGACGCAGCAGAGGAAGTCGGGGTCCGTGGGACGGGAGGGGGCCGGGTACGGCGATGCCGGGGCGGGGGCGGAGGCGGAGGCGGTGGCCGTAGAGTCGTCCGCCATTTCCGCGGCCGCGTGCGTGCGTGCGCGCCGGCGAGCTGGCGCGCGCGACGGGGAGAGATCAGGGAAAGGGGGGCTTTGGATCTCGGGCGGGCGTACGGGGCCTGAGCTGGCAAAGTGTTTTTTTTTTCACTTGTTTTTCCTATTTTTCTTGTCCGTGAGCACACCGGAGTTGGATGTCTCCGGCTCGTTCTCCTGTCCAAACCTAACATTGCAAGAAAAGCTAAAATAAATTCAATAAAATCTGAGTGTCAATACTAAGTTCGTTTCCTTTGTCCGACTGTGACGTGTTGATGGGGAGTCAAAAATCGTGCAGATTTGAAGCATTCAAGATTTTTTTTTTTGAATTTGATAGCGCAATTGTAAAATTAATCCGAATGAACTGTCATTCTTCCAACGGCTGAGAAACAAATATGTACTGCATACCCTTTTTTACAAAAAATGATATATGCAAATATGAACAAAATATGAGACATAATAATATTGGAGAAATTGCAAAGACCACCATCTTTTTGTGTGTTTCTACCTAGATTATCTACCCTTGGCGTTTATTGCATAGAACACCAACTATTTAATGTAACTAATTGCAACTTTGAGTTTATTAGTGTCACTGTTCAAAAAATCGTCCGATTCAGCGACTTGTCGTCCGATTTATCGCTGCTCGGGGGTGACCGATAAGATTATGCCTTATCTTCACTGTTTATCGTTTGGGCCGATTTATCACTTTGACAAGCGATTTATCAGGAATCTACTAATAAATCGGGCCTATTATTAGCACTATGTTTGCAAAAAACTATCTTTATTTGTGTTTTGTGGACTTTGTTACGCAATATGTACTGTTGTCCTATTTTGTTTTGTCATTAAATGAGGGTTTAAAGGCTAGGAATCAAGGTAACACTTCTGTACAATATTGTTTTGGCGTTGAATATAGCGTATTTTAGTGTTGGAAACCTGCGATTTGCAAAAAATGGCCGATTAATAGTCGACCAGTAAAATCGATTAATAGCCGATTTCCAATTAATCTCTAATCCCCAGTTGACCGAGACGCTAACGATAAGCGATATCTTCAACATTGATTAGTGTACCACGAGTAGTCGGTGTCCACATTGTGACGCCCCCGGCCCGATCGTGCACTAATCATACACGCAAATGCACACGATCAAGCCTAAGGACTCACGGGAAGATATCACAACACAACTCTAAAACATAAATAAAGTCATACAAGCTTTATATTACAAGCCAGGGGCCTCGAGGGCTCGAATACATAAGCTTGCGTACAAGCGTCAGCGGAAGCATCAGATATCTGAGTACAGATATTAAAAGAGAAACAGAAAGGCCTTTAGAAAAACAGGGCAAAATAAAACACTACGATCGAAAGGCGAAGGCCTCCTGCCTGGGACCCTCCGATCCTACTCCTGGTCGTCAGTCAACTCGTAGCAGTATCCATCCTCTGGGTAGTAGTAGTAGCGATCGTCGGGGCATCTGTCTCAAGGGCTCCGTCATCTTGTTACGACAAACTGATATGTGGAGAAAAAGGAAAACAAAGCAACCGTGAGTACTCAGAAGTACTCAGCAAGCAAGGATCTACACTACATATGCATCATTTTCAAAGGGAGGCTGTATATGTGGACTGGGCTGCAGAAATGCCAGAATAGTGAGAAGGCCTAGTCCTATCGAAGACTAGCATCTTCAGCGGTCTTGCAGAAATAGAAGAGAGTAGAACAGTACAATATAATGTAGCAGTATCATAAGTCTCATCCTCACCCAGAGATCCTTTCTCGACTCCCTGCGAGAAAGCAATCCCAGAGCCATACAGCCATCAACCTCGTCCGGAGATCCCTTCTCGACTCCCTGCGAGAAGCAATCCCAGAGCCATAGTATCCAAGTATCCAGTTCTAAATTGTATCAATCAGGATACAACTCCGAGTGTCCGTTACCGTAGGACAGGCTATCGATAGAAGTATTCTTCCCTGCAGGGGTGCACCAACTTACCCAACACGCTCGATTAACTCCGGCCGGACACACTTTCCTGGGTCATGCCCGGCCTCGGTCAAACGACACACCGCAGCCCTACCTAAAGCTCAGCAGAGAGGTCCCCGCCGGTCTACATCCTAAGCACTCAGGGGTCTTGGGCCATCGCCCTGTGCACTCCGGGTCGTTGTGTGAAGGGTGGATACCAGCACCGCCTCGGAGGGTCGGTACGATCCGACCGTGCCACAATGCTGAACTGGACGTCTGACAGAACTGTCGGCTGATGCTACGATGCAGAACGCCCATACTATGCCCACGTGATGGTTAGTGCTATCAGACCAGAGGCCTGCTCGGATCAAATATCCAAATCGTTAGAACTAGGGGCTTGCGGTAACGAGCAGAGACTCACGAAAGATGTGACCCCGTCGCCCCGTCTCGAGGACTTGCTGCAAGGGTTAAGAATGCCCGGCCGCGCCTCGTATTCACCACTCGGGCACCACACTGGCACCCGTCTTCACAACACTCGCCTCTCAGGCGCACGCGGGTACCCCTCAGGGCCGACCCGCCTATCCAAGGAACAGTGTAAAGTCCAAGTATCCGTGTGTCCATAACATCAGGGGAATCCGAGGTATCACCCTCGTTGGACTCCTACTCGATGTCTCCGTCAAGGTGAACTCGGAGGAACCACCCTCACTGGGTCCACACTTGAGGTGTTGTACGACAGCGTCGTTATCGGAAGCGGTGAAGGAGGAATCACCCTCGATGACCACGACCGAATAGGTACTCTACAGAGTTAACATCAGAAGTGCTACAAGAGGGTTCACCCTTGGCACTCGATAGTAACGCTGCAGTGTCGTTACAACTAGGGGGGGTGATGTGCGGTGTCGGGGCCTGGTCTTCAATTCCCGTTGATCGGGTCTTCTGACGATCCAGCGCGGCAGTCGGGATAAGTGGGGTCACTGATAGGTCTCTACCCAGCCTAGACTAAACAGTTTAGGATATGCAGGTAATTATCAATAGCAGGTTACAATAAACAGGCTATGCATCAGAATAGGTAAAGCAGCAGCAACAGCAATTCTAATGCAAGCATGAGAAATAGAATGGGCGATATCGGGATGATCAAAAGGGGGGGGCTTGCCTGGTTGCTCGGCGGCAAGGGCAAGGTTGTCAATGGTGTCTTCGGTCTCCGGAGCTGCATCGGGATCTATCGAGAGAGAAGAGGGGGAGGAAACAGTATAAATATAGAGCAAACATGAGCAACGCAAAGTACGGCATGACAATATGCAGTGCCGGGTGTATCCTAACGTATGGTTGCACGTCACCGAGGTTGGAGGAATCCATCCGGGAATGTTTTCCCGGTTCCGGACATTTGTCAGACAGATGACCGGAGAGGAACGGTTGCATGTTCGGATAGTTAGGGACGTGTGACGGACGAACGGATCGCGTAACCGAATTCGTCTCGTCGTTCTGAGCAATTTTCATGTACAAAGTTTTTCGATCGGAGTTACGGATTAAAAGATATGATTTTCTAAAGTTTTTATTAATTTCTGGAATTTATTTAATTTATTTAATCAACCTTATCCGAAACAGTGTCTGCTGACGTCAGCATGACGTCAAGACCAGTGGGTCCCACCTGTCATACACTGTTTAGCTTAATTAGGTTTTAACTAATTAAATTACTGTTTAATTAACACTAACTACTTAATTAGATTAACCTAATCTGGATTAATTAACTAATTAATTAACTAACTAACTAATTAATTAATTATTTTAATTATTTTATATATATATTATTTTTTTCAAAAACGTTCTGGCCGTGGGCCCGTTCGGTCAGTGGCACAGGGGCTTGGGCCCACCTGGCAGTGGCCCAGGAGGCCACAGCGAGCGCGCGGACGCGGCGCGGCCAGGGGCGAGCGGGCGCTGGGAGCGGTCGCGCCGGCGGCCACAGCCAGAGGCCCGCACGGGCGGGCGGCCGGCGAGCAGGGACGGGTGCGAGCTCGCGCGGGGTCAGCGGGTGCTGGCAGCGGCGGACGCGGCCCGGGCGACGGCGGAGACGAGCAAGGCGAGGCGGCTGCGGGCGCGCGCGATGCAGGCGAGCGGCGACAGCAGGCGCGAGGCGTGCGAGAGCCGCGCACGCGCCTCGGCGCGGGCAGGGCGCAGCGGCAGGCGCGCGCGGGCGTGGGGGAGCCGCCTGTGCGCGGTGAGCGCCGGAGAGGAGGAGAGGACGGAGCCCAGCGGGCGGGGCTCACCGCGGGCCGTAGGGACTAGGCAGCGAGGCGCGGGGAGGAGGTCGGGGACGGCGAGGCATCAACGGGGACGAGGGCGAGGCGGCGGTGGTCGGCGACGGCGCGGGGCGATGGGCGCCCGATCCAGACATGATCGGGGAGGCGACGGCGTCAGGGATAGGCGCGGGGTCGGGGCGCGCTGTGCGGGAGGAGACGGAGAGGCGGGTGCCGGGGAGGTGGCGAGGGGCGACGGCGACGTGGCCGGAGCTCGCTGCCCCGATCTCGATCCGGACGGGAGGGGAGAAGAGATCGAGGGGGGGGGGAAAAAAGTGGGAGGACGAGGGGATAGGGCTAGGGTTTGGTTTGGGATCGGGGGGGGGGGGGGATTTTGGGAAGCGGCTGGGCCGAGGCCCAGTGGGGGGGGGGGGGGGGTGTTTCTTTTTATTTTCTTTTAGCTTTTTCTTTTTATTTATTCTTTTCTCTGTTTTGCAAAAATGTCTAGGCTACTTCTGGACTTTTGTAAAATATGAGACTGGTCCAAATATTAACAGTGCAAAATTAGTCACTGCTAGAAATTGGTTTGGCGTCCATATCTTTTTGTTTGGATTTTATTTAATTTGAAAAGGATTAAATAGTGCTATGTTGCTGCTGTTTCTTGTTGTTTGAGTCCTTCTACAATTCCAATAAATGTTGCAATCATTTTTATAAATGCTATGGGAATATTTGCAACATGAGGCACATTTTAGTTTTCAGGTTTGGACAACTTTTATTTTCCACTTTTATTTAAATTTGGATTTTGACTTAGGAGTTGAAATGCAATATGATGTTAATGATGATCATGCACTGTTAAACATGATGACTTGTCATTATCAAAAGGGTGATTACTGTAGCTAACCGCCGGGGGTGTTACGAATCTCCTCTACTAACAAGAATTCTCGTCCCGAGAATTAAGAGGTAGAAGGAAAAAGTTCGGGGTATTCCGCACGAAGATTATCCTCGCGTTCCCAAGTGGCTTCATCTTCAGTATGATTTGACCACTGCACTTTGAGGAACTTGGTAACCTTCTGACGGGTCCGACGTTCAGCTTCATCGAGAATGTGGATCGGATGTTCCTTATAAGAAAGGTCATCATGTAATTCGAGCACCTCGTGATCCACTGCTCGGTGCGGAGATTCTTTGAAGCATTTACGAAGTTGCGACACATGGAAGACGTCGTGGATATGGGAGAATTGCGGCGGCAACTCCAATTTATACGCCACCTGACCACGTCTAGCAATAATGCAGAAAGGACCAATATAGCGTGGAGCTAGCTTGCCCTTGATTCCAAAACGGTGAGTGCCCTTCATAGGAGTGACACGAAGATAAGCCTGATCACCAGGTTGATAAGTCAAACCCCATCGTTTGCGATCATAGTTGCTCTTCTGGCGGTCCTGAGCCGCCTTGAGATTTTCACGGACGATACGGACTTGTTCTTCGGCGTGTTGAATAATATCCGGACCCACGAGCGGTCGTTCCCCAGTTTCTGACCAATTCAGAGGGGTTCGACACTTACGTCCATATAGAACTTCGAAGGGGGCCATTTTCAAGCTGGCTTGATAGCTGTTGTTATACGAGAACTCAGCATACGGGAGAGATTCTTCCCATTTCTTGCCGAATGAAATAACACAAGCCCGAAGCATGTCTTCAAGCACTTGATTGACTCGTTCGACTTGGCCTTGGGATTGGGGGTGATAAGCCGAACTCCAGGTAATATGAGTTCCCATAGCTGTTTGGAAACTTTCCCAGAATTTGGAAGTGAAAAGACCGCCACGGTCCGAACTGATCTCCTTCGGAATACCGTGGAGTGAAACAATTCTGGAGATATACAACTCTGCTAACTGACTAGCAGTGATAGTTTCTTTGACAGGCAGAAAGTGTGCAACCTTAGAGAGTTGGTCGATGACGACAAGAATAGCATCGTGACCCTTCTGTGACCTGGGAAGTCCTGTAACGAAATCCATCTGAACCTTATCCCATTTCCATAGAGGAATAGGAAGTGGTTGCAGAATTCCAGCTGGTTTCTGATGTTCTGCTTTAACGCGACGACACACATCACATTCAGCAACATATCGAGCAATATCCTGCTTCATTTTAGACCACCAGTACCTTTGACGGAGATCACGATACATCTTGGTGCTACCCGGATGAATAGACAGCGGGGTATCATGTGCCTCCTTCATGACCTTGTCAGTCATGAGCTCGAAGCGAGGTACGACAATGCGATTTCTGAAATACAAGGTTCCATCTTCAGACAGCGAGAAATCCCTGTACTTTACAAGGTGATGGTCTTTCTTCATCAGATCAATTTCAGCATCTTTAGCTTGCGCATCCTTAACGGCTTTCTCAAGATCTGGTTGTATCACAAGGTTATTAAGAGAACCCTGTGGAACAATACACAGATTCAGCTTGCACAATTCTTCAAAAAGACGAGGTTGAGCTCGACTAACCATGAGGTTGTCGCAATAGGACTTGCGGCTTAAGGCATCAGCCATCACGTTAGCCTTGCCAGGGGTATAGGATATACCCAAATCATAGTCCGCAATGGCCTCCATCCATCTTTGCTGACGGAGGTTTAGAGATGGTTGAGTGAGCAAGTACTTCAGACTTTTATGATCCGTGTAGATCTCGCAACGATTACCGAGAAGGTAATGTCGCCACAACTGCAGTGCATAGATGACAGCAGCTAGTTCTAAATCATGTACCGGATAATTCTCTTCATGTGGGCGCAACTGATGAGAGCCATAAGCAATCACTTTACGCTCTTGCATTAGGACACAGCCTAATCCTTCACGGGATGCATCACAATAAATCACAAAGTCTTTGCGGGTATCTGGAGGAGAAAGTACTGGGGCAGATGTCAGCTTGTCTTTGAGTGTTTGAAAACTTTCCTGACATTTTTCTGTCCATTCAAACTTAATGCCCTTGTGAAGCAGATCAGTCAGGGGCTTAGCAATCTTAGAAAAGTTCTCGACAAATCGACGGCAATAACTTGCAAGGCCGAGAAAACTTCTGACTTGCTTGACATTCTTCGGAGGAGTCCAGTCCAGAATAGCCTGAACTCGTTCTGGGTTAACGGCAATTCCATCTTTGGAAATCACATGACCGAGATATGTCACTTCAGATAACCAGAACTCGCATTTGGAGTATTTGGCATACAACTGGTGTTCTCGGAGCCTTTCCAGTACAAGACGGAGGTGTTCGGCATGCTCTTCCTTATTCTTCGAATAGACCAGAATATCATCTAGATAAACCACGACAAATTTGCCGAGGTAATCCATGAAGATGTAATTCATCAGACGGGAGAATGTGGCTGGAGCATTTGTTAAGCCAAATGACATGACAGTGTACTCATAAGAGCCATAGCGAGTAACAAATGCAGTCTTCGGAATATCCTCTTCACGAACACGGATCTGATGATATCCCAATCTCAAATCAAGCTTAGAGAATACTGAGGAACCGGCAAGTTGATCATACAAATCATTGATTCTGGGAAGTGGATACTTGTTCTGAATTGTGGCTTGGTTATTGGGCCGATAATCCTGAACCAATCGGTTAGTTCCATCCTTCTTCTTAACGAAGAGTGAAGGTGCTCCCCAAGCAGAGGAACTGGGGCGGATGAAACCTTTCTTAAGTGACGTGTCGATTTCTTCCTTAAGTTCAAGAAGGTGGTGCGGAGGCATCTTGTAAGGACGCTTCGCAATAGGGGTAGTGCCAGGTTTCAAGTCGATGACGAACTCAACAGCTCTAGCAGGGGGTATTCCTGGAAGTTCTTCTGGAAAGACATCTTGAAATTCACGAACAACTGGAACGTTGTCGATGCCTTCAAGGGGTGAAGCATTCAATGCATTCAGAACATATATCTGGCTCTCAGCATCTTGAGCTATTCGGGCTGAGTATTTGACTATCTGGCCAGAAGGGTGTGTGAGCTGGACTGTCTTAGTAGCACAGTCAATCAAAGCATTATGGGCTGTCAACCAGTCCATACCGAGAATAATGTCTATGTCGGAAGGTCCAAGTACAATGAGAGAAACCGGAAAAAGTAGACCTCCAATCTCGATGTGGTTGTGAGGGCTTAGCATTGTGGTTTGCCACTTGGATCTCGGGGACTGAACCATTAGAGGAGTGGGTAATTCTTCCAAGTATAACTCATGTGACTGAGCAAATTGTTGGGACACAAAAGCATGCGATGCTCCTGAATCGAAGAGAACAGAGGCTGGTACTGAATTCACAGGGAGTGTTCCCAGCACGATAGTCGGTTCCTTCTGAGCCTTTTCAGCATTAACGTGATTGGCATAGCCAAGTACAACAGCAGACGGTATGGTATTACGGTTTCTGAATCGGCGGTTTCGACAACCCTTCTTACGACCATTAGGAGGACGTGGCGCAACTTGATGAGAATCCATAGCATTAGGCGGTCCATCATGAACCGTAAGCTGTCTCGGCGGTGAAGGCAGACGAGGTGCAACATAATACGGTCTTGGTGTTGGAGCAGGTCGGTGATGAACATTGTGTGGGATCCAGACTCGACGTTTCTGAACAGGCTGACCCGAGGATGAGCCAGCTCCATGAGTGCGCTTGAGCGACTCCTGGTACTCAGTCAGAGCTGTTTCAATTTGGAAAGATTTGCTGACAAGCGTTGCGAACTCTGAGCAATCATGGACAGCAAGTGCAAGTTTTATATCCGTACGCACTCCTTCACGGAATTTCTCCTGCTTGCGAGTGTCAGTGTCGACGTCATCCGCAGCATAGCGGGATAATTCAAGGAATTTCCTCTGATATTCATCCACCGTCATTTTGCCCTGAGTAAGTTTGCGGAACTCCTGCTTCTTCTGGTCCATCAGACCCTGAGGAATGTACCGTGCACGAAGGGCTGACTGAAATTCCTGCCAAGTGGTTACAGTCTCTGCATGCAACATAGCCTTGTGGCTTTCCCACCATTGAGCAGCTGGGCCCTTCAGGTGGAATGTCGCAAAGGTGACGTAACTGTCAGGGGCAACATTAGCTGACTCCATCTCAAACAGGATGTCACGAAGCCAATCATCAGCATCCATAGGATTGGTGGAGTTGCGGAAAACGGACGGATTGAGGCGCACAAATTCTGGCAGAGTTATTGGAGCATTCTGTTGCTGAGCATTCTGAGTTGGGAATTGAGCCAATACTCCGGTCATAAACTGACGGTTGAGCTCAAACTGCTGACGGTTGAGTTCAAACTGCTGCATCATGGCGGCAATATAGGGTGGAGGTGGAGGATCGTCAGCCATCCTGCCAAATCAACAGGGGCAATTTAGCAAGAAAGACTGCATGTGTAAGGAGTTATTCAGGACGTAACACGAGAGATGAACAGGAAGGGCATTAGATGTAAAATAGTAGTCGTTGAAAGACATACCAATCCATGCACAGAGTCGGGTACATGCGGACAGCACAACGGCACAAATTTAGAAGCTAGACATTCTAGGCGGCGCGCAGGCACGCGGTAAGGAAGTACACAACGAGACATAGCAAAGGCTACATCAACATCGGAGAAAACTATTGGAGTGAGGAATCTGCAAGTGACAAAACAGGGTGCCCTCGATAAGAGGATCCTGTAAGCAGAACCTGGTCCACAATCTTGGAGCAAGGGGGGAAATTTTCAGAGCACCGGGTGGATGTGATCATGAGAACCTAATGCTGGAGTTATTAAAATTTTAACCCGAGTAGAAGAGAGATCAGAGTCCCAGAGTAAAGGTCGAGGAGTAAAAGATCCTAATACCACCCAATTGGCGACGTGGGCCCGTAAGCCACACAGCCAAGTTAGTAAAACAGTTTTTAGACCACTAGACTCAACTTCGACCAAGGAGTTGGAAAGGGGTTCCTACAGTCAGTCGGCTCTGATACCAACTTGTGACGCCCCCGGCCCGATCATGCACTAATCATACACGCAAATGCACACGATCAAGCCTAAGGACTCACGGGAAGATATCACAACACAACTCTAAAACATAAATAAAGTCATACAAGCTTTATATTACAAGCCAGGGGCCTCGAGGGCTCGAATACATAAGCTTGCGTACAAGCGTCAGCGGAAGCATCAGATATCTGAGTACAGATATTAAAAGAGAAACAGAAAGGCCTTTAGAAAAGCAGTGCAAAATAAACCCACAGGTCCCAGGATCGAAACCTGGCTCTGATACCAACTTGTGACGCCCCCGGCCCGATCGTGCACTAATCATACACTCAAATGCACACGATCAAGCCTAAGGACTCACGGGAAGATATCACAACACAACTCTAAAACATAAATAAAGTCATACAAGCTTTATATTACAAGCCAGGGGCCTCGAGGGCTCGAATACATAAGCTTGCGTACAAGCGTCAGCGGAAGCATCAGATATCTAAGTACAGATATTAAAAGAGAAACAGAAAGGCCTTTAGAAAAGCAGGGCAAAATAAAACACTACGATCGAAAGGCCAAGGCCTCCTGCCTGGGACCCTCCGATCCTACTCCTGGTCGTCAGTCAACTCGTAGCAGTATCCATCCTCTGGGTAGTAGTAGTAGCGATCGTCGGGGCATCTGTCTCAAGGGCTCCGTCATCTTGTTACGACAAACTGATATGGGGAGAAAAAGGAAAACAAAGCAACCGTGAGTACTCAGAAGTACTCAGCAAGCAAGGATCTACACTACATATGCATCATTTTCAAAGGGAGGCTATATATGTGGACTGGGCTGCAGAAATGCCAGAATAGTGAGAAGGCCTAGTCCTATCAAAGACTAGCATCTTCAGCGGTCTTGCAGAAATAGAAGAGAGTAGAACAGTACAATATAATGTAGCAGTATCATAAGTCTCATCCTCACCCAGAGATCCTTTCTCGACTCCCTGCGAGAAAGCAATCCCAGAGCCATACAGTCATCAACCTCGTCCGGAGATCCCTTCTCGACTCCCTGCGAGAAGCAATCCCAGAGCCATAGTATCCAAGTATCCAGTTCTAAATTGTATCAATCAGGATACAACTCCGAGTGTCCGTTACCGTAGGACAGGCTATCGATAGAAGTATTCTTCCCTGCAGGGGTGCACCAACTTACCCAACACGCTCGATTAACTCCGGCCGGACACACTTTCCTGGGTCATGCCCGGCCTCGGTCAAACGACACACCGCAGCCCTACCTAAAGCTCAGCAGAGAGGTCCCCGCCGGTCTACATCCTAAGCACTCAGGGGTCTTGGGCCATCGCCCTGTGCACTCCGGGTCGTTGTGTGCAGGGTGGATACCAGCACCGCCTCGGAGGGTCGGTACGATCCGACCGTGCCACAATGCTGAACTGGACGTCTGACAGAACTGTCGGCTGATGCTACGATGCAGAACGCCCATACTATGCCCACGTGATGGTTAGTGCTATCAGACCAGAGGCCTGCTCGGATCAAATATCCAAATCGTTAGGACTAGGGGCTTGCGGTAACGAGCAGAGACTCACGAAAGATGTGACCCCGTCGCCCCGTCTCGAGGACTTGCTGCAAGGGTTAAGAATGCCCGGCCGCGCCTCGTATTCACCACTCGGGCACCACACTGGCACCTGTCTTCACAACACTCGCCTCTCAGGCGCACGCGGGTACCCCTCAGGGCCGACCCGCCTATCCAAGGAATAGTGTAAAGTCCAAGTATCCGTGTGTCCATAACATCAGGGGAATCCGAGGTATCACCCTCGTTGGACTCCTACTCGATGTCTCTGTCAAGGTGAACTCGGAGGAACCACCCTCACTAGGTCCACACTTGAGGTGTTGTACGACAGCGTCGTTATCGGAAGTGGTGAAGGAGGAATCACCCTCGATGACCATGACCGAATAGCTACTCTACAGAGTTAACATCAGAAGTGCTACAAGAGGGTTCACCCTCGGCACTCGATAGTAATGCTGCAGTGTCGTTACAACTAAGGGGGGGTGATGTGCGGTGTCGGGGCCTGGTCTTCAATTCCCGTTGATCAGGTCTTCTGACGATCCAGCGCGGCAGTCGGGATAAGTGGGGTCACTGATAGGTCTCTACCCAGCCTAGACTAAACAGTTTAGGATATGCAGGTAATTATCAATAGCAGGTTACAATAAACAGGCTATGCATCAGAATAGGTAAAGCAGCAGCAGCAGCAATTCTAATGCAAGCATGAGAAATAGAATGGGCGATATCGGGATGATCAAAAGGGGGGGGGGGGCTTGCCTGGTTGCTCGGCGGCAAGGGCAAGGTTGTCAATGGTGTCTTCGGTCTCCGGAGCTGCGTCGGGATCTATCGAGAGAGAAGAGGGGGAGGAAACAGTATAAATATAGAGCCAACATGAGCAACGCAAAGTACGGCATGACAATATGCAGTGCCGGGTGTGTCCTAACGTATGGTTGCACGTCACCGAGGAAGGAGGAATCCATCCGGGAATATTTTCCCGGTTCCGGACATTTGTCAGACAAATGACCGGAGAGGAACGATTGCATGTTCGGATAGTTAGGGACGTGTGACGGACGAACGGACCGCGAAGCCAAATTCGTCTCGTCGTTCTGAGCAATTTTCATGTACAAAGTTTTTCGATCGGAGTTACGGATTAAAAGATATGATTTTCTAAAGTTTTTATTAATTTCTGGAATTTATTTAATTTATTTAATCAACCTTATCCGAAACAGTGTCTGCTGACGTCAGCATGACGTCAGGACCAGTGGGTCCCACCTGTCATACACTGTTTAGCTTAATTAGGTTTTAACTAATTAAATTACTGTTTAATTAACACTAACTACTTAATTAGATTAACCTAATCTGGATTAATTAACTAATTAATTAATTAATTAATTAATGAATTTAATTATTATTTTTTATATTTTTTTTTCTAAAACGTTCTGGCCGTGGGCCCGTTCGGTCAGTGGCACAGGGGCTTGGGCCCACCTGGCAGTGGCCCAGGAGGCCACAGCGAGCGCGCGGGCGCGGCGCGGCCAGGGGCGAGCGGGCGCTGGGAGCGGTCGCGCCGGCGGCCACAGCCAGAGGCCCGCACGGGCGGCCGGCCGGCGAGCAGGGACGGGTGCGAGCTCGCGCGGGGTTAGCGGGTCCTGGCAGCGGCGGACGCGGCCCGGGCGACGGCGGAGACGAGCAAGGCGAGGCGGCTGCGGGCGCGCGCGATGCAGGTGAGCGGCGACAGCGGGCGCGAGGCGTGCGAGAGCCGCGCACGCGCCTCGGCGCGGGCAGGGCGCAGCGGCAGGCGCGCGCGGGCGTGGGGGAGCCGCCTGTGCGCGGTGAGCGCCGGAGAGGAGGAGAGGACGGAGCCCAGCGGGCGGGGCTCACCGCGGGCCGTAGGGACTAGGCAGCGAGGCACGGGGAGGAGGTCGGGGACGGCGAGGCATCAACGGGGACGAGGGCGAGGCGGCGGTGGTCGGCGACGGCGCGGGGCGACGGGCGCCCGATCCAGACAGGATCGGGGAGGCGACGGCGTCAGGGATAGGCGCGGGGTCGGGGCGCGCTGTGCGGGAGGAGACGGAGGGGCGGGTGCCGGGGAGGTGGTGAGGGGCGACGGCGACGTGGCCGGAGCTCGTTGCCCCGATCTCGATCCGAACGGGAGGGGAGAAGAGATCGAGGGGGGGAGTGGGGAGGACGAGGGGATAGGGCTAGGGTTTGGTGTGGATCGGGGGGGGGGGGGTTAAGGGAAGCGGCTGGGCCGGCCTGGCTGGTTGCGGCCAGCTGGGCCGAGGCCCAGTGGGGGGGGTGTTTCTTTTATTTTCTTTTAGCTTTTCTTTTTATTTATTCTTTTCTCTGTTTTGCAAAAATGTCTAGGCTACTTCTTGACTTTTTTAAAATATGAGACTGGTCCAAATATTAACAGTGCAAAATTAGTCACTGCTAGAAATTGGTTTGGCGTCCATATCTTTTTGTTTGGATTTTATTTAATTTGAAAAGGATTAAATAGTGCTATGTTGCTGCTGTTTCTTGTTGTTTGAGTCCTTCTACAATTCCAATAAATGTTGCAATCATTTTTATAAATGCTATGGGAATATTTGCAACATGAGGCACATTTTAGTTTTTAGGTTTGGACAACTTTTATTTTCCACTTTTATTTAAATTTGGATTTTGACTTAGGAGTTGAAATGCAATATGATGTTAATGATGATCATGCACTGTTAAACATGATGACTTGTCATTATCAAAAGGGTGATTACTGTAGTTAACCACCGGGGGTGTTACACACATCCTCCAGAGAATGTCTGGTGTGCTTTATACTAAACACAAATAACAAGTAAAGCGTGCAAAAAGTGACTCCAAAAGATGGTGGTTTCTGCAATTTCCTCTAGAATCATTGCCATTGAATCGTTTAAATTGATCGTCTTCCACTACTGCAATGATATCGCGTATAACATGACGACTAAATATTGCCCAACTTACAAACCCTTGATTATGTCTCGCATCCCACCTATCCATTCCATTTATCCCTAAAAACACTAGATCCATTTTCTACCGTAAACCACCTTAGTTGTGCGCATCCACCACCAAACGCGGCCTCCTATAATCACAAAGAACAGCATGACATGGCAAGAGGGCCAAGAGATGGGGCAGAGCGAGTAGTGTAGATGCACATCGGAGAGGAGAGGAGCAACTCAAATGCGTGAAAAACTTAAGCATAGTATGTAATTAACATTTCTACATTTTCTCAATGCAGTTGAGAATTCTGTTGATTCTTAGGCATCTTCAAGTACGGATCCAAAGGGGTACAATACAGATACCTCTCCCCCTTCTGCATTGGGGGGAGGTGCGAGTCCGAAAATCCTTGTATAATCATAGGTAGGGGCCATGCTATTGTACAAATTTTGTATTTTTGGATATCTAAATGATAAAGAGAGCTCCTGACTCAGGTTGTTGCGCCACCAATCTCTCTGGAGGATTTTCTTAGTGAGGTTACTCGTGTGGTTCCATGTCATCTGCTTGGGACATCGACACCCTTACAGTCAAAGATAGATGGTGCCTACCTCTCAAAGTTGTGGTGCGGGCATCTAGAAAAGAAGAACAATATGTGTGACATCTGATATGGGGCTAACCTCTAAGGTGGCCCAGTCTTCATGAATTGAAGGTGGATTTGAGGAAGAACACGATAAACACGAGAGAAAACATTCAAATCAACACAAATAGATGCAAATAAAGATACATATAGATAGACCATCGAACATATAAATCACGCTAGGCAACCCACCTCTCTGGAGCAACTGCGTCGCGCGGTGAATGTGGTTCGCTCGATCTACCGCTACTGTCGCGTTTTACGGTGCTGTCAATAATCCAACCATCTGTTTTCTCGCACGTTATTGTTTCATGCTCCAGTGGATGACGGGTGGGCCTTCTTTGCCCATGGGCCCAGCGTGGTGGTGCGTCTCGCGTGTGGCCTGCGTGAAAAAAGAAAGACTCTGCAGCGAGCGTGGGGTTCGCACGGTGAAACCCTACATCAATCGCTCGCATCCCCTTCTCCAATTCTCTCCGCCGCCACTACGCCGCCTCGTCCTCCCCCTACACTTCTCTCCTCCTGAAGCCCCAGCACATGGTCGTCGTCGGCACCGCCGCTCGTGTCGTTCTTCCCGCAGCCTCCTGTAGGACGATGCCTCGCCATCTTCCATCAGCCACCGCTGTGGACCGTGGTTCTGGACCGGTCACAGGTCGCTGCCGAGGAGCAGAGGAGTACGACGGGGGGAGAAGGAGAAGAGGAGGACGGCACTGGGGGGAAGGAGCAGCGAGACCGGAGGCCGAGACGGCGCTCGTGTCATGTGTCGGACGCTGCTCGTCGGCCCTCGTTGTGGTCCTCAATCTAGGTTGCCCATCTGCATCTCGCCATCTTCTTCCTTTGAATTTTACCTTAGTTTTTTGATGATCTGATTTCAATCGTTGGTTTACTATTTTTCTAAACATGATGTGTGAAGATCTGAGACAGAAAAGAAGAGGAAGAATTTTGACGAAGAATTGGGTCATGGGGAACAAGGTGAATTCTCTCTCTCTCCCCCACGTTTGTTCCTACAATTTGATTTTGATGTTATGGTTGATTCTGTCCCTTCTTAGATTAAACTTCTCTGAACCATCTAAATCCCATTTGTTCAATGACTCTGAGTTTGCCACTCCTTGTCTCGTATCCTGATTGCTTCAACAGAGTTTATTTCCTCGGTTAGTTGCCGGGTCATCTATGTCGTTGACTATCAAGGTTATGTTATTTCCCACTCCCTTTTTTGGGTTCTTCCTGTTGGAAGTGATGTGGCCTGAATCTTTCTTTGTCACCCTTTGGATATGTGTTCTTATGAAAGTTAGCGGTTGGAGTTTCTCTGTTATGTCAGTACATGTTGCTGCTTTCAGGTTGTTTAATTATTTTATACGGAACATGTTGGCGTTATATGGAGAAGAGGCATATATATGATTCTTTGCGTATTTGCAGTGTCGTGACTGCAGTGGTATCCTTCTCTCTGTTCCAAATCTGATTCTTTGTGTATTGGGTTTGCATATGCTTGCGATTACCTACTCTATTTGCACTTGAATGCCATATGTATATGCATTGGTAGAGGTAAAAGATAAATTCAGAGAAAGATAAAAAGGAAAGGACAGAGGATGCCGAGGAAAATGATACTTGGATGGTTACAGTTACAGGTTAGCTATTGCGAAAATTGATTGCTCCTCTCCTATTTAGTGAAATATATATGGGCTCTTTTATGTACGGTGGTTAGGACCGGCAACTTGATTAGGTGTAGTCTACTTTAACTGACACATCTTTAAACTAAACCGAACAAATCCATTTTAGTTCTTCTACTTCTGAACTTATGTTTCTAAGGTTTCATGGGTTCGGTTTATGTTGCACATTTATGTGTCAACGACGACTATCAAACAAGAAAATTGATCACCAGCTATAGCCTACGCCTGACCTCTGTCATGGAAAATGAAATGCTCATGATCACCGCTTGCTTTCATGCTGACATGGGCTACCGATCAACCCAGTGCACAGGCAGCTGAACGGATCTTCAATCTAGCGTCCTCCCCATGGCACCGCTCCACCGTGCCGACCAGCATTGAATATGTCATCGATCCGCCAAGCAGCCGCCTTAGGACGGTCATCCAGAACGCTATCCTGCCTCCATTCAAGCTCAGGCCAATCGTCCTCTTCCATTCTGTGGCTATTACCTGGAATATTAATGACAATTTATTTGCTAATAGTGGTTGCATTTTCCTTAAATTTTAGGCATTCTTCACTTGCTGCTTCCTCATTTCTGAATAAATGCATCTATGTTCACACCCAGTCTGATTTTAAATTGCGCTGAAACTAGAAAGCTGAGGATGCCTTGGTGTTATGTTGCAATAAAAAATAGGAAGGAAGCGGCAATTGGAATAGGTAAATATTTCTTTTTATCTATTTAGAGGTCACAATGCATTGTAGATTGTCCATAAAAGTAAATATGTCACTGGTGTTACATCTTCCTAATCCACCAGATGTTTAAAGCTAACATCAGATATTTGAATTGTCAGACTCTTTTGCTCATTGTCAGACCATGACTAGGGCTTCCTATTAAAGTTGTGTGGAATTATGGTTCTATGGTATTCTTTATTCTCCTAGCCCCTCCAAGGCTTCTGGTTAAAGTTTGCCGATGTGCTCCTGAAAGTGAATTAGTGGCACCCAAGTATGCGCTTGTGCTTTCCTTCTGTTATGGCTTACCTTTTTTCCTTCGAGTGTGGTCTATTTCTTCAGGGACTCATATTCTTGGTATATGCATGTACAATGAATTTTTTTTTATCTGATCACTTGTCTCCTTAACTAGAACTTAAAGGACCAAAAATATGAGGAAAATGAAAGCAGTTGCTAGGGCCATCTCAAAAACTAAATTTTTTGAGAATGTCCTGAAAGCAAAAAGCAAGAGGTCAAGGATTCAGTCTGCCAAATCTTTGTATGATTAAAGTTTCAGTGGCTATCATAATTTTGTGTACCAGTATGTTTCTGCCTGTAGATCAACCAAATCTATGTGTTTGAAAGGAACCTGCTTTACCTCTAAAGATTGCTACTACCTGCTTCTTTACAACACTTCAGAGATGACCTGTGATGACGCCTGCTATTAATTAGTACAGTAGGAATGTTGGGTTTTTCATCACAGTCTTTGATATCAACCATTGCGAAGTTATAAGGTACTAAATCCTAATATGTCATTGTAGAAAAAAAAAGTCTTATTTTTCAGATTGCACCAAGAAAAAACTGGTGTGTTGATGACTTGTGGCATTCAATAGAATTTGGTTTGAAGGTTTTGCAATGGTAGCAAGAAAACTAATGAAACTGGTTGTATGTCCATTCGAAGCATATTCCTTCAGTCTAATGCATACAAGGTACTATCTTCACCTCTCTTTCAGTAATCCTTTAATAAATAAATATAATGTAGGGAGAATTGCACTATCAAATGTTTAAAACACGTCTTCCATCATTTTAACGACATCATTTCACCTTTCAGTTCCAGCTATAAGGGCATTCTTGTTCCTTTAGATGGTTTTACTATTTGATTTTCTGTTGGTTTTGTCTTTACAAGTGTGTATGTCCCTGATGCCATGTTGCCCAAGATCAACATTTTGTAGCTTCTTTATATATGGCTTGCTCTCTTTTCATCATGAAATTTAATTTGATTTATATTCCACATGAGCTTATTCTTACAATCCATCGCTTCTAATTTAATTTATATTCTGCCTTGCTCGTCTTGAATTTATATTTTTAACTTAACTTTCTATGCTATGGTTCTTTGCATTACCTCATTCAGGTCGCAGGATCCGAGAAATTATGCATTGCAGAATCTGAAATGGATTGGTGAGCTCTCGCCTCACACTTGAGAACCTATATTAAATACATGTGTCCTCCTCTCTCCTTGGTTCAGATCAAATGTGGAGATCATTTTTTCTACTATGACTATTATTTTCACCTCAGTGATAGTCTCACAAATGCCTTTTCCTTTCTTTTGTTGATGTCTTGACTCCTGTACTGATAGAGGCATAGAACATATGCATGTCTTCTATGAGAGAAATATGGTTGTCCATGTATTTGTATCTTGCATTTACCTCTTGCGAGTAGTTTGCTTAAATATAAAAGATGGAGTTTTCAATCATATTGCTTTATCGTCCTTTTTTGTAAGAGATTCAAAATGTGTGTATAATCACTTATAGTAGGTAGGATAGTGCATTTGCAGATGTTCATTTGCCTAACTAATTGTCATGTTCATTTGCAGATGAAGTTAACCAGTCCTTCCAGTAAGAACCTACTAGCAGAATCCAATCCTTCCCAAGCAGCAACCGTCAATGGAGACTTGACATGCCTGGATTTTCTTTGTGGAGAGTGGCATTCAGGAAGTGTCTGCCATTTTCTGTATTTTTGAAAGGTGGTTGAACACTATAGTGACTGTGTCGCGAGGGAGCGCACGGAGATGGTTAGAGGTTACCTACTAATCCTATTTTTCTTTAATTATTTTAGGCACATCTACTTGATTTCTTCTTTTGGTTTAGCAAAAGTTTTAAGGATCTATCCTTCTGGATGCTTAATTGATGTTTTTTGTGTAGCAACCAAACAAGAAAGGATCCAGTATCTGTTACGAAGATAGATCAAATGCATCAGGTTTCATCATCCTCATGTATTTTCCTGCAATACCATTCTTACTTTAATTCAAGGTATTTTCTCGCTGTTATGGAAGATAGAAAGGATGGTTGTACTGTAGAAAGAGAATTTTTCTACTTGGATATCTTTCTTTGTTGTTGTTTGCATTCAAGTAATAATGTCCAACTGCAGATATAGCTTGCAGTCAAGATACCACACAAATAGAATTCAGTTTTGCTTATAGGAGCCTTCCAACCTAATTTTGGTTCTGGCCTGCAGTCTCATAACCTGATCTCATAAATACCTTATATTTAAAAAAAATGATTGTACCCTATATTTGCTTCCCATAACCTGATCTCATAAATACTACAACATCATGAGTGAGAAAATGAATACATGTTGATCCCTTGTTTTCATAACCTGATATTTACATTTAAAGAAACGAGTGATTGTACCTTATGTTTAAATAAAAGAATGATTGTACCTTATATTTGCTTCAATAACCTGATCTCATAAATGCTGTAACATTAAGAATGAGAAAATGAAATTTGTTTTCTACTAACAATGTGCATACTTACCGATACCTGTTAATCCCCTGTTTTCTTGGTGCTTGACAAATAGTAAAACATGTATACTCTGTAGTTTAGGAAAGCTCAGGCCCCTGCTATTCTCAAAGAAATAGCTAAGCCAGCACATATCATTCAGTTACTATGAACATTGTGTATCTCGCTCGAATTTGATACAGACACATATACAATCATAAACTGCACTAACTCACTGTATCTTCTTCACTGTCATCAGTCATCCGCAATGGAAAAAGTCAGGATCCCAACAAAGGACCTTCTGGATGCTATGATGCAGCAGATTGGCCTTCCAAACGCAGTATACTCAACACAGAAGGCAAGGACGGTTGGTCTTGATGCAATCATTCACTATCCATCAAAGCACCAACTGGACAACCGACTTCCAAGGAAATCAATATCCATCTACGTGTACGGTAAACTCAAAGAAGTTGAAGATCGACTGGCAACTGAAGCTCTCAAGTAGTCTAAGTGAAGTGAAGGAACTTTACCGCATAATAGATACAAACTTCATAGCAAGGTCAACACACAAAGCCAACAGTCACAGATAAGATATGTTGATATCGTCTTAACGATATAACTTTACAATCAGAAGCCGTTATACAGAAAACAAACAAGTATTATTGGAGCCTGGACAATAATATCGAAGGAATTTCTGCTCTGAGCAATGCAGGCCATGAAGAACAACAACTATGAAGACTTGCCTCAAAGAAATCATTCTAAACATCCAGCGATACATCTGTCTAACATAGCTATGCCTATCTACATGCCTTGCTCATAACATTGTAAATGATCGTTCATAAGCTTCTTAGAAAACATGTATCATTAGCAACCATCTATCTATCATCAATCCGTACTTATTTTCATATGTTTCCTTCTGTGTCTACATATTTTGATGCACAATCTTTCAATAGTTGGCTTGCTCCCGGCCATTGCGCCATGGGCGCAACGGGTCATCTAGTTGATACAAATCACCCAAAGAAAGAGATGGAACAAGATACAACTCTTTCCCAAGTACTAGGACAAGGAGGGCTTGACGCTTCTATGAAGCATTTCTTCTCCACGAGTGGAGGTCTTGATAGCTACGTCTTTAGCTTTTCCTCCACTGTCCCTCGGTGGCTAGGGCAAGGTCTTCCTGAAGGAAATATGCCCTAGAGGCAATAATAAAGTTGTTATTTTATATTTCCTTATTCATGATAAAGGTTTATTATTCATGCTAGAATTGTATTGATCGGAAACTTAAATACATGTGTGAATACATAAACAAATACCGTGTCCCTAGTAAGCCTCTACTAGATTAGCTCGTTGATCAAAGATGGTTAAGGTTTCCTAACCATGGACATGTGTTGTCATTTGATAACGGGATCACATCATTAGGAGAATGATGTGATGGACAAGACCCACCCGTTAGCTTAGCATAATGATCGTTCAGTTTTATTGCTATTGCTTTCTTCATGTCAAATACATATTCCTTCGACTATGAGATTATGCAACTCCCGGATACCGGAGGAATACTTTCTGTGCTATCAAACGTCACAACGTAACTGGGTGATCATAAAGATGCTCTATAGGTATCTCTGAAGGTGTTTGTTGAGTTGGCATAGATCGAGATTAGGATTTGTCACTCCGAGTTTCGGAGAGGTATCTCTGGGCCCTATCGGTAATACACATCATAAGCTTGCAAGCAAACGACTAAGGAGTTAGTCACAAGGTGATGTATTACGGAACGAGTAAAGAGACTTGCCGGTAACGAGATTGAACTAGGTATGAAGATACCGACGATCGAATCTCGGGCAAAGTAACATACCGATTGACAAAGGGAATTACGTATGTTGTCATAACGGTTCGACCGATAAAGATCTTCGTAGAATATGTAGGAGCCAATATGAGCATCCAGGTTACGCTATTGGTTATTGACCGGAGAGGTGTCTCGGTCATGTCTACATAGTTCTCGAACCCGTAGGGTCCGCACGCTTAACGTTCGATGACGATATAGTATTATATGAGTTATGTGATTTGGTGACCGAAGGTTGTTTGGAGTACCGGATGCGATCACGGACATGACGAGGAGTCTCGAAATGGTTGAGAGGTAAATATTGATATATAGGACGATGGTATTCGGACACCGGAAGTGTTCCGGAGGGTACCAGGTACTTATCGGGTCACCGGAAAGGAGTTTCGGGCACCCCCGGCAAAGATATGGGCCTTATGGGCCAGGAGAGGGAACACACCAGCCCACAAGGGGCTGGTGTGCCCCCTATAGAGGCTGGCCTATGAGGAGGAGAAGGAAAGAGGGGAGGGAAAGGAAAGTGTGGAGTAGGACTCCCCCTTCCTTCCCTCTCCCCCCTCTTTCCTTCCCCCTTCTTCATATAAGGAAAGGGGGCGCAGGGCAAGGCAGCAGCCCTAGGGCTGACGCCAGGTCTCTTCGGGCGCCCTAGGGGCTGCCTCCTCCCCTCCCACCTATATATATGTGGGGAGGGGGCGCCACACAACGGCACAACATTGTCTTAGCAGTGTGCGGCGCCCCCGTCCACCGTTTACTCCCTCGGTCATATTTTCGTAGTGCTTAGGCGAAGCCCTGCGGAGATCACTTCACCATCACCGTCACCACACCGTCGTGCTGACGGAACTCATCTACTACCTCAACGTCTTGCTGGATCAAGAAGGCGAGGGACGTCACCGAGCTGAACGTGTGCGGAACTCGAAGGTGCCGTACGTTCGGTACTCGATCGATGGAGCACGAAGAAAGTTCGACTACATCAGCTGCGTTGTGAGACGCTTCCGCTTACGGTCTATGAGGGTACGTAGACACACTCTCCCCCCTCGTTGCTATGCATCTCCATGGATAGATCATTGCGTGTGCGTAGATTTTTTTTTGTTTTTCCATGCAACGATTCCCTACAGTGGCACCATGAGCCAGGTCTATGCGTAGATGATATGCACGAGTAGAACCCAAAGAGTTGTGGGCGGTGATAGTCATACTGCTTACCACCAACGTCTTATTTTGATTCAGCGGTATTGTGGGATGAAGCGGCCCAGACCAACCTTACATGTTCACGCACATGAGACCGGTTCCACCGACTGACATGCAACTAGTTTTGCATAAAGGTGGCTGGCGGGTGTCTATTTCTCCTACTTTAGTTGAATCGAATTTGACTACGGCCGGTCCTTGAAGAAGGTTAAAA
Source organism: Thinopyrum elongatum (assembly GCA_011799875.1). NCBI lineage: Eukaryota > Viridiplantae > Streptophyta > Magnoliopsida > Poales > Poaceae > Thinopyrum > Thinopyrum elongatum. Next base: position 436,703,303 of record CM022299.1, read on the forward strand.
CAGCAAACTTGATGAAACACCGTTGTGGTTTTTGCCGTAGGTAAGAACGGTTCTTGCTAGAAGCCCGTAGCAGCCACGTAAAACTTGCAACAACAAAGTAGAGGACGTCTAACTTGTTTTTGCAGGGCATGTTGTGATGTGATATGGTCAAGACATGATGTGATATACGTTGTTGTATGAGATGATCATGTTTTGTAAGTTATCGGCAACTGGCAGGAGCCTTATGGTTGTCGCTTTATTGTATGAAATGCAAACGCCATATAATTGCTTTACTTTATCATTGTGCGTTAGCGATAGTTGTAGAAGCAATAGTTGGTGAGACGACCACGACGCAACGATGGAGATCAAGGTGTCGAGCCGGTGATGATGGAGATCATGACGATGCTTTGGAGATGGAGATCAAAAGCACAAGATGATGATGGCCATATCATGTCACATATTTTGATTGCATGTGATGTTTATCTTTATGCATCTTATTTTGCTTAGAACGGCGGTAGCATTATAAGATGATCCACTAAATTTCAAGGTATAAGTGTTCTCCCTAAGTATGCACCGTTGCGATAGTTCATCGTGTTGAGACACCACGTGATGATCGGGTGTGATAGACTCTACGTTCACATACAACAGGTGCAATACAGTTTTGCACATGCGGAATACTTGGGTTAAACTTGACGAGCCTAGAATGTACAGACATGGCCTCAGAACACTGGAGATCGAAAGATCGAACGTGAATCATATAGTAGATATGATCAACATAGAGATGTTCATCATTGATGACTACCCCATCTCACGTGATGATCGGACATGGGTTAGTTGATTTGGATCACGTATCACTTAGATGACTTGAGGGATGTCTATTTAAGTGGGAGTTCTTAAGTAATTTGATTAATTGAACTTAATTTATCATGAACTTAGTCCTGATAGTATTTGCATATCTATGTTGTAGATCAATAGCTCGCGATATAGCTCCCCTATGTTTTTGATATGTTACTAGAGAAAAACTAAGTTGAAAGATGATGGTAGCAACTACACGGACTAGGTCCGTAACTTGAGGATTATCCTCATTGCTGCACAGAAGAATTATGTCCTTGATGCACCGCTAGGTGAAAGGCCTGCTGCAGGAGCAGATGCAGATGTTTTGAACGTCTGGCAAGCTCGATCTGATGACTACTCAATAGTTCAGTGTGCCATGCTTTACGGCTTAGAACCGGGACTTCAAAGACGTTTTGAACGTCATGGAGCATATGAGATGTTCCAAGAGTTGAAGTTAATATTTCAAGCAAATGCCCGGGTTGAGAGATATGAAGTCTCCAACAAGTTCTATAGCTGCAAGATGGAGGAGAACAGTTCTATCAGTGAACACATACTCAAAATGTCTGGGTATTATAATCACTTGACTCAGCTGGGAGTTGATCTTCCAGTTGATTGTGTCATTGACAGAGTTCTTCAATCACTGCCACCAAGCTACAAAGGCTTCGTGATGAACTATAATATGCAAGGGATGAACAAAACAATTCCCGAGCTCTTCGCAATGCTTAAGGCCGCGGAGGTAGAAATCAAAAAGGAGCATCAAGTGTTGATGGTTAACAAGACCACTAGTTTCAAGAAAAAGGGCAAGGGAAAGAAAGGGAACTTCAAGAAGAATGGCAAGCAAGTTGCCACTCCCGGGAAGAAGCCCAAAGCTGGACCCAAGCCTGAAACTGAGTGCTTCTACTGCAAAGGGACTGGTCACTGAAAGCGGAACTGCCCCAAGTATTTGGCGGATAAGAAGGATGGCAAAGTGAACAAAGGTATATTTGATATACATGTTATTGATGTGTACCTTACTAATGCTCGTAGTAGCGCCTGGGTATTTGATACTGGTTCGGTTACTCATATTTGTAACTCGAAACAGGAGCTACGGATTAAACGAAGATTGGCTAAGGACGAGGTGACGATGCGCGTCGGGAATGGTTCCAAGGTCGATGTGATCGCCGTCGGCACGCTACCTCTACATCTACCTTAGGGATTAGTTTTAGACCTGAATAATTGTTATTTGGTGCCAGCGTTGAGCATGAACATTATATCTGGATCTTGTTTAGTGCGAGGCGGTTATTCATTTAAATCAGAGAATAATGGTTGTTCTATTTATATGAGTAATATCTTTTATGGTCATGCACCCTTGAAGAGTGGTCTATTTTTCTTGAATATCGATTGTGGTGATACACATATTCATAATATTGATGCCAAAAGATGCAAAGTTGATAATGATAGTGCAACATATTTGTGGCACTACCGTTTAGGTCATATTGGTGTAAAGCGCATGAAGAAACTCCATGCAGATGGACTTTTGGAATCACTTGATTATGAATCATTTGATACTTGCGAACCATGCCTCATGGGCAAGATGACTAAAACTCCGTTCTCCAGAACAATGGAGCGAGCCAATGACTTATTGGAAATAATACATACTAATGTATGTGGTCCGATGAGTGTTGAGGCATGCGGCGGGTATCATTATTTTCTGACCTTCACAGATGATTTGAGCAGATATGGGTATATCTACTTAATGAAACACAAGTCTGAAACATTTGAAAAGTATTTCAGAGTGAAGTGGAGAGTCATCGTAACAAGAAAATAAAGTTTCTACGATCTGATAGCGGAGGCGAATATTTGAGTTACGAGTTTGGCCTTCATTTAAAACAATGTGGAATAGTTTCATAACTCACGCCACCTGGAACACCAGAGCGTAATGGTGTGTCCGAACATCGTAACCGTACTCTATTGGATATGGTGCGATCTATGATGTCTCTTACCGATTTACCACTATCGTTTTGGGGTTATGCATTAGAGACAACTGCATTCACATTAAATAGGGCATCGTTTAAATCCGTTGAGACGACACCGTATGAACTGTGGTTTGGCAAGAAACCTAAGCTGTCATTTCTTAAAGTTTCGGGTTGCGACACTTATGTCAAAAGGCTTCAGCCTGATAAGCTCAAACCCAAATCGGAGAAGTGCGTCTTCATAGGATACCCTAAGGAAACAATTGGGTACACCTTCTACCACAAATCCGAAGGCAAGATCTTTGTTGCCAAGAATAGAACCTTTCTAGAGAAGGAGTTTCTCTCGAAAGAAGTGAGTGGGAGGAAAGTAGAACTTGATGAGGTAATTGTACCTTCTCTCGAATTGGAAAGTAGCACATCACAGAAAACTGTTCCCGTGATGCCTACACCATCTAGAGAGGAAGCTAATGATGATGATCATGAAACTTCAGATCAAGTTACTACTGAACTTCGTAGGTTGACCAGAGCACGATCCGCACCAGAGTGGTACGGTAATTCTGTCCTAGAAGTCATGTTACTAGACCAAGGCGAACCTACGAACTATGAAGAAGCTATGATGAGCCCAGATTCCGACAGATGGCTTGAGGCCATGAAATCTGAGATAGGATCCATATATGAGAACAAAGTATGGACTTTGGTGGACTTGCCCGATGATCGGCAAGCCATAGAAAATAAATGGATCTTCAAGAAGAAGACTGACGCTGATGGTAATGTTACTGTCTACGAAGCTCGACTTGTTGCGAAAGATTTTGGACAAGTTCAAGGAGTTGACTATGATGAGACTCTCTCACCCGTAGCGATGCTTAAGTCTGTCCGAATCACGTTAGCAATTGCCGCATTTTATGATTATGAAATCTGGCAAATGGACGTCGAAACTGCATTCCTTAATGGATATCTCAAAGAAGAGTTGTATATGATGCAACCAGAAGGTTTTGTCGATCCTAAAGTGGCTGACAAAGTGTGCAAGCTCCAGCGATCCATCTATGGACTGGTGCAAGCATCTCGGAGTTAGAATATACGCTTTGATGAGGTGATCAAAGCATATGGTTTTATACAGACTTACGGTGTGAGTGGGAGCTCTGTAGCATTTCTGATATTATATGTGGATGACATATTACTGATTGGAAATGATATAGAATTTTTGGATAGCATAAAAGGATACTTGAATAAGAATTTTTCAATGAAAGACCTCGGTGAAGCTACTTACGTATTGAGCATCAAGATCTATAAGGATAGATCGAGACGCTTAATAGGACTTTCACAAAGCACATACCTTGACAAAGTTTTGAAGGAGTTCAAAATGGATCAGTCAAAGAAAGGGTTCTTGCCTGTATTCAAGGTGTGAAATCGAGTAAGACTCAAAGCCCGACCACGGCAGAAGATAGAGAGAGAATGAAAGTCATTCCCTATGCCTCAGCCATAGGTTCTATAAAGTATGCCATGCTGTGTACCAAACCTGTTGTGTACCTTGCCATGAGTTTGGCAAGGGGGTACAATAGTGATCCAGGAGTAGATCACTAGACAGCGGTCAAAATTATCCTTAGATGACTAAGGAAATATTTCTCGGTTATGGAGGTGATAAAGAGTTCGTCGTAAAGAGTTACGTCGATGCAAGCTTTTACACCGATCCAGATGACTCTGAGTTTCAATCTGTATACGTATTGAAAGTGGGAGCAATTAGCTAGAGTAGCACCATGCAGAGCATTGTAGACATAGAAATTTGCAAATATACATATGGATCTGAATGTGACAGATCCGTTGACTAAACTTCTCTCACAAGCAAAACATGATCACACCTTAGTACTCTTTGGATGTTAATCACATGGCGATGTGAACTAGATTATTGACTCTAGTAAACCCTTTGGGTGTTGGTCACATGGCGATGTGAACTATGAGTGTTAATCACATGACGATGTGAACTATTGGTCTTAAATCACATGGCGATGTGAACTAGATTATTGACTCTAGTGCAGGTGGGAGACTGAAGGAAATATGCCCTCGAGGCAATAATAAAGTTATTATTTTATATTTCCTTGTTCACGATAAAGGTTTATTATTCATGCAAGAATTGTATTGATCGGAAACTTAAATACATGTGTGAATACATAAACAAATACCGTGTCCCTAGTAAGCCTCTACTAGACTAGCTCGTTGATGAAAGATGGTTAAGGTTTCCTAACGATTGACATGTGTTGTCATTTGATAACGGGATCACATCATTAGGAGAATGATGTGATGGACAAGACCCACCCGTTAGCTTAGCATAATGATCGTTCAGTTTTATTGCTATTGCTTTCTTCATGTCAAATACATATTCCTTTGACTATGAGATTATGCAACTCCCGGATACCGGAGGAATACTTTGTGTGCTATCAAACGTCACAACATAACTGGGTGATCATAAAGATGCTCTACAGGTATCTCCGAAGGTGTTTGTTGAGTTGGCATAGATCGAGATTAGGATTTGTCACTCTGAGTTTCGGAGAGGTATCTCTGGGCCCTCTCGGTAATACACATCATAAGCTTGCAAGCAAACGACTAAGGAGTTAGTCACGAGGTGATGTATTACGGAACGAGTAAAGAGACTTGCCGGTAACGAGATTGAACTAGGTATGAAGATACCGACGATCGAATCTCGGGCAAAGTAACATACCGATTGACAAAGGGAATTACGTATGTTGTCATAACGGTTCGACCAATAAAGATCTTCGTAGAATATGTAGGAGCCAATATGAGCATCCAGGTTCCGCTATTGGTTATTGACCGGAGAGGTGTCTTGGTCATGTCTACATAGTTCTCGAACCCGTAGGGTCCGCACGCTTAACGTTCGATGACGATATAGTATCATATGAGTTATGTGATTTGGTGACCGAAGGTTGTTCGGAGTCCCGGATGAGATCACGGACATGACGAGGAGTCTCTAAATGGTCGAGAGGTAAAGATTGATATATAGGACGATGGTATTCGGACACCGGAAGTGTTCCGGAGGGTACCGGGTACTTATCAGGTCACCGGAAAGGAGTTTCGGGCACCCCCTGCAAAGATATGGGCCTTATGGGCTAGGAGAGGGAACACACCAGCCCACAAGGGGCTGGTGCGCCCCCTATAGAGGTCGGCCTATGAGGAGGAGAAGGAAAGAGGGGAGGGAAAGGAAAGTGTGGAGTAGGACTCCCCCTTCCTTCCCTCTCCCCCCTCTTTCCTTCCTCCTTCATATAAGGAAAGGGGGGGCGCAGGGCAAGGCAGCAGCCCTAGGGCTGCCGCCAGGTCTCTTGGGGCGCCCTAGGGGCTGCCTCCTCCCCTCCCACCTATATATATGTGGGAAGGGGGCGCCACACAACGACACAACATTGTCTTAGCCGTGTGTGGCGCCCCCGTCGACCGTTTACTCCCTCGGTCATATTTTCGTAGTGCTTAGGCGAAGCCCTGTGGAGATCACTTCACCATCACCGTCACCACGCCGTTGTGCTGACAGAACTCATCTACTACCTCGACATCTTGCTGGATCAAGAAGGCGAGGGACGTCACCGAGCTGAACGTGTGCAGAACTCGGAGGTGCCGTACGTTTGGTACTCGATCGATGGAGCGCGAAGAAAGTTCGACTACATCAACTGCGTTGTGAAACGCTTCCGCTTACGGTCTACGAGGGTACGTAGACACACTCTCCCCCTCGTTGCTATGCATCTCCATGGATAGATCATTGCGTGTGCGTAGATTTTTTTTTCATGCAACGATTCCCTACACTTCCCCCCCAGATTTCGTCGGTGAGCCCATGGATTCGCCTCCCCTCTGCCTGCCGCTCCGGCGGCCGGTGGCGGGGAGGGGAATCCCGGTGCCTTCTCTCCAATTAGTAGTTTAGATTAGGGTTTTTTAGCACGTGTGGTGCTTAGGCGGATGGCGGCACTTCTTCTTCGAGTTTGTCCTCCAGGCTTCGATCCTCCTCGAGTTCGTCCATCTAGACGTAGTCAATGGAGCTCCGGCGTAGATTCCCTTGGCTGGTGAGGTTAGGGTTTCTCATCGCATGGCGAGATTTGGTGCTAGGTGCTTTAGATCTATCCAAGGGTTCAATGGTGACGACTGCGGCTCCAGGGCGCTGGTCCATAGGGGCACGTGCACGGAGACTTTCAAGTTGTCATCGACAAGGTCAAGCCAGCTCTGTTAGGCAGCAGCGACAACGGCGTGCCGGCGACTCGTTGTGGCAACGATAGTGGCCTTTTGGTGGTCTTAGAACCTCGATGTATTTTATTATGTTTGAGGTGCTTTGTACTTTCGGTGAACTTTGATAATAGATCTGGATCATTTTTCGCAAAAAAAAAAGTGGAGGTCTTGATATTTCCAAAGGAATCTACTCCTATGGAGGTCTTGTGCTCCTTTCGAGTCTTCTCAAGAGGAGACCTTGATTCCACTAGGGAAGATAAATGCCACAAAGGGAAGATGCATGAGCAAAGCTCTATGATTTCAGTTCTAGACTTTGCTAACCATAGAATGGAGGCGGGAGAAGGTATGTATAGTCCTCCCGCAAAGGGTTAAGTGAGGAATAGAAAGGTACAAGGGTCGAGCCCAACTCAATTCAGGCAGGAAGGGGCCAGAAGTTTCAGGGCCCGGATGCTCCGGGCAGGATCCGGGATTTCCAGAAGGTTTGCAAGTGTTGGCGTAGGCGAGGCCGGAAGCTCTGAGGTGATGGCCAGAGGTTCCAGGGTCTCCTGGAATCTTCTCCTTGTTTCTTCTTCCTTTTCTTCCATGCTTCACTCGTGGATGGTGTCGTCGTACTCTTGTGCTTGCACTCCTTTTCAACATGTGTGGTGCTCAGCTCAAACCTATGTATGCACGATGAAGGAGGGTCAAGTAGTATACCATCCAAGAGAGAATCAAGTTGACACGCATAAAGAATAGAATTCACCTTAGTATTTATTTTTCTCCCTTGGCGATGGAGCCAAGTCCATGGTGATGACCCTATGGTGCTTTGCACCAACATCCCAACGGCCAAGCATGCTGAGCATAGCCTGTTGGATGCTTTTGGCGAACTGCCTGAAGTGAGCAAAGAGGAGGATGCTGAGCTCAAGATGAAGGCCTATGTGAATATGTACAAAAGCTGCTCTCATCACAAGCGAACGAGGCATTGAAAGCTTTGGCGGGCATCGAGAAGTCGAAAGTGGACCTTGCATGATGTCTTCCACATGATAATGTTAGTCCATGATGCCTGGACGCACAAGCGGTGGCCTGGCTCGGTGTGGAAGAGTCTTTCAACGGTGTGGTGGTCGTTTCGATTGCTCTGGAGTTTTGTTTGTTAGTTTTGGCCTTGCACTCTTGTGTCCGGCTCTGGTGATGTTCCTTGATGTCGTGTGTGTAAGTATTCTGCTAGTCCCTATCCCCATCTTTAGCATCTTTTTTTTTCATTTTTTGCTTGGACTCTTTTCGGGCATTATGATTTTCGGCCTAGTTTCCCTCGTAAACCGGGTCACTCTGTATTCTTGTTTCTAACTAGATAAGGACCCTAAAGCGCAACATATGAGGTGCCTCCAAATCAAATCATTACTGGCGCGTATACAAGAATCGGCTAATACAAATCATTACTGGCTCATATACAATGAATCGGCCAAATACACGTCGTTTGCTCACCGGCACGTAATGACTTGCAGCTGCACGCACGTCAACTTCTCTCTATACACAGTTTTCGGGTACAGATTGAGCAGCGACTCTAACCCGTAGTACCCTCTATACGCGCTGGAGGCGAACAATGCTTATTCAACGAGAGGAAGCGTGGACCATCCATCCCCACCGTTTGTTTCAGACATCGTCGAAGGAGTCGTCGGTGGGCATCCAGTACCTGTTGGTGAACCAGAGGGCGTCTGCAGCCACGGCGGCGCCGTCCTGGTTGCGGTGCCAGGCGTAGTAGGCGTGCGTCCGGTTCTTGATGTCCAGGATGGCGTGCCCGAAGCTCGCCTCCCTGAAAGCCGAGTAGCTCGGCTGCGGCTCCGACATGCTGCACCATCGATCCCCACAAAACAAAGCCAGAGATACACCGTTATTCCAAACTAAAGATCAATGGTGTATGTTCTGTTGAGCTTTTGGATGCAGAAATGGTCGATCTTACTTGGTGGCCAGCCCTTCCTGGTTCCCCCCGTCGCCGATGGTTATGTAGACCGGCGCCGACGGGTCCGGGATCGGAGAGCACAGCCCATTTATGATGTTGTATGCAACATTTGAAATCCTATGCTGCAACCACAGAACAAAGCAAGCTGTGTGTAAGGTCAGGACAGAGGTATTGCTCTAAGCATAAGAATGGAGCTAGTGCACTGAACTGATACAGCCAGTACTGGATGCAAAAATAAACAGATAGAAAGAGCTGTGAGGAGAGAGATATTTGAGTCATGAAACACAATGAAATGCACCGAAAATTGCTCCAATTTGAAATGAAACTGAATTCAACAAAATGATAAGTATCCTCGGAGAATAACTTGGAATGTAAACAAAGATAGCAATAGCAAGAAAGCTTTGGAGAGGATTTGTCCACTTACTGTCCGTTCGTAGGCGTGGACATGCCCTGCAAACACGAGATCGACTTTGTACTTCACAAACCACGGCTCATACATCACTCTCATGCTTTCGCCTTCCATGTAATGGTAGTTGTAGCTGTTGTACCACGGAGCGTGCATCAGAACGATCAGCCATGGCGTCTCGCTCCTGTTTACCTTGGGGAACTCGGATTCAAGCCACTTGTACTGAGGGGTGTATTTTCCTGGGAAAGATGCAACAGACCTGTCAAGTCACCTTCAGCTTTGGTACTGGCTTATCTGCAAATATGCCGCAGATTCCGCACTAGTATATGCTGAACTTGCTAAAACACGGAGTCAGAAGAACAGAACATACCGTATGCGGAGTATGATGCCAGGACAATGATATAGGCTGAGGCTCTTTTGATGGAATACCAGTAAGGTGCCGTGCTACCGGAAGACTTATAGGGTGTGTGATACCTGCTGCTGTATGGCTTGAATGGCTTCGTTTCGCCCTGCAAATACGTGTGATGTTCTTTTTTAACTAGCAATATGAAATTTTAAATCAACTTTAATGTAGCACAGTGTAATTTAATGAGCGCTTGAATGTTATATAACATGGCTTCACTGGATTGTTTTCTACTTGGTGCTTCTGTTTGAACTGTAAATGCATCCACTGAAACATAAGAAATGCAAATAAAGTATCAGAGAGAACTATCCTTACAAGTTCAGGAGCGAAATCTATCTCATGGTTTCCAGCTGTCCAGATCCAAGGCTGGTATGCAAGATTCCGTTCTACAAATCTTGCCCACGTATCCCACCTTGTATTATCATGATATGGGTAATTATCTGCATATGTCAGGTCCCCGACAAAAAGCACCGCCTGGGCTTCTGAATTGGACTCGTAATGAGCGAGCGTGACATTTGAGTCAAAACTCTGACCGAGATCACCTAAAGACAATAGTAAAATTCTCAGTAATATTACTCATATGTTGTAGTTCAGACATGAGCATGCAAGCTATACTCTGAGCAAATTTGACAATACCTATCAGACCAAATGTATATGGAACATCTGGGCCACTTTTCGGAGGGGTCCTGAACCAAAACTTCCTCAGCGTCTCTTCAGTTCCAACGGCATAGTAATACTTTGTGTCAAACTGCAACAAATAATTAAGTCTTGAATCAAGATTCCAGCCTTCATAAAACATAAGCATAAAATGTTTGACGGGCCGGTAACCTTCAGCTTCTTGATTGTACAATGATGAATGTATCCCGAGGTATATGTGTAGAACGTATACTGCGAATGCTTTCCCTTTGCAGAACAGTTGAGATTATCTTCTGAAGTCCCGTAAAGCACTGTGCTTGATCCAGGTTCGACTGTTGTCACCCATGAGATAATCATGGCTGTACCGTCGTGGTTGCCTTGTGTTATATGAACCTGTTAGGGCACCTCATCAATCAGTACGAGAGTGGAGAATACACCATGGAGCGTGGGCACACGCTTTGTACTATTTGTTTATGCAACAGCAATGTTAAGTAACTATATGGAGTAAGAAATAACACACATCAGTATCATGGAAAAGGCACCGAATTATAAATTGTGAACTAAGATAAAGAAAGATCGGAGAAGTACTTGTCATGGAAAAGGTGTCATAGTAATAAATTCTATGGAGTAAGACTAAGAATAAAGAACTTCTTAAAAAGGGCCTCCGCAACCAATAAGCAACAGTCGAACAGAAATATATGATGGCAGTGTAGCCCCAAAGTTGCCTTTAGAACTGACTAAAGTAAAGATGAGACGAACAACAATTACTTTAAACCAAGATCGCTGATTTGTGAGGTTAAACTGTGGCTGGCATTAAGTAAGTGTGGGAAGTAGCTCAAAAAGCACAGCACATAATTGGAAGTCATTGAACCCATCCGCAGAGTATCAGAGTACACTGAAAATCTGCTACACAATCATTGAGTTAACTGGAAACTGTTTTGAGACCATGTAGTTAACTGGGACCTGTAGATGTATTGAGAGCATAACATAGGTCGATGGAACTGTAAAACAGTGACTGCATTACATGTTTTTTACTAGGTTTTCATGGAGAGGCTGGTTTCCACTGGATATTGAGAATGCACAGTTAATGAATTGAACAACTGAACTTGTTGGTGTGCAACTGTGCCAACAGCCAAACATAATGCACATGGGTATTGCCTATGAGAAAAGTGATAAGATGAAAAAAAAAATGAAATCCGCAGACAACAATATGTCGTGAGAGATGACTATCCCCTTTAAATATCACAAAAGGCTCACTGGTAAACTTTAGACAAGAACTAAAAGTGAACACAAGTACAAGTCCATCTAGGAGGCATAGTTTATGAAGCAGAAAAGCTCGAACTCGCGAACATATGACTTTAGAGGAGGAAAATAAAAGTACTGAAATGCCAATCAACCGGAAGTTATGGCTGAATCATAGTATCGACAAGTAACAGCTACTGTAAGACCAGCATAAGTACTGAAAAACCAATCAACCGGAAGTTTTGGAATCATTCAGAAAGGCTTTGGCTGTATCATGGTATCAGAAAAGTAACAGCTACTATAAGAACAGACGAATCCACAATAGTATATCCATCTCATGCTGCAATTACCAGCTGTGTGGTCAACTGTTCGCCAAACGCCAGGTAGACTGCAGCCTGAACACATGGCAGTAACAACGAGGCACAAGCGCGGTCTGCGGTTGGTTACCTGCTGCGGCGCATTGTGGCCGGGCGGAGCGCGGAAGACGTCGGCGTCGAGCGGCATGTCGATGGCCTGGCCGAGCAGCCGCCGGTACTCGCTGGTCTGGCCGGCCCGGCACGCGACGCCCAGCAGCAGGACGGCCAGGGCCACCGCGCCTATCCGGTTCGCCAGCCCCATTCCCGCGGGGCTCTCCGCCTCCTCTGCTCCGCGCCGCTCTGGTTCTTGGTTTCCTTCCTGTCGCGGCTTCTTGGAGGTTGCACTCCGGGGACGGGAATGGGATCGCTTGTTCGATTTCTTGACCGATAAATAAAGGTGGGTCAAGGCAAGAAGGCGGGGGATATGGAGGGGGAATGGAATATGCTCGTCCGGGGTGCCAAGAAATAAAATCGCCGATGGCGACCGCCGGTGAGCATTGATTGATTACTTCATGGTTTGAACTTTGAACACGCACGCGGATTGAGGTAGGAGAGGGGTTCGTAGGGGGCGGCGAGGTTGGGACTTGTCGGCGATCGGAAGCCGCCAAGTGGAAGAGTGGACCGGATTTTGGAGGGGACAAGAACTTCAGTTGTTTTATTTCTTTTATTTATCTTTGCAGGCAAGGACCATCAAACAATTGATTTATTTAGAGCATCTACAACCGGACTTGGCAAATCCATCCCCTCAAATGCCTGCGGACGCGTCCGACCGCTCCCGCAGGCGCATCCGGACGGGCCCTCGTATCTCGGTCCCGGCATTCACATATTTCAAATCCGGACTCTCAAATCCATGCAAATACATGCACCTCGATCATACAAGATAATGTCGCACGTAAATAGCAAATGTTGGCACGAAGCATAGATAGCGTTTACATAAAATTTATTTTAAGTGCCAAACTCAAGCATTGTCTTCTTGGTTGTCATTGTGGGTCCACATGTGCTCCACAAGATCATTGAGTAGTTGTGTGTGCAGCTGCTGATCTCGAAGATTATGATGCATCTGCAGAAAGTTCATCAGCTGAGCCGCACCTTGATCTTCCGGGATTTCAACTTGTTCTCCAGGTGCTTCGAAATCATGGGTTTGGGGTACACCATCACCCTCATCCTCGACAATCATATTATGCAGAATAACACAACATGTCATCAGCTGCCACAAAGTTTCTGATTCCCACATCATTCCAGCGCTCCGCACAATTCCCCAACGAGCTTGAAGCACATCAAATGCCCTCTCCACATCCTTCCTGACCGCTTCCTGCATTGTTGCAAAGTGGCATGTTTATTGCCACGTGGCTCAGATATGGTCTTCACAAACGCCGCCCACTGAGGATAGAGACCATCGATAAGATAGTACCCCATGTTGTAGTGTCGGCCGTTGACGGTGTAGTTGCACGGTGGTGATTCCCCATTGCAAAGCCTCCTGAACACCGGAGATCGTTGAAGCACGTTGATGCCATTGTGAGAACCCGGCATTCCAAAGAAAGCATGCCAAATCCATAAGTCATGTGATGCCACCGTTTCTAGTATGATGGTGGCCTCTCTGGTGTGACCTTGATACATTCCCCGCAGACTTTTGGGGCAGTTCTTCCATTGCCAATGCATGCAATCGATTGATCCAAGCATTCCTGGAAACCCCCTTGCCTCTCCAATAGCCAACAACTTCTCCGTGTCCTGCGCATTTGGTTCTCTGAGATACTCAGATCCAAACACCTTCACCACGGCGTGGGCAAACTTGACAATAGTCTTCAGGCACGTGCTCTCCCCATCCTGACCATCTCACCAATGGCATCTGCAGCAGTACCAAGTGCAAGCATTCTCAGAGCAGTCGTGCACTTCTGCTTGGCCGATAAAGAGAGTTGGCCGCAGCAATCCCTTGTGAGCTTGAAGTAGTCGTCGTGTGCCTCCACTCCCTCCACAATGCGCAAAAATAATGGTTTCCGCATGCGAAAACGGTGACGAAACCATGGATCATCCGGGAAAGTAGGTTTGGGAGCAAAGTAGTCCTTGTGCAGTAGCTTTGCTCCGGACATCCTGTCCCGGTTGATCACTCTTCTCCCTTTGTTTGAGCCCTTGAAGTTGAGAATATGCTCCACTTGCCGGTTCATTTCCTCTTGCATGCTCATGAGCATAATCATCTCCACATCTTCGTCCGAATTCGACGAATCAAAGAACTCATCTTGAATCATTTGGTCAAGCTCCATCGGTTCATACTCCTCGTCCGACGAAGCATCAGAATCCATCATTTTACCTAACAAAATCACAAAAATTCGGTCAGACAATGTGTCGAACACATCAAGCGCAAGGCGGGAGCCAGAGAGTTGCCGGACGTACCACGGTGGCGTCCGAGCCGGCGACAACGTCCCCCGTGGCGAGGACAGGAGGGCTCTTCTGGAGCTGGCGGCGGATAGCCTGGGAACGGCTGCGGAGCGGGCGCGGCGGTGGAGCGTGAGACGAACGACACGGAGGAGGAAGAAGAGAGGAAATAGCAAATGGATCCGGCTGGTCTTCGAGGTGGATTTGGTGCAATTTGGGGTCGGGTCAGGCTGTCGGGTCCGACGTGGCGGGCGTGCCCGGGAGTTTGAGGGTCGTTTGAGGGGCCCTTCTGGGTCAAAAAATAGTGACCGGACAGTGACCGGGCGGCCCGCCCGGGCGTATGAGGCGGGTTTGAGGCGCCCGGCTGTAGATGCTCTTACTACCCTCATCCGTTTGAGCGTCAACTAATTCGGACGGAGAAAGTACCTAATTTGATTTTGTTTTTGTTTTGTGAACGATTTGATGGTGGATTGGCCAAGCACAATTTGTTGATTACTAAAAAATAAAATTGGGATTGGCCGCCTTGGTTGGGGTAGATGTAAGTGGTTATTGCATGCATGGAAGGAGAAACAACTACCAATGGGAGGCAAATATATTCTACTCTTATCATATGCCAGTTTTGAAAGCTCCTAAGGGGTATGATAGAGTGTCGTGGATGTTATGCATTGATATGCTTTGGTCGAAATTGAGTTTTCCTACGAGAGAGCTGGTCATGATTTTCCATATTTACGCTCATTTTATTCGGTAATCTTTGATAATCCACTATCAAAAAAATTCTGAATTGTGATGTTATCGAAGGCTACCTAGGAGCGGTTCAAATTCTTACTTCAAATCACTGTTGCCTCGATCTAAATTTTTAAATGCAAATATATTTGGAGAATCCGGGGATAGCATTTCATTTGGGAAGACCCTGTAGTCCAGCAAGCTCATCAAGGAAAATACTAACCCTAGGAGGGAGGGGTTGTCATTAGAAAAGTGAATAATTCCATACACCCATTGACTGCAAAAATGGGTTGAATATCTTATAAGGTTTATATTCTGGCCGGTGGATGTAAGAAAAATATTACAAATAATGTTTAACATAAAGATTTTTGATGATTTTGTTACACGGCAATATACAAGGTGGAAGCAATTCTCGGTCCAATCTGCTTATCATGTGGAGTGGCGGCATCAATTTGGCCACACAAATCTATAGGCTTGACCATCGACAACTCATTCTGCACCGGATACTCTTTGGAACATGTACGTGTCGGACAAGGTAACAGTTCATTATTGGAAGGAGCTACAAGGCGTTCTACCTCTCAAGTCTATTGTGGTTTCGCGGCACATTGGAACAATTGATCAATACCCTATAGGCATGCCAGATTCAGAAGACATAACATTTGTTGTTTGGCTGTCCAATGACAAAGGAATTTGGCATGCATTTTGTTTTTTGAAACGGACCAAAAGAGTTGCCTCATCTCATTAATTAAGGATATGAGTCACAAAGTAAGAGAGAAAAAAGGAAACAAAGGCATGTGCAAAAGGATTACTCTCCTAATAAAATAGCACTCGAGTGCTTAGCATCGGCCATGACCCAATTTCTCATGCCACTCTTGATCCGGCAGACTATGGTCATAGCAAGGTGGCAATGTTGTTGAAGCCTTTGATGACCCACAAGTATAGGGGATCAATCATAGTCCTTTCGATAAGTAATAGTGTCAAACCCAACGAGGAGCAGAAGAATACAAGCGGTTTTCAGCAAGGTATTCTCTGCAAGCACTGAAATTATCGGTAACAAATAGTTTGATAGCAAGGTAATTCGTAATGGGTAACAAGTGACAAGTGTAACAATAGTGCAGCAAGGTGGCCCAATACTTTTTATAGCAAAGGACAAGCCTGGAAAAATACTTATATAAAGCAAAGCGCTCCCAAGGACACATGGGAATTATTGTCAAGTTAGTTTTCATCATGCTTATATGATTCGCGTTCGCTACTTTGATAAATTGATATGTGGGTGGACCGGTGCTTGATACGTCTCCAACGTATCTATTATTTTTTATTGTTCCATGTTGTTATATTATCAATCTTGGATGTTTTATATTCATTTTATAGCAACTTTATATCATTTTTTGGGACTAACCTATTGACATAGTGCCAAATGCCAGTTGCTGTTTTTTGCTTGTTTTTTACTTCGCAGAATATCCATATCAAACGGAGTCCAAATGCAGCGAAACTTTTTGGAGATTTTTTTAGACCAGAAGACAACTTGGGAGCCAAGGAAGCACCGGAGGGGTGGAACATGATGCCCACCACCCACCTGGGCGCGCCAGAGGCCCCTGGCGCGCCCTGATGGGTGGTGGGGCCCATGGAGGCGCTCTCCACCGCCTCTCAGCTCTATAAATTCTCAGATATTCCAGAAGCCCTAGGGGAGCGATCAAAACACAATTCCAGCCGCCACAAGTTCCAGAACCATGAGATCCAATCTAGAGGCCTATTCCGACACCTTGCCAAAGGGGAACACGATCACGGAGGGGTTCATCATCCTCATTGGTGCTCCTCCGATGATGCGTGAGTAGTTCACCATAGACCTACGGGTCCGTAGGCAGTAGCTAGATGGCTTCTTCTCTCTTTTTGATTCTCAATACAATGTTCTCCTCGATGTTCTTGGAGATCTATTTGATGTAATGACTTTTTGCGGTGTGTTTGTTGGGATCCGATGAATTGCGAGTTTATGATCAGATCTATCCATGAATATTATTTGAGTTTTCTTTGATCTCTTATATGCATGATTGTTATAGCCTCGTATTTCTTCTCCGAATCTTTGGTTTAGCTAGGCCAACTAGATCGATTTTTCTTGCAATGGGAAGAGGTGCTTTGTGATGGGTTCGATCTTGCGGTGTCCTCACCCAGTGACAGAAGGGGTAGCGAGGCACGCATGTATTGTTGCTATTAAGGATAAAATGATGGGGTCTATTCCTATATGAATAGATCTTGTCTACATCATGTCATCGTTCTTATTGCATTACTCCGTTTCTCCATGAACTTAATACACTAGATGCATGCTGGATAGCGGTCGATGTGCGGAGTAATAGTAGTAGATGCAGGCAGGAGTCGGTCTACTAATCTTGGACGTGATGCCTATATACATGATCATTGTCTTGGATATCATCATAATTATTTGCTCTTCTATCAATTGCCCAACAGTAATATGTTTACCCATCGTATGCTATTTTCTCGAGAGAAGCCACTAGTGAAATCTACGGCCCTCGGGTCTATCTTTTATCATATTATTTTCAGATCTATTATTCCAAAAACCCAAAAATACCTTGCTGCACTTTTTCTTTACTTATTTTATTTCGTGTTTTTGCAAGATCTATTTATCCAATCAACCACAATTTTATCTATCTTTTTACCGTAGAGGGATTGACAACCCCTCTTACGCGTCGGGTTGCAAGTATTTGTTCTTTGTGTGCAGGTACTATTTACATAGTGTTGCTTGGTTCTCCAGCTGGATTGATAACCTTGGTTTCATAACTGATGGAAATACTTACCATAGCTGTGCTGCATCATCCCTTTCTCTTTGGGGAAATACCGACGCAGTCTCAAGCCATCTCAAAAGGATTTCTGGCGCCGTTGCCGAGGAGACATCATCAACATCTATCAGGTTCCTAATTACAAATCTCATCTCCTTGCAATTTACATTATTTGCCATTTGGCTCTCGTTTTCATCTCCCCCACTTCCCAAAAATTTGCCTTTTTATTTGCTTTCTTTTTCGTTCGCCTTTTTCTCGTCGTATCTCTTGTTTGCTTGCAATCTTGTTTGCGTAGTCATGATGTCTCAAGAAAATATCAAATTATGTGATTTTCCAATACTACTACTAATAATGATTTTATTAGTACTTTGATTGCTTCTCCCACCACTAGTGCGGAGTCTTGTGATATTAGTGCCGCTTTGTTGAATCTTGTTATGAAAGACCAATTTGCCGGTACTCCTAATGAGGATGTTGCGTCCCATCTAAACACATTCGTAGAATTGTGTGATATGCAAAAGAAAAAATATGTGGACAATGATATTGTGAAGTTGAAATTATTTCCTTTCTGCTTGAGGGATCATGCAAAATTTTGGTTTTCTTCTTTGCCTCGCAATAGTATCGATTCTTGGGATAAGTGCAAAGATGCTTTTATTACTAAGTATTTTCTGCCCGCGAAAATTATTTACCTTAGAAATCAAATCATGAATTTTAAGCAACTTGAGCATGAACATGTTGCACAATCTTGGGAAATAATGAAATTGATGCTAAGAAATTGTCCTACTCATGGTTTAAATCTTTGGATGATCATACAAAAAATTTATGCGGGATTGAATTTTGTTTTTAGAAATCTTTTAGATTCCGCCGCGGGAGGTACTTTTATGGAAATTACTTTGGTTGAAGCTACTAAATTGCTAGATAATATCATGGCAAATTATTCACAACGGCATACCGAAAGAGCACCTACTAGTAAAAAGGTTAATTCGGTTGAAGAAATCAGTACTTTGAGTAAAAAAGTTGATGCTCTTATGAAATTGGTTGCTAGTAAAAATGCTCCAATTGATCTTAATGATGTGCCTTTGTCTACTTTCATTGAGAAAAATAGTGATCCTGTAGATGTGAATTTTGTCTCGCGGAACAATGTTAATAACAATGCTTATAGAGGTAATTTTAATCCTAGGCCTTTTCCTGGAAATTCCTCTAATAATTATGGAAATTCCTATGGTAATTCTTCTTACAATAATAATAGGAACCCCTCTGATCTTGAGAATAATATTAAAGAATTTATCAATGCTCAAAAAGCTTTCAATACTACGATAGAAGAAAAGTTGAATAAGATTGATGATATGTCTAGAAGCATTGATAGAATTTCCCATGTTGTAGAAAATCTCAAGATCAAAGTTTTCCACATAAGGTTGATGTCAATGAATCAATTAAAGCTTTATATGTTTCTATGGATGAAAGTAAGAAAAGAACCTCTATGCTTAGAGCTAAAAAAGAATTTTTAGAAAGAGCGTTTTCTACCGATTGCTTTCATAACAATGATGAAGATCTTAAAATGATTGGTGTTTCTTCTATTGATTCCTTGTTTAGTAATATTAAACTTGATGAGAAGAGGACTGAATAAGAGTCAACTTTGGCTAGAGGGCGTCCTCATAATTCGGAGGGTGAAAATCTTGTTAATTTTTTTTGATAAAAGTGGGTTTGGAGAGGTCAAAACTTTAACTAGTGATGTGCCCACTCTTTTGGATTACAAAGATTTTAATTATGATAGTTGCTCTTTGATTGAATGTATTTCTTTGTTGCAATCCATGATAAATTCACCAATGCCTATGAACAAAATAAAGCTTTTACTAAACATATTGTAGAAGCGATGATGAAAGCTTTAGAAGAAAAGTTGGAATTAGATATTTCAATTCCTAGAAAATTACATGATGAATGGGAACCTACCATTAAAGTCAAGATTAAAAATTATGAGTGTTTTGCTTTATGTGATTTGGGTGCTAGTGTTTCCACAATTCCGAAATCTCTATGTGATGTGCTTGGTCGTACCAATATTGAAGAATGTCTCTTAATTTGCACTTGGCGGATTCTACTATTAAAAAGCCTTTGGGAAGAATTAATGATGTTCCTATTCTTGCAAATAGAAATTATATGCCCATAGATTTTATTGTTCTTGATATTGATTGTAATCCGTCTTGCCCCATCATACTTGGTAGACCGTTTTTATGAACTATAGGTGTCGTGATTGATATGAAAGAAGGGAATATTAAATTTCAGTTTTCACTAAGGAAGGGTATGAAACACTTCCCTAGAACAAGAATTAATCCACCATATGAATCAATCATGAGGGCAATCTATGGACCAAAAACCAAAGATGACAATACTTAAATCTTTGCCTTATGCCTAGCTAAGGGCGTAAAACTATAGCGCTTGTTGGGAGGCAACCCAATGAATAAAATTTATTTTTGTCTTTTTCTTTCTGTTATTGTGTGTTCACACAATTATGCTACTGTTATGATTGTGTTTTTATGTTTTAATTAGTATTTGTGCCAAGTAAAGCCTTTGGGATTATAGATGTCGCTTGAACTACGTCGGTATTTCCCCAAAGAGGAAGGGATGATGCAGCACAGCTACCGTAGGTATTTCCCTCAATGATGAGACCAAGGTTATCAAACCAGTAGGAGAACCAAGCAACACTATGTAAACGGTACCTGCACACAAAGAACAAATACTTGTAACCCGACGTATTAAAGGGGTTGTCAATCCCTTTCGGGTAACGGTGCCAGAAATTGTCAAGTTGACGGGATAAAAATTATGATAGATTGGATAAATAGATCTCGAATAAACGCAAAAAAAAGAAGTAACAAAAAAGTGCAGCAAGGTATTTTTGGGTTTTTGGAAATATAGATCTGAAAACTAAAAGTGGCAAATAATAGATCGAAAAGCAAATATGAAGAAGAATATGTTGGAAATATGCCCTAGAGGCAATAATAAAATGGTTATTATTATATTTCCTTGTTCATGATAATTGTCTGTTATTCATGCTATAATTGTGTTATCCGGAAATCGTAATACATGTGTGAATACATAGACCACAACATGTCCCTAGTAAGCCTCTAGTTGACTAGCTCGTTGATCAATAGATGGTTACGGTTTCCTGACCATGGACATTGGATGTCATTGATAACGGGATCACATCATTAGGAGAATGATGTGATGGACAAGACCCAATCCTAAGCCTAGCACTAGATCGTGTAGTTCGTTTGCTAAAGCTTTTCCAATGTCAAGTAACTTTTCCTTAGACCATGAGATTGTGCAACTCCCGGATACCGTAGGAGTGCTTTGGATGTACCAAACGTCACAACGTAACTGGGTGGCTATAAAGGTGCACTACGGGTATCTCCGAAAGTGTCTGTTGGGTTGGCACGAATCGAGAATGGGATTTGTCACTCCGTGTGACGGAGAGGTACCTCTGGGCCCACTCGGTAGGACATCATCATAATGAGCTCAATGTGATCAAGGAGTTGTTCACAGGATGATGTGTTACGGAAACGAGTAAAGAGACTTGCCGGTAACGAGATTGAACAAGGTATCGGTATACCGACGATCGAATCTCGGGCAAGTATCGTACCGATAGACAAAGGGAATTGCGTACGGGATTGATTGAATCCTCGACATCGTGGTTCATCCGATGAGATCATCGAGGAGCATGTGGGAGCCAACATGGGTATCCAGATCCCGCTGTTGGTTATTGACCGGAGAGTCGTCTCGGTCATGTCTGCGTGTCTCCCGAACCCGTAGGGTCTACACACTTAAGGTTCGGTGACGCTAGGGTTGTAGAGATATTAGTATGCGGTAACCCGAAAGTTATTCGGAGTCCCGGATGAGATCCCGGACGTCACGAGGAGTTCCGGAATGGTCCGGAGGTAAAGAATTGTATATAGGAAGTCCAGTTTCGGCCACCGGGAAGGTTTCGGGGGTAATCGGTATTGTACCGGGACCACCGGAAGGGTCCCGGGGGTCCACCGGGTGGGGCCACCTATCCCGGAGGGCCCCATGGGCTGAAGTGGGAAGGGAACCAGCCCCTGGTGGGCTGGTGCGCCCCCCTATGGGCCTCCCCTGCGCCTAGGGTTGGGAACCCTAGGGGTGGGGGCGCCTCCACCTGGCTTGGGGGGCAAGCCACCCCCTTGGCCGCCGCCCCTCCCCTCAGATTGGATCTGAGGGGGCCGGCCCCCTCTCCCCTTCCCCCTATAAATAGTGGAGGGGTGGGAGGGAGGACACACCCCAGCCCCTGGCGCCTCCCTCTCCTCCCGTGACACCTCTCCCTCTCGTTGGTGCTTGGTGAAGCCCTGCCGAGATCCCGCTGCTTCCACCACCACGCCGTCGTGCTGCTAGATCCTCGTCAACCTCTCCTTCCCCCTTGCTGGATCAAGAAGGAGGAGACGTCTCTCCCAACCGTACGTGTGTTGAACACGGAGGTGCCGTCCGTTCGGCGCTCGGTCATCGGTGATTTGGATCACGACGAGTACGACTCCATCAACCCCGTTCTCTTGAACGCTTCCGCTCGCGATCTACAAAGGTATGTAGATGCACTCCCCTCTCTCTCGTTGCTAGATGACTCCATAGATTGATCTTGGTGATGCGTAGAAAATTTTAAAATTCTGCTACGATCCCCAACAGTGGCATCATGAGCTAGGTCTATGCGTAGTATCTTGCACGAGTAGAACACAAAGTAGTTGTGGGCGTCGATTTGTCAATCTTCTTACCGTTACTAGTCTTATCTTGATTCGGCGGCACTGTGGGATGAAGCGGCCCGGACCGACCTTACACGTACGCTTACGTGAGACAGGTTCCACCGACTGACATGCACTAGTTGCATAAGGTGGCTAGCGGGTGTCTGTCTCTCCCACTTTAGTCGGATCGGATTCGATGAACAGGGTCCTTATGAAGGGTAAATAGAAATTGGCATATCACGTTGTGGTTTTGGCGTAGGTAAGAAACGTTCTTGCTAGAAACCTATAGCAGCCACATAAAAACTTGCAACAACAATTAGAGGACGTCTAACTTGTTTTTGCAGCAAGTGCTTTGTGATGTGATATGGCCAAAGGATGTGATGAATGATATATGTGATGTATGAGATGATCATGTTCTTGTAATAGGAATCACGACTTGCATGTCGATGAGTATGACAACCGGCAGGAGCCATAGGAGTTGTCTTAATTTATTATATGACCTGCGTGTCATTGAAATTCGCCATGTAATTACTTTACTTTATTGCTAACCGTTAGCCGTAGTAGTAGAAGTAATAGTTGGCAAGACAACTTCATGAAGACACGATGATGGAGATCATGGTGTCATGCCGGTGACGATGATGATCATGGAGCCCCGAAGATGGAGATCAAAAGGAGCGAAGTGATAATGGCCATATCATGTCACTATTTTGATTGCATGTGATGTTTATCATGTTTTTGCATCTTATTTGCTTAAAACGACGGTAGCATATAAGATGATCCCTCACTAAAATTTCAAGAAAGTGTTCCCCCTAACTGTGCACCGTTGCGAAGGTTCGTTGTTTCGAAGCACTACGTGTTGATCGGGTGTGATAGATTCTAACGTTCGAATACAACGGGTGTAAGCCAGATTTACACAGCAATACACTCAGGTTGACTTGACGAGCCTAGCATGTACAGACATGGCCTCGGAACACAAGAGACCGAAAGGTCGGACATGAGTCGTATAGAAGATACGATCAACATAGAGATGTTCACCGTTGATGACTAGTCCGTCTCACGTGATGATCGGATACGGCCTAGTCGATTCGGATCATGTATCACTTAGATGATGAGAGGGATGTCTATCTGAGTGGGAGTTCATTACATAATTTGATTAGATGAACTTAATTGTCATGAACTTAGTCTAAATGTTACATATCTACCTTGTAGATCAAATGGCCAACGCTAATGTTACCCTCAACTTCAACGCGTTCCTAGAGAAAAACAAGCTGAAAGACGATGGTAGCAACTATGCGGACTGGGTCCGTAACTTGAGGATTATCCTCATAGCTGCCAAGAAATCATGTGTCCTTGAAGCACCGTTAGGTGGCCCACCTGCTCTCCCAGCACTGCCAGACGATTTGAACGTTTGGCAGAAACGCACCGATGATTACTCCTTCGTTCAGTGCGGCATGCTCTTCAGCTTAGAACCGGGGCTCCAAAAGCGTTTTGAGCATCACGGAGCATATGAGATGTTCGAAGAGCTGAAAATGGTTTTCCAAGCTCATGCCCGGATCGAGAGATATGAAGTCTCCGATAAGTTCTACAGCTGTAAGATGGAGGAAAATAGTTCTGTCAGCGAGCACATACTCAAAATGTCTGGGTTGCACAGCCGGTTGTCTCAGCTGGGGATTAATCTCCCGGATGACGCGGTCATTGACAGAATCCTCCAGTCGCTTCCACCTAGCTACAAGAGCTTTGTGATGAACTTCAACATGCAGGGGATGGAAAAGACCATTCCTGAGGTATATGCGATGCTGAAGTCAGCGGAGGCAGAGATCAGAAAGGAACATCAAGTGTTGATGGTGAATAAAACCACTAAGTTCAAGAAGGGTAAGGGTAAGAAGAACTTCAAGAAGGACGGCAAGGGAGTTGCCGCGCCCGGTAAGCCAGCTGCCGGGAAGAAGTCAAAGAATGGACCCAAGCCTGAGACTGAGTGCTTTTATTGCAAGGGAACCGGTCACTGGAAGCGAAATTGCCCCAAGTACTTAGCAGATAAGAAGGCCGGCAATACCAAAGGTATATGTGATATACATGTAATTGATGTGTACCTTACCAGCACTCGTAGTAGTTCCTGGGTATTTGATACCGGTGCGGTTGCTCATATTTGTAACTCAAAGCAGGAACTGCGGAATCAGCGTAGACTGGCAAAGGACGAGGTGACGATGCGCGTCGGGAATGGTTCCAAGGTCGATGTGATCGCCGTCGGCACGCTACCTCTGCATCTACCTACGGGATTAGTTTTAAACCTCAATAATTGTTATTTAGTGCCAGCTTTGAGCATGAACATTGTATCTGGATCTCGCTTAATGCGAGATGGCTACTCATTTAAATCTGAGAATAATGGTTGTTCTATTTATATGAGAGATATGTTTTATGGTCATGCCCCGCTGGTGAATGGTTTATTTTATTGAATCTCGAACGTGATGTTACACATGTTTATAATGTGAATGCCAAGAAATGCAAGGTTGATAACGATAGTCCCACATACTTGTGGCACTGCCGCCTTGGTCATATCGGTGTTAAACGCATGAAGAAACTCCATGCAGATGGACTTTTGGAGTCTCTTGATTATGAATCATTTGACAGATGCGAACCATGCCTCTTGGGCAAGATGACCAAGACTCCGTTCTCCGGAACAATGGAGCGAGCAACCAACTTATTGGAGATCATACATACTGATGTGTGTGGTCCAATGAGTGTTGAGGCTCGCGGTGGTTATCGTTATGTTCTCACCCTCACCGATGATTTGAGTAGATATGGGTATGTCTACTTGATGAAGCACAAGTCTGAGACCTTTGAAAAGTTCAAGGAATTTTAGAATGAGGTTGAGAATCAACGTGACAAGAAAATAAAGTTCTTACGATCAGATCGTGGAGGAGAATATTTGAGTCATGAATTTGGCACGCACTTAAGGAAATGTGGAATTGTTTCACAACTCACGCCGCCTGGAACACCTCAGCGTAACGGTGTGTCCGAACGTCGTAATCGCACTCTATTGGATATGGTGCGATCTATGATGTCTCTTACTGATCTACCGCTATCTTTTTGGGGTTATGCTTTAGAGACTGCCGCATTCACTTTAAATAGGGCACCGTCAAAATCCGTTGAGACGACACCGTATGAATTATGGTTTGGGAAGAAACCTAAGCTGTCGTTTCTGAAAGTTTGGGGATGCGATGCTTATGAAACTTCAACCAGAGAAGCTCGAACCCAAGTCGGAAAAATGCGTATTCATAGGATACCCTAAGGAAACTATTGGGTATACCTTCTACCTAAGATCCGAGGGCAAGATCTTTGTTGCCAGGAATGGATCCTTTCTAGAGAAAGAGTTTCTCTCGAAAGAAGTAAGTGGGAGGAAAGTGGAGCTTGATGAGATGACCCTCGAACCGGAGAGTAGCGCAGCACAGGAAAATGTTTCTGTGGAGCCTGCACCGGCTAGAGAGGAAGTTAATGATAATGATCATGATCAAGCTACCACTGAACTTCGAAGGTCCACAAGGACACGTTCCGCACCAGAGTGGTACGGCAATCCTGTCCTGGAAATCATGTTGTTAGACAACAGTGAACCTTCGAACTATGAAGAAGCGATGGCGGGCCCGGATTCCGACAAATGGCTTGAAGCCATGAAATCCGAGATAGGATCCATGTATGAAAACGAAGTATGGACTTTGACTGACTTGCCCGATGATCGGCAAGCCATAGAAAATAAATGGATCTTTAAGAAGAAGACTGACGCGGATGGTAATGTGGCCATCTATAAGGCTCGGCTTGTCGCTAAGGGTTATCGACAAGTTCAAGGGGTTGACTACGATGAGACTTTCTCACCCGTAGCGAAGCTGAAATCCGTCAGAATCATGTTAGCAATTGCCGCATACTATGATTATGAGATATGGCAAATGGACGTCAAAACGGCATTCCTTAATGGTTTTCTTAAGGAAGAGTTGTATATGATACAACCGGAAGGTTTTGTCGACCCTGAGAATGCTGACAAGGTATGCAAGCTCCAGCGCTCAATCTATGGGCTGGTGCAAGCATCTCGGAGTTGGAACATTCGCTTTGATGAGATGATCAAAGCGTTTGGGTTCACACAGACTTATGGAGAAGCCTGTGTTTACAAGAAAGTGAGTGGGAGCTCTGTAGCATTTCTCATATTATATGTGGATGACATACTGCTGATGGGAAATGATATAGAATTCTTGGAAAGTATAAAGGCCTACTTGAATAAGTGTTTTTCAATGAAGGACCTTGGAGAAGCTGCTTATATATTAGGCATCAAGATCTATAGGGATAGATCGAGACGCCTCATAGGTCTTTCGCAAAGCACATACCTTGATAAGATATTGAAGAAGTTCAATATGGATCAATCCAAGAAGGGGTTCTTGCCTGTATTGCAAGGTGTGAGATTGAGCACGGCTCAATGCCCGACCACGGCAGAAGATATAGAAGAGATGAGTGTCATCCCCTATGCCTCAGCCATAGGGTCTATTATGTATGCCATGCTGTGTACCAGACCTGATGTAAACCTTGCAGTAAGTTTGGTAGGTAGGTACCAAAGTAATCCTGGCAAGGAACACTGGACAGCGGTCAAGAACATCCTGAAGTACCTGAAAAGGACTAAGGATATGTTTCTCGTATATGGAGGTGACGAAGAGCTCGTCGTAAAGGGTTACGTCGACGCTAGCTTCGACACAGATCCGGATGACTCCAAGTCACAAACCGGATACGTGTATATTTTGAATGGTGGAGCGGTAAGCTGGTGCAGTTGCAAGCAAAGCGTCGTGGCGGGATCTACATGCGAAGCGGAGTACATAGCAGCCTCGGAGGCAGCACACGAAGCAGTATGGATGAAGGAGTTCATCACCGACCTAGGAGTCATTCCAAATGCGTCGGGTCCAATGGCTCTCTTCTGTGATAACACTGGAGCTATTGCCCTTGCCAAGGAGCCCAGGTTTCACAAGAAGACCAGGCATATCAAGCGTCGCTTCAACTCCATACGTGAACATGTTCAAGATGGAGACATAGATATTTGTAAAGTGCACACGGATTTGAATGTAGCAGATCCGTTAACTAAACCTCTTTCACGAGCAAAACATGATCAACACCAGAACTCTATGGGTGTTCGATTCATCACAATGTAACTAGATTATTGACTCTAGTGCAAGTGGGAGACTGTTGGAAATATGCCCTAGAGGCAATAATAAAATGGTTATTATTATATTTCCTTGTTCATGATAATTGTCTGTTATTCATGCTATAATTGTGTTATCCGGAAATCGTAATACATGTGTGAATACATAGACCACAACATGTCCCTAGTAAGCCTCTAGTTGACTAGCTCGTTGATCAATAGATGGTTACGGTTTCCTGACCATGGACATTGGATGTCATTGATAACGGGATCACATCATTAGGAGAATGATGTGATGGACAAGACCCAATCCTAAGCCTAGCACTAGATCGTGTAGTTCGTTTGCTAAAGCTTTTCCAATGTCAAGTAACTTTTCCTTAGACCATGAGGTTGTGCAACTCCCGGATACCGTAGGAGTGCTTTGGGTGTACCAAACGTCACAACGTAACTGGGTGGCTATAAAGGTGCACTACGGGTATCTCCGAAAGTGTCTGTTGGGTTGGCACGAATCGAGAATGGGATTTGTCACTCCGTGTGACGGAGAGGTACCTCTGGGCCCACTCGGTAGGACATCATCATAATGAGCTCAATGTGATCAAGGAGTTGTTCACAGGATGACGTGTTACGGAAACGAGTAAAGAGACTTGCCGGTAACGAGATTGAACAAGGTATCGGTATACCGACGATCGAATCTCGGGCAAGTATCGTACCGATAGACAAAGGGAATTGCGTACGGGATTGATTGAATCCTCGACATCGTGGTTCATCCGATGAGATCATCGAGGAGCATGTGGGAGCCAACATGGGTATCCAGATCCCGCTGTTGGTAATTGACCGGAGACTCGTCTCGGTCATGTCTGCGTGTCTCCCGAACCCGTAGGGTCTACACACTTAAGGTTCGGTGACGCTAGGGTTGGTGAGATATTAGTATGCGGTAACCCGAAAGTTGTTCGGAGTCCCGGATGAGATCCCGGACGTCACGAGGAGTTCCGGAATGGTCCGGAGGTAAAGAATTGTATATAGGAAGTCCAGTTTCGGCCACCGGGAAGGTTTCGGGGGTAATCGGTATTGTACCGGGACCACCGGAAGGGTCCCGGGGGTCCACCGGGTGGGGCCACCTATCCCGGAGGGCCCCATGGGCTGAAGTGGGAAGGGAACCAGCCCCTGGTGGGCTGGTGCGCCCCCCTATGGGCCTCCCCTGCGCCTAGGGTTGGGAACCCTAGGGGTGGGGGCGCCTCCACCTGGCTTGGGGGGCAAGCCACCCCCTTGGCCGCCGCCCCTCCCCTCAGATTGGATCTGAGGGGGCCGGCCCCCTCTCCCCTTCCCCCTATAAATAGTGGAGGGGTGGGAGGGAGGACACACCCCAGCCCCTGGCGCCTCCCTCTCCTCCCGTGACACCTCTCCCTCTCGTTGGTGCTTGGTGAAGCCCTGCCGAGATCCCGCTGCTTCCACCACCACGCCGTCGTGCTGCTGGATCCTCGTCAACCTCTCCTTCCCCCTTGCTGGATCAAGAAGGAGGAGACGTCTCTCCCAACCGTACGTGTGTTGAACACGGAGGTGCCATCCGTTCGGCGCTCGGTCATCGGTGATTTGGATCACGACGAGTACGACTCCATCAACCCCGTTCTCTTGAACGCTTCCGCTCGCGATCTACAAAGGTATGTAGATGCACTCCCCTCTCTCTCGTTGCTAGATGACTCCATAGATTGATCTTGGTGATGCGTAGAAAATTTTAAAATTCTGCTACGATCCCCAACAGAATATACCCGGGGGCCGTAGATTTCACTAGTGGCTTCTCTCGAGAAAAATAGCATACGGTGGGTAAACAAATTACTGTTGGGCAATTGATAGAACTTCAAATAATCATGACGATATCCAGGCAATTGTAAAGATGCGAACAGTCTTCAAATTAGTTGGCTTAAATCTGAAGATTTTCTTCCATTAGTGGAGAAGATTTGGAATCAAGATGTTAAAGCTACAAATCCTATTGATGTTTTAAACATCAAGTTGAAACGGTTTAAAAAGTTCTTTAAGGGATGGGACTCTAACAAGTTTGGTAATGAGAAGATTAAAAAGCAAAAGAATAAGGAGGAATTGACTAATATTGAGGAGGAGGAAGAGAAAGGGGTGTTAAGTCCAGAGATTTTTTGCAGGAAAACTGAACTGCTTATGGAGTTGAATGAAATTTTGATGAATGAGGAGCTCTTTTTGCTACAGCAGTCCGAAGAAAGGTGGTTGCTTAAGGGCGACAATAACACTGCCTACTATCAGAAAATTGCTAATGGAAATAAAAGGAAAAATGCCATCCACTCTTTGAATGTGGGGGATTTAGTCATAGAGGGGACTGATAATCTTCTGAAACATGCCACTGATTTCTATAAAAACCTATTTGGGCCTGCCCCTGGTAATTTGCTCCAAATCGACCCTAAAATTTGGGGAGAGGAAGAGAAAATAGATGATGATGATAATGAGGTGTTATGTAGGCCTTTCTCAGAGGAGGAGGTCAAGCATGCTTTATTTAGCATGAATAGTAATAGAGCTCCTGGCCCTGATAATATACCAGCAGAGTTTTATCAACATTGCTGGGACATTGTGAAAAATGACATTATGAATCTTTTTACTGCATTGCACGATGGAACCCTTGATGTGCAAAGGCTGAATTATGGGATTATTACACTGCTCCCTAAGATCAATGGTGCGAATAAAATTCAACAATTTAGGCCTATCTGTTTGCTCAGATGTCCTTCTAAGTTGATTACAAAAGTGTTAGACAATAGAGTGGCCCCTTATGCTGACATTTTGTTTAGCAAGCACCAAAATGCTTTTATTAAGCACAGAAATATCATGGATGGGATATTGACCTTGCATGAGATTTTGCACCATACTCATGTTAAAAAGAAGGTCGACATTATAATTAAACTTGATTTTGAAAAAGCCTATGACAAGGTTAACTGGGATTTTCTGTTAAAATGCCTTGAGATGAGAGGGTTCAGAAAAACTTGGTGTTGCTGGATGAAAAAAATTCTCCAGAATGGCACTGTGAGTGTGAAATTAAACAACACTTCGGGGCCTTACTTTCAGAGTTACAAAGGGGTTCGGCAAGGGGACCCAGTGTCACCTTTCTTGTTCAATATTGCTGCTGAGTGCATGTGTAAGATGGTGCTACAGGCGCAAAACAATGGCTTGATTGATGGGTTAGCATCTGATTTGGTGGATAAAGGAGTGGCCATACTGCAATATGCAGATGACACAGTGTTGTGTGTGGAGCATAATCCTGAAAAAGCACTCAACTTGAAGCTGTTGCTTTATATGTTCGAACTCATGTCCGGTTTAAAAATCAACTTTCAGAAGAGTGAAATTCTTTGTGTTGGAGGAGATGATAATATCCTGGAAGAATATGCTGACATCTTCGGGTGCCAGATCGGTCATTTCCCGATGAAATACCTCGGGGTCCCTGTTAGTTACTCCTCCTTGAGAGGGGTGGGCTGGGATTTCCTAGAGGCTAAATATATTAAGAGATGCGAGTCTGGTCTTGGGAGTAATGCTTCCTCGGGGGGTAGATTGACGCTGTTGAATGCTAACATTTCCAGCATAGCTTATTACTACATGTCCATGTTCCTGCTGTCCAAGGCTATTATAGAGAGGTTGGATAAACACAGGAGAAAATTCTTTTGGCAAGTTACTAAAAACAGAAAGCGATATTATTTGGTCAGGTGGTCCAGGATCTGTAGATCCAAAGTGAAAGGGGGCCTGGTGGTGAAAGACCTTCATAGGCAGAATATTTGCCTCTTGGTAAAGTGGTGGTGGAAACTTGAGATGAAAAAGGGTCTCTGGCAGGATATTATCAGGGCTAAGTATTTCAGCAGGGAGACTATAGCATCCATTAAAGGGAAAATGAATGATTCCCCTGCTGGAAAGCCATTATGAAAGTAAAAGATTTGTACATGGCTGGTAGGAAGGTGGTCGTCCAATCGGGTGACATAGCAAGGCTATGGACAGACCCTGCTGGCGACCAAGCACCTTTTGTTGATCAGTTCCCCCGGCTTTTTGCCATTTGCAATTATCCTGATTGTGTTGCGAAAGATTGTTTGGAGGCTGATCCTGTTTCCTTCTTTCGAAGGAGATTGACCTATGAGCTTAATGAACAGTGGCAAAAAATGGTCTAGAGTGTGAGGAGTTCTTGTGTTTCTACAGAGAGTGATAGTATCAAATGGGGGCTGGGTCCTAAACCTTACTTTACGACCAAAACTATGTATTCCTACCTTGAAAGGAACATCTCAGGTTGCAATTATCGGTGGATCTGGAAAGCTCGTATCCCTTTGAAAATCCAAATTTTCATGTGGCAGTTATCGCAGGATGCGGTGCTGACCAGAGATGTGATGAAGCATCGAGGGTGGAAAGGGGAGCCCAAGTGCTCATTCTGTGGGGAAAGGGAGACCTCCCAACATCTTTTTTTCACATGTCCTGTTGCTAGGGTTACCTGGAGAGTTGTGGGGTGCATGTTTGGTACTGAGCTATGTCCTAACAATTTGTGGCAGGCATATGTGTGGTGCCATGTGTTTTTCCCTGGGGGGGGGGGGGGGGGCTATCTTTTATACGGCCGGCATTGCAGCTATCTGCTGGGCTATTTGGACTTGTCGTAACAGAGTTACTTTCGAGCATATTCCACTCAAATCTCTGTTTGAATGCATCTTCTCTGCGTGTGCTCTTTTATGTTATTGGGCAGGTATGATGAAGCAGGAGGACACGGCGGCTCTGAGAACTGGAGGAGACCTGCTAAAGGATAATGCGTCTCGTTTGATGAGGATCTGCGCTACGGCTTACCAGGATGAGGAAGCCTGCTGAGAAGGGAGGACCTGATGCGTGAAGGCATCGATCTTTTGGTGGGTTACCTCCTGCGTGGGGTTGATTGGGGCATGTTGCCCTGTTTCTGAGCTGTGTGTCTTTTGTGGTCTGATTTTAGACAGTGGTTTCGTTCTTATGGGTCATGGATTATATAGTGTCATCGGGTTTTTGCCCCATAGTGAGTAATCTCGATGGCGAGTGCTCATGGTGGGTTTCCCGGCGATGATTGAACCCGCTTTCCTCTTTCCCGTTTCATTCCCTGGACATGGTTGTATTTCCGTTATGTCGCAGTAATGGAAAGGGGTAATGCCCGGTTCAAAAAAAAAGGCAATGATCATTATATAGGCATCACGTCCAAGATTAGTAGACCGACTCTTGCCTGCATCTACTACTATTACTCCACACATCGACCGCTATCTAGCATGCATCTAGTGTATTAGGCTCATGGAGAAACAGAGTAATGCAGTAAGAACGATGACATGATGTAGACAAGATCTATTCATGTAGGAACAGACCCCATCTTGTTATCCTTAATAGCAACGATACATACGTGTCATGTCCCCTTCTGTCACTGGGATTGAGCACCGTAAGATCGAACCCATCGCAAAGCACCTCTTCCCATTGCAAGAAAAATCGATCTAGTCGGCCTAACTAATCCAAAGATTCGAAGAAGAAATACGAGGCTATAAGCAATCATGCATATAAGAGATCAAAGAAACTCAAATAACTTTCATGGATAAAAATAGATCTGATCATAAACTCAAAGTTCATCGGATCCCAACAAACACACCGCAAAAAGAGTTACATCAAATAGATCTCCAAGAGACCATTGTATTGAGAATCACAAGAGAGAGAGGAAGCCATCTAGCTACTAACTACGGACCCGAAGGTCTACAATGAACTACTCACGCATCATCGAAGAGGCACCAATGAGGATGATGAACCCCTCCGTGATGGTGTCTAGATTGGATCTGGTGTTTCTGGAACTTGCGGAGGCTGGAATTGTGTTTCGTCGACTCCCCTAGGGTTTTTGGAATACTGGGGTATTTATAGAGTAAAGAGGCGGTGCGGGAGGCGGCCGAGGTCGGCACAACCCACCAGGGCCCAGGCGCACCCAGGTGGGTTGTGCTCCCCTCGGAGCCCCCCTCTGGTACTTCTTTGGCCCACTGGATGTCTTCTGGTCCAAAAAAAATCTCCAAAAAGTTTCGTTGCGTTTGGACTCCATTTGGTATTGATTTTCTGCGAAGTAAAAAACAAGCAAAAAAACAGCAACTGACACTGGGCACTATGTCAATAGGTTAGTCCCCAAAAAATGATATAAAGTTGCTATAAAATGATTGTAAAACATCCAGGAATGATAATATAACAGCATAGAACAAGCAAAAATTATAGATACGTTGGAGACGTATCAGCATCCCCAAGCTTAATTCCTACTCGTCCTCGAGTAGGTAAATGATAAAAACAGAATTTTTGATGTCGAATGCTGCCTAACATGTTCATCACATTTTCTTTTCTTGTAGCATGGACATTTGGACTTTTATATGATTCAAAGCAATAGTCTAGTTTTGACATGAAGATTTCAATACTCAAGCATATCAACAAGCAACCATGTCTTTCAAAATATCAACACTAAAGCCCATTATGCTCAGTCATTGATCCATTCATGAAACACACTCGCATATTAGCTATACCCAATGCTCAAGTACGGTCATAGTGCCCCTTAGTTGGTGCTTTATAAGATAATATGGAGACTCAAATAAAAATAAAAATTGCATAAAGTAAATAGAAAGGCCCTTCGCAGAGGGAAGTAGGGATTTGTAGAGGTGCTAGAGCTCAAAGTGAAAAAGATAGAGATAAAACATTTTGGGTGGCATGCTTTTCCTATCAACGAAAACGATCAAGTAGTTCCCAATACTTTCCATGCTAGATATATCATAGGAGGTTCCCAAACAGAAAATAAAGTTTATTCCTTTTTCCACCATACTTTCACATTCCACGGCTAGCCGTATCCACGGGTACCGTCCATACCAACACTTTCCAAGGAATTTATTATTTGACAACATAAAGTAAATTCATTTTTCATTTCGAGACTGGGCATCCCTAATACCTTTGCCGTACTCTCGTGCAATGACAAGTGAATAAACACTCATCTTGAGAATAACACATCTAGCATGGAAAAATATCAGCCACCCCCTACCGTTTCATGAGCGGTACGAGCACATAAAAAGGAAATTTATTTTGAAAATTAGAGATGGCACATACAAATTTGCTTAGAACGGCACGGAAATACCACATATAGGTAGGTATAGTGGACTCATATGGCAAAACTAGGTTTAAGGATTTTGGATGCACAAGTAGTATTCCTACTTAGTGCAAGTGAAGGCTAGCAAAAAGATTGAGAAGCATCCAACCAAGAAACGAAAAATCTCATAAGCGAGCATTAAGCATAATTAACACCGAATAATGCACCACAAGTAGGATGTAATTTCATTGCACAACTATTGACTTTCATGCTTGCATAGGGAATCACAAACCTTAACACCAATATTCTTACTAAAGCATAATTACTTACCAACATGACTCACATATCAGTATCATCATATCGCAAAACTATTACAAAGAATCAAGTTTATTTTGTCCAATGATCTTCATGAAAGTTTTATTATATCCCTCTTGAATATCTATCACTTTGGGACTAATTTCATATGTTGCTTTTGATAGCTCAAACAAATCTAAGTGAAGAACATGAGCATAAAATTTTCTTCTCTCAAAATAATATAAGTGAAGCATGAGAGAATTTATTCAAAATTACTAACTCAAATAAATCTAAGTGAACCATGAGAGCATTTCTTCAAAAATATTAAAAGCACACTGTGCTCAAAAAGATATAAGTGAAGCACTAGAGCAATTCCATAGCTCAAAGAATTTAAGTGAAGCACATAGAGCAATTCTAATAAATCATAGCATAATTTTGGCTCTTTCAAATAGGTGTGTTTAGCAAGGATAGATGACACAAATTAAAGAGCAAAACAAGCAAAGACTCATATAACACAAGATGTTCCAAGCAAAACTCATGATATGTGACGAATAAAAATATAGCTCCAAGTAAAATACGATGGTCGTTAGAAGAAAGAGGGGATGCCACTCGGGGGCATCCCCAAGCTTAGTTGCTTGTTTATCTTTGGATAATGGCTTGGGGTGCCATGGGGCATCCCCAAGCTTAGGATCTTCTTACTCCTTATTCCTTCATCCATCGTGATCTCACCCAAAACATGAAAACTTCAATCACACAAAACTCAACAAAACCTTCGTGAGATCCGTTAGTATAAGAAAACCAATCTGTACTTTAAGTACTATAGAAAACCCATTCAAATTTTGTTATTGCATTATATCTACTGTATTCTAACTTTACCATGGCTTATACCCCCCAATACAAACCATAGATTCATCAAAATAAGCACACAATGCAAAGAAAACAGAATCTGTCAAAAACAGTCTATAAAGATGTGAATTGTTATCATACTTCTGTAACTCAAAATATTCTAAAAAATTAGCACAAGAGAGGAAATTTGTATATCAATCTTGTGTAAAAATTCAGAATTTTTTGTCGCTTCTGTTATTTTAAACAATTATTTTACTGGACGCAAAAGTTTCTGTTTTCCAACAAGATCAAATCAACTATCACCAAAGCTATCCCAAAGGCTTTACTTGGCACAAACACTAATTAAAACATAAAAAACACAATCATAACAGAGGCATAATTATGCAAACACTCAAGAACATAAAGAAAAAAAAGGCAAAAATAAATTTTATTCATTGGGTTGCCTCCCAACAAGCGCTATCGTTTTATGCCCCTAGCTAGGCATAAAGCATAGATTCAAGTATTGTCATGTTTATTTCTAGAGCCATAGGATGCCCTCATGATTGATTCATATGGTGGCTTGATTCTTGTTCTAGGGAAGTGTTCCATACCCTTCCTTAGTGGAAATTGAAATTTAATATTGTCTTCTTTCATATCAATCACGGCACCAATAGTATGTAAAAACGGTCTACCAAGTATAATTGGGAAAGATGGATTGCAATAAATATCAAGAACAATAAAATTTATGGGCACATAATTCCTATTTGCAAAAATAAGAACATCATTAATTCTTCCCAAAGTCTTTTTAATAGTGGAATCCGCCAAGTGCAAGTTTAAAGAACACTCTTCAATGTTGGTAAGACCAAGAACATCACATAAAGATTTCGGAATTGTGGAAACACTAGCACCCAAGTCACATAAAGCAAAACACTCATAATTTTTAATCTGGACTTTGATAGTAGGTTCCCATTCATCATGTAATTTTCTAGGAATTGAGATCTCTAATTCCAACTTTTCTTCAAAAGCTTTCATCATTGCATCAACAATATGTTTAGTAAAAGCTTTATTTTTATCATAAGCATGGGGTGAATTTATCATGGATTGCAACAAAGAAATACAATAAATCAAAGAACAACTATCATAATTAAAGTCTTTGTAATCCAAAAGAGTGGGCACATCGCTAGTTAAAGTTTTGACCTCTCCAAACCCACTTTTATCAATTTTTTCGACAAGATTTTCACCCTCCAAATTATCGGGACGCCTTCTAACTAAATTTGACTCTTCTTGAGTCCCTTTATCATCAATTTTAATTTTAATAAACAAGGAATCAATAGAATAAACACCAATCATTTTAAGATCTTCATCATTTTTATGAAAGCAATCACTAGAAAATGCTCTTTCTAAAAATTCTCTTCTAGCTCTAAGCATAGCGGTTCTTTTCTTGCTTTCATCCATAGAAACATATAAAGCTTTAATTGATTCTTCAACCTTAGGCACAAAATCTTTCAACTTGAGATTTTCTACATCATGAGAAATTCTATCAATGCTTCTAGACATATCATCAATCTTATTCAACTTTTCTTGTATCATATTATTGAAAACTTTTTGAGCATTGATAAATTCTTTAATATTATTCTCAAGATCAGAGGTGTTCCTATTATTATTATAGGAAGGATTACCATAAGAACCACCATAATTATTAGAGGAATTTCCAGGAAAAGGTCTAGGATTAAAATTACCTCTATAAGCATTGTTATTAAAATTGTTTCGCGAGACAAAATTCACATCTACGGCATCACTATTTTGCTCAATCAAAGTAGGCAAAGGCACATCATTAATATCAATAGGAGCACTTTTATTAGCAACCAATTTCATAAGAGCATCAACTTTTTCACTAAAAGAATTTATTTCTTCAACCGAATTAACTTTTTTACTACTAGGAGCTCTTTCGGTATGCCATTGTGAATAATTTGCCAAAATATTATCAAGCAATTTAGTAGCTTCACCCAAAGTAATTTCCATAAAAGTACCACCCGCGGCGGAATCTAAAAGATTTCTAGAGACAAAATTCAATCCCGCATAAAAAAATTGTATGATCATCCAAAGATTTAAACCATGAGTAGGACAATTTCTTAGCATCAATTTCATTCTTTCCCAAGATTGTGCAACATGTTCATGTTCAAGTTGCTTAAAATTCATGATCTGAGTTCTAAGGGAAATAATTTTCGCGGACGGAAAATACTTAGTAATAAAAGCATCCTTGCACTTATCCCAAGAATCGATACTATTGCGAGGCAAAGAAGAAAACCAAATTTTTGCACGATCTCGCAAAAAAAATAGAAATAATTTCAACTTCACAATATCATTGTCCACATGTTTTTTCTTTTGCATATCGCATAATTCTATGAATGTGTTAAGATGGGATGCGGCATCCTCATTAGGAGTACCGAAAAACTGATCTTTCATAACAAGATTCAACAAAGCGACATTAATATCACAAGATTTCGCACTAGTGGTGGGAGGAGCAATCGGAGTGCTAATAAAATCATTATTGTTGGTATTGGAAAAATCACACAACTTGGTGTTCTCTTGAGTCATCGTGACTACGCAAACAAGTTTGCACACAAAAATAGATCTGACGAGAAAACGGCGAACGAAAAAGAGGGCGAATAAAACGGCAAATTTTTGTGAAGTGGGGGAGATGAAAACGAGAGGCAAATGGCAAATAATGTAAATTATAAGGACATGAGATTTGTGATTAGGAACCTGATAGATGTTGATGATGTCCCCCCGGCGACGGCGCCAGAAATTCCTTTTGATGTCGCTTGAACTACGTCGGTATTTCCCCAAAGAGGAAGGGATGATGCAACACAGCTACGGTAGGTATTTCCCTTAGTGATGAGACCAAGGTTATCGAACCAGTAGGAGAACCAAACAACACTATGTAAATGGTACCTGCACACAAAGAACAAATACTTGCAACCCGGCATGTTAAAGGGGTTGTCAATCCCTTTTGGGTAACGGTGCCAAAAATTGTCAAGTTGACGGGATAAAAATTATGATAGATTGGATAAATAGATCTCGAATAAACGCAAAATAAAAGAAGTAACAAAAAAGTGCAGCAAGGTATTTTTGGGTTTTTGGAAATATAGATCTGAAAATAAAAGTGGCAAATAATAGATCGGAAAGCAAATATAAAGAAGAATAGACCCGGGGGCCGTAGATTTCACTAGTGGCTTCTCTCGAGAAAAATAGCATACGGTGGGTAATCAAATTACTGTTGGGCAATTGATAGAACTTCAAATAATCATGACGATATCGAGGCAATGATCATTATATAGACATCAAGTCCAAGATTAGTAGACCGACTCCTGCCTGCATCTACTACTATTACTCCACACATCGACTGCTATCCAGCATGCATCTAGTGTATTAGGTTCATGGAGAAATGCAATAAGAACGATGACATGATGTAGACAAGATCTATTCATGTAGGAATAGACCCCATCTTGTTATCCTTAATAGCAATGATACATACGTGTCATGTCCCCTTCTGTCACTGGGATTGAGCACCGTAAGATCGAACCCATCACAAAGCACCTCTTCCCATGGCAAGAAAAAACTGATCTAGTCGGCCTAACTAAACCAAAGATTCGAAGAAGAAATACGAGGCTATAAGAAATCATGCATATAAGAGATCAAAGAAACTCAAATAACTTTCATGGATAAAAATAGATCTGATCATAAACTCAAAGTTCATCGGATCCCAACAAACACACCGCAAAAAGAGTTACATCAAATAGATCTCCAAGAGACCATTGTATTGAGAATCACAAGAGAGAGAGAGGAATCCATCTAGCTACTAACTACGGACCCGAAGGTCTACAATGAACTACTCACGCATCATCGGAGAGGCACCAATGAGGATGATGAACCCCTCCGTGATGGTGTCTAGATTGGATCTGGTGTTTCTGGAACTTGCGGCGGCTGGAATTGTGTTTCGTCGACTCCCCTAGGGTTTTTGCAATATTGGGGTATTTATAGAGCAAAGAGGCGGTGCGGGAGGCGGCCGAGGTGGGCACAACCCACTAGGGCGTGCCTGGGCCCCCAGGCACGCCCAGGTGGGTTGTGCTCCCCTCAGAGCCCCCCTTTTGTACTTCTTTGGCCCACTGGATGTCTTCTGGTCCAAAAAAAAATCTCCAAAACTTTTTGCTGCGTTTGGACTCTGTTTGGTATTGATTTTATGTGAAGTAAAAAACAAGCAAAAAACATCAACTGGCACTGGGCACTATGTCAATAGGTTAGTCCCAAAAAATGATATAAAGTTGCTATAAAATGATTGTAAAACATCCAAGAATGATAATATAACAACATGGAACAAGCAAAAATTATAGATACGTTGGAGACGTATCAATTATGTTTGATGATAGTTGATTTGATCTTGTTGGAAAACAGAAACTTTTGCGTCCAGTAGAATTTTTTTCAAAAATCACAGAAGTTAAAAAATTTCTGAATTTCTTACACAAGATTGATATACAAATTGTCTATGTCTTTCTATTTTTTCAGAATTTTTGGGGTTACAGAAGTATGGTCAAAGTCCCGATTACTAAAGACTATTCTGTTTTTGACAGATTCTATTTTCGTTGCATTGTGTGTTTATTTTGATGATTCTATGGATTGTATCGGGGGGTATAAGCCATGGTAACGTTAGAATACAATAGGTATAATGCAACAAGAAAATATGAATGGGTTTGCAACATTAATTAAAGTGGTGATTTGCTTTATTATACTAACGGATCTCACGAAGGTTTTGTTAAGTTTTGTGTGATTGAAGTTTTCAAGTTTTGGGTGAGATCATGATGGATGAAGGAATAAGGAGTGAAAGAGCCTAAGCTTGGTGATGCCCATGGCACCCCAAGTTAATATTCAAGGAGAACCAAGCAACTAAGCTTGGCGATGCCCCGGAAGGCATCCCCTCTTTCTTCTAACAACCATCGGTAAATTTACTTGGAGCTATATTTTTATTCGTCACATATCATGAGGTTTGCTTGGAGCATCTTGTATTATATGAGTCTTTGCTTGTTTTTCTTTTTAGTTTTGCACATCTATCCTTGTTGGACACACCTATTTAAGAGAGCCATAATTATGCTATGATTTGTTAGAATTGCTCTATGTGCTTCACTTAAAATTTTAAGCTATGGAATTGCTCTAGTGCTTCACTTATATCTTTTTGAGCACGATGTGCTTTAATTTTTGAAGAAATACTCTCATGCTTCACTTAGATTAATTTGAGAGTTAGTAAATTTTTGAAGAAATTCTCTCATGCTTCATTTATATTATTTTGAGAGACGAAAATTCTTATGCTCATGTTCTTCAGTTAAATTTGTTTGAGCTTGTCAAAAGCAATTGCAATATAAGAAATTAGTCCCAAAGTGATAGATATTCAAGAGGGATGTAATAAAAACTTTCATGAAGATCATTGGACAACATAAACTTGATTCTTTGTAATAGTTTTGAGATATGATGATAGTAATACGTGAGTCATGTTGGTGAGTAATTATGCTTTAGTAAGAATATTGGTGTTAAGGTTTGTGATTCCCTATGCAAGCATGAAAGTCAATAGTTATGCAATGAAATTACATCCTACTTGTGGTGCATTATTCGGTGTTAGTTATGCTCAATGCTCGTTTGTGTGAATTTTTGTTTCTTGGTTAGTTGCTTCTCAATCTATTTGCTAGTCTTTCCTTGTACTAAGTGGGAATACTACTTGTGCATCCAAAATCCTTTAAACCAGTTATGCCATATGAGTCCACCATACCTACCTATATGCGGTATTTCTGTGCCGTTCAAAGTAAATTTGTATGTGCCATCTCTAATTTTCAAAATGAATTTTCTTTTTGTGTGCCCGTACCGCTCATGAAGCGGCAGTGGGTGGCCAATATTTTTCCATGCAAGATGTGTTATTCTCAAGATGAGTGTTTATTCACTTGTCATTGCACGAGAGTGTGGCGGTAATAGGGATGCCTAGTCCCGAAATGAAAAAGAAATTTACTTTATGTTGTCAAATAAT
Organism: Thinopyrum elongatum; assembly: GCA_011799875.1. NCBI lineage: Eukaryota > Viridiplantae > Streptophyta > Magnoliopsida > Poales > Poaceae > Thinopyrum > Thinopyrum elongatum. The sequence continues at coordinate 436,745,326 of CM022299.1, forward strand.
AAATTCCTTGGAAAGTGTTGGTATGGAAGGCACCCTTGAATACGACTAGCCATGGATTGTGAAAGAATGGTGGAAAAAGGAATAAACTTTATTTTATGTTTGGGAACTGCGTATGATGTATCTAGCATGGAAAGTATTGGGAATTACTCGGTCGTTTTTGTTGACGGGAAAAGTATGCCTCCCAAAATATTTTTATCTCTCAATTTAAGCTTTGAGCTCTAGCACCTCTACAAATCTCTGCTTTCCTTTGCGAAGGGCCTATCTATTTACTTTTATGCAATTTTTTTTAGTCTCCATCTTCTCTTATAAAGCACCAACTAGGGAGCACTATGATCATACTTGTGCATTGGATGTAGCTAATATTCGAGTGTGTTTCGTGAATGGATCAATGATTGAGCATGATGGGCTAGGGATAACTTTCTTTAGTGTTGATATTTTGAAAGACATGGTTGCTTGTTGATATGCTTGAGTATTGAAGTCTTCATGTCAAATATAGACTGTTGCTTTGAACCATCTAAAACTCCAAATGTCCATACTACAAAAGAAAAGAATATGTGATGAACATGTTAGGCAGCATTCCACATCAAAAATTCCGTTTTTATCATTTACCTACTCGAGGACGAGCAGGAATTAAGCTTGGGGATGCTGATACGTCTCCAATGTATCTATAATTTTTTATTGTTCCATGCTGTTATATTATCATTCTTGGATGTTTTATATTCATTTTATGGCAACTTTATATTATTTTTTGGGACTAACCTATTGACATAGTGCCAAATGCCAGTTGCTGTTTTTTGCATGTTTTTTACTTTGCAGAATATCCATATCAAACGGAGTCCAAATGCAGCGAAACTTTTTGGAGATTTTTTTAGACCAGAAGACAACTTGGGAGCCAAGGAAGCACCAGAGGGGTGGAACAAGAGGTCCACCACCCACCTGGGTGCGCCAGAGGCCCCTGGCGCGCCCTGATGGGTGGTGGGGTCCATGGAGGTCCTCTCCACCGCCTCTCAGCTCTATAAATTCTCAGATATTCCAGAAACCCTAGGGGAGCGATCAAAACACAATTCCAGCCACCGCAAGTTCCAGAACCATGAGATCCAATCTAGGGCCCTATTCCGACACCTTGCCGGAGGGGAACACGATCACGGAGGGGTTCATCATCCTCATTGGTGCTCCTCTGATGATGCGTGAGTAGTTCACCATAGACCTACGGGTCCATAGGCAGTAGCTAGATGGCTTCTTCCCTCTTTTTGATTCTCAATACAATGTTCTCCTCGATGTTCTTGGAGATCTATTTGATGTAATGACTTTTTGCGGTGTGTTTGTTGGGATCCGATGAATTGCAAGTTTATGATCAGATCTATCCATGAATATTATTTGAGTTTTCTTTGATCTCTTATATGCATGATTGTTATAGCCTCGTATTTCTTCTTCGAATCTTTGGTTTAGTTAGGCCAACTAGATCGATTTTTCTTGCAATGGGAAGAGGTGCTTTGTGATGGGTTCGATCTTGCGGTGTCCTCACCCAGTGACAGAAGGGGTAGCGAGGGACGCATGTATTGTTGCTATTAAGGATAAAAATATGGGGTCTATTCCTACATGAATAGATCTTGTCTACATCATGTCATCGTTCTTATTGCATTACTCTGTTTCTCCATGAACTTAATACACTAGATGCATGCTGGATAGCGGTCGATGTGTGGAGTAATAGTAGTAGATGCAGGCAGGAGTCGGTCTACTAATCTTGGACGTGATGCCTATATACATGATCATTGTCTTGGATATCGCCATAATTATTTGCTCTTCTATCAATTGCCAAACAGTAATTTGTTTACCCATCGTATGCTATTTTCTCGAGAGAAGCCACTAGTGAAATCTATGGCCCTCGGGTCTATCTTTTATCATATTGTTTTTAGATCTAGTATTCCAAAAACCCAAAAATACCTTGCTGCACTTTTTCTTTACTTATTTTATTTTGTGTTTTTGCAAGATCTATTTATCCAATCTACCATAATTTTATCTATCTTTTTACTGTAGAGGGATTGACAACCCTTCTTACGCGTCAGGTTGCAAGTATTTGTTCTTTGTGTGCAGGTACCATTTACATAGTGTTGCTTGGTTCTCCTACTGGATTGATAACCTTGGTTTCATAACTGAGGGAAATACTTACTGTAGCTGTGCTGCATCATCCCTTCCTCTTTGGGGAAATACCGACGCAGTCTCAAGCCACGTCAATGCTTGGGTGTTTCCTTTACTTGGACAAGCCTCCCACTTATGATTAACCACTCTCGCCAAGCATCCGCAACTATGACAGAAGAATTAAGATAAATCTATCCATAACATTAAACATGTGGATCCAATTCAGCCCCTTACGAAGCAATGTATAAACAGGGTTTAAGCTTCTGTCACTCTAGCAACCCATCATCTACTTGCTACTTCCCAATGCCTTCCCCTAGGCCCAAATCATGGTGAAGTGTCATGTAGTTGACGTTCACATAACACCACTAGAGGAAAGACAACATACATCTCATCAAAATATCGAACAAATACCATATTCACATGATTACTTATAACAAGATTTCTCCCATGTCCTCAGGAACAAAAGTAACTACTCACAAAGCATGTTTATGTTCACGATTAGAGGGGTATTGAATATCATTAAAGATCTGAACATATAATCTTCCACATAATAAACCAATTAGCATCAACTGCAAGGAGTAATAAACACTACTAGCAACCCACGGGTACCAATCTGAGGTTTTGAGACAAAGATTGAATACAAGAGATGAACTAGGGTTTGAGATGAGATGGTGCTGGTGAAGATGTTGATGAAGATTGGTCCTCCCATGATGAGAGGATCGTTGGTGATGACGATGGCTTCGATTTCCCCCTCCCGGAGGGAAGTTTCCCCGGCGGAATCGCTCCACCGAAGCCCTAGATTGCTTGTTCCTAGGTTCCGCCTCAAGACGGCGGCGCTTCGTCCCGAAAGCATTCTATTTATTTTTTTCTAGGTCAAAACACTTCATATAGCAGAAGATGGGCACCGAAGGCTGGCCAGGGGTGCCACAAGCTCAGGGGCCGCACCCTTGGGGGTAGAGCATGCTCCCCAGGCTTGTGGCCACCTGGTGGGTCCCCTTCTGGTATTTCTTTGCGCAATATTTTTTATATATTCCAAAATAATTCTCCGTAAAATTTTAGGACATTTGGAGTTGTGCAGAATAGGGTCTTAGATTTGCTCCTTTCCGGTCCAGAATTCCAGCTGCCGGCATTCTCCCTCTTCATGTGAATCTTGCAAAATAAGAGAGAAAGGGCATAAGAATTGTATAATAAAGTGTAATAACAGTCCATAATGCAATAAAAATCAACATAAAAACATGATGCAAAATGGACGTATCAACTCCCCCAAGCTTAGAGCTTGCTTGTCCTCAAGCGAAAAACCGAAACCGATAATCATGACCACATATTTAGAGATAGGGGTGTCGATGAAACAAAATACGGACATGAAGGCATCATGATCATCATTAGAACAACACTCTATTGTCATATAACTTCTCATGCTAAAGTGATAATTCATTCACAAGGTAAAGTATGAGCCATAAACTTCATTGAAAACTAACAAACTATGATCTCATTCATTGATGCAATTGCAATTTGTAATAACGTTAGAAAGAGTCTATATAAGAGCTTCTATTTAGCAAGTTCACATACTCAACCATCTTTTAGTCTTTCACAATTGCTAACACTCACGCGATACTTATGAGATCAAAGTTTCAGTCAGACACATAGAAATATAGGGGCTTATTATTTTGCCTCCCAACCATTTACTTCAAGGGTTATGTCAACAATAATAACTCATGATCACCTACATCCGACTGGATATGTATGCCTAGATCTTTCCCCAACACATTATGCTTGCCAAAAAAGTAAAAGGAATGGTGAAGATCACCATGACTCTTGCGTATGGGTAGGTAATTAAAATAAAAGATAGGCTCTTCGTAGAGGGAAGCAGAGGTTGTCATGCACTTTTATTTGGATGCACAAAATCTTAATGCAAAGGAACGTCACTTTATATTGCCACTTGTGATAGCGACCTTTATTATGCAGTTCGTCGCTTTTATTTCTTCCCCATCACAAGTTCGTACAAAGCTTATTTTCCTCACACTAAAAGATCACACATATTTAGAGAGCAATTTGTATTGCTTTGCACCGATGACAACTTACTTGAAGGATCTTACTCAATCCGTAGGTAGGTATAGTGGACTCTCATGACAAAACTGGGCTTAAGGATTCTGGATACACAAGTAGTATCTCTACTTAGTGCAAATTTTTTGGCTAGCATGAGGTAGAAGCAAGCTCCACATGTTGGAGGATCCATGACAATATAACTTCTATTTGGATATAAGAAAACATAATTCATTATGTTGTCTTCCTTGTCCAACATCAACTTATTAGCATATAATATTTTAATGAGTGCTCACAATAATAAAAGATGTTAAACATAGTGTATTTATATGTGAAACCTCTCTTTCTTTATTACTTCTCATTAATTGCAACAATGACCAATACTGTGTTTATCAACCTTCAACAAGTTTCATGCATTATACTTCTTATATGTGAAGTCATCACTCTCCATGAGATTATTATATAATCTTTTATTTCCTTTATCCCTTTTCGTCTTCAAGATCAAGAAAGCAAAACACTCAACTTAAAACTAATCTTTATTATATAACTCTCATACTCGATTACATAGATAGATCAAGAAGCAAAAACTTAAAGACTAGATCATACTAAAACTTTTATTCTACTAGATCACGATTTAACCAAAAGGATCAACCTGAAATAGATGATAATGATAAATATGTGATGGTGACACGTGATACGTCTCTAGCGTATCTATAGTTTTTGCTTGTTCCATGCTGTTATATTATCATTCTTGGATGTTTTACAATCATTTTATAGCAACTTTCTATCATTTTTGGGACTAACCTATTGGCATAGTGCCCAGTGCCAGTTGCTTTTTTTGCTTGTTTTTTACTTCACAGAATATCAGTACCAAACGGAGTCCAAACACGGCGAAACTTTTTGGAGAAATTTTTTTGGACCAGAAGACACAAGATGGGCCAAAGAAGTACAAGAGGGGAGGCCCGAGGTGGGCACAACCCACCAGGGCACGCCCAGGAGCCCAGGCACGCCCAGGGGGGGTGGCCTCCCGCACCGCCTCTTCGCCCTATAAATCCCCAAATATTCCAGAAACCCTAGGTGAGTCGACGAAAAATAATTTCAGCCGCCGCAAGTTTCAGAACCACGAGATCCAATCTAGACACCGTCACGGAGGGGTTCATCATCCTCATTGGTGCCTCTCCGATGATGCGTGAGTAGTTCATCATAGACCTACGGGTCCGTAGGCAGTAGCTAGATGGCTTCCTCTCTCTCTTTTGATTCTCAATACAATGGTCTCTTCGAGATCTATTTGATGTAACTCTTTTTTGCGGTGTGTTTGTTGGGATTCGATGAACTTTGAGTTTATGATCAGATCTATATCCATGAATATTATTTGAGTTTTCTTTTGATCTCTTATATGCATGATCATTTATAGCCTCATATTTCTTCTTCGAATCTTTGGTTTAGTTAGGCCAACTAGATCAATTTTTCTTGCCATGGGAAGAGGTGCTTTGTGATGGGTTCGATCATGCGGTGTTCTTTCCCAGTGACAGAAGGGGCAGCAAGACACGCCTGTATCATTGCTATTAAAGATAACAAGATGGGGGGGCTATTCCTACGTGAATAGATCTCGTCTACATCATGTCATCGTTCTTATTGCATTACTCCATTTTTTCCATGAACTTAATACATTAGATGCATGTTGGATAGCAGTCGATGTGTGGAGTAATAGTAGTAGATGCAGGCAGGAGTCGGTCTACTAATCTTGGACGTGATGCCTATATATTGATCATTGCCTTGGATATCATCATAATTATTCGATCTTCTATCAATTGCCCAACAGTAATTTGTTTACCCACCGTATGCTATTTTCTCAAGAGTTTAGCATTTTCATAGGCTTGGGTTCTCCACTCATCAAGTGAGCTAATATGAAATAACCTCTTTTCACCGGCAAGTTTAAAATCATAGTTGAGCTCTTTAATTGCCCAATAAGCTTTGTGTTCTAATTCAATAGGTAAATGTCATGCTTTTCCATAAACCATTTTATATGGGGACATACACATAGGATTCTTATAAGCAGTTCTATAAGCCCATAGTGCATCATCAAGTTTCTTAGACCAATTCTTCCTAGATCTATTGACAGTCTTTTGCAAGATCAGCTTTATTTCCCTATTACTTAATTCTACTTGACCACTCGACTGAGGATGATACGGATATGCAATTCTATGGTTAACATCATCTTTGGCAAGAAGTTTACGGAAAGCACCATGAGTGAAGTGTGAACCACCGTCTGTCATTAAATATCTAGGGACTCCAAACCTCGGGAAAATAACTTCTTTAAGCATTTTAATAGAAGTGTTGTGGTCAGCACTACTAGTTGGAATAGCTTCTACCCATTTAGTAACGTAATCCACAACAACTAAAATATGAGTATACCCATTGGAGGAAGGAAAAGGTCTCATATAATCAAATCCCCAAACATCAAATGGTTCAATAACAAGTGAATAGTTCATAGGCATTTCCCGACGTCTACCAATATTACCAATTCTTTGACATTCTTCACAAGAGAGAACAAACTTACGTGCATCTTTGAAAAGAGTAGGCCAATAAAAACCGGATTGTAATACCTTGTGTCCAGTTCTGTCTCCCGCATGGTGTCCTCCATAAGACTCGGAGCGACACTTCCGTAGGATTTGTTCCTGTTCCTGCTCAGGTATACAACGTCTAATAATACCATCTACTCCTTTATAAAGATGTGGGTCATCCCTAAAGTAATGTCTTAAATCAAATAAAAACCGTTTCTTTTGTTGGTATGTGAAACTAGGTAGTATATATTTTGTAACAATATAATTAGCATAGTCTGTATACCAAGGGGTATTACGAGAAGCATTTATAACAGCTAATTGTTCATCAGGAAAGCTATCATCAATAGGTACTGGGTCATCAAGAATATTTTCTAACCTAGACAAGTTATCAGCTACTGGGTTCTCAGCTCCCTTTCTATCAATAAAATGCAAGTCAAATTCTTGTAACAAAAGAACCCACCTAATGAGTCTAGGTTTAGCATCTTTCTTTTCCATTAGGTATTTAATAGCAGCATGGTCGGTGTGAACAATTACTTTAGAGTCAACTATGTAAGATATGAATTTATCACAAGCAAACACAACTGCTAGAAATTCTTTCTCAGTAGTAGCATAATTTCTTCGAGCACTGTCTAGAATTTTGCTAGCATAATGGATAACATTTAATTTCTTATCAACCCTTGGTCCTAGAACAGCACCGACAACATAATCACTAGCATCACACATAATTTCATAAGGTAAGTTCCAGTCGGGTGGTTGAACAATAGGTGCAGAGATTAGGGCTTTCTTGAGTATTTCAAAGGCTTCTACACAATCATCATAAAAGACAAATGGAACATCTTTTTGCAAGAGATTAGTAAGAGGCCTAGAAATTTTAGAGAAGTCTTCAATAAATCTCCTATAGAAACCGGCATGACCAAGAAAGCTTCTTATACCTTTAATATCTTTAGGACATGGCATTTTCTCAATTGCATCAACTTTAGCCTTATCAACTTCAATACCTCTTTCAGAAATTTTATGCCCCAAGACAATACCTTCATTCACCATAAAGTGGCACTTCTCCCAATTCAAGATAAGATTAGTTTCTTCACATCTCTGCAAGACTCAATAAAGGTTGCTTAAGCAATCATCAAAAGAAGTTACGTACAAGGAAAAATCATCCATGAAAACCTCAACAATCTTTTCACAAAAGTCAGAGAATATAGCAGTCATATGATACGTCTCCAACGTATCTATAATTTTTTATTGTTCCATGCTATTATATTATCTGTTTTGGATGTTTTATATGCATTAATATGCTATTTTATATTATTTTTGGGACTAACCTATTAACCTAGAGGCCAGTGCCAGTTCCTGTTTTTTCCCTGTTTTTGAGTTTCGTAGAAAAGGAATACCAAACGGAGTCCAAACGGAATAAAACTTTCGCGATGATCTTTCTTGGACCAAAAGGAAACCAGAGGACTTGGAGTGCAAGTCAGGGAAGCCACGAGGCGGCCACAAGGACGGAGGGCGCGCCCTGGGGGGTAGGGCACGCCCCCATCCTTGTGGGCCCCTCGTGCATCTCCTGAACTAATTCTTTCGCCTATATATACTCTTATATGCCCAAACCACCAGAGGCATCCATCAAAAGACTTTTCCACCGCCGCAACCTTCTGTACCCGTGAGATCCCATCTAGGGGCCTTTTCCGGCGTCCTGCCGGAGGGGGATTCGATCACGGAGGGCTTCTACATCAACACCATTGCCCTTCCGATGAAGCGTGAGTAGTTTACCTCAGACCTACGGGTCCATAGCTAGTAGCTAGATGGCTTCTTCTCTCTCTTTGATTCTCAATACCACGTTCTCCTCGATGTTCTTGGAGATCTATTCGATGTAATACTTTTTTGCGGTGTGTTTGCCGAGATCCGATGAATTGTGGATTTATGATCAGCTTATCTATGAATATTATTTGAATCTTCTCTGAATTCTTTTATGCATGATTTGATATCTTTGCAAGTCTCTTTGAACTATCGATTTGGTTTGGCCAACTAGATTGGTTTTTCTTGCAATGGGAGAAGTGCTTAGCTTTGGGTTCAATCTTGCAGTGTCCTTTCCCAGTGACAGTAGGGGCAGCAAGGCACGTATTGTATTGTTGCAATCGAGGATAAAAAGATGGGGTTTTCATCATATTGCTTGAGTTAATTCCTCTACATCATGTCATCTTTCTTAATGCGTTACTCTGTTCTTCATGAACTTAATACTCTAGATGCAGGCAGGAGTCGGTCGATGTGTGGAGTAATAGTAGTAGATGCAAAATCGTTTCGGTCTACTTGACACGGACGTGATGCCTATATTCATGATCATTGCCTTAGATATCGTCATAACTTTGCGCTTTTCTATCAATTGCTCGGCAGTAATTTGTTCACCCACCGTATTATTTTCTATCTTGAGAGAAGCCTCTAGTGAAACCTATGGCCCCCGGGTCTATTTTCTATCATATTACTTTCCGATTTACTATTTTGCAATCTTTTATTTTCAGATCTATAAACCAAAAAACCCAAAAATATTTACTTTATCTTTTGTTTAGTTTTATCTATCTCTATCAGATCTCACTTTTGCAAATAACCGTGAAGGGATTGACAACCCCTTTATCGCGTTGGGTGCAAGTCTGGTGTTTGTTTGTGCAGGTATTCGGTGACTTGTGTGTTGTCTCCTACTGGATTGATCCCTTGGTTCTCAAAACTGAGGGAAATACTTACTCTACTTTGCTGCATCACCCTTTCCTCTTCAAGGGAAAAACCAACGCAAGCTCAAGAAGTAGCAGGAAGAATTTCTGGTGCCGTTGCCGGGGAGATCTACACCAAGTCAAGACATACCAAGTACCCATCATAAACTCTCATCTCTCGCATTACATTATTTTCCATTCGCCTCTCGTTTTCCTCTCCCCCACTTCTAAAACGATTTTCGAAAAGTTTGCCTTTTCTTCGCCCCTCTCTCTTTGCCTTTTCTTCGCCCATCTTTCGTTCATCTTCTTCGTTTGCTTTTTGTGTGCTTGCGTGTTGGATTGCTTGCTTTGTCACGATGACTCAAGAGAATACCAAACTATGTGCGGAATCAATAATAATGATTTTATTAGTACTCCGATTGCTCCCGCTACTAATGCGGAATCTTATGAAATTAATGCCGCTTTGCTGAATCTTGTTATGAAAGATAAATTTTCTGGCCTTCCTAGTGAAGATGCCGCATCCCATCTAAACAATTTCGTTGATTTGTGTGATATGCAAAAGAAGAAAGATGTGGATAATGATATCGTTAAATTGAAGCTATTTCCGTTCTCACTACGAGACCGTGCTAAAACTTGGTTTTCATCTTTGCCTAAAAATAGTACTGATTCATGGAATAAGTGTAAAGATGCTTTTATTTCCAAGTATTTTTTTCCCGCTAAGATCATCTCCCTTAGGAACAATATTATGAATTTTAAACAACTTGATCATGAGCATGTTGGACAATCTTGGGAGAGAATGAAATTGATGATACGAAATTGCCCTACTCATGGTTTGAATTTGTGGATGATTATACAAAAAATTTATGCCGGATTGAATTTTGCTTCTAGAAATCTTTTAGATTCGGCCGCGGGAGGCACTTTTATGGAAATTACCTTAGGAGAAGCTACTAAACTTCTAGATAATATTATGGTTAATTATTCTCAATGGCATACCGAAAGATCTTCCACTAGTAAAAAAGTGCATGCAATTGAAGAGATTAATGTTTTGAGTGGAAAGATGGATGAACTTATGAAATTGTTTGCTAGCAAGAGTGTTTCTTTGGATCCCAATGATATGCCTTTATCCACTTTGATTAAAAACAATAATGAACCTATGGATGTGAATTTTGTTGGTAGGAACAATTTTGGTAATAACGCGTATAGAGGCAATTTTAATCCTAGGCCGTTTCCTAGTAATTCCTCTAATAATTATGGAAATTCCTACAACAATTCTTATGGAAATTATAATAAGATGCCCTCTGAATTTGAGAATAGTGTTAAATAATTTATGAGTTCGCAAAAGAATTTCAATGCTTTGATTGAAGAAAAATTGCTTAAGATTGATGATTTGGCTAGGAATGTGGATAGAATTTCTCTTGATGTTGATTCTTTGAAACTTAGATCTATCCCACCCAAGCATGATATCAATGAGTCTCTCAAGGCTATGAGAATTTCCATTGATGAGTGCAAAGAAAGAACCGCTAAGATGCGAGCTAAAAAAGATTGGTTTGTAAAAAATATGTTCTTCTAGTTTCTGTGAAAATAATGATGAAGATCTTAAAGTGATTGATGTGACTCCTATTGAATCTTTGTTTTCCAATATAAATCTTGATAAAGATGGGACTGGATATGAGTCAACTTTAGTTAGAAGGTGTCCCAATGATTCGGAGTTTTTAGATCTTGATGCAAAAATTGATAAAAGTGGGATTGGAGAGGTCAAAACTTTAAGTAGCAATGAACCCACTCTTTTGGATTTCAAGGAATTTAATTATGATAATTGTTCTTTAATAGATTGTATTTCCTTGTTGCAATCCGTGTTGAATTCTCCTCATGCTTATGAACAAAACAAAGCTTTTACTAAACATATCGTTGATGCTATGATGCAATCTTTTGAGGAAAAGCTTGAATTGGAAGTTTCTATCCCTAGAAAACTTTATGATGAGTGGGAACCTACTATTAAGATTAAGATTAAAGATTATTAATGCCATGCTTTGTGTGATTTGGGTGCTAGTGTTTCCACGATTCCAAAAACTTTGTGTGATGTATTAGGTTTCCGTGAATTTGATGATTGTCTTTTAAATTTGCATCTTGCGGATTTCACTATTAAGAAACCTATGGGAAGGATTAATGATGTTCTTATTGTTGCAAATAGGAATTATGTGCCCGTAGATTTCATTGTTCTTGATATAGATTGCAATCCTACATGTCCTATTATTCTTGGTAGACCTTTCCTTAGAACGATTGGTGCAATTATTGATATGAAAGAAGGAAACATTAGATTTCAATTTTCGTTAAGGAAGGGCATGGAACACTTTCCTAGAAATAAAATTAAATTGCCTTATGAATCTATTATGAGAGCCACTTATGGATTGCATACCAAAGATGACAATACTTAGATCTATTCTTGTTTTTATGCCTAGCTAAGGGCGTTAAACAATAGTGCTTGTTGGGAGGCAACCCAATTTTATTTTTGCTTTTGTTTTTAGGTTCTGTTTTGCAATAAATAATTCATCTAGCCTCTGGTTAGATGTGGTTTTATGTTTTAATTAGTGTTTGTGCCAAGTAAGACCTTTGGGATAGCTTACGGTGATAGTTGATTTGATCTTGCTGAAAAACAGAAACTTTTGCGCCCAGGAAAATAATTTCTATAATTCACAGAAGAGTGATTTTGAGTTGATTATTTTTTCATAAGATTAATAAACAAATTTATTAGGTCTTCCTAATTTTTCAGAATTTTTGGAGTTACATAAGTATTCGAGATTTCCAGATTGCTACAGACTGTTCTGTTTTTGACGGATTCTGTTTTCTATGTGTTGTTTGCTTATTTTGATGAATCTATGGGTAATATCGGGGGGTATGAACCAGGGAAAAGTTGTAATACAGTAGATATTACACCAATATAAATAAATAATGAGTTCACAACAGTACCAAAAGTGGTGATTTATTTTCTTATACTAACGGAGCTTATGAGATTTTCTGTTGAGTTTTGTGCTGTGAAGTTTTCAAGTTTTGGGTAAGGATTTGATGGACTATGGAATAAAGAGTGGCAAGAGCCTAAGCTTGGGGATGCCCAAGGCACCCCAAGGTAATATTCAAGGACAACCAAGAGCCTAAGCTGGGGGATGCTCCGGAAGGCATCTCCTCTTTCGTCTTCGTCTATCGGTAACTTTAGTTGAGGCTATATTTTTATTCACCAAATGATATGTGTTTTGCTTGGAGCGTCTTTTATGATTTGAGTCTTTGCTTTTTAGTTTTCCACAATTATCCTTGTTGTACACACCTTTTGAGAGAGACACGCATGAATCATGATTTATTAGAATACTCTTTGTGCTTCACTTATATCTTTTGAGCTAGGCAATTTTACTCTAGTGCTTCACTTATATCTTTTTAGAGCATGGCAGTGGTTTTATTTTATAGAAATTGATGAACTCTCATGCTTCACTTATATTATTTTGAGAGTCTTTAAAACAGCATGGTAATTTGCTTTGGTTATAAATTTAGTCCTAATATGATAGGCATCCAAGAGGGATATAATAAAAACTTTCATATAAAGTGCATTGAATACTATGAGAAGTTTGATTCCTTATGATTGTTTTGAGATATGAAGATGGTGATATTAGAGTCATGCTAGTGAGTAGTTGTGAATTTGATAAATACTTGTGTCAAGGTTTGTGAGTCCCGTAGCATACACGTATGGTGAACCGTTATGTAACGAAGTCGGAGCATGAGATATTTTTTGATTGTCATCCTTTGTGTGGAGGTCGGGATCGCGCGATGGTTAACTCCTACCAACCCTTCCCCTAGGAGCATGCGTCTAGTACTTTGTTTCGATGACTAATAGATTTTTGCAATAAATATGTGAGTTCTTTATGACTAATGTTGAGTCCATGGATTATACGCACTCTCACCCTTCCACCTTTGCTAGCCTCTCTAGTGCCGCGCAATTTTTGCCGGTACCATAAACCCACCATATACCTTCCTCAAAACAGCCACCATATCTACCTATTATGGCATTTCCATAGCCATTCCGAGATATATTGCCATGCAACTTTCCACCGTTCCGTTTATTATGACACGCATCATCATTGTCATATTGCTTTGCATGATCATGTAGTTGACATCGTATTTGTGGCAAAGCCACCGTTCATAATTCTTTCATACATGTCACTCTTGATTCATTACACATCCCGAAACACCACCGGAGGCATTCATATAGAGTCATATTTTGTTCTAGTATCGAGTTGTAAGTAAATAAAAGTATGATGAATTCCAATATTAGAGCATTGTCCCATGTGAGGAAATAAAGAAAAAAAAGGAAAGAAAGAAAGAAAGAAAGAGAAAAAAAGAAGAAAAAAAGAAAAAGAAAAAAATGAGAGAAAAAGAGAGAAGGGGCAATGTTACTATCCTTTTTCCATACTTGTGCTTCAGAGTAGCACCATGATCTTCATGATAGAGAGTCTCCTATGTTGTCACTTTCATGTACTAGTGGGAATTTTTCATTATAGAACTTGGCTTGTATATTCCAATGATGGGCTTCCTCAAATTGCCCTAGGTCTTCATGAGCAAGCAAATTGGATGCACACCCACTTAGTTTTCTTTTGAGCTTTCATAAACTAATAGCTCTAGTGCATCCGTTGCATGGCAATCCCTACTCACTCACATTGATATCTATTGATGGGCATCTCCATAGCCCGTTGATACACCTAGTTGATGTGAGACTATCTCCCTCTTTTTGTCTTCTCCACAACCACCTTCTATTCCACCCATAGTGCTATGTCCATGGCTCATGCTCATGTATTGCGTGAAAGTTGAAAAAGTTTGAGAATACTAAAGTACGAAACAATTGCTTGGCTAAAACCGGGGTTGTGCATGATTTGAGTATTTTGTGTGATGAAGATGGAGCATGGCCAGACTATATGATTTTGTAGGGATAAGCTTTCTTTGGCCATGCTACTTTGAGAAGACATAATTATCTTGTTAGTATGCTTGAAGTATTATTGTTTTTATGTCAATATTAAACTTTTGTTTTGAATCATACGGATCTGAACATTCATGCCATAATAAAGAAATTACATGGATAAATATGTTAGGTAGCATTCCACATCAAAAATTCTGTTTTTATCATTTACCTACTCGAGGACGAGCAAGAATTAAGCTTGGGGATGCTTGATACGTCTCCAACGTATCTATAATTTTTTATTGTTCCATGCTATTATATTATCTGTTTTGGATGTTTTATATGCATTAATATGCTATTTTATATTATTTTTGGGACTAACCTATTAACCTAGAGCCCAGTGCCAGTTCCTGTTTTTTTCCCTGTTTTTGAGTTTCGCAGAAAAGGAATACCAAACGGAGTCCAAACGGAATAAAACTTTTGCGATGTTCTTTCTTGGACCAAAAGGAAATCAGAGGACTTGGAGTGCAAGTCAGGGAAGCCACGAGGCGGCCACAAGGACGGAGGGCGTGCCCTGGGGGGTAGGGCGCGCCCCCCACCCTTGTGGGCCCCTCGTGCGTCTCCTGACCTATTTCTTTCGCCTATATATACTCTTATATGCCCAAACCACCAGAGGCATCCACGAAAAGACTTTTCCACTGCCGCAACCTTCTGTACCCGTGAGATCCCATCTAGGGGCCTTTTCTGGCGTCCTGCCGGAGGGGGATTCGATCACGGAGGGCTTCTACATCAACACCATTGCCCTTCCGATGAAGCGTGAGTAGTTTACCTCAGACCTACGGGTCCATAGCTAGTAGCTAGATGACTTCTTCTCTCTCTTTGATTCTCAATACCACGTTCTCCTCGATGTTCTTGGAGATCTATTCGATGTAATACTTTTTTGCGGTGTGTTTGTCGAGATCCAATGAATTGTGGATTTATGATCAGCTTATCTATGAATATTATTTGAATCTTCTCTGAATTCTTTTATGCATGATTTGATATCTTTGCAAGTCTCTTCGAACTATCGATTTGGTTTGGCCAACTAGATTGGTTTTTCTTGCAATGGGAGAAGTGCTTAGCTTTGGGTTCAATCTTGCAGTGTCCTTTCCCAGTGACAGTAGGGGCAGCAAGGCACGTATTGTATTGTTGTCATCGAGGATAAAAAGATGGGGTTTTCATCATATTGCTTGAGTTAATTCCTCTGCATCATGTCATCTTTCTTAATGCGTTACTCTGTTCTTCATGAACTTAATACTCTAGATGCAGGCAGGAGTCGGTCGATGTGTGGAGTAATACTAGTAGATGCAGAATCGTTTCGGTCTACTTGACACGGACGTGATGCCTATATTCATGATCATTGCCTTAGATATCGTCATAACTTTGCGCTTTTCTATCAATTGCTCGGCAGTAATTTGTTCACCCACCGTATTATTTTCTATCTTGAGAGAAGCCTCTAGTGAAACCTATGGCCCCCGGGTCTATTTTCCATCATATTACTTTCCGATCTACTATTTTGCAATCTTTTATTTTCTGATCTAAAAACCAAAAAACCCAAAAATATTTACTTTATCTTTTGTTTAGTTTTATCTATCTCTATCAGATCTCACTTTTGCAAATAACCGTGAAGGGATTGACAACCCCTTTATCGCGTTGGGTGCAAGTTTGGTGTTTGTTTGTGCAGGTATTCGGTGACTTGTGTGTTGTCTCCTACTGGATTGATACCTTGGTTCTCAAAACTGAGGGAAATACTTACTCTACTTTGCTGCATCACCCTTTCCTCTTCAAGGGAAAAACCAACGCAAGCTCAAGAAGTAGCATCATACATCTTTGAAAGGTAGCAGGTGCATTTCATAAACCAAAAGGCATACGCCTATAAGCGAAACTACCGAAAGGGCACGTAAAAGTAGTTTTTTCTTGATCCTCTTGTGACATTGATATTTGGGAAAAATCAGAGTATCCATCTAGAAAACAGAAATGTGTATGCTTTGATAACCTTTCTAGCATTTGATCAATAAATGGTAAAGGGTAATGGTCCTTCCTAGTAGCTTTGCTTAGTTTTCTAAAATCAATTACCATCCTATAGCCTGTTATAGTTCTTTGTGGGATAAGTTCATTCTTATCATTAGGGACGACAGTAATACCTCCCTTCTTAGGAACACAATGAACATGACTTACCCATCTACTATCAGCTATAGGATAGATTATACCTGCTTCCAGGAGCTTTAATATTTCATTTCTTACCACTTCCTTCATCTTAGGATTTAATCATCGCTGGTGATCAACAACTGGCTTAGCATCAGGCTCCATATTAATCTTGTGCTGGCATAGAGTGGGACTAATGCCCCTAAGATCATCAAGGGTATATCCAATAGCGGCACGGTGCTTCCTCAGAGTTTTCAATAATCTTTTTTCTTCATGCTCTGAAAGGTTAGCACTAATAATAACAGGATATATTTTATTTTCATCAAGGTAAGCATATTTCAATGTATTAGGCAATTGCTTAAGCTCAAACACGGGGTCACTCTTGGGTGGAAGAGGATCTCCAAGAGTCTCAACAGGCAAATTGTGTTTCAAAATAGGCATTTGTTTGAAGAATATCTCATCTATTTGTTTTCTTTCATTCATATTGATGTCATTTTCATGGTCTAGCAAATATTGTTCTAATGGATCAGTAAAAGGCACAACAACAGAAGCAAGACCAATAACTTCATCTCTACTAGGCAATTCTTTATCACAAGGTTGTCTACTGAATTTGGAGAAATTAAACTCATGAGACATATCACCAAAACTAACACTGACAACTTCCTTAGTGCAATCAATCTTAGCATTAACCGTATTCAGGAAAGGTCTACCAAATATAATGGGACAAAAATCATCTTGTGGGGAACCAAGAACTAGAAAATCAGTAGGGTATTTAATTTTTCCACACAAGACTTCAACATCTCTAACAATCCCAAGTGGTGTAATAGTGTCTCTATTCGCAAGTTTAATAGTAACATCTATATCTTCTATCTCAGCAGGTGCAATATCATTCATAATTTCTTGATATAGAGTAAAAGGAATAGCACTGACACTCGCACCCAAATCACATAAGCCATGATAACAATGATCTCCTATTTTAACAGAGACAACAGGCATGCCAACAATAGGTTTATCCTTATCTTTATCATCGGGTTTAGCAATTCTAGAAGCTTCACCACATAAATAAATAACATGCCCATCAATATTATCAACCTAAAGATCTTTAACCATAGGAATATTAGGTTCAAATTTAATTTGTTCAGAGGGTGTAGGTGTTCTTATATAACTTTTGTTGACCACAGTTGAAACCTTAGCATGTTCCTTTATCCTAACAGGAAAAGGAGGTTTCTCAATATAAGCAGTAGGAATAACTGGATTAGCACTATAACCAATAATTTCTTCTTTAGCTTTAGTATGTTCTTCTATTTCTATTTCAATGGGAGGATGATATTTAAACCACTTCTCCTTGGGAGATCAACATGAGTAGAAAAAGATTCATAGAAAGAAGCTACTATCTGAGAGTCAAGTCCATATTTAGTGCTAAACTTGTGAAAAGCATCGGTATCCATAAAAGATTTAACACAATCAAACTCAAGTTTTATACCTGACTCTTTACCTTTGTTGAGTTCGCAATATTTAGAGTTGCGTTTAATTCTTTCCAAAAGATCACATCTGAATTCAATAGTCTTCTTTATAAAGGAACCAGTACAAGAAGTATCGAGCATGGATTGATCATCACGAGAAAGTCGAGCATAAAAATTCTGTATAATAATTTCTCTTGAGAACTTATGATTGGGACATGAATACATCATTGACTTAAGACTCCCCCAAGTTTGAGCGGTACTTTCTCCTTCACGAGGCCAAAAATTATATATATAATTCCAATCACGATGAACTAGATGCATAGGTTTTTTTTTATGAAATTCCATTTTCAATCGATTCCAATCCCAAGCTCCAATATCATCACATAGCCTATACCATGTCAATGCTTTTCCCTTCAAAGATAAAGGGAAAACATTCTTCTTAACTTCATCTCCGGGTAAACCTACAAGCTTAAATAATCCACAAACTTCACCCACATAGATTAGGTGCATATCAGGATGTAATGTTCCATCTCCTGCATAGGGATTAGCTAGCAGTTTCTCTATCATACCCAGAGGAATTTCATAATAAATATTTTCAGTAGGTGTAGTAGGTTGAGGAGAAACTCTTTGTGCTTCCGGTCGAGGTGAAGATACCCCGAACAAACCCCTCAAAGGATTGTTTTCCATAGTGACAAGTAACAGTAAATTTCAGCACACAATATAAATTTTTCCTTACCAAATTCCACTCACCAAAGGCGCTTCACTCCCCGGCAACAGCGCCAGAAAAGAGTTTTGATGACCCAAAAGTATAGGGGATCAATCGTAGTCCTTTCGATAAGTAAGAGTGTCGAACCCAACGAGGAGTAGAAGAAAATGACAAGCGGTTTTTAGCAAGGTATTCTCTGCAAGCACTAAAAATATCGGTAACAAATAGTTTGGTAGCAAGGTAATTCATAATGGATAACAAGTGACAAGTGTAACAAAGGTGTAGCAAGGTGGCCCAATCCTTTTATAGCAAAGGACAAGTCTGGTCAAACTCTTATATAAAGCAAAGCGCTCCCGAGGACACATAGGAATTATTGTCAAGTTAGTTTTCATCATGCTCATATGATTCGCGTTCGCTACTTTGATAATTTGATATGTGGGTGGACTGATGCTTGGATGGTGTCCTTACTTGGACAAGCCTTCCACTTATTATTAACCCCTCTCGCAAGCATCCGCAACTACGAAAGAAGAATTAAGATAAATCTAACCATATCATTAAACATGTGGATCCAATTCAGCCCCTTACGAAGCAACACATAAACTAGGGTTTAAGCTTCTGTCACTCTAGCAACCCATCATCTACTTGCTACTTTCCAATGCCTTCCCCTAGGCCCAAATCATGGTGAAGTGTCATGTCATCGTCGTTCACATAACACCACTAGAGCAAAGACAACATACATCTCATCAAAATATCGAACGGATACCAAATTCACATGATTACTTATAACAAGATTTCTCCCATGTCCTCAGGAACAAAAGTAACTACTCACAAAGCATGTTCATGATCAAAGGGGTATTGAATATCATTAAGGATCTGAACATATAATCTTCCACCAAATAAACCAACTAGCATCAACTACAAGGAGTAATCAACACTACTAGCAATCCACAGGTACCAATCTGAGGTTTTGAGACAAAGATTGAATACAAGAAATGAACTAGGGTTTGAGATGAGATGGTGCTGGTGAAGATGTTGATAAAGATTGGTCCTCCAACGATGAGAGGATCGTTGGTGATGACAATGGCTTCGATTTCCCCCTCCCGGAGGGAAGTTTCCCCGGTGGAATCGCTCCGCCGGAGCCCTAGATTGCTTCTACCCAGGTTCCGCTTCGAGACGACGGCGCTTCGTCCTGAAAGCCTTCTCTTTATTTTTCTAGGTCAAAACACTTAATGTTGCAGAAGATAGGCACCGGAGGCTGGCCAGGGGGCCCACAAGCTCAGCGGGCGCGCCCCCCAGGCTTGTGGCCAGCTGGTGGGTCCCCTTCTGGTATTTCTTCACCCAATATTTTTTATATATTCCAAAATAATTCTCCGTAAAATTTTAGGACATTTGGAGTTGTGCAGAATAGGGGTCTCAGATTTGCTCCTTTCTGGTCCAGAATTCCAGATGCCAACATTCTCCCTCATCATGTGGATCTTGCATAATAAGAGAGAAAGGGCATAAGAATTGTATCATAAAGTGTAATAACAGTCCATAATGCAATAAATATCAACATAAAAACATGATGCAAAATGGAGGTATCGGCCTTGTGCGTTCCGCTCGCACCAAACCTCTAGGAGAGAAGCGTGATCAGGGAATTCATGGCTTTTCTGTGAATGTCAATAATCCTCGAGCATCGCCGAGCCTTGATTGTTGACGGAATATTACATGAATTAGTGTCGAGGTCATATAGGCGCTAACACTCATTGATCATGTTTCAAATCCTTGAAGAGTAGTGACATTTAAACATGACATGCGGCGACATCTTTGCTTCTGCAAAGCTAATAAAGGTTGCAGTTCGGTTAACCATGATGCTCCAATCTATCTGATGTCCACTCTTTCATGTGTGATAAGCCCCACAAAAAAAGCATTGGAGGTGCCCATTCTTCCAAATCAACTTTGGCATTGTCCAGCATGATGGTGTTTGAGAATTGCATCTTGTAAGCGGAAGCGGCTGAATATATTTCAGTAGCGGTAAATGTCCATTTAGTGTCATCATGAGCTTCCTTAGTTAACATGGAAAGTTGTAGTTTAGGATGGAGGGAAACAATTTACTGGATGTGCAGCCCGGATAGACCATTCCAAATTATTATTTTGATTGGCCCGCCCAGTATTGGATTGAGATTTCTTCACGTTATTGTTCCTTGCATTGCAGTACAAAAACATTGGGAGCAATGTCCTATTTGTAGCTTTGAAACCAGGACATACCAAATATTTGTCGGTCATACTGTCTCCCACTTTAACATTACTTGTTGCATAGAAGAGATCAAGTCCTGGATGTCGCAGGGGTTGTCGATGTCCAGTCATGGAGGGTCATATTAAGCCGTCCAAGTCCATCATAGTCACAACACATATGAACACTTAATGAGGTCGACACTGCTATCGATAACATTGATGCCACCGATCAACCAAGTTATGTAATTCTTGAGCACTATTATACTTATCAGAAAGTTGTTGTTCCGGATGTCGCTCCATCGTTGGTAGTCACTTGGTACCATTAGTGGATTTGACAGGAAAAAAATCACATGGTGAAATATTTCATCCCCTATAGGTCTATGAACTATTAATTTTTGTGAATTACCTCCAACTACAAAAATATAAATCTAACCAAAAGATACAAATATTGTCCGCTAAACAAAAGGGAGAAATCAAACGAGGGGTTTGCAAAAATTAATGTGGATGGCACCTTTCTTGAGGATCAAGGAGAAGGGTTGTGTTGCTTGTTCTGATTGCTGCCTATCGCATGTTGCAGAGGGAAAAGTAACAGAGGAGTCAAGGACGAAACATGGACTAGCAAAGCATAAATGGCCAAGGTGCAAAAAGTGTCGCTTTTCTAATTGCGGTGAAATAATTCAACACTTATTTCTCTCGTGTCCATTTGCTACATTGCTCTGGCGTGCCATACATGTGGCTTCTAATTTTCCACCACCGATAACTATAATGTATATGTTTGACAATTGATTTATGGGTCCTAAATTTAAAACACAAATATGTGTGGGGGTAGGGGTTATAGCATGTGCAATATGGAATCATAGAAATGGTTGTGTTTCTAATAGGAGTTCTAAATTTTTGCATGCTATTTTCCGAGCCACCAGTTGAATCCGTACAAGGTCCTAACTTTGACATATGGAGGCATGGTAGTTAATGACTTATGGGTGTGTACAATGGAAGATGGTCTCTCGAGCTATGTTCAACCATTTTGGATGGTGGTCCAACAATAAGCTTGTTGAAGCATAAGTGTCTTATCTAATCTTATTTGCTTTCTGTTGTGCTAGCTCATTTGTGTATCTCCTTGTATGGATTTTTTTTGTCAAACTATAGTTGTTGAATATTTTGCAATAATATGGTGGTTGTGCACATTGACAGATGCAGAGGCCAAGGGATTTCCCTCCCTTTAAAAAAAAATACAATGAAACATGGGCTAGAACTAGCTGAATTTACGGGATGCAATGAAATTCAAAGAGGAATCGAACTCCCTCGAGTTGAACATGTGTGTTCATCTGAAGATTTTAAACAGAGCACGGAATGAGCTATTGTAGGATCAACTGGAGTCTAGATGGAGGGGGCGAACGAACTATGTAGCCAATTTTATTGTTGAGGGCAGATTTTAACTTAGCTAAAAGGTTTCCTAGAACACCATATACATGCAAGTCTAATGAATGTAAAGAGTGGAAAGTGAACTTGCAAGAGAGAAAACATTTAGGAAAGAAGCCGGAAACACACTTTTTTGACATTTGGATAATTGGACTTATCATACACCTCCTTGATGGAGATTCGAAGCATAGTTAAAAATATCGGACCAGTGACCGAACAAGTGGGCATGTCGGTTCAGGTTTTCACCGGTCGGACCGCTCATTCATTGGTTCAAAGTCTGGTTTTCTACCACAAAATAATATACATTGAGTAATAATATATGCCAAAGCATGTTGAAATAGTAGTATTTCCTTCTATTTGAGCGTCAAAGGGCTCAATGAGGTGGTCGTTGGGCCAAGGTTAGACCTCAGCCTACCACCCAGCTTACCTGGGTTCGAGTCTCGCTTCTCCTGAATTCTTGTGGGTCATTGGGTTTCTTTTTTTTTGGTTGATCGACGGTCTGGTCCACAATTTTAGAAAACTATGGTTCTAACCACAGATGTCTTGGCGATGTCGCCCACAAAGAGACCAGGAAATGCATGCCCACCTATACCACCAAGGCTTCGTACGACTGAGGTCAAAGCCTCACTCAGGTAGATCTTCACGAAGTAGAGATCTCTGAACTCTCATAAACTTCTTGGTTCTTTCACACCTTGAAGACCTCTAAGCACACCTAGTCGATCTAGGAGGTGCATACCCTCCAAAAATAACAAGAATAAGATTGCTTAGCGATGACTCCTCATGGGTGTATCTTTGCACTCATTTCTACCCTTCTTTAAACTGGATAATCTCATATTTTCTAAGATAATCACTTCGATATGATCACTAATGACTAATAAAAGCGAAAGATCGCAAATCTCTTTATTTATTTTGTTCCTTGTAGGAATGGGCCAATTTAGGAGACAAATCAAGCCATATATGGAAGATATATATGAAGTTGGGATATAAAGTCCAATCAACTGGAGGCACGCGGCAACCTCCAGAGGATAAGACGACTCCTGGAGCGCAATGACTTTCATGAAGGCGCCAAGAGCAAAATATCATCGCGCCGCCACGGAAACCTAATCCACACACCAACAACTATAAGAGGAGAGAATAACCCTTCGGAGGAAGCACCCCACAAGTCGCCCAGTTCATAGAGTCGTCGATCCACCGCTATTTCCATCTACATCTACATCTCCATAGCATTTATTCCATATATAGCCATAGCCATAACTTGCAATCGAGATATATCGACATTGTAAGACAATCTTCGATCATTCATCTTTAAGTAGCATATACATTGTCTTTCTTTTGTAATTCATTTGCGATGTGCGAGTAGTCCTCTCGGGCTAAGGGTCGAGGCATGGCCTAGCAGCCCCATGTATTTGTGCATGGTATTGTTGGTAGAACTTTGAGATAATGTTATTATCATGTCTTTCGCAACGGATTTGTCTCTAGTCACCTTCTCGTTCTAAGGCCCCACGGGTACCTGGGATCCCAAGGATTTAAGTAAGAGGTAAAGTGCAGGAATGAATGGAAGGCTATACCAAACACCGATGATAGTAAGGACGTATGGTAGTTGAAAGCGACTCCCTGGGGAAACAAGATGTGCAATCATTAAACGACCAATATGTTCGTCTAGAGAAATCCTTCATACTCAAGGTAACCCTGTGATATGACAAGGGCCTTGGTTGGACAATGGAATCACGATGCAACGACATGTCGGTCATGAGGTTATTAGGACGCATCCCCCGTACATACATGTTGACAACACATAGTAACAGTGTTTACCAGGACCATGTTGGATATCCAGATGAGATCCCCAGCGTAACTATAAGGTTGCGTGTGAAGATCTTAAGCCCTAGCCTTTCTATTATTGTTTCTCAGTTTAAACTGTGTGTTTTCGGTCCGACAAACTAGATCTTTTAGCGATGGCGAGAACTTGTCAGAATCACCTCTCAATTAGCAATTCTTCTCGTGGGTTCAATAATCTAGGGTCACCTCTAAGGAAAAAGATACCATTATCTACAACCGAAACCGTATCAAAGGTAATCAACTCCCTTGCTAGCGCTTCAAAAGATAATTTTTTCCACACTAAAACTCTCATGGGATAGATCCAGGGGTCAGAGAGGTTGGGTGTTTGAAAGATAGGATTTGCAGCAAAGAGGAGGAGGGCTCAAAGAAGTGGCATGAGAGTGAATGTAGAATGTCCTTTGCATCTCAACACAAGACTTAGTGTGTGTTTAGTGAAATTAACTGTGGGACGTATTGGGTATTCAAAAGACAGACCCAAAAATCCACCATTACACACTTTTTACGCACAACTCATAAGGTAGCTAATTTTGTTTCTTGAATAAATTATCATGTAACTGGGTCGATGAGTTCATTAATTTTATTTTTAATGAAGCTATCCATGATGCCATTCCCTAAAGAAAAATAACACTATCAGTGGATGAACTGAGCTTAGCCGCTTATTGCAAAAAAGAACTTAGTTGCTTGATTTAAGTTATCGATGTTAGTGTTAGAGTCACCTTTGCACCTTGGACTTGGAAGTATGACCGACAAGAAGAACATATAGTTGTGGAGGACGAGAGATAATAGTTGGGAAACATATGGCAAAGTGGTGGCAAGTGAAGAGGAGGGGCGGCGGCAACACGAGAGACTAGATCGGGAAGGCAGAGGAAGGCTAGGGGCTAGCGCCCATGGCCGCACAGCGGCACACGACGACTTCGAATCGAGAAGGAGAAATTAAAGAGTTTGTCATGAAGGATTCGGGCGAATAACTCGAGATCCAAATTTGTCTCTCAGAATTTGTCATGACTGCTGCTTCCGGGCGTTGGTCCTTAGGGGCACATGCACGAAAACTTTCCGACTGTCATTGACAAGATCAATCAGACTTTGGTATGAGAGCGGCGATATCAGCACGTCGGCAGTCTGTTCTGACACTAACAGTAGTCGTTCGGTGGTCCAGAGATCTTAATGTAATTTTTATTATGTTTGAGCCGCTTAATACTTCAGATGAATTTTTATACTTAAAGAAAGATAGTATCCTTAAAAGAAGTGAGCACAGTTGATAGATCCAAAAAAAAAAGGGTAGATCCAAGATCCCAGATTTTTTGTCTTTCAGGAAACCCAGATCCAGACTTGGGAGCGGATCATTCTCACGTTTCCAGGCTCGGAAGTCTCCCAAGTCCACGCCGCAGTAACGCGCGGTACCACAGCACGTTGGCGAGAGAGTCGCGTGCACAGCGCGTCCAGATCCGGTCTCCGGGGCAAGGATATGCCACTGCTGAATGCCGTGCGGTGGTGCACATTGGTTCGCTAGCTTGCATTGCATTTGCATGGTCCCCGTGCCGGCGTGTAGTGCACAGAACGCCGTAGTGAGCGATGGTCCACCGGACCACATGGACCGGGGGGCGCACGATCGTGAGTAGTAGACCGTCGTGTTCCTTTGGAATATGTTTCACGCATCCATCCATCCACTGGCCGTGATTCGCATCCATGGGAAGTTGGAAACTGAGGAGCGGTAGGCAGTTTAGAACGGAGCGAGCGTGCTAATTTTATCCGTGCGGCTGGAGCTTTCGATCCGGTGTTTCCGGTGCGTAGGGACTAGGGACGCCCCAAGGACTAGGGGCCTGTGTTGTGGCACGCCCACGGGAGACCGGAGCATTCTCGAGAATTCGAGACGAAAGGAACTCACGTCACCAAGTTCATACCCAAGTCACTATCTAATTCAACTAACAATTCAGTCAATCACCCGTTTCTTGACTGCTCGATTCCACGCTTTGTATTGGTGTACATGTCGCAGTCCGACAATAACAAACCCATACATACGGGGAGGGGAGCTCCATTCGTACTAGTACAGTATTACGCACACGCTTTCGTCATACAAGAGAAGCACCAAAAATGTCACACAGATATTTTTTGAGTTTTTTTTTTTTGAGAAAGATATCTTTGAGTTGATCACAAAACCAAGCACTCTCCCACGGTCCCACCACACAACGCAACACAAAAGGTGAAGGTATGCCCAGTTCGCCATCTCACCTGGCATGTGGCGAAAAAAGGTTGCTCTCACGTGAGATAGCGAGCTGGTATCACCATGTTTTTACTGAATTATTTTGAAATGTACAAACTGAATTTTCAAGCATAGGGTTGCAATTTTTTAAGCAGGCTTAGTTTGATTAACCCTTGATGTAATCAAACAACTTTTTTTTAAGGGAGGTAGGAGTCAGTTTAGAACAAAGAGAGATGGTGATTTGTACCACACTTTTTAGTTCTCTTGTCAACTCAGCATTGTATTCTCAACGGCTCATGAATATAACAAATGTATTACATGTTGAAAATAATTTATATGGCGCAAACTGAGCCCAGGGCGCATACAAGATTACTCTCGAAATTACTTGCTAATCCTGCTGTGTTCCCCGACACCATATCTCGTTCCATCAAGTGATGCAGCAGCTCAAGATACAAAGGATGTCGTTTCTCCGTAGGCTCGTCTAGGTCTGTATGTTTGCGGTCTTGTAGCTTCATCAGGCACTGTGGGTGGGTAGTCTGGGTACAAACAACATCAGCTAGGTACTGGAAGGAATCAATCTGGCATGCGCGCCTACTTATGTGCTATAGAGGATGAGTCCATGACGCTGCATGATTTGTCCATGAACTGCGAAATGGGTACAAGAAGTGAAGGAGATCAGTACTTGTCGAACAAGTAGGCCGATATCACAGCGTATCTATCAAACGTGTGCATGTTTCTTACAAATACAATCCACAATATAAGGAGGTCAAAATAAAGATTTGTTCTTCAACAACTACCAAGAGAACCTACAATTTCTATTGGGGTGACCAGAAGCAAGCATACAATCCACTGGAGAGAACCAAGTACTGACAGAATACTGACACTACCACAGGGTATGAATTGTGAACCCCAATCAGAATTCAGATCAAACCATGTATATATAAGCATTCCAACAACTGAGGAGTAACTAATGAAACTTATCATGACAAGAAACCAAAAGTATGCTGTATAGTTCATGAGTCATAAACCACACACCAAGAATACTAGGAAGTGCATAAACCAGAAATTGCACAGGATTATTGTTGGCTGAGCCCACTGTGAATGGAAGGTTCGATGGCCCTACTGATCAAACAGTCATTACCAGCATATTTCTCTCAGGCATTTAACACTGGATTCACACCCACTGAGATTTCTTAACATACATTTGAGAGGAAAATTCAGCAAAACATTGCTCAGGCTGTCAGGCATGTGTATGAATTAATTCAGCATAACAAGACCAGCATTTTGAGAGGATATTAAAACAAAGTTTGAAGAGGGCCACATATTTGTAATGCGTCATGCTATGCAGACAAAACAATCGAACAAAGCCCCTTCTGTAAGATTGTTAAGGTATTGTTGCATACTTGCATACTAAATTACATTTCGTCAACACATACTTGTAGTTCTAATAAAGATAATAACTCAAAACACAAAATGCAAGTATGTAACCGAACTACAGAAGGAAAATATCAAGTTAAAGTCATACCTTCTTCATGGAATGTAATTCCCGGCCAAATGGTTCCAAGAACTTCATCTCTATATCTAGGGGCCAAACCTGCATAGAGATAACAAAATAGTAAATATCAAAATTAGCAAATGACTTTTGACTGATTATGATCTGCAACATTTCAGGCTAGCCACATTTTGGCTATATATAATATTGGCGCTATACAAAAATAGTAAACATGCAGAAAATGAAAGATAAACAAGCAAAAGAAAAACACTACGTGTGTGTGTATATGTAAACGCCGGTCAGGCTAAAGGCACAGCTAACTGAACTTCTCAAGTATTTGGATGCCATATATGTGACAATTTATTTAGCTCTCCATTTAGAAGCTTGAAACCATCAACAAGAGAATAAAATGGGCTATAGTACTCCCTCCGATCCATATTACTTGTCGCAGTCTTAGTGCAAATTTGTACTGAAGTTGTACTAAGACTGCGACAAGTAATATGGATCGGAGGGAGCATAAGAGTTGTGACGTAAACATACACACCATGATATGCAAACTAACAATGATCTCAGACGATTGCCAGTGGTTTCTTTTATCAAATTAGAGATACTGTAAAACATAAACCGTATAATGCTAACCGTATCCAGCGGTCATAGACTAGTTTCCCACAACAGAAGCAACACATCACTAATTACATGATTGCTTTCCAACAAGTGAACGCCATCTTTTTTCTTTCAATTGGTGTGACTACGAAACCTGCAAACAAACTAACAGAACATGTGTGGGCTAATAAAAGCATAGCGCACACAACTACGGATGATAATCAACGAACAACCACAATCACCAAAGTATCCAACCAGAGGCGGAATCAATCTAATATCAATTTATGACACGGAATCAAGTGGGTTTATTCAACCATGATGCATAATTGAGCGAATCTATTCGATCATGATGCAGAATAGAAGGGAAACATGACACGCTTCACCTCACAAACAACAATCACACCATTCAACAGCTACATCAATAACTCAGGTGTGACGATCAGATACTAGATCAAAACATAGGCGTAACGATCAGATACGGAGAGGGATAGATGGATTTGTACCTTGAGTCCCATCAGCCGCAGAGGCGCCTGCTGGCCGGGCACGAGGCACTCCGGGCCAGCAGCCTCAGCTACGGCCTCCATGGCCAGCCCCATCCCTATCGGATCCGGATTCTGCAGAGACGGGATCAAAATCAGGCCTCCCCTCACCTACCCACCAACCGACGAAAATTGAACCAAACCAGACCAAAGGCGGAGCGGTACGTACCCTCATGATGGCGAGGGCGTAGGCGGAGGAGTCGTCCTGGGCGACGCGGAGGACGGGGGCGTGGTGGATGCGCGGGACGGGGCGGATTCCGGCGGAGCCGGCGGCCGCGACGCGCCAGGGTGCGTCGTCGCCGGCGAGGTGCGGGCGCTTGGAGGCGGCCGCGGTGGGCGAGACGGACGAGGCCGTGGCCGGGGCGGCGGAGGCCGCCGCGGGCAGGGCCGCGGGCGAGGAGGCGGTGGTGGTGGTGAGGGACGCCATCGGGAGGGAGGGGGGAGCAGGGAGCGGTGGGGCGCTCGCTCGCTCCGGTCCGGAGAGGATAAGGCGGGGGGAGGGGGAGACGAGGCCCGTTCCGTATGCGTGTTGGCTCGCTCGCGTGTGGGGAGCGACGCGAGGGTGCGCCGGGGGGGGGAGGGGCATCTTATACGGCGGGGCCAATTTATGCGACGTGGGTTGGGGGCTGGGTCGGCCCCGGCCGCGACGCGGTGCGTCCGGTTCTGGGAAGGCGGCTGGTGGGGTGGGGATGCGGTGCCGGGTCGTTGACTCGTGGGGCCGGTGGCGTGTTGGGAAGTCCGGACTACGGAGCCGTTTCGTGGAAGGAAGAGTTGGAGTTCGGCTTTGGGGCCGTCCGGTGGCGAATGATCTGTCGAGATGTGTTGTTTACTGTATTGTTTTCTCTTGGACGTTTATATTGGTCAAGGTATTGTGCTAGTTAGAGTTTTAAATAAAACGAGATAAGGAGAGTTGTTCATTTTGTGGGAAAAGCGCACCGGAGGAGGAGGTGGCTTACCATCGAAGTTTACCTCTTTTTTTTTAAACAAGGGAAGGGATTCTAGATCTGGTATTAAGTTAAGAAAGATGGTACTCCCTCTATAAAGAAATACTCCCTTCTTCCCAAAATATAAGGCGCAATTGATTTTTTACGGTCTTTGATGCACGACTTTGACCACTAATATATATCAAAGTATATGGATTGAACTTGTATAAATGGCATCGTCGTATTTGTCTTGCAAAACAATTTTATTTCATATGTATGTATACTAATTTTATAGACATACAATACATAAAAATCATAATCAAAATTATGCAACGAAGACCAGAAAAGTCAAACCGCGCCTTATATTTTGGGAATGAGGGAGTACTATATAACTCCCCGCGCGTTGCTGCGGGAATTCATTAGCAGTGTATAGGATCAACATGAAAGATAAAACATGAATAATTGATTGCATATAATTCAGAATGTTTACATGAAACACTTGGTAGTATAATTGTTAAAACATGTTATAGAGTTAGACCGGATCCATTCTTTTCCAAACTTGATTTCAATAATGGTGTGCTACACTCAACGCTCTCGGTCAAATTGATGGGAATGTGTTATTCCATTTCTTACGCAGCCAACAACAGATACAACTGGATAATAATACGGTTGTGGTTGTTTTATATTATTCCCGACTTTGCAATTTTATCAATATATATGTACATTTCATGAATTACGTGGTTTCATGGGGTAAGTCCAATTCAGTTTGCTGATTAGGGTAGAAGCACAAATGCAAAAAAGGAAAAATGTGAAGTGAAAAAACTTTAATAGAGGTATTTTTCAATTATCCGTTCATCCTAGAAACTTGCTTAGAGAGCAAAGATTGTTCAAAGTTCTGAGAATTGCAATAATATATTAGGCAGATTGAAACTATAGTAACAGTAATAGCCAACAATAATATTCTAGGGATGGTAGTACTGATTCTTATTATTTCCTAAGAAATTTGTTAGGTGGTTGAGGCATTTCTTCAAGCATCTAACAGCCCTCCGGCAAGATTGGATAAAATAAAATTGTACAATTGAACGCATCAATTGCTATTTATTTATTTTCAAATAGCATCAATTGCTATTTAATGTACACTTCACCTAAAAGGATTTATAAAAGCATATTTTAATTAATTAAGGGCTAGTTAATCCGTGGGAATCACACCCAAGACAAATCGCTCAGCTTCTTCCCCAAAAGAGAACGCCGCGCCCGTCCAAGAAGTTGTTGATACGGACTGTGTCTGGTTTCCCGTCCCGGGTGACTCCCTCGCAGGCTCCGCCATCCATGCCCGTTGGCAACCCCAATAGACCCTAGCGCCTGTCCAGGCCTGTTCGCAGACAAAGAAGAAATCATAGTATCATGAAATCCCAATCTAATTAATTAGGAAATATCTCATTCTTAGGCAAGCAAAGAACTTAACGAAGGGATACTCGTGGTTGGCTTGCTAGAATTTTATGTACTCTCATGTCTCATGTCGCCTCCTTGCAACATTGGGTAGAGAGGCGGAGGTAGTAGAGCCACATCAGCTTGCAGATATTGCCTCGATCAGTAACACGAACGCATTAATCAACACCACGCACGCATCCATCAAGCCACTGCATACAGAGAGCAGAGCGAACATATCCGCAGGGGCAGCCTGTTGAAGTACAGTTTCCGGAGGGCTGGGATTTTCTCTTTTTGGCCGATCTGCAAGTAGCAAAGTATGCACATGGAATATAATGTCACAAAAACACACCATATTAAGAATTCATCTGCCCTGCGCATAGATTGGTATTGGGTGGAGTCGTGGAGAAGAAACATCCCTGATTCCATGATGGAGGGATGAGAAAGGGGGCAATATCCATGGGGTTCATCCTGCAGCTGCAACCTAGATGAATACATGATGATTGAGATCTCTCTTTTAACAAAAATGATGCCGTGGATACGGCGCGAGCGCCATCGTTGCGATGAAAGCAAGAGTGTTGGCGTGCTTACAATTAGGAGGAGGCGGCACCCAATTGCAGTAACCTAGCTGGGAGTCAGTGACCTGGTGCGGCAGGAGGGGTGGGTGAACAAATATACTACACATGAATGGGTTGAGAATCGAAGGGGAAAGGGTGCCCTGTAATTGGTGAACATGAATGCTGTAGTGCCTCACCCGTTTCATGGGCATTTGTGGCCGGGAGAGCATATGACGCGGAGGTGGAAGGGATAGCGGCAACACTACAGTGCTAGCGGGAGGGTCAATAATTAAGTGAGTTAATGCGCACCTGTGGCCTGGGAGCGGCAACGTGCCGAGAGGGAGAGCGTCGACTTGACGGAGAGTGGCCGGGAGAGAGCATCGATGCGACGGAGACTGTCCAAGGAACAACAAAGTGGCGGCGGATGGTCGTTGGACTGGCCGGGGTGTGTCCGTCGTGGCGACAGGATGGGCGGCAGAGCTGTCGGGCTGGTGGACAATTGGCAGGCGATAAGGTAGGGTAGACTGAAATGCAATGCCGAAGATGGACACGGCATATTGATTATTTTCTGATGGGCACCCATCAACCAATGAGAACGCAACCCACGTAATAATGTCCAGCCCATGCACGATTACTACCACCTGCTCAGACAGGCAATCATAGGAATATGAAGGGCATTTTCTCAAGGAAAAAAAAGGAATATGAAGGGTATTTGGAATTGATGATGTGGCTAGACTGTTGAGGTGGAGTGACATAGATGGCTGCATGTTGATAGTGATGTGGATAGGTTGCATGTCAAAAGAAATAAGGTAGTGGGGATGAACTATTTATGTATTATAGATAAGAACGTTTAGAGTACATAATATTGTGCGTAGAATCACAAAGAACATACTCCCTTCATCCGAAAATACTTGTCCGAGAAATGAATGTATCTAAATGTGTTTAGTTTTGCATACATATATTTTTATCCTTTCATTTTACATTCAGAATCAAAGTGCTATTCTGTTGAATATTTTATCATGTGTATTTGTGTATTGCTGTACATGTAACTACCACCTTGGTCTCTAGGAAGACAGGCTCTACCACCCCATGCACCTGCGTGTGTTGTTACGTGAGTAGCCCTGAACTATATATTTAAACATCACTCTGATCAATACATCGTGTGGGAATTTAATAATCTACTTGGTAATCAGAGCCTAACTATCATGTCTACAGCTCATGCCAACACCGCGGGCACAGCTCCTGCTGCTTTCAGCGGCACCGTCATCGCGTCTGGTGGTGGCTCCTCTCCTTCTCTTCCCCAGACACCATCCCTCACAGTCCTATGCCTCAAGCCCGCATCAGTGCTTCCCAACACAACACCCTCGATGAGCCAACTTGTTGGTGCGATGATAGACCCCTTATGGTTTTGGAGTTTATTGATATAAACAGTATGTTACTTATGTGTTTGCTAGTGCACACAGAGTAGCAGGTCCCTGAGATATCAAGGAGTTTGATGAAAACGACGAAGATAATCTCTCTGCATAGATTATCACCGAAGATTATGATAACAAGAGTGACCCCTCAAAAATTGCTGAAGAGAAGCAACTGGTTTGGTGTCTGTCTGAAGAAATTGACTGCGTCTGAGGAGATTGAAGACGAAGTGAAGACGTAGCATTTGTTTCGTTGTTTTTCTTCTCTTTATTGAGTCATAGGACCACCGTACTATTAAGAGGGGTGTAGCGTGTAACACCCCTGTGTAATAGCCACTGTGACACTCTGCTAAGTATGCCAAGTCATCTCTAATTGCAGTGCCTAATCACTTTGGTTAAGAATTCAATTCAAATTCTATTCTGAAAATCAACTCAGAATTTAAAAGTGAAATATGAAGTTGCTCAAACACTGTTGGAAAAATATCCACAATATTTCAAATAATCCAGAAGCAACTGTAAAAATATAATCAACACTAACTGAATTTCTAAGATGACCCTAACCTCCAAAAACAATACCAAAATCAGCTATTTCAAGCCAATTCTATTTAAATAAAATTCAAATGAATTCAAATTACTCCCAAACTTTTTGAGGCAGTAAGGGATATTGCCTAATGATTTTTGGAACAAGTTGCACATTTTGCAAACAGTGTTTGGTGCCACAGGAAAAATAAAACAGAAAAAAAATAGAAACAGAAAGATAAAAAGAAAAGAGGCACTGTGCACTGGGCCTAAGTGCACAGTGCCCCGAACCGGCCCAGCTGGCCCATCTCCTTCTCTCTCCTCGCGCGTGTCGGCACGGCCGTGGACGCGCCGGCGCGCTCCGGCGAGACGCCGACACGGCGACTCCACAGTGGCCGCGGAGGGGATAAGGTCAACCCTCCACCTCTCCGCCGTCCTCATCCACTCCATTTCCTCCCTCTCCATCGCCATCTCCCTCTCGTTCCACCGAAGCCGACGCGGTCGCCGCCGTGCATCGCCCGTACTCGCGGTCACCGGCGCCCTTCTGCTCCTCCACTGTGTCCAAGCGAAGCGCCGGCCTCCGCCTCTTCCTCCTCGACCGAAAACTGGAGCCGGGGAACCCTGCTGCTGACGGATTCGTCGTCGTCCCCGTCTCCGGCCGCCGCATCTGCTCCGTCGGCCACGGCTTCCCTCTGCAGCTACTAAGCACCCGAGGGCTACGTGTGCCGCACTGTAAGCCCCAGCTCCCCCCTCTGCCCCCTCACGTAGTCCTAGGTCGCGCTGCGCCGTCGTTCCCCCTAGTGCCCGAGCCCGTCTCCACAAATCACGTCACCGGCAAGGCTCCGGCGACCATTTGGTCACGCAGATACGTCCGACGACTTCGCGCGCGCGCGTTGAGCCCACCTAGCCGTTTAAATGATCACTAACGCCGCGTTTCGCCGAAACCCACCGAGTTCCAAACTCCGGCCGCCGCTTCGAGCTCGTTTTCGGCGAGCTCCGACCACCCCAGCCCGCGAGGTTGCCACGGTTGGATGCGGCTCGTTCCCAGCTATCAAACGCGCCCAAGCACGCTGCAAATGAGGCCCCGTATGCAAATCCCGATCACCTCCGGCGAGAGCGCCGTCGCGGGAGGCTCACCGGAGCGATTCCGACGACTCCGCTAGCGTGGCACCGTGTGGGGCCCGCCCGTAGTCACTGCCAGTGGGCCCCCTGGACCCACTTTGACCCAGTTGACCACGGTCAACTGCGGTCATTGTTCACCCCAGCCACTGACTAGTGGGACCCGTTGACGTAGTTAGCGTTAATCACTTAATTAGCATTCTGTTAACTAAATACTGACACTGACAGTAGGCCCCACCAGTAGTTTAATTAGTTAACTAACTAGTTTAGCCTCTGAGTCAATGACAGGTGGGTCCCACTGGACCCACATGTCAGGTTTGACTCTGGTCAGCTCTGTTGACTGCTGACATCATTTCTACGCAATGCTGACATCATATTTCCTTTTATGTTAAATAAATAAATTTCAGAAAATGCAAAAATCTTTGAAAATTCGTAGAAAATAAACCGTAGCTCAAATTGAAAAACTTAAAACATGAAAGTTGCTCAGAACGACGAGATGAATCTGATCATGTCGTCTGTTTCAATGTCGAACCCCCCTACGTAGGTGAACCCACAACTTCAAGGCCGTATCCGGTAGATGAATAGTGCTTATACACCAGTTAATAAATCCAACTCTAATCCTATAATAACTAAAATGACCTAGATGCATCTTTAGGCAACCCTGCACTGCATCCTAGGCATGGCATGCTTGTGTTGCATCGATTGCTATCTATTTACCTGTTTCTTCCCCCTCTTCTCTCTCGGTAGACCCCGACGTCGACATAGCTTCCGAGGCCGACGCCGCTCAGGAGCCCGACGATGCAGTTGATGATGTTGCCCTTGCCGCCGAGCAAACAGGCAAGCACCCCCTTTTTGAGCATTCTGATATCGCCCACTCTCTTCTCTCTTATGCTTGCATTAGAAGTTACTGCTGCTGCTGTTATCCTATTTCTGCTGCATAGCCTGATTATTGTAACCTGCTGTTGATACCTACCTGTTATCCTAAACTGTTTAGTATAGGCTGGGTAGAGACCTATCAGAGACCCCACTTATCCCGACTGCCCCGCTGGATTATCAGAAGACCCGATCAACGGGATTGAAGACCAGGTCCCAGCACCGCACGTCATTTCCCCTTAGTTGCTCGACACTACTGGGTTACTATCGAGTGCCGAGGGTGATACCTCGTCAGCACTTCTGATGATAACCTTGTAGGTTAGATAATCGGGCATGGACAGCGAGGGTGATTCCTCCTACACCACCCCCGATAACGACACCGTCGCGCAACTCCTCAAGAGTGGACCTCGAGGGTGATTCCTCCTTCGTTCACCTTGATGGTAACATCAGAGGGAATTCCATCGAGGGTGATTCCTCAGGGTTCCCTTGGTGTTGGACACACGGTTACCATTGTTACTATGATGTTACACTGAAACATGTTACTAAAGACGGGTCGGCCCTGAGGGGTACCCGCGCGAGCTTAATTGTGAGTGATGTGGAGTTGGGTGGACCTGGATGGTGCCCGAGAGTTGAACACGAGGCGTGGCCGGGCATTCCTAGCCCTTGCCGCAAGTCCTCGAGACGGGGCGACGGTGTCACATCTTTCGTGAGTCTCTGCTCGTTTCCGCACTATCAACACACTAACGGTTTGGATATTTGATCCGAGGGGCCTCTGGCCTGATAGCACTAACCATCACGTGGACATAGTATGGGCGTTCTGCGTCGTATACTTCAGCCGAAGCTTAATGGACGTCAGCGACTGAGCGGCGCGCGCCGAGTTGGACTGGTTACGCAACTACGCTTGTATTAAGGGGTTGCTAGGTCTGCTCTCGGCCGCCTGACGCAACATGCAGGAGTTCCTGGGGCGATGGCCCAAGACCCCTGGGGGCATAGGTTAGTCTGGCGTGCTGACCTCTCTGTTAAGTATTTGGTCGGGTTGCGGCGTATCATTTGGCCGAGGCCGGGCATGAGCCAGAAAAGTGTGTCCGGCCGGAGTTAATCGAGCGTGGTGGGTAAGTTGGTGCACCCCTGAAGGGAAGAACTAATCTATCAATAGCCTGTCCTACGGTAACGGACACTCGGAGTTGTATCCCGATCGGTACAACTAGAACTGGTGGCTTGAGATGAAATGGATAGTATGGCTCTGGGATTGCTTTCTCGCAGGGAGTCGAGAAAGGATCTCTGGGCAAGGTTGATGACATTACTGCTACTTTACATAATGTTAATCTGCACTCTTCTAATGCTGCAAGACCGATGAAGATGATTGAAGATGCTAGTCTACGTTAGGACTAGGCCTTACTCTCTATTCTGGCATTCTGCAGCCTAGTCCACATATACAGCCACCCTTTGAAAATGTTGCATATGTAGTGTAGATCCTTGCTTGTTGAGTACTTCGGATGAGTACTCACGTTTGCTTTACTTTCTTTTTCTCCCCATATCCATATGTCGCCGCCAGATGACGGAGCCCCTGAGATAGCTGCCCCTGTCGACGACTACGACTACTACTACTACCCTCCCGACGAGTACTACTATGAGGAGCTGACCGACGACCAGGAGTAGGTTCGGAGGGTCCTAGGCAGGAGGCCTACGCCTTTCGATCGTAGTGTTTTATTTTGCCCCGCCTTTCTAAAGGCCTATCTGTAACTCTATTATATCTGTACCCAGATATCTGATACTTCCGCTGATGCTTGTACGCCATCGAGCTATGTATTCGAGCCCTCGAGGCCCTGGCTTGTAATATAAAGCTTGTATGACTTTATTTATGTTTTAGAGTTGTGTTGTGATATCTTCAAGTGAGTCCTTAGGCTTGATCGTGTGCATTTGCGTATATGATTAGTGCACGATTAAGCCGGGGTCATCACAGGTTGGTATCAGAGCCGACTGCCTGTAGG
The DNA here is from genome assembly GCA_011799875.1 of Thinopyrum elongatum. NCBI lineage: Eukaryota > Viridiplantae > Streptophyta > Magnoliopsida > Poales > Poaceae > Thinopyrum > Thinopyrum elongatum. The sequence goes on from CM022299.1 coordinate 436,783,185, forward strand.
AATCACCCTTTCCATCTCCTTGGCCGAAGTTGAGTCTAGTCGTCCAAAACTGTTTTACTAACTTGGTTGTGTGGCTTACGGGCCCACGTCACCAACTGGGTGGTATTAGGATCTTTTATACCTCGTCTTTACTCTGGGACTCCGATCTCTCTTCTTTTCGGGTTAAATGAATTTGCTAACTCCAACACTAGGTTCTCGTAACCACTTTCTCCCGGAGAGCCCCCCCCCCCTCATTCTAGAAGATGGCGTGTCATCATCAGAAGACTCCGAAGATACTCCTCGAAGTTTCTTGAGACCCTTATGCCCACTGCCCTAGCAAGTTCCCTACTCCCGATAATCACCGTGAACAGCTACACATCTTTGCCGTTTGCATCTTCATTCCCAGTTACTCCTTTATGTACGATATACCCCGTAATACTCCTCATTAATCCGGGAATCCTTTGAGCCTACTGTCGTGCAGCTTCTTTCGCACTGCGGATTATTCCTCACATTTACCGGGGATCCGTTCATCCCCAGTTATTCAAGTGCTTTCTAGAACACATTAAATTGCTATCTGATCTCCCAAAAATCCTCTGTAGCCTATTGCTTTTGAAATTCTTGCCTGCTTGCATTACGGTTAATTCTAGATGCTTAGCAATCTTCGTTGACATTCCTTGTCAATGCCATTTGCGTGCCTTGATTCAATCTGCTGCGAATGCTTTCTATCATCCATCGATTCTTAGAATTCGTCCTTCCGGCTCATTTCCCATTCCGGACATGAGCTGGTTCTCGGCCAATCAAGTATTGGTTGATTGCCCAACTAAGCATGTGCAAATCACTCGTCCCTCTGCCCAGGTAAACTAATTGTCACTTCTGGCTTTGGAAATCGTGAACCCTCTGATTTTATACTTGGGTTGTTCAAGAACTTCCTTAATTCGATGTGTTTGCCTCCCGTCCTTTCTCGGAGGACTCTCAGGTGGAACCAGTTGTTAAAACCTTACCCCGTTAGTTCTCACGGATCACTTGATTCCTTTTGGGGACAATTATCTGACCGATTCTTTTCTATTCTAAGAACCTTATCGGTTCCTTCCCCGTTGACATTGCCTTTGGCACTGAAGCATCCTCTACTTCTTGCCGTCTGTATATCCACTCAGCTTGCATGGCACGGAGAGGCGGTGCATTCCTTCTCCATATTGTCTTGGGACTGACTACTGACTAGGACATGTCCCGTAACCATGGGTGGAGATCTCTGCAAGACGGAACCCTAAAGTTGTCTATCTAGTTCTGTTCAACCTACTCATATTTGTACAGAGCTTTTGCTTCTGATCCTTCGTTTCTGAACCATAACTCCCTTGTACTTAAACGTCAGATTATTCCGATGTTTCTATAATCTGATGCTGTTACATTCTTTCTTCTTCTGTTTGAGTACCGATACTCACATCGGATCCTTTGCCGACCATCTGATCTTTTGCTGGGTTGCTATCTGACAGCATCGATCATATTCAATAACCTTGCGAGTCTTTCCTCGGATACAGAATGTCTATGGTAAAATGTATCCTCTCCTTCTGTCAACCATACTCTGCTTCCGAGCTTGAGTTTGTTACTCCTGCAAATTGTGGTATATGTTCCTAAGATACCCGGATGGGTTGAACATATGCTTTCCTTAACCTGTGTAAATTGAAAGTTATGCGGGTTACTTATACTCGCGTTTCGTCGGATAAATTTTCAACTCTACAATTTCTTCGAAAATGAGGAGTGAATGAAAGGTTATGCATTGAAGAAGTGGGAGTCGACCTTGAACCTTTGTGTTCATGCCCATGGACCCGATGTAGAACTTATCATGGAAACTGCTCGTAAAAAAAAATTCCCCTTGGTATAAGTTTATCTTATATCCGGGATCTGGTCTACGCCATTATGGTTCCTACCATGACTGTCCTTCTTTGATCCCATTTCTCGGACAAGTTAAGGCACTTGTCTTCTGCAAACCAATATGCCTGCCCAACCTCTATCTTGATTTACCCTCGAGTAATACCCCCTGGTATCTTGGGAATATCACAGGAACTACATAACTCCTTATGAGTTCTTTATCGATCACCCATTCCAATATCCCCGGGTTCTGAGTTGTTGGTCACTAGAGAACACCGGTAGGTGAATCGATTCCGCACTACGATTCAATAACTCTAAGTAATTTTTGTTGCTTACGAGTTTAAATAAACCTTCGATTCTTTTCTAACCTGATCGCCTATATCCCTATCGTGCAAGTTTCAACCGTGCTACCTGGTGTAACACCCCTATGTAATAGCCACTTTGATCAGCTGCTAATAATGCCAGGTCATATCATTTGCAGTGCCTAAACATAGTGGTTAATCAAAGCAAGTCAAATTCAATTCTAAAAATCAACTCAAATTCATGAGTGAAATATGAAGTTGATCAAACACTGTTGGGAAAATGTTCATTAATTGGTAAATAATACAGGAACATTTGAAAAACCCTCATACATAAAGTTGGAGTTAGGCAAATGACTCAAACAAGGTGAAACAGCACCAAAACAGGATATTTAAATCCATTTAAAATCATTTCAATTTCAAACAAAATCCTGTTTAGCCCAAACCACTTTTTGGTGAGAGCTAATAATGCACTGCAATATTTGGGCCTAGTACCATGTTTTATAAAATAGCAAAAGAGGCCTAACTATTTCGAAAACAGAAAAATAAGATAAGAAAAAGAAGAAGGCCACTGTGCACATGGGCCCAAGTGCACAGTGCCTGAGGCCAGCCCACTGGGCCCCTTTCTCCCTCCGCTACCTCTCTCTCCTGTGCGTGTCGGCGCGCGCCTGGTCGTGCCGGCGGACGCCGCCCGAACGCCGACAGCGCGACGCCGCGGGCGCCGCGAGGAGATAAGGGCGAGGCCATGCGTTCCCCCTGGCCTCCTCAATCACTTCTCCCCCTCTTCCCTCGGACGCTCCACCTCTCTTCCCCTCTCCAGATCCGTCGTCTGAGCGCCACCGTCGCCGCGATCCGCCGCTGCCTTGGCCAACGGCCTCCCCACCTCGTCTGCGTGCACCTGGAAGAAGCGCCACGGTCGACTGCGCCTTCTGGAGTGACTGGAGGGAGCTGAGGAGCCTGGCGTCGCCCGAACGCGCCGTCTTCCTCCTCCGGACGCCGGCGAACCACTTCTTCCCCGGCGACATCCTGCAGCTACTAACCTGTCAATGGTCCTTCGTGATCGCTCGGTGAGCCTTCACCCTCGCCTCTCTCTTCCTCTCGAGCTCTCTCACGCGCCCCTGCAATTGCAGCCATGGCCACCCGAGTCGACCTCCGTCCGCGAGCTCGCCGCCGTCGCAGCAGTGGCTGTCGTGATCCATTGAGCTCGCCATCATGCTTGCGGCGACAAGTAGAGGCTGTAGGGGTAAAGAGCCGCTCGTTTTGGCCTTCGTTTTAACGCGCGCGAGTTCGCCGGGGATCGGCCTCCGCCAAACCTCACCGTCCGGCCACCTCCGGCCATCCCCTGGTCCGGCAAGTGCCACCACTCGACGCGCGAGTTCACTGGCTTTCGAACGCACCCAGCCGCAGTTCGAACCAAGCTCCCTAGCGCGAATCCAAACCTCTCCGGCGAGGTAGCCGCCGCGGGAGCTCGCCGGAGCCGTCTCCGGCGCCGCTGCCACGTGGACTGACCAGTGGGGCCCGCCTGAGTCGCTGACCGATGGGCCCCGCGCCACGGTTGACTCGTTGACCACGGTCAGCGCCGCTAACGTGGCGGTCCAGTGTCACTGACACATGGGCCCCACTTCACTAATTAACAGCGGTTAGGTTTAATCACTAATTAGTTTAGCTAATAAGTCACTGACACCCGGGCCCACCTCTAATTAACCCAGTTTAGCTAAAATAGACACTGATTAGCCCCTCTGAGAATGACATGTGGGGCCCGCAGCACTGTTGTTTTGGATAAGGGATATACAGTCAGCTGCTGAGTCAGCTGGCTGGCCCCACCGGCAGCCTCTCTGGTGCACTTTGGGTGCAGTGCACCGGGTGCACCCAGTGTTTTCCTGTGCATTTTTTTGAATTAATCTAATTCCAGAAATTCCAGAAAATGTTAAAATCTTTAGAAAATCATAGAAAATAATCCGTAGCTCGGATGGAAAAACTTTGTACATGAAACTTGCTCAGAACGACGAGACGAATCTAAATACGCGGTCTGTTCGTCTGTCACACGTCCCTAACATAGCGAACCTGCAACCATTTCCCTCCTTTTGACTGTCCGAAATGCCGGACACCGGGAATACTTTCCCGGATGTTTTTCTCTTTCGCCGGTATTACCTAGCCCTGCGATAGAACACCGCTAGCTCTGCTTGTTGACATGTCATGCACTTGTTGCTTTGTATTTACTATTCTTCCCCTTCTTCTCTCTCGTTAGATCCCGGTACCGACGTAGTCTCCGAGACCGACGCAGCTCCTGTGATTGGCTACACCACCGACGACCTTGCCTTTGCCGCCGAGCAACCAGGCAAGCCCCCCCCTTTTGATCATCTCGATATCACCCATTCTAATATCCCCTGCTTGGATTAGATTTTGCTACTGTTACTGTTTTACCTATTTCTGCTGCATAGCCTGTTCATTGTAACCTGCTGTTGATACCTTACTGTTTTCCTAAACTATTTAGAATAGACTGGGTAGAGACCCATCAGAGACCCCCACTTGTCCTGACTGCCCTGCTGGATTCTCAGAAGACCCGATCAACGGGATCGAAGACCAGACCCTGGCACCGCACCTCACTTTCCCCTTAGTTGCTCGACACTACTGGGTTACTATCGAGTGCCGAGGGTGATACCTCGTCAGCACTTCTGATGATAACCTTGTAGGTTAGTTGATCGGTCGTGGTAAGCGAGGGTGATACCTCCTACACCACCCCCGATACTGACAAAGCCGCGCAACACCCCACGTGTGGACCTCGAGGGTGATGCCTCCTACGTCCATCTAGATGTTACATCAGGTGGGAGTCCAACGAGGGTGATGCCTCGGATTCCCCTTGATATGGTGACCACACGGATGCCTTACATTACTGTTGACACTGATGCTTGGAAAGGCGGGTCGACCCTGAGGGGTACCCGCGAATGATGGATAGATACCCGTGAGTTATTCCACGAGGCGCGGCCGGGCATTCTTAGCTCTTGCAGCAAGTCCTCGAGACGGGGCGACGGGGTCACATCTTTCGTGAGTCTCTGCTCGTTTCCGCAAGCTCCTAGTCCTAACGATTTGGATATTTGATCCGAGCAGGCCTCTGGCCTGATAGCACTAACCATCACGTGGGCATAGTATGGGCGTTCTACATCGTAACATCAGCCAAAAGCTCTGTCAGACGTCCAGTTCAGCATTGTGGCACGGTCGGATCGTACCGGCCTTTCGAGGCGGTGCTGGTATCCACCCTGCACACAACGACCTGGAGGGCGAGGGGCGATGGCCTAAGACCCCCTTGCGCTTAGGAGGTAGACCGGCGGGGACCTCTCTGCTGAGCTGTAGGTAGGGTTGCGGTGTGTCGTTTGGCCGAGGCCGGGCATGACCCAGGAAAGTGTGTCCGGCCGGAGTTAATCGAGCGTGGCGGGTAAGTTGATGCACCCCTACAAGGAAGAACACATCTATCGATAGCCGGTCCTATGGTAAAGGACACTCGGAGTTGTATCCCGATCGATACAGCTAGAACTTGAGATGATACCTGGATATGTGGCTCTGGGATCGCTTTCTCGCAGGGAGTCGAGGAAGGATCTCTGGGCGAGACTGTTACCTGATTCTACTACTACTTACATTATGCTATTCTGTACTCCTCTACATGCTGCAAGACGCTAAAATATGCTAGTCTTCGCTAGGACTAGGTTTTCCCCCTCTATTCTGGCATTTCTGCAGCCCAGTCCACATATACAACCTCCCTTTGATAATGTTGCATATGTAGTGTAGATCCTTGGCTTGCTGAGTACTTCGGATGAGTACTCACGGTTGCTTTACTTTCTTTTTCCCCCATATTCATTTGATGCAACCAGCTGGCGGAGCCCCTGAGATAGCTGCCCCACCGACGACTTCCGCTACTTCCCCGAGAGTGGATCCTTCCACAAGATGGCCGACGTCCAGGAGTAGAAACGGAGGGTCCCAGGCAGGAGGCCTGCGCCTTTCGATCGTAGTGTTTTATTTTTGTTCTGCCTTTCTAAAGGCTTCTCTGTTTTATATCTGTACACAGATATCTAACGCTTCCGCTAATGCTTGTTGTCATCAAGCTTGGTATTCGAGCCCTCGAGGCCCTGGCTTGTAATAAATGCTTGTATGATTTTGTTTATGTTTTAGAGTTGTGTTGTGATATCTTCAAGTGAGTCCTTAGGCTTGATCGTGTGCATTTGCGTGTATGATTAGTGCATGATTAAGCCGGGGTCGTCACACCTGGTCCCTATAACCCGGATCAACTTCCGACGATGAGCTAAGCTTACATCGATCTTCCTCATCTTATCATTACACCTCGAATAGCAAGCTTGATTTCGAGCTTGTGTCGTGTCCGTGGTTCCAATAACCTTTCGCTTCGACATTTCCCTACTTAATGTCGTCGCGGTTCGATTACATCCTCTTGAAACCCCTCGACAAATGTGATGTGATCATCATCATCACTTTGACTTCATCCAAGTTATCAATTGAATTCATGGCTAGAAATACCATCCCTGCCCCTCGATGATTTGTGATATCATCGATGACATCCTTGACTTCCTGCCAACACAGACCTGGTTGTGTTTGGTTATTCCTTACGTTCCGAGATAATCTTGGAAGTGTTCCTTTGTATCTCTTGAGATCTTTCGATCCAACCCTTACTTGAAACACCATGTTATCGCTACTTCGGAGCATGACTATGGTATTCCGAATATTATTGAGAACATTGAAAACGTAACGCTGCATGACCCTTCATCAATTATCCAAACACGCTGAATGGGTAAAACTCATAATTTCCTTGCCCCTTTGTCTAAATGATTTCATACTTGGAGCCTTATCATGTATACCATGCCTTGCATTCCCTTGCGAAAGATATACTCTTGATACTAGGGTGTAAACACACTTTCCTTTCTGTTGGCCTGATTAATAAATTAATCATAATTTCCTTTCCATTGTTTTGTTTAACCTTTCCAGTAATCTAGCTTGTCTAAGTAGGAATAATTCCCTGCTTATGAAAAACACCTCGGTCTACAACTCTGTCAGTATGACCCTATTACTATTGTTAATGACATTCCGGTAGCCACCGATGGACGAGAACTTTGCCTATTGGTCTGCCTCGTTCAACGAGCAGGAAAATGGTTCTCTTCATTCCTCACCCTTGGTACCGATGTTGTCGCTGACATAACTGACAGACTATTCTCTGACATACCTTGTTGTCGTGACCGATGAGACGCCACTGTTCTCCCTATTTTTTATTGATACCCCTCCACAGCTCCACAGGATCGGAACCTGACTCTCCTGTAACATCCTTGATTCTGAAGCATCCTTTGCCCTTGACTTTGTGTGTTATCCCGAGCCACCCCTCGAGAGATGATCTACTCCCGATACCCTGAACCCCTGTTCACACTTCGTTCAGGTATCGATCGAATGTCCATTCGATTGATACTTCTTATTGTACCTTCATACTTTGCTCTCGATGTTTCCTAAGTTTCAACTGAAGAGATACTTCTACCACATTTCCTGAATTGTTCATCAGATAATCGACCCTACGAGGGTCAACTCTCGCGAAGTTACTCTTTACTTCCCTACCTAAATTCTTGGGACGAGAATTTCTTTTAGAGGAGGAGAATTTGTAACACCCCTGTGTAATAGCCACTGTGACACTCTACTAAGTATGCCAAGTCATCTCTAATTGCAGTGCCTAATCACTTTGGTTAAGAATTCAATTCAAATTATATTCTGAAAATCAACTCAGAATTCAAAAGTGAAATATGAAGTTGCTCAAACACTGTTGGAAAAATGTCCACAATATTTCAAATAATCCAGAAGCAACTGTAAAAATATAATCAACACTAACTGAATTTCTAAGAAGTTCCTAACCTCCAAAAACAGTACCCAAATCAGCTATTTCAAGCCAATTCTATTTAAATAAAATTCAAATGAATTCAAATTACTCCCAAACTTTTTGAGGCAGTAAGGGATATTGCCTAATGATTTTTGGAACAAGTTGCACATTTTGTAGACAGTGTTTGGTGCCACGGGAAAAATAAAACAGAAAAGAAAACAAAAGAAAAATAGAAACAGAAAGATAAAAAGAAAAGAGGCACTGTGCACTGGGCCTAAGTGCACAGTGCCCCGAACCGGCCCAGCTGGCCCATCTCCTTCTCTCTTCTCGCGCGTGTCGGCACGGCTGTGGACGCGCCGGCGCGCTCCGGCGAGACGCCGACACGGCGACTCCACAGTGGCCACGGAGGGGATAAGGTCGACCCCTCCACCTCTCCGCCGTCCTCATCCACTCCATTTCCCCCCTCTCCATCGCCATCTCCCTCTCGTTCCACCGAAGACGACGCGGTCGCCGCCGTGCATTGCCCGTACTCATGGTCACCGGCGCCCTTCTGCTCCTCCGCTGTGTCCAAGCGAAGCGCCGGCCTCCGCCTCTTCCTCCTCGACCGAAAATTGGAGCCGGGGAACCCTGCTGCTGACGGATTCGTCGTCGTCCCCGTCTCCGGCCGCCGCATCTGCTCCGTCGACCACGGCTTCCCTCTGCAGCTACTAAGCACCCGAGGGCCTACGTGTGCCGCACTGTAAGCCCCAGCTCCCCCCTCTGCCCCCTCGCGTAGTCCTAGGTCGCGCTGCGCCATCGCTCCCCTAGTGCCCGAGCCCGTCTCCGCAAATCTCGTCGCCAGCAAGGCTCCGGCGACCATTTGGTCACGCAGACACGTCCGACGACTTCGCGCGCGCGCGTTGAGCCCACCTAGCCATTTAAATGATCGCTAACGCTGCGTTTCGCCGAAACCCACCGAGTTCCAAACTCCGGCCGCCGCTTCGAGCTCGTTTCCGGCGAGCTCCGACCACCACAGCCCGCGAGGTTGCCACGGTTGGATGCGGCTCGTTCCCAGCTATCGAACGCGCCCAGGCACGCTGCAAATGAGGCCCCGTATGCAAATCGCGATCACCTTCGGCGAGAGCGCCATCGCGGGAGGCTCACCGGAGCGATTCCGGCGACTCCGCCAGCGTGGCATCGCGTGGGGCCCGCCCGTAGTCACTGCCAGTGGGCCCCCTGGACCCACTTTGACCCAGTTGACCGCGGTCAACTGCGGTCACTGTTCACCCCAGCCACTGACTAGTGGGACCCGTTGACGTAGTTAGCGTTAATCACTTAATTAGCATTCTATTAACTAAATACTGACACTGACAGTAGGCCCCACCAGTAGTTTAATTAGTTAACTAACTAGTTTAGCCTCTGAGTCAATGACAGGTGGGTCCCACTGGACCCACATGTCAGGTTTGACTCTGGTCAGCTCTGTTGACTGCTGACGTCACTTCTACGCAATGCTGACATCATATTTCCTTTTCTATTAAATAAATAAATTTCAGAAAATGCAAAAATCTTTGAAACTTTGTAGAAAATAAACCGTAGCTCAGATTGAAAAACTTAAAACATGAAAGTTGCTCAGAACGACGAGATGAATCTGATCGTGTCGTCTGTTTCAATGTCGGAACCCCCTACATAGGTGAACACGCAACTTCGAGGCCGTATCCGGTAGATGAATAGTGCTTATACACTGGTTAATAAATCCAACTCTAATCCTATAATAACTAAAATGACCTAGATGCATCTTTAGGCAACCCTGCACTACATCCTAGGCATGGCATGCTTGTGTTGCATCGATTGCTGTCTATTTACCTGTTTCTTCCCCCTCTTCTCTCTCGGTAGACCCCGACATCGACGTAGCTCTCGAGGCTGACGCCGCTCAGGATCCCGACGACGCAGTTGACGATCTTGCCCTTGCCGCCGAGCAAACAGGCAAGCACCCCCTTTTTGAGCATTCCGATATCGCCCACTCTCTTCTCTCTTATGCTTGCATTGGAAGTTACTACTGCTGCTGTTATCCTATTTCTGCTGCATAGCCTGATTATTGTAACCTGCTGTTGATACCTACCTGTTATCCTAAACTGTTTAGTATAGGCTGGGTAGAGACCTATCAGAGACCCCACTTATCCCGGCTGCCCTGCTGGATTATCAGAAGACCCGATCAACGGGATTGAAGCCCAGGTCCCAGCACCGCACATCACTTCCCCTTAGTTGCTCGACACTACTGGGTTACTATCGAGTGCCGAGGGTGATACCTCGTTAGCACTTCTGATGATAACCTTGTAGGTTAGATAATCGGGCGTGGACAGCGAGGGTGATTCCTCCTACACCACCCCCGATAACGACACCATCGCGCAACTCCTCAAGAGTGGACCTCGAGGGTGATTCCTCCTTCGTTCACCTTGATGGTAACATCAGAGGGAATTCCATCGAGGGTGATTCCTCAGGGTTCCCTTGGTGTTGGACACACGGTTACCATTGTTACTATGACGTTACACTGAAACATGTTACTAAAGATGGTCGGCCCTGAGGGGTACCCGCGCGAGCTTAATTGCGAGTGATGTGGAGTCGGGTGGACCTGGATGGTGCCCGAGAGTTGAACACAAGGCGTGGCCTGGCATTCCTAGCCCTTGCCGCAAGTCCTCGAGACGGGCCGACGGGGTCACATCTTTCGTGAGTCTCTGCTCATTTCCGCACTATCAACACACTAACGGTTTGGATATTTGATCCGAGGGGCCTTTGGCCTGATAGCACTAACCATCACGTGGGCATAGTATGGGCGTTCTGCGTCGTATACTTCAGCCGAAGCTTAATGGACGTCAGTGACTGAGCGGCGCGCATCGAGTTGGACTGGTTACGCAACTGCGCTTGTATTATGGGGTTGCTAGGTCTGCTCTCGGCCGCCTGACGCAACATGCAGGAGTTCCCGGGGCGATGGCCCAAGACCCCTGGGGGCATAGGTTAGTCCGGCGTGCTGACCTCTCTGTTAAGTATTTGGTCGGGTTGCGGCGTATCATTTGGCCGAGGCCGGGCATGACCCAGAAAAGTGTGTCCGGCCGGAGTTAATCGAGCGTGGTGGGTAAGTTGGTGCACCGCTGCAGGGAAGAACTAATCTATCGATAGCCTGTCCTACGGTAACGGACACTCGGAGTTGTATCCCGATTGGTACAACTAGAACTGGTGACTTGAGATGAAATGGATAGTATGGCTCTGGGATTGCTTTCTCGCAGGGAGTCGAGAAAGGATCTCTGGGCGAGGTTGATGACATTACTGCTACTTTACATAATGTTAATCTGCACTCTTCTAATGCTGCAAGACCGATGAAGATGATTGAAGATGCTAGTCTATGTTAGGACTAGGCCTTCCTCTCTATTCTGGCATTCTGCAGCCCAGTCCACATATACAGCCACCCTTTGAAAATGTTGCATATGTAGTGTAGATCCTTGCTTGCTAAGTACTTCGGATGAGTACTCATGTTTGCTTTACTTTCTTTTTCTCCCCATATCCATGTGTCGCCGCCAGATGACGGAGCCCCTGAAATAGCTGCCCCTGTCGACGACTACGGCTACTACTACTACCCTCCCGACGAGTACTACTACGAGGAGCCGACCGACGACCAGGAGTAGGTTCGAAGGGTCCTAGGCAGGAGGCCTACGCCTTTCGATCGTAGTGTTTTATTTTGCCCCGCCTTTCTAAAGGCCTATCTGTAACTCTATTATATCTGTACCCAGATATCTGATACTTCCGCTGATGCTTGTACTCCATCGAGCTATGTATTCGAGCCCTCGAGGCCCTGGCTTGTAATATAAAGCTTGTATGACTTTATTTATGTTTTAGAGTTGTGTTGTGATATCTTCAAGTGAGTCCTTAGGCTTGATCGTGTGCATTTGCGTGTATGATTAGTGCACGATTAAGCCGGGGTCGTCACATAGCGTTCGAAACTTTGATTCTCTAATGCTAAACCCAAATCATATGAAAGTTGTGAGAGAAATCTCTTTGTGTTCCGAGCAAATACTTGCCAGCAAGAGACTGAGATCTTCTTCGCTGCGAGAGATTTGACTCTGACCGAGGAGTTAGCATTACTTGTTCCTCAAGTAATGTTACTGTTGCTCAAAAAATCCGACCGTTGCAAACGTGTCGGTTGGCCATTGACTGGACCCCGTGTCCAAAATGGTCATTTCCCATCCGGGAAGGCTGCGGCTATAAATAACCACCCCGCGCCGGCTTTTTCCGGTGGCTGCTCCATTTTGATTCTGAGAAGATTGTCGAGCAACCCCCTCTCTGAGCGATTTGAGTTTAAAATCCACAGAGAGAAAAACCCCTAGAGCCTAAGAATTAGATAGTGGTTCAACATCACTCGAATATAAGTCCAGTACGCTCCGCCTATTACTCTTGAGAGCTGCAAACTCTCTAGACGGTTAGGTGCCAATTTCTTCAGAGACCAAGAGTGATTATGGTTCTCGAAGAAGAAGTCTGTAAAGGTTTGGAGATCGCCTTCAAGTATCTACCACAAGTGATCGGCATTGGTTGAAGAACCAATTGTCAAGGAGAATAGGGTGAAGAGAGTTTATCTTCCGTGTTAAGTCTCAACCCCTCCAACCAGACGTAATCCTTGTGCAGAAGGACGAACTGGTCGAACAAATGCCCTGTCACCATCGAGCATCACTGGTTACCTCTGCTACCCATGTTTACATTCGACATGTTTTCCTTCATGTGATTTGTCTCGATGCATGACTTAGCTTCCTTTCGGTACTTAGTTTTAGCTCGCTGTAGTTTGTTTTTCATTCACTCCGTTGCTGGGTTCTGAGAGTTTTGAGATTTTCAAAGAAATTTTAAAACTCCCATTCACCCCCCCTCTGGTAGACATACTTCGTTCCTAAAATTGGTATTAGAGCAAGGTACACCTTGACTCTGATCATTTTGGTCTAATAACCTTGGAGTTTAAGTATGTCTTCAGTGAGCTACAAGTCGCATGCTACTTCTTGAGTTTGCGTTGGTTTTTCCCTTGAATATGAAAGGGTGATGCAGCAAAGTAGAGATAAGTATTTCCCTCAGTTAGAGAACCAAGGTATCAATCTAGTAGGAGGTACAAGCAAGTCCCCAATCTATGCACCTGCACAAACAATCAAACACTTGCACCCAACGCGATAAAGGGGTTGTCAATCCCTTCATGGTCAATTGCAATGGTGAGATCTGATAGAGATAGGTATAAAAGATTGCTAGAACGTAAAACTAAATAAAAGTAAATAAATTGCAGCAAGGTATTTTTAGTATTTTTGGTTTATAGATATGAAAGTATATAATGGAAAATAGACCCAGTGGCCATAGGTTACACTAGAGGCTTCTCTCTTGAAGGCAAATAATACGGTGGGTGAACAAATTACTGTCGAGCAATTGATAGAAAAGCGCAAAGTTATGACGATATCCAAGGCAATGGTTATGCATATAGGCATCACGTCTGTGTCAAGTAGACCGAAACGATTCTGCATCTACTACTATTACTCCACACATCGACCGCTATCCAGTATGCATCTAGAGTATTAAGTTCATAAAGAACGGAGTAACGCCTTAAGTAAGATGACGTGATGTAGAGGGATAAACTCAAGCAATATGATGAAAACCCCATCTTTTTATCCTTCATGGCAACAATACAATACCTGCCTCGCTACCCCTACTATCACTGGGTGAGGACACCGCAAGATTGAACCCAAAACTAAGCACCTCTCCCATTGCAAGAAATACCAATCTAGTTGGCCAAACCAAACCGATAGTTCGAAGAGAAATACAAAGATATCAAATCATGCATATAAGAATTCAGAGGAGATTCAAATAATATTCGTAGATAATCTGATCATAAATCCACAATTCATCGGATCTCGACAAACACACCACAAAAGAAGATTACATTGGATAGATCTCCAAGAACATATTGAGAATCAAAGAGAGAGAAGAAGCCATCTAGCTACTAGCTATGGACCCATAGGTCTGAGATAAACTACTCATGCTTCATCGGAAGGGCAATAGGGTTGATGTAGATGCCCTCCTTGATCGAATCCCCCTCCGGCAGATCGCCGGAAAAGGCCCCAAGATGGGATCTCATGGGAACAGAAGGTTGCGGCGGTGGAAAAGTATTTTCGTGGCTTGTTCTGAGGGTTTGGGAATATATCTGAATTTATAGGACGAAGAGGGAGGTCGGTGGACTCCCGAGCCACAAGCCAGGGGGCGCCCCCCTAGGGCGCGCCCTTACGGCTTTTCTTCGCCTCGTGGGTCTTCTGACTTCATCTCCAAGTCTCGTAGGTGTCTTCTTGTCCAAGAAAAATCATCGCGAAAGTTTTATTCCGTTTGGACTCCATTTGATATTCCTTTTCTGCGAAACTCAAAAACAAGGAAAAAAAAGAAACTGGCACTGGGCTCTAGGTTAATAGGTTAGTCCCAAAAATATTATAAAATAGCATATTAATGCAAATAAAACATCCAAAACAGATAATATAATAGCATGGAACAATAAAAAATTATAGATACGTTGGAGACGTATCAGGCATCCCCAAGCTTAATTCCTGCTCGTCCTCGAGTAGGTAAATGATAAAAACATAATTTTTGATGTGGAATGCTACCTAACATATTTATCCATGTAATTTTCTTTATTGTGGCATGAATATTCAGATCCACAAGATTCAAAACAAAAGTTTAATATTGACATAAAAACAATAATACTTCAAGCATACTAATAAAGCAATCATGTCTTCTCAAAATAACATGGCCAAAGAAAGTTATCCCTACAAAATCATATAGTCTGGCTATGCTCCATCTTCATCACACAAAGTATTAAATCATGCACAACTCCGATGACAAGCCAAGCAATTGTTTCATACTTTTGATGTTCTCAAACTTTTTCAACTTTCACGCAATACATGAGCGTGAGCCATGGATATAGCACTATAGGTGGAATAGAATATGGTGATTGTGGAGAAGACAAAAAGAAGGAGATAGTCTCACTTCAATTAGGCATATCAATGGGCTATGGAGATGCCCATCAATAGATATCAATGTGAGTGAGTAGGGATTGCCATGCAACGGATGCACTAGAGTTATAAGTGTATGAAAGCTCAAAAGGAAACTAAGTGGCACTACTGCAGGATGCTTCTAACGCGACATTACGATCAGAGACCCTTCGACGAAACTGTGTGCGATGCATTAATCGCAAACGGTGATGTAAAATAACCGTCAAAAAAGATGCAAAACGTTTGCGATGAAGGATACATCAAACACGATTCATATTTTAGTTGCGTGTGCAATGAGGGGCATACGGTTCAGTTGAATGAACTGTTTGCGATGAGGCAAAACAAAAGAAACGGGCAGCCAGATGAAGGTGTGCGCGATATACAGCATACGGTTCACTCGGATGAACTGTTTGTGATTAGGAACACAAAAGAAACGGTCAGCCAGATCAAGGTGTGAGCGATATACGGCATATGGTTCACTTGGATGAATGGTTTGCTTTGAGCCAAGAGAACAGAAACGGTTCAATTTAACAGGACATGTGTGATACGGGGCAAACAGGTCTGTAATCAGAAATGTGTGCGAAGACCGATAATAATACAGACGATTGCTGCTAATAAGCCGTGTGTGTTGTGGGCAAACGCTTGGTGGTATACAATTGTCAGCGATTGATGAAATCATCACCGACGGGTTCCCTAGTATGGTCCGTGTGCGATGTCATTGCACACAGAACAACAGCATATGTACTTATAACTTATAAGGAGTTGATTCCATAAACAGATTGAACATCCAATTACATATGTGGCTAGTACACACATGACCTTTGCACACACCAAAGTATGTTCCAAAATGCCTAGAAAACTCAAATAATGTATAAAAAGGCAAAACGAACCGTGAATAATTTCATATTTTTAGGACGACACTACTATAGTTGCATGTTGCCTCTGTACAATAAATCAAGGCGGGAAGAGACAATGTATGTCGTTTCGCACACATAGGTGACAAGGTCCCTCTCGGAACCATGAACCTTTTTGAGAGAAGCTCCGGTTTGTAAGAAGTTTGTACCAAAACTTGTCCCAAATTGGACTAATTTTTTACCACAGCATGTTGGTGCTATGTCATAACACCATGCCAAGTTTCATAATTTTGAGGCGAGTTTTGGATTTACAGTAATTTTAAAACCAGGTTTCTCAATGTTTACTGTCGAGTCGGCACTGCCCTGGATAGGCTTTTTCCTCGTGGGTCCCAAATGACAAATCCAAATCTATCACTACCATGCAGCTTTTCTTATTAAGAATTACAACCCATTTGGTGTGCTAGCTGAAAATAAGTTTGTGGGTGCTGGTGGGCGCTAAGAACTTGCGGTTCTGTAATGAACAAAGACCTTAAGGATCCCGCGAGAGTGAGGTTCTTTCCCTATGTTGTGAATGCTTATAATATTTATGTCTTAATTAAAGAAATGGCAAGCCATTGGCCCAGTATGAAAGAAAATATGGGTCAAAGCCGAGTTGAAAAGGGCTGCAATATCTAACCCCAGCTTACAGAAGGTACAAAACCACGATGATTAATTGCTTATCAGGTTTACACAAAATCCAGATTGAACAGGACAATAATAACTAACTCAACCAAAGTTTTCGGCAGCCACAATCAAATGGATCGGTATGATCCATAAAATCAAGATCCTGGACCAGAAATTCTACTGGTACATGATAACAAGTTGTTGTAAATAGAAGCCGAGCACATTCAGATGCCCTTTTGTCCACCTGAAACTTCTTTTTATGTTGTTCAAAACTTGCAGCCGTAAGAAATTTCTTGTCAAAAAACTTAATCCTCACGGACAATAGTGCCCTCGCATTCGACATGAAGAATGTGACAAAGCTAGTGTTTGCATTGTTGGATGCATATCCTTCCAGCGTTACTGTCTTCAAACGAATGTCATGAGATCTGAGAAAATCCCGGTGCTTCTTGAACCATCGATTGGTTATACTTTTTTCTCCATGTGTTAGTGCCTAAATAGAGATCAAGATTGAAAACACTTAATGTCTAAAAAAGATTATGTTGAAAGAGTGATAGCTGAACGATTAATTATAGTACATTATATATGGGCTTTTAATGTGCGTGAAATCATCACCTTTATATACAAATTCTCCAGACATGGAAAGCATTGCAGCAAGCCAATAATCGTGTTGAGATCAAAACACCACATACTGATATGTAAGGTCTTGACAGAATCCACCACCACTGATAGGATGGACAAGCTCTTCATTGAGCATAGAACATAATATTAGTACCAAAAGTGTACTCCAAGATGATACTTATGCGCACAAATGAAAAAAGCAGATTACAAAAGTTTACGTGAATAATATACAGTACCTCAATAGGTGTGGAGCCAAACACCATCTTGAACCATCTAAAAGGATCACGAATTGCACCCAAGGTCTCCAGTTTAGGCGCAGAGACTACAATTATTTGCGAAGGTACTATACCAGAATCAAGGAGCAACCTTTGAAGTGAAGGGGCATCTTCGATGATGAGATCATGTCCAAAAAAACAAATTCCCATGCTTACAAGGTGGGGCGACTTTATTTTGAGACAACGGATACGAATTTCCATTCCAAAAACATGCAGCAAGTGCTCCAGGGCAGGGCAGCTGGAGTTGATAATGCTGTGCAGTGCGGCCTCCGACAGATCAACCACCACAAGCGCAAGTTTTTTTAGCAGTGGGAGTCGAAGCATTTGTACCAGATTGTCTGCTAGATGGCACCGGGCGAAGGTGGTGGTGTGGAGAGAGGAGGAAAACCACGAGATGGACATCGGTGGTGAGGGCACAGATACATCGGTTCGTGGTATGTTACATACATAGTCATGGTAGAACTCAAGCTGCTGGAGTTTATCGAATTGACGAGATGTTAGCCAGGCGGCCACCATGCAGGGTATGTCCAGAAGGTAGCATGCCGGGATGCAGATGAGTTGAACGGAGCCCTGGTGGGAGGAGATGATGGCTCCGGGGAGTTCAGAATCATCATCGACAGATAGCTAACGACAGTCGAGATTAAGAGGCGTGGCGCGCCACAGAGTGCGCCACCGAGATGCGAGGACTTGTGTGCGGCAGCCATCCTTGGTGGGGAGAAGGGAGATGAACTCCCCAAGGATGCCGTCAGGGAGATCGCTAATGCGGTCCGCCGGAGATTCTACTGGTTCCTCAGGTCCAGGGGGGTGCGTGGCCGCTTCTGGCCGCGCAGCCGGGTCCAAGATCTACATCCGGCTGCGGCGCTGGCCAGAGCCTCATCTGTGTACCTACCAATCTGAAAGAAAAAAAAGGCAAAAACATACATGTAGGACATTCAAAATCAATTCTCAAGATCTGAAAGAAAAAAGGCACAAACATATATGTAGGACATTCAAAATCAATTCTCAAGATCTGGCCACGAATTATTAGCACGCAAGCTAACCCTAGTCGGATTATTAGCAAAAATCATTTGTACAGAACAAACAATTAATCACTAACTCTATACGGATAACATTCAAACAATCAATACACTACGTGCATCTAACGGATCTTAATTACTCTGATTTCATGGACTGAGAGAACATAACCATATGATTTGTATTCCAAAAAAGTTATAGGGGGGGAGGGGGGGAGTAACAAGAGAAAACACATGATGTGTTTGCCACACAAATGGGTATATAGATGACTAACCGGTTTTCCGTCGGAGTCGCAGTCGTTGCCGGAGTTGCTGTTGACCTCCAGCTCCGGCTGGGGGGCACGACGGCGCCGATGAAGTCAAGGTCGTGCTGCTGCCCGCGCGAGACCTCATCGGCGGCGACGGCAACCTCTGTGCCTAGCTTCATGCGTTGCGCGGGTGCTTCACCAGCCCCGGCGTCGCCACTCCCTCCGATGGTGCGCTTCGGCGGCATCCTCATACACTCCAGAGTCCAGACATTGGTGACCACTGTGGACCGGGGGTGCATCCGCCTATTATGGCCGGCGGCTCGGGCGCGCAATTAATACGGACCAGTGGGAGCGAGGCAGGCGGCGGTCAAAAGCTGTCTCGCCTCCCGGTGAGCCTGCGCGGCGGACTTCTGACATTCCTACCATCATTTCGCACAGCTACTCGCACGCCTCCCGTCAATACGCACACCTGCACGCACGCCTCCCGGTATGCCTGCGCGGCAGACTGCTCGTATGTGTCCCATCAACTCACGCCTGCTCGCACGGCACACAGGGCGTGTGGCAGCACATATATTTTTTGGTTTATTGATGATTCATTATGCTGCTTTACTACTTAACTGAAGCATGGCACGGTCTAACGCACACGGTCCGAATAAATAATTCGTATGAGATATTGGTTGCCAGTTTTTAATAATCTCCCGTTTGTAAGAAGATTATAACAAAATGGGTCTCATTGACGAAAAAATACAATATCACACTCTACTGGTGTCCATATATGACACCATGATAAGTTTCATGAATTTCAACTAAGTTTTGGATTTACTGAATTTTAAAAATATATATTCTCAATATTTTGAAATCTCTTGCACAGGGAAACATGCACCCAGGGACACATATGATTTTGCAACCCATTTTGGTGCACATGTAGCTCAAATTTGATTTTTGCACATTAAATCCCTAGGAAATCAATCAATGTATAAAAACGGTCGAATGATGTCTGTTTTTTTTTATTTTAACACGACACTCCGCCTTTGGTCACATGTTCACTGCAGAAAAAGTTTGACATGCCTCAGAGTGGTTGTGGTGGTGCGGGATGTGTGTGTCTGTCTGTGTGTGGGGGGGGGGGGGGGGGGAGGGGTCCGGCAGTCCACTACGAGTCGTGAACCTCCGTGTGGGATTATTGATCATTTTGTGAGTCATATATGCCACATCAAAGTCGTGAATTGGTTATTTAAAGCATTACACAGCCCTTTCATACATAATGTTCGGGCCACATGCATGCATTGGTGGTCCTCTCGGACACTCTCCCTCGTGCGGTTATCAGCGACGTGCCCATTCGTTAGCCCGCAAAGGTTTTCAGTTTCCACCGACAACAAGAGGCATTTGACCAAAAGGTGGATTCATGTTGGCATGTGTGTGGTGTGGATCATGGTGGGATTCCATATCAAAGTTTGAGCACATGCGTACACACTCCCACCGGCTTTAAGTGAGGGGGCTACACGCATCGTGGTGTAGTGCGTTTCCGGTTTGCGAAGCATGTGCCACGTCAAAGTTGTGCATTGGGTATTCAAACATCACATAACACATGGGCGCATGCACGCGGTGGTTTTGTCATATGACATCACTCGCGTGTGCCTCTCTTTGTGGGCCGATGAGGTCGTTGTTGACCAGTTGAATGTACAACAAGAGAGAGGTTAATTTGACCAACAAGGATGGTTCTTTTTTGGTTTGTGTTACGTATATGCACGGTATAGGAGTATGTACATATCAAAGAGGGGGCAACATGAATACTCTATATACATGCGTGTCATAACCTCGCTCCATGTGGGGACTTCCCGGTTCCCGAGGTAGGTGCCACATCAAAGTTGTACATTATATTGGTATTCAAACATCATGCAATACCATGCAGGTGCTGGTTGCCCTATATAAAGGAACTCACTGGCGTTTGGCGCTTCCATCCGTGGGCATGCGAGGTTGTCCTCCATCACTTTGACCCAACGAGAGAGAGGTTAATTTGATCATCAGGGAATGATTCTTTTTTGGTTTGTGCTATACAGTAGAAGTACATATATACCACGCGTCGAATGGGGGTGTACATATAGCACATACCACGCATCATGAACCTCGCGCTCTCTGTGGGGACTTTTTGGTTTCCTCTATACGTGGTGCCACATCAAAGTTGTGCATTGCGTATTCAAACATCACACAAACACCTCTTTGGGCCACATGCAGACGGTGGTACGTAGTCCTATATAGGATGATCACTCGCGTGCGACGTACGCTTCACTTCTGTGTTGGGCCCACGAGTTCGTCGTCCATCACTTTGACCCAGAGTGAGAGAGAGGTACGTTTGACGAATAAGGAGGATTAATTCTTTTAGGGCTGTGTTACTAGGTGTATATGTAGTACATGTCGAAGGGGGGGGGGGTGACCAGCTTGGTCCATCACTTTCACCGACAGCGCGAGAGAGCTTAACTAATTTGACTTATGAGGGGATTAATTTTTTGTTTTGCCTTGATATAGATCATGATGTGAGATTACATATCTATAATACCTAAATAGTTCATCCCCACTAACATATTTCTCTTGACTTGCAGCCTATCCACCTCAGCAGCCTTGACACATCAGCAATCATGCACTCTAGAAAAATATTCAACAAAAAAATCATAGCATGCATATTCGCTGGTCATGCATTCCGTTTCCAGCTGAATGTGTTGTCTGTTCGTTTCATCGTGCCATAATAAACCACCGATCCAGCATGCTGCCCACCTCCCCCACGGCCCTACCACCACCCCACCACAGGAAGAAAAGCAACCGGTGCACAAGCACAAGTGGACGACCTAAACAGGGGAACAAAAAAAATTCAAGATCTCAGCTCGGAGAGATATCTAGAGAGGCGCTTCAGAGAACGGAGATGCACGGCTTCTGCTCCACGACCCCCTACGGGTTTGCCGTCCTGGTTGGCGGCGTGCTGGCTACCTCCACCTTGGCTGTACCGACTCCCTGGCGGGCGTCGCCGATGGCTCTCCGGCTCCGCCACGACCACCGGTTCGCCTCCCATGGCTCTCCGAGATTGAATCGGCCGCGGTCCCGTTGCAGGTTGGTTCCTATGGCTTTGGCCACCGGTCCTTCGTCCTGACGGCAGGACCGCTGATGCACCTCACCCATTCCTTTCATCCTCCCCTGCTGACTACTGTCTCCGTTCCTGATAGTGTAGGTAGAGGAGAACATGGTGTTCCTTTTTCCCCAAATGGCACTGGAGTATGTATGAGCCCTCTATGGTTGTTGTTTATTTGTATGCAGAGGCAGGCTCGCCCTCAAGAAGACCCATCTATGGACTGACACTGTCAAGCATCCACATCGGCTTTACCAAATCGATTTCAGGGATTGTGCAATGATCCTTTCGCTGGTCCAGTTTTGCTTGAGTCGTGAATATGGGTAACACTAACTATTTCTATATATTCTTTTTTTGCAAACACTAACTATTTCTTTATGATTACTGAACTTTTATCCATCTTTAGTTTTTACAGTCATATCAAAGCCACAGGTACTCACAATGTTCTTTTTCAACAGTTAAGTTAAGGCTTCTGTAACATATTTTGATCCAAATCACTGTTAGTATTTTGGGCTTAGTTCTTTAGCGTTTTGTTGTTATTTATTATCTAATGCAAGATTAAATTCTTCCATTTACTATCCACCTTTTTCTAATCTTTTATTAGATCATTGACAACTTCATCTCCCTCCTGCAGTTAGTGACAACTTTGTCTCCCTCCAGAGGCGACCAAGCTGATCTACAGTTAGTGACAACTTCGTTTTATTCTAATGCACCGACAGCCGGTACTCTCCATACGTGTGGATATCCAATCACAACACACTCAATCCAAGAACTGCAGCCTTCAAGTGCCTGGTATGCTACACATCCCTCAGTACCAAACTTAGGCTTTTGATTTTTTTCCAATTGATGTCTAACCTTTGCAAATACTGAGAGAAAGACGAGCAATTAATCCAGTATTGGAAGTAGCATCAATATTTTTCATGTATTGCACTCATAGGCAAGATCTCCTTTTCTTGGTTTATTTGACTATATGTTCACATGTGATTTAGATTTAGAATATGTTTTTTCGTCAAAATTCAGTTATAGGTCAAGGCAGCACATATTAATGATCGTGCTTCCTATTGGTGTTGTATTCACATGACGAAAGAAGTACTATGTTCATGTTCGTAATTATATACCCCTTCCTCTTATTTGATGAAAACGGCGACATTTTTAGTACGAAAAATCAGATTATTAAAGAATTGATCAGGTCCACTCCGTTCGACATCTTAACATGATTAAAGAAATACCTCCGCAAAAAAGAAAAGCATGGTATAAAAATACCATTTGATTGCAAAAATAGTCCCATCAAGATTTCAACTACCTTATATGGAATGCCTCTTCCTACTATATATGTATTAATAATTCACCATTGACTCTAATTTTATATGCCATACAGTACTGTTATGTATAACAGCTCACAAATTATGCTATTTATATCACCTTACTATGTGTTACCATGTGATTTGTATTGTTCAGATCAAACACATTTTTAAGCGTAACTTTGTGGTTCAAAAATTCTTTTTATTTCATTGGAAAAACATTTTTAAAAATGTTTGAAAAGCTTATCTATCTTCATATTATTCATGAGTGTTGTATTCGACACAAGGCTGTTTGTGTGTCGCAATCTTATGGACTTTCAACCATAATCAAATAGTTTTACAATCGATGATTCATGTACGGATCTTAGTAATGAGCATATGTTACCGCAGCAACGCGCGGGGTATTATCTAGTATATAATAGCGCATCTGTACACATGAATTCATTCCGCTGGATCGAAGGGGGGGGGGGGGGTGGGGGGGGGGCGAGCACACGACACGTCATGAATGACCTCTTGCTCTATGTGGGGACGTCTACGATTTTCAACGCATGCACCACATCAATGTTGTGCATTGGGTCGGGTATTCAACACATATGCATGCATCACACACCTCCATTAATATGTTCAGGACACACACATGCAATAATGGTTGTCTTTGGACACACTCTCACTCGCTTGGTTATGGGTGGCAAGCCTATATATATTCGTGGGCCCGCGTGGACATCCATCATTTCGACCAACAATGAGAAAGGTTACCAGGGTGGATTCTTCTTCTTTGCTTCGAGTTACCGTATAGTAGGTCGACCCATTCCAAGCCTAATTAAGTTTGAGTGCATGCTACGTGTCGTGAACCCTCGCTCGGTGTGGGGATTTTACGGTTCCAAAGCATGGTGCCACATCAAATTTGCGCATTGGGTATTCAAACATCATACACACCACTTCCATATACATACTTGGGCTACATGCACAGAGTGGGTTTGTCTTCATACAGTACTCCCTCGCGAGGTTATCGGCGACAAGCTAGCCCATTTTGCGGGGCCGTGTGTGGACGTCCATCACTTTGACCAACAACGAGTGGGGAGAGGTTGTACGACCAAGATGGATTCTGCTTGGTCCGTGTTATAGTACATCTTGGTGAGTTGCCCTCCCCCCGACATGTGTGTGTGGAGGAGGGGCTACTTCGCGCTACCTGCAACCTCCGTGGGGTCGGGAAAGTCCGGTTAATTTGCGAGGCACACGTGCCACATCAAAGTTGTGAATGGTAGTTAAATATCACACACCACACCCTCTTCATACATATAGTAGGGCCACCCGCATGTGGTTCATATTTGGTCTCACCCATCTCATGCCACAAGCACACATTTGTGGGTCGGCACACAGTCCACCTTTGTCGGGAAGCGAAAGGGGAAGTTTGACCATATATATATGATGGACTCCTATAGGTTTTGTGTTACGGTAGGGTGAGATTTCAGACCTAGCTATTTGGGGGCATGCAATAGTAGCTAGGATTCCCTTACCGCCGACACGAAGTGGGGTTCATAGGGGGTGGCTGACTAGCAATACTGTGCTTTTGTGCGACAGGTGCCACATCAAAGTTGTGCATTGGGTATTCGAACATCAAACTACCCTTTTCATACATATATTTGGTCCATATTCAAGTGTGTTCGTGTTCTGACCCTCTCCCGCGTTATTCTTTTTGCCAAATTTATAAACAGCACACGAGTTGGATGTGAAAACCGTCTGCGATTGGGTACGCAACAGACACGGTTCGGTCAGACTACCCGTGTGCCACGCCCGTGCCCTACAGTCCCTCACATCAGCACAGTAGATTGGGATCCACGAGGCATGCATCCCGGTCTCGAAAATATCTACTACCTCGTAATCTCGAAAATATCTACCACCTGGAAGGTTTTAATGTTTTATAGCACACGATTAGTATGTGCGGACCGTGTGCGATGTCTGTTACTCCCGCTCTGCTTCAGTCCCTTGATTCAAATTTTCAGTAGCCCCGGCATTTTACTCCCGCCTCTGCATCCCTCGCAATCTCAAAAATATCTGCTCGCCCTTGATTCAAATTTTAGTTGCCCCGACATTTTACTCCTGCCTGTGCATCCCTCGCAATCTCAAAAATATCTGCTCGCCCTTGATCCAAATTTTCAGTAGCCCCGCCTTGTTACTCCCGCCTAGTGAAATTTTCAGTTGCCACGGTATTTCTTCAAGCACCACCTTGCCCACCCCCATGAAGGAAATATGCCCTAGAGGCAATAATAAAGTTGTTATTTATATTTCCTTATATCATGATAAATGTTTATTATTCATGCTAGAATTGTATTAACCGGAAACTTGATACATGTGTGAATACATAGACAAAACAAAGTGTCCCTAGTATGCCTCTACTTGACTAGCTCGTTAATCAAAGATGGTTAAGTTTCCTGACCATAGACATGTGTTGTCATTTGATGAACGGGATCACATCATTAGGAGAATGATGTGATGGACAAGACCCATCCGTTAGCTTAGCATAATGATCGTTAAGTTTTATTGCTATTGCTTTCTTCATGACTTATACATATTCCTCTGACTATGAGATTATGCAACTCCTGAATACCGGAGGAACACCTTGTGTGCTATCAAACGTCACAACGTAACTGGGTGATTACAAAGATGCTCTACAGGTGTCTCCGAAGGTGTTTGTTGGGTTGGCATAGATCGAGATTAGGATTTGTCACTCCGTGCATCGGAGAGGTATCTCTGGGCCCTCTTGGTAATGCACATCACTATAAGCCTTGCAAGCAATGTGACTAATGAGTTAGTTACGGGATGATGCATTATGGAACGAGTAAAGAGACTTGCCGGTAACAAGATTGAACTAGGTATAATGATACCGACGATCGAATCTCGGGCAAGTAACATACCGATGACAAAGGAAATGACGTATGTTGTTGTGCGGTTTAACCGATAAAAATCTTCGTAGAATATGTAGGAGCCAATATGAGCATCCAGGTTCCGCTATTGGTTATTGATCGGAGATATGTCTCGGTCATGTCTACATAGTTCTCGAACCCGTAGGGTCCGCACGCTTAACGTTCGATGACGATTTGTATTATGAGTTATGTGTTTTGGTGACCGAAGATTGTTCGGAGTCCCGGATGAGATCATGGACATGACGAGGAGTCTCAAAATGGTCGAGAGGTAAAGATTGATATATTGGAAGGTAGTATTCGGACACCGGAAGGGTTCCGGAGTGTATCGGGTACATACCAAAGTACCGGAGGGGTTACCGGAACCCCCCGGTGGAAGATATGGGCCATATGGGCCATAGGAGGGAGGCTAACCAGCCCATAAGGGGCTGGTGCGCCCCCCACAAGGGAGGAGGCCGAATTGGACTAGGGAAGGGGGTGGCGCCCCCCTTTCCTTCTCCCTCTCCTTCCCTATTTCCACCTCCGGAGAAAGGAAAAGTGGGGGGGGGGGGCGAATCCTACTAGGAGTGGAGTCCTAGTAGGACTCCCCCCCATGGCGCGCCCCCTTGGTGGCCGGCCTCCTCCTCTCCTCCTTTATATACGGGGGCAGGGGGGCACCCTAGAGGACAACAGATATTCTCTTAGCTGTGTGCGATGCCCCCCTCCACAGTTTACTCCTCCGGTCATATTGTCGTAGTGCTTAGGCGAAACCCTGCGCGGATCACATCACCATCACCATCACCACGCCGTCGTGCTGAAGAAACTCTCCCTCGACACTTTGCTGGATCAAGAGTTCGAGGGACGTCATCGATCTGAACGTGTGCAGAACTCGGAGGTGCCGTACGTTCGGTGCTTGATCGGTTGGATCGCGAAGACGTTCGACTACATCAACCGCGTTAAGCTAACGCTTCCGCTTTCGGTCTACAAGGGTTCGTGGACACACTCTCCCCCTCTCGTTGCTATGCATCTCCTAGATAGATCTTGCGTGAGCATAGAATTTTTTTGAAATTGCATGCTACGTTCCCAACACCCCACACCCCACACACTCCCCAAAACCTCCGCTCACGCAGACACACACCACCCCTCCCTTGCTCGAAACCATTGGTAGGTCGCCGCCACCACCGCCTCCATCCTCAACATCTGCCTGTGTGCCGGGGAGCTTGAGGAACCAATGGCCAAAAAGAGGTTTATCGCGGCCTCTTCGCCCGACGCCGGCGAGGTGGCCGCCGAGGTGTCCCCGTCATCCTTCGCGGGCTCTTTATCGATCCGCCGTCGCCAGTCGCCCGATCCGCCCGCCGCCGCGCCCCTACGCCGGTTCGAGGACTTCCCCGTCCTCCCTCGGGCCCGGCCGCCGATGAGGTCCTACCTCAGGGTCCGGCAGCGGCGGTGGGGGACGTGGGTCGCCAAGATTACGGGTCGGGAGACCCACACCCTCCAGTGGCTCGGTAGCTTCCACACGGCCGAGCTCGCGACCATGGAGTACGACCGCTGGCAGGTCCGCTACCACGGCGCGGCGGCTAGGCTCAATTTCCCCTTCGGCACACATCCGGTTGACCTCGTTCCGCCGGAGCCAGGGGTGGTGAGCTCGGCTATGGCGCGGGAGGACTGCGAGGCATGGGAGCGCCCCGAGGCCGAGGCCGCCGCCGAGGCCTACATGCAAGAGCTCCACCGGCAGCACCCGGAGCTCGTGGAGGCGGAGCGGGTGATCTTTGCTGGCGTGGAGGGCAGCGAGGTTATCGTGCTCTCCTCCGAAGATGAGGTCGAAGGCAGCGAGGACGGCGGCGCGGAGGGCGTCGAGGTGGGTGGCGAGGACGAGGATGTCGACATCAACGAGTGGAGGAGTGTCTTCCCCAGCGACCCCGACGACGGCACCGGCCCGGACCCGGCTCGCGGCACACCGTACCTGACGAGGAAGGATTGGCTCGACCTCCACTTCGACCGAAAGTAGTTTAGCTTAGTTTAAATTTATGTTTTATGTTCGGTTATGCAAAACTATCTATGTTTAGGTTTGAATGCATGCTACTTTCGGTTGAACCTGCTTTGAACTTGATCAAATTGAAGTTTACAATGTTAAGTTTAGGGGATCGACCAGAAACGGCCAAAAATTGCTGGAGTATATATATATATATATATATATATATATCCACTAAGGGTTTTAGTCCTTTAAATTTTAAAGGATCGGCTAGAGATGGCCTTATGCCTTGTTTATTTCAGTTCTTCACAATGTGATGCTCTATATGTGCAACTATTTGCCGTGCAGTTTAATTTCATCAATAACAGTTTCAACAATACCACTATGAATTACGATATTTGGTTGCTGTTAAGGATGTTGCAGTTAACATGCCTTTCATTTTTTTAATAATAACTAGTGTACTTTAGACCTGCACAATACCAGTTTGAATGACTATTTTCTTGTTTTTAAATGTTATGCCTGATGCAGTTAACACACCTTTCCACTTCTTGTTTTGCTTAACTAGCGTGCTTAAGCCTGCACACTGAAGCTGTCATTTGTAGATTATGTTGTCTACCATGGATATATTTGGTTGATGTTTAGCCTATTGTGCTTAACATGCCTTTATATGTACTCATACAGGACAATATTGAGAACAGTGTTGTTTTCCATCGATGTTAGTTTCATCGTATTGCTTATATGTACTCACTGTTCAGGATATCGGTAGGTAGTACCATATAGCCTGGGGGCTGATAAGGGATTAATCGTCGAATCGGACATTTCACTGAATATATCTGTAACCAATTTATCAATAGGTTAACCAGAGCCATATTTGATATATCTGAGGCTACATAGCAACATGCATTGTACTGAATGACTAAATATGCAATCCTAGGCTACATAGCAACAAGGAAGAGTGTTACCTTAATGTTCTGATGATGTCTAGATATACATGTAATAAAATCTTATATAATGGGATGGAGGGAGTGTTGTACTACATCATTTTGCAATTGTTGTTTAGCTTCTAATATTAACTTGGTGCTTTTAGGTACATATGTCATTGCCAAAGATCCACACTTTGACCCTTTCTGCGTATGGGGCAATGAGATATTCATGAACCAGCATCAAGTGAGGAAACTGATAAAGATTATTATTAAAATTGGTCAAAAGATGTCAATCGAACTATTTGTTTACACTTTATGCAAGACAACAGTGAACTACAGGATGGTAAGTAAGTACCTTGTAGCCTTCTTTTTACTGCCCGTAATGAGTTGTGTTAGATGACAATGTCTGGATCTTTTTTCCTTTGCAGTGGATCCTGAAGCAGTTTACTCAAGATTACCTCTCAAACTACATGATTGGTGGGCGGCCATCACAAGGGGTTGGAATAGAGTCGTGTGTGCCTTCTACATCCAGGAGAGCACAATAGGGCCATTCCACTTCACCCTGTTCAGCAACCAGAATGTCTGTCGCCTCTTTCTTTACCATCTGTAATAGTACAAGAATAGAACCCTGGTTCATCATTCTTTATTTGGTGCTTATGTAATTCTTAAACATATGTACCTGTGAATCGAATAATGCATTGGTTGTTTGAACCTGATGGATATGAATAAAGCTATAGCCTACTTTCAAGTTCAAATTAGGTACAATTTTAAATAGCAGCAATTAAATTAGGGCGAAATTACGGTGTGCAGGTCATTACGGCGCACACGGTCAATAAAGCACAGCGTGTGAGATATACATCATAACCTGACACGGTTCACGGAGAGGAAAGGTGTGTAACAATACACACAGTTGCCATTTGCAAAGCGTGTGTGATGTCAGACACTATCACATACGGTGCGGGAAAACTAAATGTGTGTGATTGTCTACCTATCGTACACGGTTTATAATCATGAACTGTTTGTGATGTGTCAGGCATCGTAAACGTAGAGCCAGTTTGGTACGTGCATGGAAAACTCCCGTGCCTAGAATCTGCCTGGTTTTAGGTAAAACCACAAAATTCCGACTGCGATGGCAATGCAAGCACAAACGAGTAGCAAGGATGAAGCGTTTGGAATATTCGAGATATCGGAAATGGTTATATAGGGACAACTGTACGCATCAAGGCTCCCTATCCCCGACGGTTTCTGGGTCGTGTGGGAAGGACACCCCTATCGCCCACACTCACTTGGCGACGGTTCCAAATGTCGTCGCAGAAAGGGGTTAAAAACCGTTTGTATAGCACCGACGCGTACCAGTGTGGGTGTGCATCCAACTCGCTTGCTCACGAAGACCTAGGGCAATTTGAGGAAGCCCATCATTGGAATATACAAACCAAGTTCTATAATGAAAAATTCCCACTACTATATGAAAGTGACAACATAGGAGACTCTCTATCATGAAGATCATGGTGCTACTTTGAAGCACAAGTGTGGAAAAAAGGATAGTAGCATTGCCCCTTCTCTCTTTTCTCTCATTTTTTTATTTTGGGCTCTTTGGCCTCTTTTTTTTCTCTTTTTATTTTATTTTATTTTTCGCCCGGAGTCACATCCCGACTTGTGGGGGAATCATAGTCTCCATCATCCTTTCCTCACATGGGACAATGCTCTAATAATGATGACCATCACACTTTTATTTACTTACAACTCAAGAATTACAACTCGATACTTAGAACAAAATATGACTCTATATGAATGCCTCCGGCGGTGTACCGGGATGTGCAATGACTCAAGAGTGACATGTATGAAAAATATGAATGGTGGCCTTGCCACAAATACGATGTCAACTACATGATCATGCAAAGCAATATGACGATGATGAAGCGTGTCATAATAAACGGAACGGTGGAAGTTGCATGGCAATATATTTCTGAATGGCTATGGAAATGCCATAATAGGTAGGTATGGTGGATGTTTTGAGGAAGGTATATGGTGGGTGTAATGCACCAGCAAAAGTTGCGCGGTACTAGAGAGGCTAGCAATGGTGGAAGGGTGAGAGTGCGTATAATCCATGGACTCAACATTAGTCATAAAGAACTCACATACTTATTGCAAAAGTCTATTAGCTATCGAAACAAAGTACTACACGCATGCTCCTAGGGGGATAGATTGGTAGGAAAAGACTGATGTCTACTATGCAACTTTATTCTTGTAGACTCGTGTTGGGCCTCCAAGCGCAGAGTTTTGTAGGACAGTAGCAATTTTCCCTCAAGTGGATGACCTAAGGTTTATCAATCCGTGGGAGGCGTAGGATGAAGATGGTCTCTCTCAAACAACCTTGCAACCAAATAACAAAGAGTCACTTGTGTCTCCAACACACCAAATACAATGGTAATTTGTATAGGTGCACTAGTTCGGCGAAGAGATGGTGATACAAGTGTAATATGGATAGTAGATATTGGTTTTTTAATAAGAACAATAAAAAAACAGCAAGGTAGCAATTGATGAAATGGAGCACAAACGGTATTGCAATGCTTGAAAATGAGGCCTAGGGTCCGTACTTTCGCTAGTGCAATCTCTCAACAATGCTAATATAATTGGATCATATAACCTTCCCTCAACGTGCGATGAAGAATCACTCCAAAGTTCCTATCTAGCGGAGAACATAAGAAGAAATTGTTTGTAGCTATTCTTTCTGATCGATCTATCCAAGAGTTCGTACTAAAATAACACCAAGTTATTCTTTCCGATCGATCTATCAAGAGTTCGTACTAAAATAACACACAGCTATTCTTTCCAATCGATCTATCAAGAGTTCGTACTAAAATAACACCAAAGCAAATTCAGATTCATAATACTCAATCCAACACAAAGAGCCTCAAAGAGAGCCCCAAGATTTCTACCGGAGAAACAAGGACAAAAATGTGCATCAACCCCTATGCATAGATTACCCCAATGTCACCTCGGGAATGCGCGAGTTGAGTGCCAAAACATATCTCAAGTGAATCAATATAATACCCCATTGTCACCACGGGTATTCTACCGGAGAAACAAGGACAAAAATTTGCATCAACCCCTATGCATAGATTACCCCAATGTCACCTCGGGAATGCGCGAGTTGAGTGCCAAAACATATCTCAAGTGAATCAATATAATACCCCATTGTCACCACGGGTATTCATATGCAAGACATATATCAAGTGCTCTCAAATTCATAAAAGTATTCAATCCGATAAAATGAAATCTCAAAGGGAAAACTCAATTCATCACAACAAGATAGAGAGGGGAAAACACCATATGATCCAACTATTTTAACAAAGCCCGCGATACATCAAGATCGTGACATCTCAAGAACACGAGAGAGAGAGAGATTAAACGCATAGCTACTGGTACAAACCCTCAGCCCCGAGGATGGACTACTCCCTCCTCATCATGGTGGCCGTAGGGATGATGAAGATGGCCACCGGTGATGATTCCCCCCTCCGGCGGAGTGCCGGAACGGGGTCTAGATTGGTTTTTCATGGCTACAGAGGCTTGCGGTGGCGGAACGTCTGATCTAGGGTTACCCCCGTGGGTTTTGGAATATTTGGTGATTTATAGGGCAAAGAAGGGGTATGGGAGGCCACCGAGGTGGGCACAACCCACCTGGGCGTGCCTGGGCCCTCAGGCGCGCCCTGGTGGGTTGTGCCCCCCTCGGGGCACCCCCCAGGTGCTGCTCTGGCCCATTGGATGTCTTCTGGTCCATAAAAAATCCACAAAAAGTTTCGCGGTGTTTGGACTCCGTTTGATATTGATTTCCTGCGATGTGAAAAACAAGCAAAAAACAGCAACTGGCACTGGGCACTGGGTCAATAGGTTAGTCCCCAAAAATGATATAAAGTTGCTATAAAATGATTGTAAAACATCCAGGAATGATAATATAACAGCATGAATACTTCATAAATTATAGATACATTGGAGACGTATCAGCATCCCCAAGCTTAATTCCTACTCGTCCTCGAGTAGGTAAATGATAAAAGAAATAATTTATGAAGTGTGAATGCTAGCAAAGTGCACAAGTTTGATCAATGACAATTTAAATCACTTTTCCTAGCATCATAACAACAATTCTTTCTTATAAAACTTCTCATGTTAAAGTAGCAACCAATTCACATGTTAAGGTTCAAACAATGAATTCTCTTGAAACTCAACAACCTATGTTCTCAGTCACCAAGCAATTGCAATTTAGCTTATTCAACAGTCTAAGTAAGAGCTCCACATACTCAATCATCATATAGTCTTCCATGATTGCTACTACTCAAAGCATATTCTTAGAACAAATGCATCCATCAAACACAGAGAAAGATAGGGGCTTAATATTTTGCCTCCCAACTTATTTATCATAGAGATAATTGTCAACAATAATAAATCATGATCAAATATATTTGACTGGTCATATGTGCCTATATCTTTCCCCACCACATGATGCTTGCCAACTAGAGAATAATTGAGGTTGAAATGAGAATTTATACTATTAACTCTTTGCATAAAAGTAAATACTGAAAAGTAAAAGATAGGCTCTTCGCAGAGGGAAGCAGAGGTTGCCATGCGCTTTTTATTTGGATGCCCAAGCTCTTAATGCAAAGGAACGTCACGTTATATTGCCCCTTATGATAGCAACCTTTATTATGCAGTCCGTCGCTTTTATCACTTTGCCATCACAAGTTCGTACAACGCTCAATTTTCCCTTACATTTAAATATCAAACATATTTAGGAGCAATTTTTATTGCTTTATGCACCGATGACAACTTACTTGAAGGATCTTATTCAATCCATAGGTAGGTATGGTGGACACTCATGGCAGGAAACTGGGTTTAAGGGTTTTTGGATGCACAAGTAGTATCTCTACTTAGTACGAATTTTTGGCTAGCAAAAGATCCTTAGGCAAACACCACATGTGGGAGGATTCAGGACAATATAACTTCTATGCAAATATACCCAAACATAACTCATTACATTGTCTTCCTTGTCCAACTTCAACTAATTTGCTCAAGTTTGAAAATAATTAGTGGGTATTCACAATCATAGAAGATGTCCAAGATAATATATTTGCATGTGAAAGTTCTCTTCCTTATAGTAATCATTCATGAATTGCTTGTATGACCAATATTGTGATTGCCAAGCTTAAAAAGATTTCACTTTCTAAACCCAATGTGAAGCTACTACTAGGCGTGATATGAACATATAATTTCAACTTCATGATATTCAATTCATTCAACAATTTACTCAGAGGATATAAATGAAGCACAAGAGTAAATGACAAGCTACTCCAAAAAGATATAAGTGAAGATCAAGCGAGTAGTTATGTAAATGGGTAGCTATTTGAGGACTCCCTCTTATTTAAAAAATTTCAGATCTAAGTATTTTATTAGAACAACAAGCAAAACAAAAAAAAAATGAAAATCCAAGAATAGCACACATCATGTGAAGAAGCAAAAACTTAGGATCAACCGATACTAACCGATAATTGTTGTTGAAGAAAGGTGGGGTGCCTACCGGGGCATCCCCAAGCATAGATGCTTGAGACTTCTTGAAATATTATCTTGGGATGCCTTGGGAATCACCAAGCTTGATATTTTGTGTCTCCTTAATTCCTTTTATATCACGGTTTCCCTAAATCTTAAAACTTCATCCACACAAAACTCAACAAGAACTTGTGAGATAAGTTAGTATAAATCAATGCAATAATCTTATCATTATCTACTGTAGAAAATCACTAAAATTATTATTCAACATTGCATACTAAATTCCTCTGCATATTTAATACTCCTATCCTCAAATAGATTCATTAAACAAGCAAACATATGCAAACAATGCAAACTTAATAGCAATCTGTCTAAACAGGACAGTCTGTAAATAGTGCAATATTCTTCATACTTCCGTAACACCAAAACTTCTAAAAATTTACCACACTGTAGAAAATTTATTATAGGTTACTATGCAAAAAAAAATTCAACCTTTTATCACATTCTGACTTTTCTAGAGAATTTTTGCAACAGCGATAAACTTTCTGTTTTGAAACAGCAACTCATATACTTACAAAATAAGCATGGTAAAGGCTATCCTTGACATTTTTATTGAAATGAAAGATGCAAAACATTATTGTAAATAACAGCAAGAAAATACTAACAAAATAAAAAGACTCTCCAAGTAAAACTCATATCATGTGACGAATGTAAGTATAGCTTCAAGTAAGGTTACCGATAATGTTGGAGACGAAAGAGGGGATGCCTTCCGGGGCATCCCCAAGCTTAGTTGCTTGGATATTCCTTAAATATTACCTTGGGGTGCATTGGGCATCCCCAAGCTTAGGGTCTTGTCACTCCTTATTCTCCTCATATCGATATCTCACCCAAAACTTGAAAACTTCAATCACACAAAACTTAACGGAACTTCGTGAGATGGGTTAGTATGATAAAGACAAATCATTCACTTTGGTACTGTCAAGATAAGATTCATAATTGTTTCCACATAATGCCTACTGTACTCTACAATTTCCACAATTTATATTAAGCAATATAAGCCATAGAAACCATAAAACAAGCAAACTATGCATTGAAAACAGAATCTGTCAAAAACAGAACAGTACGTAAAGATCTGAATTAAGGTCATACTTCTGTAACTCAAGAAAATTCTGAAAAATTTGGACAACGTAGAAAATTTGTATACCCATATTCTGAAAAAAATTCAGATTTGTTCCTCATTCCAGTAAAAGATAGGAATCTCTGCACTGGACGCAAAAGTTTCTGTTTTTGCACAGAATCAAGTCAACTATCATCCACACTATCCCAATGGCTTTACTTGGCACTTTATTGAAACAAAAGCTATAAAACATGATTACTACAGTAGCATGATCATGTGAACACACAAAAACAGTAGGTAAAAGTGTTGGGTTGTCTCCCAACAAGCGCTTTTCTTTAATGCCTTTTAGCTAAGCATGATGAGTTCAATGATGCTCGCATAAAAGATAAGGATTGAAACATAAAGGGAGCATCATGAATCATACGTTCCTCTCTCATAATAATTTTCAGTAGCATCATTAATAGATCCATCAATATAACCATCACATAAAGCATTCTTTTCATGATCCACAAGCATAGAAATTTTATTACTCTCCACATAAGAAAATTTCTTCTCATTCGCAATGGTGGGAGTATCATATGAAACTCAAATACTATAAATTGTTTCCACATTAAAAGAGTAATGTTCAGTAAAAGGATATTCAAAATTATGACAATAATTATCACTACTTTTTATAACATAAGTATCATCACAATAATCATCATAAGTAGCAACTTTGTTCGCATCATAGATAGGAGGCATGCAATCATCATAGAAAATTTGATCATTCGAAGTAGGGGGGCTAAAAAGATCATCTTCATTAAGCATATCATCCTCAAGCTTGGGACAAACATTAATTGCAGCAAATAAATTCACAAACATGTCATTCCCATCAAACATAGCATCCCCAAGCTTGTGGCTTGGCATATCATAAGCATAACCACTCTCATCATTAACAGTATGAATAGCACCAACGGTATAACAGTTGCTATCATCATAATTTCCCAAGTTGGTGCCAAAAAGATTTCCAAGATTATAAGAAGTATCATTATCTTCCCAATCATAATCATCACAACAAGCAATAGGCATAACAAAATCATCATCAATAGTGCTCTCGGACATTGTGCCATAAGACATAGAACTAATATCATCATCAAGTGCATCATCTTCCACAATTATTTTTGATTCATTTTCATGAGGCACAACAATAATAGGAGCAACATTATTTGGGAGAGATACCTTTTTACCTCTATTCTTTCTTCTTTTCTTCTTCTTCACCACATCATGTGTGGGTTTAATTAATTTTTTCAAGCTTCTTGTTGAAGAGATTGATTGGATAGCAAGCTCCTCCTCGTTACCCGATTCATCATAATAAACACTAGGAGGGTATTGGGAAATATTTTCCCTTTCATTAGTACTCTCTTCATATTCTATTTGTTTTCTTGTCTTTAGATAGTTGGCAATATAAGGATTCTCAATGCAAATTACCACACAAAACATATAAATTTCCTCTAGATCAAAATCAAGAAGTCTCTCAAGATTAAATTTTGGAATACCCTCAGTTATACGTTTCATTTCTTCATACCCCAAAAGAAGACTAAGCTCTTTATGATGCTCAAGGGTAATCAAGTTATCACAATTTTTGGACACGATTTGATCATGAAACAATTTGCATTGGAGTTTTAAATGACCACATTCATTGCAAAGTTCACAAGGATGGCGAAAAAAATTAAATCTTTCAGCACAATCATCTAGCCTCTCTTGCAACTTTTTTGTTTCTAAATATTTATGCTTCTTACAAAATCTATCTTCCCTTTTTGGTGTGCATTTGCACTCCCAATTCACT
Organism: Thinopyrum elongatum; assembly: GCA_011799875.1. Lineage (NCBI taxonomy): Eukaryota > Viridiplantae > Streptophyta > Magnoliopsida > Poales > Poaceae > Thinopyrum > Thinopyrum elongatum. Next base: position 436,820,585 of record CM022299.1, read on the forward strand.
CCGCAAAAATTGACATGCTTATAAGAAACATTTTTGTCATGACTTGTGCAATCATCATTAGCATTTTGGATATTCAAAGAATTCATACTAACAACATTGCAATCATGCTCATCATTCAAATATTTTGTGCCAAACATTTTATTGACTTCTTCTTCTAACAATTGAGCACAATTTTCCGATCCATCATTTTCAAGAAAGATATTATAAAGATGATCAATAATATGATGCAACCTCAATTCCATTGTTTTTTTTGTAGTTTTCTTTTATAAACCAAAATAGTGATAAAACAAGAAACTAAAAAATTCGATTGCAAGATCTAAAGATATACCTTCAAGCACTCACCTCCCCGGCAACGGCGCCAGAAAAGAGCTTGATGTCTACTACGCAACTTTATTCTTGTAGACTCGTGTTGGGCCTCCAAGCACAGAGTTTTGTAGGACAGTAGCAATTTTCCCTCAAGTGGATGACCTAAGGTTTATCATTCCATGGGAGGCGTAGGATGAAGATGATCTCTCTCAAACAACCTTGCAACCAAATAACAAAGAGTCTCTTGTGTCTCCAACACACCAAATACAATGGTAATTTGTATAGGTGCACTAGTTCGGCGAAGAGATGGTGATACAAGTGTAATATGGATAGTAGATATTGGTTTTTGTAATAAGAACAATAAAAAAACAGCAAGGTAGCAATTGATGAAATGGAGCACAAACGGTATTGCAATGCTTGAAAATGAGGCCTAGGGTCCGTACTTTCGCTAGTGCAATCTCTCAACAATGCTAATATAATTGGATCATATAACCTTCCCTCAATGTGCGATGAAGAATCACTCCAAAGTTCCTATCTAGCGGAGAACATAAGAAGAAATTGTTTGTAGCTATTCTTTCCGATCGATCTATCCAAGAGTTCGTACTAAAATAACACCAAGTTATTCTTTCCGATCGATCTATCAAGAGTTCGTACTAAAATAACACGCAACTATTCTTTCCGATCGATCTATCAAAAGTTCGTACTAAAATAACACCAAAGCAAATTCAGATTCATAATACTCAATCCAACACAAAGAACCTCAAAGAGTGCCCCAAGATTTCTACCGGAGAAACAAGGACAAAAACGTGCATCAACCCCTATGCATAGATTACCCCAATGTCACCTCGGGAATGTGCGAGTTGAGTGCCAAAACATATCTCAAGTGAATCAATATAATACCCCATTGTCACCACGGGTATTCATATGCAAGACATATATCAAGTGCTCTCAAATCCATAAAAGTATTCAATCCGATAAAATGAAATCTCAAAGGGAAAACTCAATTCATCACAACAAGATAGAGAGGGGAAAACACCATATGATCCAATTATATTAACAAAGCCCGCGATACATCAAGATCGTGACATCTCAAGAACATGAGAGAGAGAGATTAAACGCATAGCTATTGGTACAAACCCTCAGCCCCGAGGATGGACTACTCCCTCGTCATCATGGTGGCCGTAGGGATGATGAAGATGGCCATCGGTGATGATTCCCCCCTCCGGCGGAGTGCCGGAACGGGGTCTAGATTGGTTTTTCATGGCTACAGAGGCTTGCGGTGGCGGAACGTCTGATCTAGGGTTACCCCCATGGGTTTTGGAATATTTGGTGATTTATAGGGCAAAGAAGGGGTATGGGAGGCCACCGAGGTGGGCACAACCCACCTGGGCGCACCTGGGCCCCCAGGCGCGCCCTGGTGGGTTGTGCCCCCCTCGGGGCACCCCCCAGGTGCTGCTCTGGCCCATTGGATGTCTTCTGGTCCATAAAAAATCCACAAAAAGTTTCGCGGTGTTTGGACTCCGTTTGATATTGATTTCCTGCGATGTGAAAAACAAGCAAAAAACAGCAACTGGCACTGGGCACTGGGTCAATAGGTTAGTCCCAAAAAATGATATAAAGTTGCTATAAAATGATTGTAAAACATCCAAGAATGATAATATAACTGCATGAATACTTCATAAATTATAGATACGTTGGAGACGTATCAAAGACCATCGCTCATCCCCGGCCGCCACTCATAAGGAAGACAATCAATAAATAAATCATGCTCCGACTTCATCACATAACGGTTCACCATACGTGTGTGACGCCCCCGGCTCAATTGTGCACTAATCATACACACAAATGCGCACGATCAAGCCTAAGGACTCACGGGAAGATATCACAACACAACTCTAAAACATAAATAAAGTCATACAAGCTTTATATTACAAGCCAGGGGCCTCGAGGGCTCGAAGACATAAGCTTGCGTACAAGCGTCAGCGGAAGCACAGATATCTGAGTACAGATATGAAACAGAAACAGATAAGCCCTTAGAAAGGTGGGTCAAAATAAAAACACTACGATCGAAAGGCGTAGGCCTCCTGCCTGGGACCCTCCGATCCTACTCCTGGTCGTCGGCAAGCTCGTAGTAGTATCCATCCTCGGGGTAGCAGTAGTGATCGTCAGCGGGGCAGCTGTCTCAGGGGCTCAGTCATCTGGTTGCATTGAAAGGATATGGGGAAAAAAGAAAGCAAAGCAACCATGAGTACTCATCCGAAGTACTCAGCAAGCAAGGATCTACACTACATATGCAACATTATCAAAGAAAGGCTGTATATGTGGACTGGGCTGCAAAAATGCCAGAATAGAGAGGAAAGCCTAGTCCTATCGAAGACTAGCATCTTCAGCGGTCTTGCAGCAATAGAAGAGAGTAGAACAGTACAATATAATGTAGCAGTATCATTAAGTCTCATCCTCACCCAGAGATCCTTTCTCGACTCCCTGCGAGAAAGCAATCCCAAAGCCATACAGTCATCAACCTCGTCCTGAGATCCCTTCTCGACTCCCGGCGAGAAGCAATCCCAGAGCCATAGTATCCAGTTCTAGTTGTATCAATCAAGATACAACTCCGAGTATCCGTTACCGAGGATCCGGCTATGCATAGATTAGTTCTTCCCTGCAGGGGTGCACCAACTTACCCACCACGCTCGATTAACTCCGGTCGGACACACTTTTCCGGGTCATGCCCGACCTCGGCCAAACGACACACCGCAACCCTACCTACAGCTCAGCAGAGAGGTCCCCGCCGGTCTACATCCTAAGCGCAAGGGGGTCTTGGCCATCGCCCCTCGCCCTCCGGGTCGTTGCGCACACGGTGAAGCCAGGCACCTACACTACAGGAAGGCGCCGGTCCGTCCATGCCGCCATGCTGAACTAGACGTCTGACAGAGCTTTCAGCTGATGCATACGATGCAGAACGCCCATACTATGCCCACGTGGTGGTTAGTGCTATCGGGCCAGAGGCCCACTCAGATCAAATATCCAAACCGTTAGTACCTTGGTAGTGCGGTAACGAGCAGAGACTCACGATCGATGTGACCCCGTCGCCCCGTCTCGAGGACTTGCGGCAAGGGCCAAGAATGCCCGGCCACGCCTCGTATTCTCACTCGGGCACCATCCAGGTCAACCCGTCTTCATATCACACACGGGTACCCCTCAGGGCCGACCCACCTTTCCAAGTAACAATAGTACAGTCCAAGTATCCGTGTGTCCATAACATCGGGGGGAATCCGAGGTATCACCCTCGTTGGATTCCTACTCGATATATCTGTCAAGGTGAACTCGGAGGAATCACCCTCGCTGGGTTCACACTTGAGGTGTTGTACGATGGCGTCGTTATCGGAAGCGGTGAAGGAGGAATCACCCTCGATGACCATGACCGAATAGCTACTCTACAGAGTTAACATCGGAAGTGCTACAAGAGGTTTCACCCTCGGCACTCGATAGTAACGCTGCAGTGTCGTTACAACTAAGGGGGATGATGTGCGGTGCCGGGGCCTAGTCTTCAATCCCGTTGATCGGGTCTACTGATAATCCAGCGGGGCAGTCGGAACAAGTGGGGTCATTGATAGGTCTCTACCCAGCCTATACTAGACAGTTTAGGATAAGCAGGTAAGGTTTCAATAGCAGGTTACAATAAACAGGCTATGCATCAGAATAGGTAAAGCAGTAGCAGTAGCAATTCTAATGCAAGCATGAGAAAATAGAATGGGCGATATCGGGATGATCAAAGGGGGGGGGGCTTACCTGGTTGCTCGGCGGCAAAGGCAAGGTCGTCAACGGTGGCGTCGGGCTCCTGAGTTGCGTCGGTCTCGAGGATGACGTCGATGTCAGGGTCTACCGAGATAGAAGAGGGGGAAGAAATAGTAAATACAAAGCAAACAGGAGCAACACAGAGCAGGCTACGCTAACGTGCAGTGCAGGGTTGCCTAAAGACATGTCTAAGTCATTAAGTTATTTTAGGAATTTATTTGGATTTATTTTATTAGAGTCACGCACTATTCATTTATCGAAATCAGTCTAAAAGTTGCGGGTTCACCTCCATAGAGGGCCCCGATACGGAAACAAAAGGCACGGTCAGCTTCGTCTCGTCATTCTGAGCAACTTTGATGTACAAAGTTTTTCGATCCGAGCTACGGATTATTTTATATGATTTTCTAAAGATTTATTGATTTTCTGGAATTTAATTGATTATTTAAATTCGAATTATCCAAAACAGTGCAGGGTGATGTCAGCATGATGTAATGGTGACATCAGCGGTCAACTCTGGCTGACCAGAGTCAAACCTGACATGTGGGGCCCCATTGTCATAGACTCAGTTCTAATCCAGTGGTTAAATTTAAACTAAACTAATTAAACAGGGTGAGGGCACACCTGTCATAGGGTGTTTTAATTAATAAATTAATCAATTAACTTAACTTTATTAGCAGGTTAATTAGGGGGGGTAGCCCCACCTGTCATTGACCCAGGGGAGGTCAAACCCCTGGTCAACCGAGGCTGACCTGCCGGCGGCTCGACGCCGGCGTCCACAGACGCGGCGGAGGGCTCGGGATTCCACCTCCGGTGACCAAAAGGCCAGCGGAGGGCATCTACGTGCTGCGGGCGCTCGTCCGCATCGAGTGGTGGTGGCGGTTGGGCTTGTGGTGGCCGCAGTCATCGCCGGCGTCGACCACGGCGGTTGCCGAAGCTCGAGTGAGCTCGTGGTCGAGGCTACGGCGGGCGTGGCGACGCGGGGATAGCACCTACGGGCTCTACGTGGCGTGCCGAGCAGGTTGGACACGTCGCCCGGGCGATTAGATGGCCGAAGGCACGTCGGCGGCGAGCATAGGCGGCGACGCGTGCGGGTGAGCGCGGTGCGGTGGCTACGACATGCGAGGGAGAGAATAGAGGGAGGAGGAAGGGTCAATGGCTCATGGCGGTTGCGACCGGCATCGGAGCGATCTCAGAGGAGGTCAGAGCTGCGTCGGGCGGCGAAATCAATCTCGGCGGCCGAACGGCGAGGAAGAGCTTGGTGGAGATGGTGCGGCGCGTCCGGCGACATGTGACGCGTCGAGGAGGTTGAGGACGTCAGGGCGGAGCTTGCGGACACAGCGAGAGGTCGAGGGAGGGGCGGTGGCGTCGACTACGACGGCGGCGTGCTCACGGGCGCATTGGCCATGGCGGGGAGAGGGCGAGAGAGAGAGAGCAGAGAGGGAGAGTAGTGGCGAGGGGAGCTCAGTGGGGCGCGGGGCTCTGCCCTTATCCTCCACGGAGGGCGCGGGCGTCGCTGTCGACCAGGGAGAGGGGGGGCCAGCGCGCGGCATGCGGCCGCGGCGACAGCCTGCGCGGTGGAGGAGGAGTGCGGGGGTGAGGGAAAGCGCTGCGCGGGCTGGGCCTCCCTATGCACTTGAGGCCCAGGCACCGTGGCCTTTTTCTTTTTCTTAATTTTGTTTTCCTGTTTTCTATTTTGTATTTTCTTTTCACACTTTTCCAATTTTGTAAAACATGAGTTTTGCCCCAATAAACTCAGTGCATCTTCTAGCACTACTACAAAAAGTTTGAAGTACAGATCTTTTCATTTGGATTTTATTTAAATGAAAAGGTATTAAATACCTCTGTTTTGTTATTGTTAGAGGCACATAATTAATTTAGTATATGTTGAAAATAATTTTTGAATTGTCTCTGGATTATTTGCTATTTAATGAACATTTTAGTTTCTGATTTGAACAACTTTTATTTTCCACTTTGAATTCCTTTGAAGTTTGAATTTGGAGTTTGAAATGAAACATGATGCAAATGATGACTAGGCACTGTTGAACTTGCTGACATGGCATTATCTAAAGGTTATTACTGTAGCTAACCACTGGGGGTGTTATAAATCTCCTCTACTAACAAGAATTCTCGTCCCGAGAATTAAGAGGTAGAGTAAGGGGGAAAGTTCTGGTTATGAAATTCTATCGAGTCTTCTCGGTCTTGGTTGCTCTTCTCGAAGGAATAGATCCATTACATTGACACCTTCATTTCTCTGCATCAATGCCTCATGATGATGTTGTCGTCCTTTCTTCAGGATCGCCATCGTACTTACGAATGAATAAAGGGTGGGTATTCAGGGAGAACGGACCTCTGCATGGTTGACTATCTGGTCGATAACAACAGGGAAGGTGGCGAGAAGTAACTCTCGAATTGAAACCTTAGAAAATATCGAGAGCAAAGTAAGGAGGTATCATGAGAAGTTTCGAGCGGGCAGGCAATCGTTCGGTGCCTGAAACAGATGGTGAAAGGGGTTCAGAGCAATGGGAATAAGCATTGCGTATGATACCAGAATAGATCACTAGGTGGGTGGCTCGTGATGTACTTACAAAGCCAAGCGCGAGAAACAATTCTGGAAAACAGGGATGTACAGGAGAGTCAGGTTTTGATCCTGTGGAACTGTGGGTTATGGGCCCACCATGAGGGTTAAAAGTAGGAAGGAGGCTAACATATTGCACGGTCACGATAGCAAGGCATGCCAGAGGATAGTCTGTCAGTTATGTCAACGACAACATCGGTACCAAGGGCAAGGGATGAAGAGAACTATTTTCCTGCTCGTTGAACGAGGCGGACAGATAGGCAAAGTTCTCGTCCATCGGTGGTTACCGAAATGTCATTAACAATAGTAACGGGGTCCCACTGACAAAGTTGTACACCGAGGTGTTTACATAAGCAGCGAATTATTACATGCTTAGACCATATAGATCACAAGAAAGGTTAAACAAAACAATGGAAAGGAAAATGTGATCATCAGATTAAACAGAACAATGGAGAGGAAAATGTGTTTAAACACAAATATTAGGTGTATATCCTTTCCAAGGAGAAGCAGAGCATGATATACAAGTCAGGGCAGCAAGTACATCACCATTTAGATAAAGGGATAAGGGAATTCATGATGTTATACATACAACGGTGTCTGGATAATAGATCTAGAAACTTGTAGCATTGCGCTTCCACTGTTCTCATTGATATTCGGAATACCACAGTCATGCTTCGAGGTAGTGATAACATGGTGTTTCAAGTAAGGGTTGGATCTGAAGATCATAAGAGATACAAAGGAACACTTCTAAGATTATCTCAGAATGTAAGGAATAACCAAACACAACCAGGTCTGTGTCGGCAGGAAGTCAAGGATGTCATCGATGATATCACAATCATCGAAGAGCAAGGATGGTAATTCTCAACATGAATTCGATCGATATCCTGAAAAAGCTCGGAATGTTGATGATGATCACGATACAATGGTTGAGAGGTTTTCAAGAAGATGTAATCGGCCAGCGATGACATCAAGTAAAAGGAAGGATGAAGTGAAAGGCTATGAGAACCACGGATTTGACACAAGCTCGAAGTCAAGCTTGTTGTTTGAGGTGATATGACAGGATGAGGAAGATCGACGTAAGCTTAACTCATCGTCGGAAGTTGCTCCGGGCATAAGGACTAGGTAGCATACTTGAAAATCGACACGATAATGATATAGCCTAACAGGCTAGTAATGACGTGATGTAGTATCAACTCCCCAGCAACAAGGTACTAGGAGTACTGAATCACAGAGCGGAATCGATTCATTGTTCGATGGTATCGGTTGACGACAACCCAGAACCCGTGGAGTGACTAAGACAGAGAAAGGTATCACTCCATCGGAAAATTCATAGGACTTAGTACAATAGGATTATATCCTCGAGATAGTAGAGGAGGGCAATACTCGAGGTAGTTCAGTATAGAGGTTGGACAGGCATATTGATTTGCATAAGACAAGTGCTTTAGCTTGTCCGCGAAACGGGATCAAAGGAGAGCAATCATGGTCAGAACCACGATTGCAAGGGATCAAAGCAAAATACCAGAGGGATTTATAGCAAGGGATTATTATTTTTACGGGCAGCTTCCATGATAAGTTTCTACATCGGGTCCATGGGCATGAACACAAGGGTTCAAGGTCGACTCCCACTTCTTCAATGCATAACCTTTCATTTACTCCTCGTTTTTAGTGAAGTTGAAATGTTGAAAATTTATCTGGCATAACATCAATAGAGTATGACTCGTAGAATTTTCTGGGTTCTCGCTGATAGCGAAGGCGTAGACGCAACCCACAGGGGCATTTTACGGATCTATACCACCCGCTCATAGAAGCAATAGACAATATCTCAAAATAGTATATGAACGAAAAGAATTAAATGATCCCACGTTGCCGAAGGCAATTGTAACAGGAGAAGAGCTCACAAGATAGAAGGTGAAGGACATTGTTGGATAATAATCCAACAAAAGATCAGGTGATCGGTAAAGGATCTGATGGGGGCATAGGTACCCTGACCAGATGAAGAAGTTTGCAAATACATCAATTTATAAAAACATCTGAATAATCCGACGCTTACATACAGAGGAATTATGGTTTCCAAAATTGAAGGATCAGAAGCAGATGCTCTGACCCAAAAGATGAGTAAGTTGGATCGAGTTGGACGGACAATCAATTGCAACTTGATTGGTCGAGCACCAGCTCATGACCGGAATGATGATTGAGTCGGAAGGACGAGTTCTAGGAATCGACTGATGATTGCGAACATTCGCAGCATATTGATTCAAGGGATCCAAAATGGTAATTGGCAAAGGATGTTGACGGGGATTACTAGACATATGGAATTATCCATAATGCAAGCAGATCAGAAGAATATCAAAAGCAGTAGGCTGCAAAGGAATCTCAGAAAGTCAGATAGTATTTCAAAGTATTTGGGAAACGCATGAACATCTGGTGATGAACGGCTCCCCGGTAAAGGTGTGTAATTATCCACAGTGCGAAAGAAGCTGCACGGCAGTAGGCTCAAAGGATTCTCAGGACAACAGAGAGTATCTCGGGATATCTGGTAATAACCAGAGCAACTGGGGAAGAGGGTGCAACGAAAAGGATGTTATCCACGCGGATTTAACGGTGGCCAGGAATTGCAAAGTTAGTGGGCACAAGGGTCTCGGGAACTTCAAGGAGTATCTTTGGAGTCTTCTGATGAAGCAGGCGACCATCTGTGGTGAAGGGGCTCTCCGGGTTGAAGTGGTTACGAGAACCTAATGTCGGAGTTAGTAATTTTTTTAACCCGAATAGAAGAGAGATCAGAGTCCCAGAGTAAAGGTCGAGGAGTAAAAGATCCTAATACCACCCAATTGGCGACGTGTGCCCGTAAGCCACACAACCAAGTTAGTAAAACAGTTTTCGGTCACTAGACTTAACTTCGGCCAAGGAGTTGGAAAGGGGGTTCCTACAGGATGTTGGCTCTGATACCAACTTGTGACGCCCCCGGCTCAATCGTGCACTAATCATACACGCAAATGCGCATGATCAAGCCTAAGGACTCACGGGAAGATATCACAACACAACTCTAAAACATAAATAAAGTCATACAAGCTTTATATTACAAGCCAGGGGCCTCGAGGGCTCGAATGCATAAGCTTGCGTACAAGCGTCAGCGGAAGCATCAGATATCTGAGTACAGATATGAAACAGAAACAGATAAGCCCTTAGAAAGGCGGGGCAAAAGAAAAACACTACGATCGAAAGGCGTAGGCCTCCTGCCTGGGACCCTCCGATCCTACTCCTGGTCATCGGCAAGCTCGTAGTAGTATCCATCCTCGGGGTAGCAGTAGCGATCGTGTCAGGACCGGTTTTCCAATAAAACATTTATTGAAAAATCGCCCCTTTCGTCAGACCAGTATAGAAAAAATCTTACTGGTAGACAAATCCTTGATACAGAAATCCAGAAGTACTAAATATTATACATGGTTGAGCTGAGGCTGCTCAACAATTGTATTACAAGCACGCCAATATTACCCATAAAGGCGGATATGACACGAAGGGTATGGTGGCATAACTACTGACTCGCAATAAAAGTGGTGGTGGATATGTTACAGAGAAGTGGGTGACATGACTCCAAAATCTTACAACTCATCAAGCATCGGAGTGAGGCTCGATGATTTTATTAAGGTAGCGGAAGCGTATATAATACAGGTGACCAACTGCAGGATCGCAAGGGACTGACTGGGACTCCTCTAGGCGTCGGACTCGCTATCGTACTCTTCATCCATAAGATCGCCTTCGTCAACATCTGGCCAAATCAACAAGCCAGGTGAGTACTTTGAATGTACTCGCAAGACAGTTTGGACATAAGATATAACAAATGCAAACATGATGCACATGAGCAGATTAGCAATGCACACTCAGGTAATAAATTTGCACTGCAAGGTAAATAAAAAGGAAGTCAGGCGGTAGTCCTCCCGAAATCCCAATAAAATAGCTGAAGACCGATTGGGTGTCTGAAGCGACGCCTCGAAAGGTAAAAAAATAAAATTAACATGCCACAGTCGGGCGTCAGGGCGACACCACATAAAGGGCTTATACTGAAAAGTAAATGACAGTATACCACAGTCGGACGTCTAAGCGACATCTCGAAAAGGGCTTATAATGAAAGTAAATAACAAGGATGCCACAGTCGGACGTCTGAGCGACATCACATAAAGGGCTTATATCCAAAAGTAAATAACAAGAATGCCACAGTCGGACGTCTGAGCGACATCTCATAAAGGGCTTATATCAAAAGTAAATAATAAGAATGCCACAGTCGGACGTCTGAGCGACATCTCATAAAGGGTTTATATCAAAAGTAAATAATAAGAATGCCACAGTCGGACGTCTGAGCGACATCGCATAAAGGGCTTATAATTCATCATTCGAATTCGAGTAGTCCGTGGAGGTAACACCATCCCACGGAATACTTGGTACATAATCATAAACAGGTTAGTCCATCCACAGGAATAACATTCAGCCGGGTTTACCACTGTCAGTTAACAAATTTGTTCTTCAGAGACTGTTACTGGGACTGACACTGATAGGTCAACCAACGTCCTTGACCGAGGACTTGGTTACTCGAATGGTTTTGACTCTGCAGAGTTTGTACTCTTAACCCACAGCCAACGGATTTCAGTAGTCACAAAGGACTAGTTCCGTTTACGGTATTTTAGAAGAAAACACATCTAACCAGTACACACCCATTTCACATCCCGCTATCAGGAATCACCCTAGACAACGTTCAAGAAAAACTCTAAGACGGGGAGGCCAACACCTCGAATAGCATGGGATCAAATTTATATCGCGCGCTCTAAGGGGTGCCCCCCTCTCGGTCCCAACCGGAAACACCCATGCCCCCTAACCGGATGACGGGCTTTAATCCAGGGCCATGGAACCCTCATTCCGGCCCCTCTATTTGGTGTGTACCTGGAAAGAGATTTGCAACTTACTAAACCGCATTCTTTGCAGAAAACATGTGGTTGCACAAAAAAGGGGACGAACGGGAACAAGACTCGATCCACGTCAACACTGGAGTTAAACAGGTGATATAGAACTGGCATGCTTCAACAATACCAGCTTGCAACCTATCATGCCACCACATGATCAGGTTGTCTCACCATCTTATGAACTCATCAAGTTTCGAAGCTCACTTGTAGCTTGCTTTGCATGGAATATAACATTCAACAAATGCTTATATAAACATGCCATGAGAAAACCACTCAAGAAAACATGAAAAACACTCATCATATCAAAGGTTCAAACATGCTTGCCTGGTTCGGAGTAGTCGGAGTCTAGCTCGACAAGGTTGGCGGCACCGTCACCTCCTTCGGTATCTATGTTATAAAGAAAAATCGGGTACTAACGTAAATACCGTGCGTGCATAAAAATTGTTCCAAATATTTCTCAAATAAATATGATAAAAACTAGACAGAAAATTAAAGATGACAGAAAAAGAATCAACTCAAAATCATCTTTTGTTTAAAAGTTATTAAGGTTTTAGTCCAGGGACTAATCTATTATAAACAGAAAATTATCCAGGGGCTATTTTGAAAAAAACAGAAAACGCTTCGGTTGGAATACGCCTTCCAGGGAAGAAAACGCACCCGACCCGAAGGCGCCAACAGAACACGATTTTGAAGAAGAAGAGGAGAGGCTGACGAGGGGGTCGCTCATGTCAGGTTTGAAAATCCACCGGCGGCAGAGGCGAATGATGATCGCCGGCGGCGATCGATGGCGAACCAGAGGAGGGCAAGGGTAGGGTTGTACTCACGGGTCAGTTCCGCGTCGGTGGGTGGTGGAAGTAGGCGTCGGGGAGCACCACGTCGACGGCGGCTTTCACTCCGGCGGACGGCGGTTCGGGCGAGCACAGATTCGTCGGAGGAGAGCTGCCAACACCGAATTGAAGCTCGGGTTAGAAGAGGTGGTGAACTAGGAGGTTGCTGGCAAAGTTTGGGAAGCGGGGGCGCACTCACCAGAGAGGATTTTGCCGGAGCGCGAAGCGGATCGGGGCGGCCGGAGCTGGGGAAGAAGACCCTCCCGAAGCCCTCTGATGAGTGGGGCGTGGTTCTGAGGAGGGGTGGAGAGGTGCTGGGTCGATGGGTGGCTCGGGGCCTCTATTTATAGCCGGCCCGAGGTGGTTGCCGAAAACGGGATAACTCCGGCGAGCGATTACGGCGAGGCAGGGGTTGGACGGAAGGATTAGGCGACTGGGTGTCTTCGGATTGGTCCACTGGCACCATTCAAAGGTTAAACCTGGTTGGATTTGGCCTGCTCCCGTGGTCTCGGCGGGACGGAGCTCACGGGCTCGTCGGCGGCAGAGAGCGCGCTCTGCGCTTCTCAGGCCACGGCGACGGTTCTGCAGCGTGCTCAGAGTAGGAGGTGAACACGCGTAGGCCACCAGTGGTTCGGGCGGTGCGGAGGACGGCGTTCTGCAACGCTGGCTTCTGCCAGCCGCCACGGGAGGTACTGCCACTGCGGAAGGCGCCGGCGTTGACGCGACAAGTCGCCACCGACGCTCGCAACTGGCCAAGCAACCGTGCGGCGCACTGGATAAGAAGGGGAACAGGGAGCAAGGCGCCAACGCGGGCACTGGCGAGATCCACGATGAGCTCTGACGAAAACGACACTGAACCCTCTGAACTTTCTGAATTTGATAGGAACAGTGCACGCCAGCTGTTCGACGAAATGTTTGACGCACGTGGAAATTTTTTCTTGAGCTGAAACTTGGAGGGGTGGTCTCTTGATGCATCCAGAGACTCCCTAAATTTTCTCAGAATTTTTGGAAAAAGAAAAGGATGAATTTCACCAAAAATGGCAAATCTGGTCCAAACTTGCAGCAAGCAAATTTTGAAAAATTTGAACTGTGGACCAGCAGATCTTGATGGATCTAGGTTGAGGGTACTAAGGACTAGCCAGAGGAATTTATTTGGGACCAAAACTCAAAGAAATCTGATACTTCCTTTGAAAACTTGAGGGGTCCAAAATAATTTACAGAAAAAGGTTTGAGGATAAAATCAATAGAAATAAAATCTAAAAGAGGTTGAAACTTGCTAGAATTGGATGTTTGGCTTGACCCAAAGTAGGGAGGAGGGTTTGAGAAGAAATTTTTGAAATGCAAGTCATGGTAAGAGAGTATTTTTGAATAGGGAAGTGGAAATCCAAAAATTATAGGAACTCTTTTTAATAAAAGAATTTGTAAAACAATCCCAGAGTATTTGTGTTGAACCAACCCATGTTGAAAACCTTCAAGACCAAAAATCAAGATTGGGAAGAACGCATAAAATATTTGTCATAAAAGATTTGAGAAGGAGAGTCTTTTAGAAAAATTGAAATAACCTCCTTCCAATCAAATAAAGAATTTAATAAAAATCAAGACCAAAATTTTGGGGTGTTACAACACCTACCCCCTTAGGAAAAATCTCGTCCCCGAGATTTCAGCTGATCCTCAAATAGGTGTGGGTGCTCTGCCCGAAGAAAATCCTCTCTTTCCCATGTTGCTTCATCCTCAGTGTGATTGCTCCACTGAACCTTGAAAAACTTAATTGTCTTCTGACGGGTCCTTCTTTCAGACTCCTCCAATATTTTTATTGGACGTTCCCTGTAGGTGAGGTCTGGTTGCACGTCAATGTTCTCATGAGATACATGCTTCTCTGGGTTGCGTACACACTTCCTCAGCTGTGAAATGTGGAACAAGTCATGGACGTCTGACAGTTCTTCAGGTAGGTCTAGCTGGTAGGCCACTGTGCCTCTTCGTGCATTCACACAGAAGGGCCCAATAAATCGTGGTGCTAGCTTTCCTTTAACTTTGAATCATTGCAGGCCCCTCATAGGGGATACTCTTAGATACACATATTCACCGGGTTCAAAACTGACTTCACGATGTTTCTGATCGTAATAACTCTTTTGTCGGCTTTGAGCTGTCTTGAGTCGATCCTTGATTAGTTTAACCTTCTCCTCAGCTTCCTTGAGCATGTCTGGGCCGAAGATACGACTGTCTCCTGTCTCTGACCAATTTAATGGGGTACGGCATCTTCGCCCATATAAGGCTTCAAAAGGTGCCATTTGTAGACTGGCTTGGTAACTGTTGTTGTACGAGAACTCGGCATACGGCAAGCTTTCTTCCCAACTGGTTCCATAGGTGAGAACACATGCTCTGAGCATGTCTTCTAGAATTTGGTTCACACGTTCAGTCTGTCCTCCAGTCTGGGGGTGGTATGCTGTGCTGAATACTAGTTGAGTTCCCAGAGCTTGTTGTAAATGATCCCAAAATCTGGAGACGAATTGAGTGCCTCTGTCGGATATTATAGTCTTTGGAACTCCATGCAGACAAACAATACGGGAGAGATAAAGCCTGGCAAGTTTCTGAGTGGTGTGGGTTGTCTTTACTAGAATAAAATGTGCCACCTTGGTTAATCTATCTGTGATGACCCATATGGCATCATTTCCGTGTCGTGACCGAGGTAGTCCGACAATAAAGTCCATTCCAATTTCATCCCATTTCCATTCGGGTATCCTGTTTGGCTGTAATAGTCCTGCTGGTTTTTGGTGCTCGGCCTTAATGCGTTGACATGAATCACAACATGCAATGAATGTGGCTATATCCCTCTTCATACCGTGCCACCAAATTTTTTCCTGAATGTCCTTGTACATTTTGGTTCCTCCAGGGTGGATTGAATATGGAGCGGTCTGGCCTTCAGCCAAAATTTGCTGTTTGAGGTCCTCTACATTTGGTACGCAAAGCCTGTCTCCGTACCATAATATTCCCTCATCATCTATGACGAATTCTGAGGCCTTGCCCAGACTCACTTTTCTTTTTATGCCTTCGATGCTGGGGTGTCCATGCTGAGCTTTCTTAATCTGTTCCATTAGGGTGGGCTGTATTTCCAAATTTGACATAGTGCCTTCAGTGACCAACACCATGTTGAGTTTGGCAAACTCCCTTTGAAACTCAGGTCTCAAGTTTTGTAGACCGTCGTTGCGCGAGCTTGGGTTTCGGCTGAGAGCATCTGCCACTACATTCGCCTTTCCTGGATGGTAGTGTATGCCAACATCATAATCTTTCACTAATTCCAACCAGCGTCGTTGTCGTAAATTGAGTTCTGGTTGTGTGAAAATATATTTGAGGCTCTTATGGTCCGTATATATTTCACAACGATTCCCAAGCAAAAAGTGTCTCTATTCTTTGAGAGCATGAATAACTGCTGCTAATTCCAAGTCATGAGTAGGATAATTTTCTTCATGCCTTCGTAGTTGCCTGGAAGCATATGCGACTACTTTGCCTTCTTGCATTAATACGCATCCGAGGCCCTTCCGGGACGCGTCGCAATATACTTCAAATTTTTCGTGTAAGTCTGGTACGACCAATACTGGTGCTGTTGTTAATCTCTTTTTGAGTTCTTGGAAACTTTTCTCGCAAGCTTCAGTCCACGCGAATTTCTTATCCTTCTTGAGTAACTGTGTCATAGGTTTTGCTATGGTGGAGAATCCCTCAATAAATCTTCTATAATATCCAGCCATTCCTAGAAAACTTCGTACATCTGTAATGTTGGCTGGTGGTTTCCAGTCAAGTACGGCCTTGACTTTTTCTGGGTCCATGGCGACACCTTCTTGGGTTAATACGTGGCCTAGAAAACCAACCTGTTTTAACCAAAATTCACATTTGCTGAATTTGGCGTACAGTTTATGTTTCCTTAACTCTCCCAGAACAATTCTGAGATGTTCCGCGTGTTCTTCTGGTGTCTTAGAATATACTAAAATATCATCAATGAACACCACAACAAATTTGTCCATAAATTTCATAAATACTTTGTTCATGAGGTGGACAAAATATGCGGGGGCGTTTGTCAGTCCAAACGGCATTACTGTAAATTCATATAACCCGTATCTGGAGGTGAATGCTGTCTTAGGAATATCTTCTGTTCGTACTTTTAATTGATGATATCCCGACCTTAAATCAATTTTTGAGAAAACCTTGGCTTGTGCGAGCTGGTCGAATAAATCATTTATCCGTGGCATCGGATATTTGTTTTTGATGGTGACCATGTTGAGTGCTCGATAGTCTATACATAATCTCAGTGTCCCATCCTTTTTCTTGGCAAATAATACTGGTGAACCCCAAGGTGAGGAGCTGGCCCGGATAAATCCTTTGTCCAGTAATTCTTTTATTTGCTTCTTCAATTCTACCAACTCGGAGGGTGCCATTCTATAGGGTTTCTTGTAAATGGAAGTGGTTCCAGGTGCTAGTTCAATGATGAACTCTAATTCTCGGTCAGGTGGCATGCCTGGTAGCTCTTCGAGAAATACATCAGGAAACTCACACACCACTGGAACTTTACTTAATTCTGAAATATCCACCTTGTTCAATCTTGGTTGCAATGATATTGGTCTTTCTTGAGCTGCAATTTTTATTGTCTTCCCGTGATGATGGGTGAGGCTCATAGTCTGATTGAAACAGTCGATAAATCCCTTGTTGGTGGTTAACCAGTCCATTCCTAGGATAACATCCAATCCCTTATTTTCCAACACAATGAGGTTTGCCCGAAACTTTAATCCCTCAATCTCAATAACCACACCACGGTAGTAACTCTGAGTGATTTGCTTAATCCCGGGGGACTTGATGGTCATAGAATTTTCCAAGGGAAGAATCAGAAAATTATGTTGCAAAGCGAATTTCTTGGAAACGAACGAGTGAGAAGCTCCAGAATCAAACAAAACCGTGGCAGGTATTGTGTTGACAGGGAACGTACCGAGTACGATGTCCGGAGCATTCTGTGCTTCCTCCTTGGTCACATGGTTCACGTGACCCTTCTTGTGATTGTTATTGGGGTTGAAGTTGTTACGCTTGGGGGCTGAATTATTTCCACTGTTGTTCGGCTTGAGGGCCGAGTTTCTTGGCTTTGGGCACTACTTGGCATAATGTCCTTCCTCTCCACAAGCGAAGCAAGTAACGCCTGGGTGATACATAAAATCCTTGTCCCTTGCATGAAAATTCTTGTTTGGACGTAGAACATTGGTTGCGGATTTGTTTGCCCCATTTTTCTGAAAATCATTCTTGTTCTGGTTGTTGCGAGAATGAGTAGTCTTGTCCCTTTTGTGCTTGCGAAAATCCTCCAAGCTGCGGCGCTCATTTTCCAATGTAATAGCCTTGTCCACAAGTGTTTTGAAATCTGGGAAGGTGTGTACGACCAGCTGGCATTTAAGTGCTGGTGCCAGACCGTCCAGGAATTTTTCCATCTTTTTATTTTCAGTTATATGTTCTTCGCTGGCATAACGAGATAATTGAGTAAACTGACTATTGTACTCAGTCACTGTCATGCTTCTCTGCTTGAGGTCATCAAACTCCCTTTTCTTGATTTTCATAACACTTCTGGGAATGTGTGCCCCACGAAAATTTTCCTTAAATTCCTCCCAGGTGATGTTGTTTTCATTGGGGTGCATGTGTAGGAAATTTTCCCACCATGATGCAGCTGCTCCAGTGAGGTAGTGAGGTGCATAAAGTACCTTCTCACGGTCCGAACATTGTGCAACAATTAATTTCCTTTCAATGTCTCGAAGCCAATCATCGGCCTCAAGTGGTTTATCAGTGTGAGAAAAAGTTGGGGGACGTGTCTTTTGTAGTTCAGACAATTTGGAATGCTGCTGGTATGGTTCGCGGTGATTTCCCATATTGATAATATGGTTCATCATTTCGTGATGCTACTGCTGGCTTTGCTCATAAAGGCGGCATACTTGAGAAAATGCTTCTTCACTGCCTTGCTGACTTGACTGCCCCTGTGTGAAATTGTTACTTGTCTGGGTACCATAATTTTCTTCTGGCGGACTTGGCATGGAACGAGTCCAGGGACGAGGCATTTCCACTCTGGGGTATTTTTGCAGAACTCATGAGAAAAATCTGAGTAGCAAAATAAATAACTTTGCAAATGCAGAAATTTAAAAACTCCAAGATTTTTCAAGAAAATTCTCGATTGCGCAAGGAGAAGGACCGCTCAGTACATATCTTACAAGCAAGCCGTAATTATACAGTACATCACTCAGGATGTGCGTACACATTCCTGACATGTTATTTAGGCTAGTGCACTTCTCCGAGTTCCTACATGATGCGCACACAAACTACTTCTCACCAAGCCTATAAACATATAAACATATCATACAAGCTGGTACAACACACGGCTGCTCGGCGTACTTAGTCGGAGATGGTAAATACTTCCCTCGGCCTGCCGAGGGTAAGTCCTAGTGATGCTGGAGACTCCACCTCCTCCTCAATAATAGGCTCTAGGCGCGAAGCACTGGGCTGAGCGGCTGGTGCGGGTCTGGTAGGTGGTGCAACGCTAACTGGGGTAGGAGCAATGACTTGGTCAAACTCCTCAGTGGTAGGCAGGCGGCGAGCGGTGGCTAAAATGGCAGGTGCATAGGATGCTGAGGACGAGATGTATGACAGTGGTGGTGCTGTATGGAGGAGTTCCCTCCTGTTGGCGGTACAGTCCTGAACTAAGTCCATACGAGCAGCCACAAAGTCATCCACAAGATTATCAAAAGCTGCCTCAAGAGCCTTGAGATACTCAACAAGCATCTCAATAGCCTCATCTCTCTCTCCCCTAGTGCAAGCGAATGCATAGTGACAAGTGTATGGCACGTGGCATGGGAGGTAGCGGTAGCGACGAGCCTTCATTGAAGGAAGAGCATCCCGGAGACGAGCTATTGCCTCACGGGCAGCCATCTGCATGGCATGCCTCTCCGTAGGCATGGCCCTCCCAACAAATCGGAAGCGGCGTGACTCAGAACGTCCTCCCTTGAATTGCACCGTGGCCTGGTGCATAGACACGCTGTCGCTGAGCTTGTGCTGGTAGAGTGTGAACTCCGGACGAGCCGATGGCCCGATCGCGACCTTGGCGATGGAGACGAGAAGCTTGATAAATCCCTCAGGTACATTGGCGAACACCTGTGACTCACAGTCGCTGCCAGCCATTTACAAAAGTAGACAAAAATTCCAGATAGTCAAATCATAAATTTATGATGACTAACAGAAAATTGCTACAATTTGCAAATTGCTAAAATAGCACCTATTACGCTAATAACCGATTAACGATCGCACCTAGTGGCTTCCTACAGTCAGCCTGGCTCTGGTACCAAGGTTGTCAGGACCGGTTTTCCAATAAAACATTTATTGAAAAATCGCCCCTTTCGTCAGACCAGTATAGAAAAAATCGTACTGGTAGACAAATCCTTGATACAGAAATCCAGAAGTACTAAATATTATACATGGTTGAGCTGAGGCTGCTCAACAATTGTATTACAAGCACGCCAATATTACCCATAAAGGCGGATATGACACGAAGGGTATGGTGGCATAACTACTGACTCGCAATAAAAGTGGTGGTGGATATGTTACAGAGAAGTGGGTGACATGACTCCAAAATCTTACAACTCATCAAGCGTCGTAGTGAGGCTCGATGATTTTATTAAGGTAGCGGAAGCGTATATAATACAGGTGACCAACTCCAGGATCGCAAGTGACTGACTGGGACTCCTCTAGGCGTCGGACTCGCTATCATACTCTTCATCCATAAGATCGCCTTCGTCAACATCTGGCCAAATCAACAAGCCAGGTGAGTACTTTGAATGTACTCGCAAGACAGTTTGGACATAAGATATAACAAATGCAAACATGATGCACATGAGCAGATTAGCAATGCACACTCAGGTAATAAATTTGCACTGCAAGGTAAATAAAAAGGAAGTCAGGTGGTAGTCCTCCCGAAATCCCAATAAAATAGCTGAAGACCGATCGGGTGTCTGAAGCGACGCCTCGAAAGGTAAAAAAATAAAATTAACATGCCGCAGTCGGGCGTCAGGGCGACACCACATAAAGGGCTTATACTGAAAAGTAAATGACAGTACATACCACAGTCGGACATCTAAGCGACATCTCGAAAAGGGCTTACAATGAAAGTAAATAACAAGGATGCCACAGTCGGACGTCTGAGCGACATCACATAAAGGGCTTATATCCAAAAGTAAATAACAAGAATGCCACAGTCGGACGTCTGAACGACATCTCATAAAGGGCTAATATCAAAAGTAAATAATAAGAATGCCACAGTCGGACGTCTGAGCGACATCTCATAAAGGGTTTATATCAAAAGTAAATAATAAGAATGCCACAGTCGGACGTCTGAGCGACATCTCATAAAGGGCTTATAATTCATCATTCGAATTCGAGTAGTCCGTGGAGGTAACACCATCCCACGGAATACTCAGTACATAATCATAAACAGGTTAGTCCATCCACAGGAATAACATTCAGCCGGGTTTACCACTGTCAGTTAACAAATTTGTTCTTCAGAGACTGTTACTGGGACTGACACTGAGACTGACACTGATAGGTCAACCAACGTCCTTGACCGAGGACTTGGTTACTCGAATGGTTTTGACTCTGCAGAGTTTGTACTCTTAACCCACAGCCAACGGATTTCAGTAGTCACAAAGGACTAGTTCCGTTTACGGTATTTTAGAAGAAAACACATCTAACCAGTACACACCCATTTCACATCCCGCTGTCAGGAATCACCCTAGACAACGTTCAAGAAAAACTTTAAGACAGGGAGGCCAACACCTCGAATAGCATGGGATCAAATTTAGTACGCGCGCTCTAAGGGGTGCCCCCCTCTCGGTCCCAACCGGAAACACCCATGCCCCCTAACCGGATGACGGGCTTTAATCCAGGGCCATGGAACCCTCATTCTGGCCCCTCTATTTGGTGTGTACCTGGAAAGAGGTTTGCAACATACTAAACCGCATTCTTTGCAGAAAACATGTGGTTGCACAAAAAAGGGGACGAACGGGAACAAGACTCGATCCACGTCAACACTGGAGTTAAACAGGTGATATAGAACTGGCATGCTTCAACAATACCAGCTTGCAACCTATCATGCCACCACATGATCAGGTTGTCTCACCATCTTATGAACTCATCAAGTTTCGAAGCTCACTTGTAGCTTGCTTTGCATGGAATATAACATTCAACAAATGCTTATATAAACATGCCATGAGAAAACCACTCAAGCAAACATGAAATACACTCATCATATCAAAGGTTCAAACATGCTTGCCTGGTTCGGAGTAGTCGGAGTCTAGCTCGGCAAGGTTGGCGGCACCGTCACCTCCTTCGGTATCTATGTTATAAAGAAAAATCGGGTACTAACGTAAATACCGTGCGTGCATAAAAATTGTTCCAAATATTTTTAAAATAAATATGATAAAAAACTACACAGAAAATTAAAGATGACAGAAAAAGAATCAACTCAAAATCATCTTTTTTTTAAAAGTTATTAAGGTTTTAGTCCAGGGACTAATCTGTTATAAACAGAAAATTATCCAGGGGCTATTTTGAAAAAAATAGAAAACGCTTCGGTTGGAATATGCCTTCCAGAGAAGAAAATGCACCCGACCCGAAGGCGCCAACAGAACACGATTTCGAAGAAGAAGAGGAGAGGCTGACGAGGGGGTCCCTCATGTCAGGTTTGAAAATCCACCGGCGGCAGAGGCGAATGATGATCGCCGGCGGCGATCGATGGCGAACCAGAGGAGGGCAAGGGTAGGGTTGTACTCACGGGTCAGTTCCACGTCGGTGGGTGGTGGAAGTAGGCGTCGGAGAGCACCACGTCGATGGCGGCTTTCACTCCGGCGGACGGCGGTTCGGGTGAGCACGGATTCGTCGGAGGAGAGCTGCCAACACCGAATTGAAGCTCGAGTTAGAAGAGGTGGTGAACTAGGAGGTTGCTGGCAAAGTTTGGGAAGCGGGGGCGCACTCACCAGAGAGGATTTTGCCGGAGCGCGAAGCGGATCGGGGCGGCCGGAGCTGGGGAAGAAGACCCTCCCGAAGCCCTCTGATGAGTGGGGCATGGTTCTGAGGAGGGGTGGAGAGGTGCTGGGTCGATGGGTGGCTCGGGGCCTCTATTTATAGCCGGCCCGAGGCGGTTGCTGAAAATGGGATAACTCCGGCGAGCGATTACGGCGAGGCAGGGGTTGGACGGAAGGATTAGGCAACTGGGTGTCTTCGGATTGGTCCACTGGCACCATTCAAAGGTTAAACCTGGTTGGATTTGGCCTGCTCCCGTGGTCTCGGCGGGACGGAGCTCACGGGCTCGTCGGCGGCAGAGAGCGCGCTCTGCGCTTCTCAGGCCATGGCGACGGTTCTGCAGCGTGGTCAGAGCAGGAGGTGAACACGCGTAGGCCACCAGTGGTTCGGGCGGTGCGGAGGACGGCGTTCTGCAACGCTGGCTTCTGCCAGCCGCCACGGGAGGTACTGCCACTGCGGAAGGCGCCGACGTTGACGTGACAAGTCGCCACTGACGCTCGCAACCGGCCAAGCAACCGTGCGGCGCACTGGATAAGAAGGGGGAACAGGGAGCAAGGTGCCAACGCGGGCACTGGCGAGATCGACGACGAGCTCTGACGAAAACGACACTGAACCCTCTGAACTTTCTGAATTTGACAGGAACAGTGCACGCCAGCTATTCAACGAAATGTTTGACGCACGTGGAAAATTTTTCTTGAGCTGAAACTTGGAGGGGTGGTCTCTTGATGCATCCAGAGACTCCCTAAATTTTCTCAGAATTTTTGGAAAAAGAAAAGAATGAATTTCACCAAAAATGGCAAATCTGGTCCAAACTTGCAACAAGCAAATTTTGAAAAATTTGAACTGTGGACCAGCAGATCTTGATGGATCTAGGTTGAGGGTACTAAGGACTAGCCAGAGGAATTTATTTGGGACCAAAATTCAAAGAAATCTGATACTTCCTTTGAAAACTTGAGGGGACCAAAATAATTTACAGAAAAAGCTTTGAGGATAAAATCAATAGAAATAAAATCTAAAAGAGGTTGAAACTTGCTGGAATTGGATGTTTGGCTTGACCCAAAGTAGGGAGGAGGGTTTGAGAAGAAATTTTTGAAATGCAAGTCATGGTAAGAGAGTGTTTTTGAATAGGGAAGTGGAAATCCAAAAATTATAGGAACTCTTTTTAATAAAAGAATTTGTAAAACAATCCCAGAGTACTTGTGTTGAACCAACCCATGTTGAAAACCTTCAAGACCAAAAATCAAGATTGGGAAGAACCCATAAAATATTTGTCATAAAAGATTTGAGAAGGAGAGTCTTTTAGAAAATTTGAAATAACCTCCTTCCAATCAAATAAAGAATTTAATAAAAATCAAGACCAAAATTTTGGGGTGTTACAGATCGTCGGTGGGGCAGCTGTCTCAGGGGCTCTGTCATCTGGTTGCATCGAAAGGATATGGGGGAAAAAGAAAGCAAAGCAACCGTGAGTACTCGTCCGAAGTACTCAGCAAGCAAGGATCTACACTACATATGCAGCATTATCAAAGAAAGGCTGTATATGTGGACTGGGCTGCAGAAATGCCAGAATAGAGAGGAAAGCCTAGTCCTATCAAAGACTAGCATCTTCAGCGGTCTTGCAGCAATAGAAGAGAGTAGAACAGTACAATATAATGTAGCAGTATCATTAAGTCTCATCCTCACCCAGAGATCCTTTCTCGACTCCCTGCGAGAAAGCAATCCCAGAGCCATACAGTCATCAACCTCATCCTGAGATCCCTTCTCGACTCCCGGCGAGAAGCAATCCCAGAGCCATAGTATCCAGTTATAGTTGTATCGATCGGGATACAACTCCGAGTGTCCGTTACCGAGAATTCGGCTATGCATAGATTAGTTCTTCCCTGCAGGGGTGCACCAACTTACCCACCGCGCTCGATTAACTCCAGCCGGACACACTTTTCCGGGTCATGCCCGACCTCGGCCAAACGACACACCGCAACCCTACCTACAGCTCAGCAGAGAGGTCCCCGCCGGTTTACATCCTAAGCGCAAGGGGGTCTTGGCCATCGCCCCTCGCCCTCCGGGTCGTTGCGCACACGGTGAAGCCAGGCACCAACACTACAGGAAGGCGCCAGTCCGTTCGTGCCGCCATGCTAAACTAGACGTCTGACAGAGCTTTCGGCTGATGCATACGATGCAGAACGCCCATACTATGCCCACGTGGTGGTTAGTGCTATTGGGCCAGAGGCCCACTCAGGTCAAATATCCAAACCGTTAGTACCTTGGTAGTGCGGTAACGAGCAGAGACTCACGATCGATGTGACCCCGTCGCCCCATCTCGAGGACTTGCGGCAAGGGCCAAGAATGCCCGGCCACGCCTCGTATTCTCACTTGGGCACCATCCAGGTCAACCCGTCTTCACATCACACGCGGGTACCCCTCAGGGTCGACCCGCCTTTCCAAGTAACAATAGTACAGTCCAAGTATCCGTGTGTCCATAACATCAGGGGGAATCCGAGGTATCACCCTCGTTGTATTCCTACTCGATATATCCGTCAAGGTGAACTCAGAGGAATCACCCTCGCTGGGTTCACACTTGAGGTGTTGTATGACGGCGTCGTTATCAGAAGCGGTGAAGGAGGAATCACCCTCGATGACCACGACCGAATAGCTACTCTACAGAGTTAACATCAGAAGTGCTACAAGAGGTTTCACCCTCGGCACTCGATAGTAACGCTGCAGTGTCGTTACAACTAAGGGGGGTGATGTGCGATGCCGGGGCCTGGTCTTCAATCCCGTTGATCGGGTCTTCTGATAATCCAGCGGGGCAGTCGGGACAAGTGGGGTCATTGATAGGTCTCTACCCAGCCTATACTAGACAGTTTAGGATAAGCAGGTAAGGTTTCAATAGCAGGTTACAATAAACAGGCTATGCATCAGAATAGGTAAAGCAGTAGCAGCAGCACTTCTAATGCAAGCATGAGAAAATAGAATGGGCGATATCGGGATGATCAAAGGGGGGGCTTGCCTGGTTGCTCGGCGGTAAAGGCAAGGTCGTCAACTGTGGCGTCGGGCTCCTGAGTTGCGTCGGTCTCGGGGACGACGTCGGTGTCAGGGTTTACCGAGAGAGAAGAGGGGGAAGAAACAGTAAATACAAAGCAAACAGGAGCAACACAGAGCAGGCTACGCTAACGTGCAGTGCAGGGTTGCCTAAAGACATGTCTAAGTCATTTAGTTATTTTAGGAATTTATTTGGATTTATTTTATTAGAGTCATGCACTATTCATTTATCAAAATCGGTCTAAAAGTTGCGGGTTCACCTCCGTAGAGGGTCCCGACACGGAAACAGACGGCACGGTCAGCTTTGTCTTGTCGTTCTGAGCAACTTTCTCGTACAAAGTTTTTCGATCCGAGCTACGGATTATTTTATATGATTTTCTAAAGATTTATCGATTTTCTGGAATTTGATTGATTATTTAAATTCAAATTATCCAAAACAGTGTAGGGTGATGTTAGCATGACGTAATGGTGATGTCAGCGGTCAACTCTGGCTGACCAGAGTCAAACCTGACATGTGGGGCCCCACTGTCATAGACTCAGTTCTAATCCAGTGGTTAAATTTAAACTAAACTAATTAAACAGGGTGAGGGCCCACCTGTCATAGGGTGTTTTAATTAATAAATTAATCAATTAACTTAACTTTATTAGCAGGTTAATTAGGGGGTTGCCCCACCTGTCATTGACCCAGGGGAGGTCAAACCCCTGGTCAACCGAGGCTGACCTGCCGGCGGCTCGATGCCGGCGTCCACAGACGCGGCGGAGGGCTCGGGATTCCACCTGCGGCGACCAAAAGGCCGGCGGAGGGCATCTACGTGCTGCGGGCACTCGTCCGCATCGAGTGGTGGTGGCGGTTGGGCCTGTGGTGGCCGCAGTTGTCGCCGGCGTCGACCACGGCGGTAGCCGGAGCTCGGGTGAGCTCGTGGTCGAGGCTACGGCGGGCGTGGCGACGCGGGGATAGCACCTACGGGCTCTACGCGGCGCGGCGAGCAGGTTGGACACGTCGGCCGGGCCATTAGATGGCCGGAGGCACGTCGGCGGTGAGCATAGGCAGCGGCGCGTGCGGGTGAGCGCGGTGCGGTGGCTACGGCATGCGACAGGGAGAATAGAGGGAGGAGGAAGGGTCAGTGGCTCACGGCGGTTGCGACCGGCATCGGAGCGATCTCGGAGGAGGTCGGAGCTGCGTCGGGCGGCGAAATCGATCTCGGCGGCCGAACGGCGAGGAAGAGCTTGGTGGAGATGGTGCGGCGCGTCCGGTGACGTGTGACGCGTCGAGGAGGTCGAGGACGTCAGGGCGGAGCTTGCGAACACAGCGAGAGGTCGAGGGAGGGGCGGTGGCGTCGACTACGACGGCGGCGTGCTCACGGGCGCATCGGCCATGGCGGGGAGAGGGCGAGAGAGAGAGAGAGCAGAGAGGGAGAGTAGTGGCGAGGGGAGCTCAGTGGGGCGCGGGGCTCTGCCCTTATCCTCCACGGAGGGCGGGGGCGTCGCTGTCGACCAGGGAGAGGGGGGGCCAGCGCGCGGCGTGCGGGCGCGGCGACAGCGTGCGCGGTGGAGGAGCAGTGGGGGGGGGGTGAGGGAAAGCGCTGTGCGGTCTGGGCCTCCCTGTGCACTTGAGGCCCAGGCACCGTGGCCTTTTTCTTTTTCTTAATTTTGTTTTCCTGTTTTCTTTTCTGTTTTTTATTTTCTTTTCGCACTTTTCCAATTTTGTAAAACATGAGTTTTGCCCCAATAAAATCAGTGCATCTTCTAGCACTGCTACAAAAAGTTTGAAGTACAGATCTTTTCATTTGGATTTTATTTAAATGAAAAGGTATTAAATACCTCTGTTTTGTTATTGTTAGAGGCACATAATTAATTTAGTATATGTTGAAAATAATTTTTGAATTGTCTCTGGATTATTTGCTATTTAATGAACATTTTAGTTTTTGATTTGAACAACTTTTATTTTCCACTTTGAATTCCTTTGAAGTTTGAATTTGGAGTTTGAAATGCAACATGATGCAAATGATGACTAGGCACTGTTGAACTTGCTGACATGGCATTATCTAAAGGGGATTACTGTAGCTAACCACTGGGGGTGTTACAGCATGCATGCTACGGGAATCACAAACTTTAACACAAGTATTTCTACCAATCCACAATTACTCACTAGCATGACTCCAATATCACCATCTTTATATATTAAAACAATCATAAGGAATCAAACTTCACATAGTATTCAGTGCACTTTATATGAAAGTTTTTATTATATCGCTCTTGGATGCCCATCATATTAGGACTAAATTGATAACCAAAGCTAATTACCATGCTGTTTAGAGACTCTCAAAATAATATAAGTGAAGCAAGAGAGTTCAATAATTTCTATAAAATAAAGTCACCGCCGTGCTCTAAAAAGATATAAGTGAAGCACTAGAGCAAATTGCCTAGCTCAAAAGATATAAGTGAAGCACATAGAGTATTCTAATAAATTCACGATTTAGGCATGTCCCTCTCAAAAGGTGTGTACAACAAGGATGATTGTGGCAAACTAAAAAGCAAAGACTCATATCATACAAGACGCTCCAAGCAAAACACATATCATGTGGTGAATAAAAATATAGCCTCAAGTAAATTTACCGATGGATTGAAGACGAAAGAGGGGATGCCATCCGGGGCATCCCCATGCTTAGGCTCTTGGTTGTCCTGGAATATTACCTTGGGTTGCCTTGGGCATCCCCAATCTTAGGCTCTTGCCATTCCTTATTCCATAGTCCATCAAATCTTTACCCAAAACTTTAAAACTTCACAACACAAAACTCAACCGAAAATTCATGAGATCCGTTAGTATAAGAAAATAAAATCACCACTTTTTGTACTGTTGTGAACTCATTCTTTATTTATCTTGGTGTAATATCTAATGTATTCCAACTTCTCCGTGGTTCATACCCCCCGATACTCCCCATAGATTCATTAAAATAAGCAAACAACACATAGAAAACAGAATCTGTCAAAAACAGAACAGTCTGTAGCAATCTGGAAATTTCGAATACTTCTGTAACTCCAATTTTTTTGAAAAATTAGGAAAACCTGTGAAATTCGTATATCAATCTTGTGTAAAAAAAAATCAGATCAAAAGCACGCTTCTGTGATTTTCTAATTTTTTTTTACGGGGTGTGAAAGTTTCTATTTTTCAGCAAGATCAAATTAACTATCACCGTAAGCCATCCCAAAGGTCTTACTTGGCACAAACACTAATTAAAACACCAAAACACAATTACTACAGAGGTAATAATGTGCATTTTATTCAAGAATGGTAGCAAAACAAAAAACACAAAAAATAAATTGGGTTGCCTCCCAACAAGCGCTATTGTTTAACGCCCCTAGCTAGGCATATGGCAATAGATCTAGGTATTGTCATCTTTGGTATTGACTTCCTCAATTGCACACTTATAACCTCTAGGAGATTCTTTGGTTTTATCAATAAGCACACTCCTAGGCAAGAAATCAAGAAATTCATTCATAGCAATTGGTTCCTTAATAAATTTGAGAAAGTTAGGGTGAACACTTATCATCTTAAGATCTCCGTTTTCTTTACTAGAAGAATCACCCTTATTTTTAGGAACATAAATAAACTTGGCAGCTTTTGTAGGAGGAAAATCGGGAGTAGTTTTAACAGAAGCAAAAGCGGAACCCAAGTTGGTTATAATATCTTCTAGCTTGCCAGTAGAATCTTGATCTATCTTTTCATTAACTATGGGTTCTTTTTCCTTTAAATTTTTCAAAGTGACTCCTACTTTTGATCCATATTGGGTAATTTGATTATGAATCCTCTTATCCAAGTTTTCACTAAGCTCTACGGTAGCAATTTTATTCTCAATAATATCAAGTCTTTGCATCACATGTTCTAAAGTCAAAACAGTTTCATTAACCATAAGAGGTGGTGAGCCTACCAAATCTATCATAGCATTATAAGCATCCGCGGTGTGGCTCCCCAAGAAACCCCCCCAGTAATGGTATCTAGAACATATCTATTCCAAGGAGTAACTCCCACATAAAAATTGCAAAGGAGAACGGTAGTAGATTGGTTACGAGTAGATCTATTTTGAGCATTGCAAATTCTATACCAAGCATCTTTTAAATTTTCTCCCTCTATTGGGGATATAACTATTGGGTATGACCCGCCCAGGAGGGGCCGGGTCATACCACTGGCGACTTAAAGATGAAGATGGCGGGTCATGAAGCAAGCCTATTGAAGGCCCAAGACCCAGAGGCGACTTGAGGCCCAAGAGGATGAACCGCCATATGATTAACTTGTATTGTAAGGCAAGCTTAGTTAGTCACCGAGCCGGACACGTTGTGTATGAGCAGGCTGGGACTCTGTAAGCCGCCGGGCATCAACCTGTGTATATAAAGGGGTGACCCGGCGGCGGCTTAACTCAAGAAACAATCAATCGAGAGCTAGGTCAAGCGTATTCGCTCCCTTGTAATCAAACCTCCAGCAATACAACCGAAAGCAGGACGTAGGCTTTTACCTCATTGAGAGGGGCCGAACTTGGGTAAACTCTCTATGTCCTTTGTCCCATTCAACCCTTCAAGCTAACCTAGTTGCGATGGTACCACACCTAAGCCCTTCTGCTAGGGCATTTGCCGTGTTAAGTCCACGACAGTTGGCACCCACCGTGGGGCCAGCGCACGGAGGTTTCGAGTTCTTGAAGGGCAATTTCGCAGGGATCAAGGGATACGCTGTGGGCCGGATGACCAAGAGTCATCGCGGCAAGCTCTACATCGACGACGCAGGCTGGGGCCCCGAGGCCGGCTCAATCGAGTACGGGTACCGGGTCCCCTTCGACGGAATCCATGTCTTCTTTGGCAAGATCGGTGAGTCGGAGCATGAGCCGGACATCTGCACCGACATCATCGAGACGGCTCAGCGCGCACGACCCGCCAAGTTTCAACCCGCCATAAAGCGCGCCTTTGTTGGTTGCATCCAAGGGGCGGATCTTGAGGAAGGAACTGTATCCGGTGGAGAGACAGCCATCTACTCTGGTGATGAGTCCTCAACTGGCGAGACCGATTC
Organism: Thinopyrum elongatum; assembly: GCA_011799875.1. Taxonomy (NCBI): domain Eukaryota; kingdom Viridiplantae; phylum Streptophyta; class Magnoliopsida; order Poales; family Poaceae; genus Thinopyrum; species Thinopyrum elongatum. Next base: position 436,851,215 of record CM022299.1, read on the forward strand.
AATGTATCAGTTACAAGATGGCCGGCTTGGGGGCTATTCCGATGGTGACAGTATTCCGGACCCCAATGAGCCGCCGAACAGAGTCGCGATCTTCATGGCCGGCACTTAACCGGTGCTCAAATCATCAACTTCTGCAGCCATGACTTCCGGTTCAACGGCCGCGGCAATGGCCGCGGCGAGTAACTCTGCGCGCCCGCCGGCTCAAGTTTTATCTAAGCTCTAGGAGGCTTTGGTGACCTTATTAGCTGCAGAGGTAACACCGGAGAATCAAGCACAGCATAAGGTGGATGTCGCGAAGCTGCGAGATGAGATAGCTCAAGCCAAGGAGGAGTTTAATGCTGAAAATACTAGGATGGCAGCAGAACGAGCCGCCCTGGACGATGCGTCTCAACGGATTCAGGCAGACAATTTACGGTTAAGCCTGGATCAGAATGCATCTGACGCCGTTCTGCGAAGGAGGCACCAGAGTCTACTACCTCCGGAGTACGATGCAAGGAATCTTTTCAACACAGCTGGGGCTGGAACTAGTAACCCGCCCGTGGTGAACCGAATTGTTGAGGCGCCCGGGACCGGAGCGACGGTTCAACCGCGTGCTGCAGACCCACCTCGTTTGATTTTGAACCCGCCTCAACACGTTCCAACACCGCCGGGTCATTATTCTAACCCCTTGGACAATATGATTGCGGCAGCTACGCGATTGGCAGCTCTCCCTGTTGAAGGCGAGTCACCAGCCGCGATGGAGATACGGAGAGCCGGAGAGCTTCTTCAGATAGCGGTGGCTCAGCAGGCGGCTTATTCATATAGTCGGGAACGGATTCATTCAACCCCGCGGCCAAGCCCGAGTTATAGCAGGCATATTGACTCGCCAGCAGTTTCAAGCAGTGAGTGGCACCATAACCAGCCTCATAGGCATGACCCGCCGTGTGTTGGTCACGAAGCTCAGACTTTGGTAGATCAGGGCAGGGCACATCGGGAGGCTGAGCTGGCGGCTCAGTTGACAGCTCATCAACAATCTCCGGTTTACCCATCGGCGTCCGTGGAGGCAGGAGTGACCTCTAGAACCCTTGGTGTGCCATGCTTAGTGCCGGCTTTACGTAATGAGCGCCTGCCCAAGGATTTTAAGGGCCCTCGCAAGGTGCCTAATTACACGGCGGATCAGCCCCCAGAGGCTTGGATTGAGAGTTATGAGATGGCCATGGAGATGTTGGATGTTAGTGATGCTGCGTGTGCTAAGTACTTCACTATGATGTTGGATGGACCGGCGCGCACTTGGCTGAAAGGATTGCCTCCTAACTCCATCAGGTCGTGGGCCGAGTTGAAGACGCGTTTTATCCAAAATTTCAAAGACACATGCAAGCAGCCTATGTCGATTCTTGATTTAGACTCTTGCGTCCAGGGTGAAGGCGAGTCAACCACCAATTGGGTGCGCCAGATATCAACTATTATTCACTCGTCGGACAGTATCAACGCCGGTTTAGCCGTCCTGATGTTGGAAAAGAATTGCCGTTTCCTCCCCCTTAAGCAGAAGCTGGGGTGGCTTAAGCGCCACTGCAATGATATGGGAGAGCTCATGGCGGCTCTCGTCAAATATGCTGATTCTGATAGCACTAAGGACCCCGAGTCCGATGAGGAGATAATTGGGAAGGGGAAGAAGAATGGCAATACAAAGGGACAGCAGCATAGTCCGGCGGGTCAAGGTAACAATGGTAAGCGCAAGCAGTTGGACGGCGGTTCAGATTTTGTGGCGAACACCAATACGCAGAATAATAATCAGCGTTGCAAGGGGAAGTCATCAATGCGCCGGTTTGGCGGGCCAAAGTTCAACATTGAGGCGATGATGAATCAGCCTTGCCCAAAGCACGGTACGCAGGATAAGCCGGCCAGCCATCTATGGAAAGATTGCTTCATCATGAGGGAATATAGAAATTCCAGTTTTTTCCAGAACAACCATGGCCCGCATGGCGGGTCAGGATCCGGCTCTCACGGACCTGGTTTTGGGCATGGCGGCTCAAGCTCCGGCTTTCAGGGCCAAGGCAAACAAGGTGATTTTAATCAGCAATCTGGTCAAGGGAATCAGCAGCAATAGTCTGGTTATCAAAGTAATCCAAAGCAGTTGAATAGTGGTCAATATCATGTGTTCACAATGAGCTTATGCAAGCGAGACCAAAAACTTTATAAGCGAGCAGTAAACGCGGTTGAGCCGGCAGTTCCTCGCTACTTGCGATGGTCTGAACAGTCTATTGTGTGGAGTCATGAGGATCACCCGCCCCGGGTTGACAATCCGGGTTAATTGGCTTTGGTGGTTGCGCCTCAGGTTGGAGGGTACAAGTTTACTAAAGTGCTTATGGATGGAGGCAGTAGTATCAATATCCTTTACTATGATACTTTTCGCCATATGATATTAACTGACAAAGATCTTAAGCCATCTTCTACTGTATTTCATGGGGTGGTGCCTAGTAAGTCGGCGTATCCGGTGGGTAAGATAACTTTGGAGGTAGCTTTTGGCGATGACCACGATTACAGGGCTGAAAAGTTAACTTTCGAAGTGGTTAAGATCAAGAGCCCTTATCATGCCTTGTTTGGGTCGCCGGCTTATGCTAAGTTTATGGCACGACCTTGTTATGTTTATTTACAGCTTAAAATGCCGGCTCGCAAGGGCACCATCACGGTGCATGGTGACAGGAAGATAGCTTTGGAGTGTGAAGAGGGCGATGCTGCTTATGCTGAGTATGTTTGTGCAACAGAGGAACTGAAGTTCTACAAAGACAACGTTGACCCGGCAGATATGACCCCCTTGAAAAAGCCAACCACGGAGCACGATCCCTTATTGAAGTTTAAGCCGGCAGATGACACTAAGTTGGTTGATTTTGTTCCTGGCGATTCATCCAGGCAGTTCAGTATCAGTGGTAATATGGATCCGAAATAGGAAGGCGCGCTCATCGAGTTCATCCGTGAGAACCGGGACATCTTTGCATGGAAACCTTCAGACATGCCAGGTGTACCAAGGGAACTCGCTGAGCACACTCTCAATGTTGATCCAAAGTTTAAACCGGTCAAGCAATTCCTTCGTCGTTTTAATGAAGAGAGGCGCAAGGCCATTGGTGAGGAAGTGGCCCGGCTCTTGGCGGCTGGGTTTATTGTTGAAGTTTTTCATCCCGAGTGGTTGGCTAACCCGGTGCTAGTGCTCAAGAAGAATGGCACTTGGCGTATGTGTGTGGATTACACAGACCTTAACAAGGCATGTCCGGCTGACCCTTTTGCTCTCCCTCGTATTGATCAGATCATCGACGCTACGGCGGGTTGTGAGCGTTTGAGTTTTTTGGATGCTTACTCTGGTTATCATCAGATCAAGATGGCAGTTAAGGACCAGGGGAAGACAGCTTTCATCACTCCCTTTGGAGCCTTCTGCTATGTGTCTATGCCTTTTGGGCTCAAGAGTGCCCAGGCGACTTATCAGCGGTGTGTTCAAAATTGCCTCCATGATCAGATTGGACACAATGTTCATGCTTATGTGGATGATATTGTTGTGAAATCCAGGAAGAAAGAGACTTTGATAGATGATTTGAAAGAGACCGTTGACAATCTCTGGGTCTACAAGATGATGCTTAACCCGGCTAAGTGTGTCTTTGGTGTGCCAGCAGGTAAGCTCTTGGGTTTTTTGGTTTCTGAAAGAGGCATTGAGGCTAACCCGGAGAAAATCAAAGCTATCACTTCTTTGGCTAAGCCGGCGTGTATTAATGACGTCCAGCGTCTGGCGGGTCGTATTGCGGCCTTAAGCCGGTTTATAAGCCGTTTGGGCGAAAAGGCTATCCCTCTGTATCAGATGATGAAGAAAATAGATAATTTTATCTGGAGTGATGCTGCTAATCAGGCATTTGAGGCATTGAAAAAGTAGTTGGCTGAGCCGCCAATCCTTGCAGCTCCTATTGATAAGGAGCCCTTGTTGTTATATGTGGCTGCTAATAGCCGAGCCGTCAGTGTGGCAATTGTTGTGGAAAGAAAGGAATCAGGCAAGGAATATCCGGTTCAGCGACCGGTTTATTATGTCAGCGAGGTACTCATTGAATCCAAGCAGAGATACCCACATTGGCAGAAGCTAGTCTATGGCGTGTTCATGGCTAGTCGTAAGTTGAAGCAGTATTTCCTTGGTCACCCCATCACTGTGGTCAGTTCTGCTCCGTTGGGAGATATTATTCAAAACAGAGAAGCCACAGGTCGGGTAGCCAAGTGGGCCATTGAGCTTGGACCCCATGGTTTGAAGTATGTGCCTCAGACAGCTATCAAGTCTCAAGCACTTGTGGATTTCATTAATGACTGGACAGAGTTGCAGATGCTTGAAGAAAAGCTGGATAGCACATATTGGACTATTCACTTTGATGGATCCAGGCAGTTGGAAGGCTCGGGGGCTGGAGTTATTTTGACTTCCCCACGAGGTGATAAATTTTGTTATGTTCTAAGGTTGATGTTCCCTTGTACTAACAATACAGCTGAGTATGAAGCCTTGCTCCATGGTCTTCGGATGGCTAAAGAGATGAATCTAAGCCGGGTGAGGTGTTTTGGCGACTCAGACTTGGTGGCTCAGCAAGTTTCAGGCACTTGGGATTCCAAGGACCCACTCATGGCGGCTTATCGCCGAGAGGTTGATGCTATTGTTGGTCATTTCAAGGGTCATCAAGTGGAGCATGTTGATCGCAGGAAAAATGAGGCTGCTGATGCTTTAAGTCGGCTAGGGTCCCAGCGTAAGCCGGTACCACCTAATATCTTCCTTGATATCTTGCATAATCCTTCGGTTAAATTGCCTACGGAGAAATATCTTGCTATTCCTGACCCGGAGGCACAGTTGGTGGCGGCTCTTCATGCTATTCCTGATTGGACAGTTCCATATTTGGCTTATATGAACCGGGGCGAGTTACCTGAAGACGAAACTTTGGCCAAGCAGACAACCCGGCGGTCTAAGTCAATGACTCTTGTCAATGGTGAGTTGCACCGATGCAGTGTCACAGGGGTGTTTCAGCGTTGTGTTTCTCCTAAGGAGGGTCGTGAGATTCTATGAGAGATTCATGAAGGAGATTGTGGCCATCATGCCGGCTCTAAGTCTCTCGTGGCTAAGGCTTTTCGTCATGGGTTCTATTGGCTGACGGCTCATGCTGATGCAGAGGATTTGGTTAGCAAGTGTGATGGTTGTCAGAAATTTTCAAGACGGGCTCACGTGCCGGCTCAAGAATTGAGGATGATTCCAATTACTTGGCCGTTTGCAGTCTGGGGACTGGACATGGTGGGACCTTTTAAAAGATCCAAGGACAAAAAGACTCACCTCTTGGTGGCAGTTGACAAGTTTACAAAGTGGACTGAGGCTGAGCCGGTCGGCAAGTGTGATGCAGCGACGGCGGTTCAATTCATCAAAAAGGTGATCTTTAGTTTTGGATACCCTCATAGTATCATCACTGATAATGGTACTAATTTGTCTAAAGGTGCTATGAAAGAATTCTGTCAACAAGAACATATTCGTCTTGACGTTTCATCTGTAGCTCACCCCCAATCCAATGGTCAAGCTGAAAGAGCTAATCAAGAAATCTTGAGAGGAATAAAACCCCGGCTTATGGTCCCTCTGCAAAGGACGCCGGGTTGTTGGGTTGAGGAGTTTCCTTCAGTGCTATGGAGTATCAATACTACCCCCAACAGATCTACGGTTTACACGCCTTTCTTCATGGTTTACGGGGCAGAGGCGGTTCTCCCTAGTGACATCCGTCACGACTCGCCCCGTGTGGCGGCTTATGTTGAAGCTGATAATGAAAAAGCACGTCAGGATGCCCTTGACCTTCTGGATGAGGAACGTGACCTTGCGGCGGCTCGTTCAGCGATTTACCAGCAAGACCTGCGTCGTTATCATAGCCGCCGGGTTAAAACCCGGACCTTTCAAGAAGGTGACTTGGTGCTCCGGCTCATCCAGGATCAAACTGACATGCACAAGTTATCCCCACCTTGGGAAGGGCCCTTTGTGGTCAGCAAAAATCTGAAGAACGGGTCATACTACCTTATCGATGTTCGAAACCACAAGGAGTCACGCACGTCGGAGGAGGAGACCCGCCGGCCGTGGAACATTGCTCATCTTCGGCCCTATTACACCTGAGCCACCGGCTCTTGTGATGTACATATTTCTACCAATGTATATATTATGATTAGTATAATAAAGCGGCATCCCTGATAATTCAGGGCCTCTGTCGTTTCATTTCTGAGAATCTGAGTCTTTATTGTCAATTCATAAGATCAGTTGGGGGCTTCCTGCTCACTGAGCATAGCTATGATTACCCTCTTGATCCGGCTTGCACGCCTTGTTACAAATAATTTGGGGGCTTCCTACTCATTGAGCATAGCTGTGACTACCCTATTTATCCGGCTTATATGCCTGGATTGAAAAATTACTTGGGGGCTTTTTGTTTAATGAAACAAGAGCTTTGTTGTCCCTTGTAATAGGCTTGGACACCAGGTGTATTCACCAAAAATCCGGGTTATCCTGCCTTTGTATACCTGCCACTCCGACCAGGTAATCCTGGAATGACTCGCCGTACTCTTGACAGTCAATCTTAGAAAGACCCTGAACTTGTCAAAGTTAAAACGGCGATTGGTCATGTGAGGCCCGGTTTACAGGTTTGAATTAAGGATTAACTCAGTGGCTGTGCGGCCCTTGAATAGCACTTGATATTGAGGCTTGGCAGCCTATGAAGGCCTTCTTTTATCTGATTTTTTTTTGCTTTGAACATTTTTTGGGTTCATCTTTTGTACCATATTGATATATGGTTTAAAAATTGATTCAGGCCATGTAGCCTTGATCCTTATAACTCATGTTTGAGTATATTCAGAGGTTTGATAACCCGGCCTGGCTTTGGACGATAAGTCGCCAGTGTGTTTTGATTATACGCTTGGAGTTCTGCGCTCTAAGTCCTTGGGATGTTACCCTAGCTGCGTACGGTGTTGTAAGCTGGCGGTATGAATAAATGAAACAGGGTGCTGGGATATTACCCTTACTGCATATGGCATGGTAAGTCGGCAATATGAACAAATATCACAGGTATGATATTTACTTGTTATGAGTGTATGAGGTTTACATAATCCCGCCCTGGTTATGGACTATACAGTCACCAGTGGATTTTCTGTGGGGTATTATGACCCGCCCTGGGGTAAACCGCCAGGGCACATGTTCTCTGTTTGTGTGCAGGCAATATGATAAACATGATCTGCATGATTGACGATATTATGAGTATAAGTGGCAGATCTTCAACATCGGATCGGCGGCTCAAAAGTATTCTACATAAACATGCACGATGGCATGACAGATCATTGTTTTCAACTACCTATTACAAGGCATTGGACGGCCCAAAAGAATTAAGTTTTTTTGATGCACACAGCATCCAATGATGTGGATGGTAAACCGGCTTTTGCATCAATTGTTTTGGTCTTGACGGGTTGAGGCTTCCGGGTCATCCTGCGCCGATTCTTCTTTCTCCTCTGTCGTCTGGAAGCTAGGCGATGACCAATCGATCCCAGTCAAAGCTTTGAAAACAGCTTCATCATCTATAAGGGTTGACAGGTCAATGTCAGGAGCGAAGGTGTGCTTACGTGTTGGTGGGATAAGGTCCACGGCCTCATACACCGGCGCCTTCACTTTGGCATTTTCAACATCATAAACCGGATGATATTTTGAGAGATCAGTCTCTTGGGCCAATTTGCTTGCAAAGGGACGCATCTCCCTTACTATTTTTGTGAAGTCCTCGGCACTGAAGGGAGACCCATCTTCTTTTAAGCTCGGGCAGCCGATGGCTAGTTCTGCCGGGTCAAGCTCTGCTTGCCACGCCTTTGCCCGGCTCAAAGCCGTGATGGCACCGGCTCTGGCGGCTGATCGTTTCAATTCTTCAACTCTTTGTGGCAGCACAGATAGCTTCTCCAATGTTTCCTTAATGAGGGAAGGTGGTTGCTTCTTATGGGTGGAGGCAGAGATAGCTCGTTGAGCGCCAGTGTATAATTGCTCTATAAGAGTGTAGGCAGCTTTCAGCTTCATGCGCATGTCTGAGCCAAAGTGGGAGATTCTGGAGCCTGCGTTGCCAAAGAGATTGATAAAGCTGAATGATTGTTCAAGGCATGGATGATGAAAGATTGAAATATATTATCGCTTACCAAAGATGGTGGCTGTCATGCTATTGATTTGATGTTTTAAGCCGGATAACTCGTCAGTAACCGGCTTAAGGGCAGCCTCAGCATCTTCTGCTCTTTTTTGTAGAGCTGCCTTCTCGGTTTCCCAACCGTCTCTCTCAGCACTAAAGTCCTTTATCAGCTTTTCAATATTTTCCAAAGCGATCTTCAGTTCTGATTTCGCCTTGGAAGTCTCAGATTGCTGGGTCTGAATGTTTTGCCTCAGATCACTGACTTGAGATTCCTTCATGTTCAATTCAGCCTGTCATATAAAAAGGCAGGCAGTATGACGTTCTGATGATCATCTTATTTTAAGTCCCAGGCATAATACAAGTATTTTACTTGGCACTTGGGGGCTAATGCACATTGCTCTTTTCTTGAAGACAATTATATGATGACCCGGCTACACTGTTATAACTATAGCCGACTCATGGGGGGCTACATGTGAAACTGAGTACTACAATTTGAAGTCCCGGCTTAACTTGTCAGTTTAAGCCGGCCCTTGGGGGCTACATATGCGAAGTTGAGAACTACAATTTGAAGTCCCGGTTTTAGCTATGCAGCTTAAGCCGGCCCTTGAGGGCTACTCATTTTGACTATGCAACTCCCAGTGACTATGACATCTTCAGTCTCTTGAGCCGGCTGGGCGGCTTAGCAATTTGTGGATCAATATTCATGGTGTCCATAGTGACAAGGGGCTCTTCTGGTGGCGGGTCATCCATAGCCATTTCTGAAGTTCGAGGCATGGATTCAGACACGGTCTGCTTCTCCGGGTCAACAACCTTGGGATCTTCAGCCGGCTTGTTAACCTTAAGCTTCTTGCTGGGCTTGGCCATGGCACTAACAATAACAACGCATGATGAGATTAGTGTATTAATGGAGTAAGGTATTAAGGCAAACAGGCTTAAGTGTTTCTTACCCAGGAACAGTTTTGAACAAGGGAACTTGAGTCTCAGTTGAGTCGCCAGAGGAAGAATGAGAGGTCCCCTGATAGTTTGAATCAGATGGGTCAAGAGGTTGGCGAAAAAGACCCGCCTTGGGGTAAGCTAACTCGAAAATATGTGAAACCTCTGGACGATGCTTGTGAGGAGCCGGCGTGTTTGGTAAGCCAGAAGAAAGAATCCTGCCACCACTGTTCCGGGTTGTGCGGTGAGCTTCATGCTGTTGCTTCTTCAAAATAAAGTTGGGATCCAAGTAAGCTAAAGGGTGAGAAAACCTTACTTTCCGGCTTGCTTGACAAATTTTCTGTCTTGGCAGAGGTTCTGAGTCGGAGGAAAGGATAGTTACCTCTTCACCATCTGCGTGGCTGCCTTCCGCGTCATCCTGATAGTGATCATTGTCAATAAGATGTACAAAAAATTAGCCAAGGGAATCAAGTTTTACCTCCGACTCATCATCATCCAAGTTAAATAACTCGGAGGGGGTGGCCTTCTTCTTGGCAGGCTTTTTCTGAGCCTTACTTTTCGTCCGAGTTTTCTTGGCTGGCTTATCCTGCAGCTTCCTATTCCAAAAAGGAGAATTGGCCTGCAGAAATCAAATGGGTATAAGATGACAGTTTTAATAAAGAAATGATTAAACCAGAAATTATTTAAAGCTTACAGCTGGCGGTTTGTTAAGAGCGCAGAAGGGATTCAGTCCAGTTTAGCTGCAATCTTCCAAACTCTCATTCAGTAGAGACTTGGTCATCTCATTGATATCAGCATCAGTCAACTGTATCTGGTAGTGGCATTGCGGATCTTTTAAGTCGCAGGTGTACTCACACATCAAACTGGAGCGGCGGCTTAATGGCATAATTCTCCAGGCGACCCAGCATCGAACCAGGTCGATTCCGGTCAAACCATTGGCCATTAAGGCTCTAATCTTTGAAAAGACGGGCATATATTTGGCCCGCTCTGCTGTGCTGATTCGATCGGGGAGGGGGTGCCTGTTGCTAAGCCGGCTCTCACGGTAACCCGGTAGAGGGTTTTCTCCTTCTGGAGAGGTATCTTGACAATAAAACCAAGTTTGGTTCTAGTCCTTAGGATGACTGGGTAGCTTGGCGGCTGGGAAGGTGGCTTCTTTCCGCCTCTGAATCGAAATGCCACCTAACTCTAGGCTGGGCCCGTCTGTGAACTCAGTCTGCCGGTTTAAGTAATAGAATTCTCTGAACAATTCTACAGTGGGTTCCTGTTGAAGGTATACTTCGCAAAACACTTGAAAATTACAGATGTTTGAAACAGAATTGGGCCCGATATCTTGAGGATGGAGCTTGAAAAAGTGCAGCACATCGCGGAAGAATTTTGAGCCGGGAGGGGTAAAACCCCGGAGCAGATGATCAGTAAAGACAACTACTTTGCCTTCTTTGGGTTTAGGAGGGGTTTCTGTGCCTGGGACCCTCCAATGGATGACATCTTTTTTGGCTAAGACGCCCGTTTGGACATACTCGTTCAACATTTCCTCGGTAACCTGGGAGACAACCCAGTTGCATGAAGTGACAGTATTGGTCATTTTTTGTGAAGAAAGATCTAAGAAGAAAATATTGCCGGTTTGAGATTATGCTGATAAGCCGGTCATTGATTCAAAAGTAAGTGCTATAAAGATCCAACATGTTAAGCCGGAAGGTAACACTGAGTTATAAAGATAAATATATTGGCGGCTTAAAAGGGGACTAATGATATATGGCGGGTAACGATTTATGAGTTAAGCCGCCCGGACAGTTGCTACACTTCAGATTTGTAAGTGAGGATTTGCTAAGTAATGAGCCAAACAGATTTCACAGATTGGCGCTATAACTTTGGATCTACAGCAGTTCAGAAAATGAAATAAATTCTAAACCTAAGGTGACGGCAGCAGAGAGTTCGTGTGCTCAGATGAGATTTTTTATAGAAGGGATGTATTCTGGTATTGAAAACGAGTGCTAAACTGCTACCGCACAAGTTTGGTATCATATTCAGATCAAAACTACTCGATCTAAAGAAGAACCGAGAAGAACTCCGACGAACTAGGCAAACCCTAATGGAGATCTGCTATGTGGGAAGAGAAGTGCTTACTGATGCTGCTGGACAGCGGCGGCGTGTCGCAGTGCTCTGGTTCGTTCAGGGTGATGCAGCGGCCAGAGTTGAGGCAGTTGACGAGGTCGACGGCGGCGGAGCTCGGACGCGCGTGGGCATTGCGAGGAAGAAGACGAAGACGAGGAGGCAAGGGCGGAAAATGAAAAGGACCCCTGTCCCTATTTATAAGGAGGTGGATAAATGGCATGCACGGGAATCTAGGAGGCTGAAAAAATGATTATGTGGCTACACAGACGCCTCGATTTTCTGGAGGTCCATTAAAGATAAAGATTTGTTGAGATATTCTGGGTTTGCGTGTAATTAATGCACCTGATGTCATGGCAGGTTACCGTGATTCTGTGAACTGATGTCATGGCGGGTTATAGCAAGTTCATAAAAGTTGATGATGGAAGATTCTGCTAAGTCAGGTACTGAAGATTGATGTGAACAAGTTCAAATCAACCTGGGGCCTAATGTTGGGGATATTACTATTGGGTATGACCCGCCCAGGAGGGGCCGGGTCATACCACTGGCGACTTAAAGATGAAGATGGCGGGTCGTGAAGCAAGCCTATTGAAGGCCCAAGACCCAGAGGCGACTTGAGGCCCAAGAGGACGAACCGCCATATGATTAACTTGTATTGTAAGGCAAGCTTAGTTAGTCACCGAGCCGGACACGTTGTGTATGAGCCGGCTGGGACTCTGTAAGCCGCCGGGCATCAACCTGTGTATATAAAGGGGTGACCCGACGGCGGCTTAACTCAAGAAACAATCAATCGAGAGCTAGGTCAAGCGTATTCGCTCCCTTGTAATCGAACCTCCAGCAATACAACCGAAAGCAGGACGTAGGCTTTTACCTCATTGTGAGGGGCCGAACCTGGGTAAACTCTCTGTGTCCTTTGTCCCGTTCAACCCCTTCAAGCTAACCTAGTTGTGATGGCACCACACCTAAGCCCTTCTGCTAGGGCATCTGCCGTGTTAAGTCCACGACACCCTCCCTTTGCATAAAATTAAGAACTTCACCCTCGGGAGTACTAGCGATAGTGGAAAGACTAGCCATGAAAGAAAATCAGACGAACTAGTCACACAAGCAACCAAAAAAGCAACCGAAAAGATGAACGGAAGAAGGGCAAATAAAAAGGCAAATCTTTTTGTATTTTTCTGCAAATCATTTTAGAAGTGGGGGAGAGGAAAACGAGAGGCAAATGGCGAATAATGTAATGCAAGAGATGAGAGTTTATGATGGGGACATGGTAGGCCTGATGTAGACCTCCCCGACAACAGCGCCGGAAATTCTTCCTGCTACTTGCTACCTCTTGAGCTTGGGTTGGTTTTTCCCTTGAAGAGGAATGGGTGATGCAGCAAAGCAGAGTAAGTACTTCCCTCAGTTTGAGAACCAAGGTATCAATCCAGTAGGAGACAACGTACAAGTCACCGAATACCTGCACAAACAATCAACAACTTGCACCCAACGCGATAAAGGGGTTGTCAATCCCTTCACGGTTATTTGCAAAAGTGAGATCTAATAGAGATAGATAAACGGTAAAGTAAATATTTTTGGTATATTTGGTTTATAGATCGGAAAGTAAAAGATTGCAAAAAGAGTAGATCGGAAACTAAAACTGTAGATCGGAAACTTATATGATGGAAAATAGACCCGGGGGCCATAGGTTTCACTAGAGGCTTCTCTCAAGATAGAAAGTATTACAGTGGGTGAACAAATTACTGCCGAGCAATTGATAGAAAAGCGCAAAGTTATGACGATATCTAAGGCAATGATCATGAATATAGGCATCACGTCCGTGTCAAGTAGACTGACTCCTGCTTGCATCTACTACTATTACTCCACACATCGACCGCTATCCAGCATGCATCTAGAGTATTAAGTTCATAAAGAACGGAGTAACGCTTTAAGCAAGATGACATGATGTAGAGGAATTAACTCAAGCAATACGATGAAAACCCCATCTTTTTATCCTCGATGGCAACAATACAATACGTGCCTTGCTGCCCCTACTGTCACTGGGAAAGGACACCGCACGATTGAACCCAAAGCTAGGATCTTCCCCCATTGCAAGAAAAACCAATCTAGTTGGCCAAACCAAATCGATAGTTCGAAGAGACTTGCAAAGATATCAAATCATGCATAAAAGAATTCAGAGAAGATTCAAATAATATTCATAGATAAGTTGATCATAAATGTAACACCCCATGTATTAAGCTACAGTGATCACCATTTTGATTATGCCATGTCATCATGGTCAACAGTGCTTAATCATCATTAGTATCATATCTCTTTTCAAATTCAAATTCAAATGGAAATTCAAACTGAAAGTGAAAATAAAAGTTGTCCAAACCCAGAAACTAAATTGTTCATTAAATGGTAAATAATCCAGAGACAGTTCTAAAATTATATTCAACATATACTAAATAAATTAGTGACTCTAACAACCACAAAACAGAGTTATTTAACCCTTATTCTCTTATTTAAAATCCAATTAAAATCATTTGTACTCCAAACCATTTTCTAACAATGTCTAATATTGCATTGTGAATATTTGGGCAAGTTTCATAAAATACAAAAGTCATTTGAAATAAAAAAAATAAGAATAAAAAAAAAGAAAAAGGCAAAAGGAATAAAGCAAAACAAAAGAAAAACAAAACCCCTGGCCCAACTGGGCCAGCCCAGCCCAGCCGGCGGCCCACCTCGCCCCCTATATGGCCTCCCCCAGGAGACCCCCAAACCCTAACCCTACCCACTCTCCCCTCTCGCTCACTCCCTCTCCCTCCCCGATCCAGATTGGATCAGGGCGCAGCGCTGCCGCCCGTCGCCGCCATGGCCGCCTCCCCATCGACCCCGTAACCTCCTCGTCCTCCTCCCCATCGGCGCCACCTCGTCCTCGCCGTGCTCGTCGCCCCGATGCCACCACACCGTCGCCGAGCTCCTCCGTCCCCTCACCTTGCCTTCCACCCCGAGCACGCTGCCCTCCCCAACTCGGCCCCCCATGTGAGCCTTCCCCGCCGCCCGCTCATCGCCCGTCGCCCCCTGGTCACCGCCGCTACTCGCGTGCGTCGCCGCGCCGGCCACACCTGGCGCGCGCCCTGGCTCCGCGGCTCGCGCCCGCGCACGGCCGCCGCCCGTGCCCTTCCCTGCTCGTGCCTCGCCGCTCGTGGCCTCGCCCGTAGCCGCGCCACCGCGGCCTGCGCCCACCTGGCCGGCGCCGTGGCCTCGCTGTTTCCGGCGTCGGGCGAAGCCGCGCCCGCACCCGTCGCCCATGCCCGCGAACGCCCCTGGGCCACTGAGCGTGGGCCCAAACCCCCTGGCTCTATGACATGTGGGGCCGAGCCCCCTGAAACATTTTAAATAAAAGAAAAAGGAAAATGTATTAGAAATAGTTAATAAAAATAAATAAGTAAATATTAATTGATTGATTAATTAATTAACTAAATAATTAATTAACTTAATTAACTCCGTTTTATTACCCTAATTATCTAGTTAACCTAATTAATCTGTAATTAGTATAATTAAGCCCTAATTAGCCTGACGTGACACTGACAGGTGGGACCCACTCGTCCTGACGTCACAGTGACGTCATGATGATGTCACCCTGCTACTGTTTTGGATAATTTGAATTAATAATAAATCTGTAAATCCAGAATATTGGTTAAATCTTTAAAAATTGTTATAAAATAATCCGTAGCTCAGATCGAGAAACTTTGTACATGAAAGTTCCTCAGAATTTCGAGACGAATCCGATTACGCGGTCCGATCGTCCGTCACACACCCCTAGCTACCCAAACATGGAACCGTTCCCCTCCAGTCATCTGTCCAAAAATGCCAAACACCGGGGATACTTTCCCGGATGTTTTCCCCCTTTGCCGGTATCACATATCCCTGCGTTAGATCACCCCTGGCACCGCGTATTGCCTTGTTATATTCTGTGTTGCATATGTTTGCTGTGTATTTATCTGTTTCCTCCCCCTCTTCTCTCTCGGTAGATCCCGGTACCGACGCAGTTCCAGGTACCAACACAGCTCCGGAGCCCGACGCCACCGTTGACGACCTTGCCCTTGCCGCCGAGCAACCAGGCAAGCCCCCCCTTGAGCATCCCGATATCGCCTATTCTTTCTCTCATGCTTGCATTAGAAATTGCTGCCGCTACTCCTTTACCTATTCTGATGCATAGCCTGTTTATTGTCACCTGTTACTGATACCTTACCTGCTTATCCTAAACATGCTTAGTATAGGCTGGGTAAAGACCTATCAGTGACCCCACTTATCCCGACTGCCCCGCTGGATTATCCGAAGACCTGATCAACGGGATTGAAGACCAGACCCCGGCACCGCACATCACCCCCCCTTAGTTGTAACGACACTGCAGCGTTACTATCGAGTGCCGAGGGTGAGACCTCGTGTAGCACTTCTGATGTTAACTCTGTAGAGTAGCTATTCGGTCGTGGTCATCGAGGGTGATTCCTCCTTCACCGCTTCCGATAACGACGCCGTCGTACAACACCTCAAGTGTGAACCCAGCGAGGGTGATTCCTCCGAGTTCACCTTGACGGATACATCGAGTAGGAATCCAACAAGGGTGATACCTCGGATTCCCTTGATGTTATGGACACACGGATTTTTGGACTGTACTATTGTTACTTGGAAAGGCGGGTCGACCCTGAGGGGTACCTGCGTGTGATGTGAAGACGGGTTGCCTGTATGGTGCCCGAGTGATGAATACGAGGCGTGGCCGGGCATTCTTGGCCCTTGCCGCAAGTCCTCGAGATGGGGCGATGGGGTCACATCTTTCGTGAGTCTCTGCTCGTTACCGCAGCCCCAAGGTACTAACGGTTTGGATATTTGATTCGAGTGGGCATAGTATGGGCGTTCTGCATCGTAGCATTAGCCGAAAGCTCTGACAGACGTCCAGTTCAGCATTGCGGCACGGTCGGATCGTGTCGGCCACCCGAGGCGATGCTGGTATCCACCCTGTGCGCAACGACCCGGAGGGTGAGGGGCGATGGCCAAGACCCCCTTGCGCTTAGGATGTAGACCGGCGGGGACCTCTCTGCTGAGCTGTAGGTAGGGTTGTGGTGTATCGTTTGGCCGAGGCCGGGCATGACCCAGAAAGTGTGTCCGGCCGGAGTTAAGCGAGCGTGGTGGGTAAGTTTGTGCACCCCTACAGGGAAGAACTAATCTATGCATAGCCGGATCCTCGGTAACGGACACTCGGAGTTGTATCCCGATCGATACAACTAGCATTGGATATTATGGCTCTGGGATTGCTTCTCGCAGGGAGTCGAGAAGGGATCTCAGGACGAGGTTGATGACTGTATGGCTCTGGGATTGCTTTCTCGCAGGGAGTCGAGAAAGGATCTCTGGGTGAGGTTGATATCATTACTGCTACATTATATTGTACTGTTCTACTCTCTTCTATTGCTGCAAGACAGCTGAAGATGCTAGTCTTCGATAGGCCTAGGCCTTCTCTCTATTCTGGCATTTCTGCAGCCCAGTCCACATATACAACCTTCCTTTGATAATGTTGCATATGTAGTGTAGATCCTTTCTTGCTGAGTACTTCGGATGAGTACTCACGGTTGCTTTGCTTTCTTTTTCCCCCATATCCATTTGATGCGACCAGATGACGGAGCCCTGGATACAGCTGCCCCCGCCGACGATCGCTACTACTACCCCGAGGGTGGATACTACTACGAGTTGACTGACGACCACGAGTAGGATCGGAGGGTCCCAGGCAGGAGGCCAGCGCCTTTCGATCGTAGTGTTTTCTTTTGCCCCGCCTTTCTAAAGGCTTTTATGTTTCTGTTTCATATCTGTACTCAGATATCTGATGCTTCCGCTGATGCTTGTACACAAGCTTATGTATTCGAGCCCTCGAGGCCCCTGGCTTGTAATATAAAACTTGTATGACTTTATTTATGTTTTAGAGTTGTGTTGTGATATCTTCCCGTGAGTCCTTTGGCTTGATCGTGTGCATTTGCGTGTATGATTAGTGCACGATTGAGCCGGGGGCGTCACAAGTTGGTATCAGAGCCGACTGCCTGTAGGAATCCCCCTTTCCAACTCCTTGGCCGAAGTTGAGTCTAGTGGTCCAAACCTATTTTACTAACTTGGCTATGTGGCTTACGGGCCCACGTTGCCAACTGGGTGGTATTAGGATATTTTATTCCTCATCTTTACTCTGGGACTCTGATCTCTCTTCAATTCGGGTTAAATGATTTTACTAACGCCGACTCTAGGTTCTTGTAACTACTTCCTCCCGGAGAGCCCCTTACTCCAGATGATTACTTGGTGCACTAGAAGATTCCGAAGATACTCTCTGATGTTCTCTCGAGAATTTGTGCCCACCATTTTTGCTATTCCCGACCACCGGTAAACCCTTATGGATAACTACTTACACTTGACGTTCATACCTTCGTTCTCAGTTGCCTTGTTATTACTTGATACCCTGAAAAATTCTCTGATATCCCGAGAATCGTTTGAGCCTATTGCTTCGCAGCTCTTTTCCGCATTAATACCCCCACGAACAATTCCTCGCACTTACCGGGGATCCGTCCATCCCCAGTTGTTTAGGTGTCTCACAAAATTCTTCGAAGTACTATCCAATCTTTCGAGAATCCCCTACAGCCTATGGCTCTTGAAATTCTTGTCTGCCTGCATTATTGTTAATTCCAAATGCCTAGCAGTATTCATTGACGTCCTTTGCCTTATCATCTTGAGTCCCTTGATTCAATATGTTGCTGAATGTGATGTGTGTCGTCGCGTTAAAGCAGAACATCAGAAGCCTGCTGGAATTCTGCAACCGTTACCTATTCCTTTATGGAATTGGGATAAAGTGCAAATGGATTTCATTACTGGCCTTCCCAGGTCACAGAACGGTCACGATGCTATTCTTGTCGTCGTCGACCAACTTTCCAAAGTTGCACACTTTCTGCCTGTCAAGGAGACGATCACTGCTAGTCAGTTAGCAGAGTTATATATCTCCAGAATTGTATCACTCCACGGTATTCCGAAGGAGATTAGTTTGGACCGTGGTGGCCTTTTCACTTCAAAATTCTGGGAAAGTTTCCAAGAAGCTATGGGAACTCATATTACCTGGAGTTCAGCTTATCACCCCCAATCCCAAGGCCAAGTTGAATGAGTAAATCAAGTGCTTGAAGACATGCTGCGAGCTTGTGTTATTTCTTTCAGCAAGAAGTGGAAAGAATCTCTCCCGTATGTCGAGTTCTCTTATAACAACTGCTATCAAGCCAGCTTGAAAATGGCCCCCTTCGAAGTTCTATATGGACGTAAGTGTCGAACCCCTCTAAATTGGTCAGAAACTGGGGAACGACCGCTCGTGGGTCTGGATATTATCCAACACGCTGAAGAGCATGTCCGTATCGTTCGAGAAAACCTCAAAGCGGCTCAGGACCACCAGAAGAGCAACTACGATCGCAAACGATGGGGTTTGACTTATCAACCTGGTGATCAAGCTTATCTTCGTGTCACCCCTATGAAGGGCACTCACCGTTTTGAAATCAAGGGCAAGCTAGCTCCGCGCTACATTGGTCCTTTCCGCATTTTTGCAAGACGTGGTCAGGTGGCGTATAAATTGGAGTTGCTGCCGCAATTCTCTCATATCCACGACGTCTTCCATGTGTCGCAACTTCGTCATTGCTTCAAGGAATCTCCGCACCGCGCAGTGGATCACGACATGCTCGAATTGCAAGATGATCTTTCTTATAAGGAGCATCTGATTCGTATTCTCGATGAAGCTGAACGTCGGACCCGTCAAAAGGTTACCAAGTTCCTCAAAGTGCAGTGGTCAAATCATACTGAAGATGAAGCCACTTGGGAACGCGAGGATAATCTTCGTGCGGAATACCCCGAACTTTTTCCTTCTACATCTTAATTCTCGGGACGAGAATTCTTGTTAGTGGAGGAGATTTGTAACACCCCATGTATTAAGCTATAGTGATCACCCTTTTGATTATGCCATGTCATCATGGTCAACAGTGCTTAATCATCATTAGTATCATATCTCTTTTCAAATTCAAATTCAAATGGAAATTCAAACTGAAAGTGAAAATAAAAGTTGTCCAAACCCAGAAACTAAATTGTTCATTAAATGGTAAATAATCCAGAGACAGTTCTAAAATTATATTCAACATATACTAAATAAATTAGGTGACTCTAACAACCACAAAACAGAGTTATTTAACCCTTATTCTCTTATATAAAATCCAATTAAAATCATTTGTACTCCAAACCATTTTCTAACAATGTATAATATTGCACTGTGAATATTTGCGCAAGTTTCATCAAATACAAAAGTCATTTGAAATAAAAATAAAAAATAAGAATAAATAAAAAAAAGAAAAAGGCAAAAGGAATAAAGCAAAACAAAAGAAAAACAAAACCCCTGGCCCAACTAGGCCAGCCCAGCCCAGCCGGCGGCCCAACTCGCCCCCTATATGGCCTCCCCCAGGAGACCCCCAAACCCTAACCCTACCCACTCTCCCCTCTCGCTCACTCCCTCTCCCTCCCCAATCCAGATTGGATCGGGGCGCAGCGCCGCCGCCCGTCGCCGCCTCAGCCGCCTCCCCGTCGACCCCGTAACCTCCTCGTCCTCCTCCCCATCGGCGCCACCTCGTCCTCACCGTGCTCGTCGCCCTGACGCCACCACACCATCGCCGAGCTCCTCCGTCCCCTCACCTCGCCTTCCACCCCGAGCACGCTGCCCTCCCCGACTCGGCCCCCCCATGTGAGCCTTCCCCATCGCCCGCTCACCGCCCGTCGCCCCTGGTCACCGCCGCTGCTCGCGTGCGTCACCGCGCCGGCCGCGCCCGGCACGCGCCCTGGCTCTGCGGCTCGCGCCTGCGCACGGCCGCCGCCCGTGCCCTTCCCCGCTCGTGCCTTGCCGCTCATGGCCTCGCCCGTAGCCGCGCCACCGCGGCCCGTGCCCACCTGGCCGGTGCCGTGGCCTCGCCGTTCCTGGCGTCGGGCGACGCCGCGCCCGCACCCGTCGCCCACGCCCGCGAACGCCCCTGGGCCACTGAGCGTGGGCCCAAACCCCCTGGCTCTATGACATGTGGGGCCCAGCCCCCTGAAACGTTTTACATAAAAGAAAAAGAAAAATGTATTAGAAATAGTTAATAAAAATAAATAAGTAAATATTAATTGATTGATTAATTAATTAACTTAATTAAATCTGTTTTATTACCCTAATTATCTAGTTAACCTAATTAATCTGTAATTAGTATAATTAAGCCCTAATTAGCCTGACGTGACACTGACAGGTGGGACCCACTGGTCCTGACGTCATAGTGACGTCATGATGACGTCACCCTGCTACTGTTTTGGATAATTTGAATTAATAATAAATCTATAAATCCAGAATATTGGTTAAATCTTTAAAAATTGTTATAAAATAATCCGTAGCTCAGATCGAAAAACTTTGAACATGAAAGTTGCTCAGAATTTCAAGACGAATCCGAATACGCGGTCCATTCGTCCGTCACACGTCCCTAGCTACCCGAACATGGTACCGTTCCCCTCCGGTCATCTGTCCGAAAATGCCAAACACCGGGGATACTTTCCCGGATGTTTTCCCCCTTCGCCGGTATCACATATCCCTGCGTTAGATCACCCCTGGCACCGCGTATTGCCTTGTTATATTCTGTGTTGCGTATGTTTGCTGTGTATTTATCTGTTTCCTCCCCCTCTTCTCTCTCGGTAGATCCCGATACCGACGCAGTTCTCGGTACCGACACAGCTCCGGAGCCCGACGCCACCGTTGACGACCTTGCCCTTGCTGCCGAGCAACCAGGCAAGCCCCCCCCCCTTGAGCATCCCGATATCGCCTATTCTTTCTCTCATGCTTGCATTAGAAATTGCTGCCGCTACTGCTTTACCTATTCTGATGCATAGCCTGTTTATTGTAACCTGTTATTGATACCTTACCTGCTTATCCTAAACATGCTTAGTATAGGATGGGTAGAGACCTATCAGTGACCCCACTTATCCCGACTGCCCCGCTGGATTATCCGAAGACCCGATCAACGGGATTGAAGACCAAACCCCGGCACCGCACATCACCCCCCTTAGTTTTAACGACACTGCAGCGTTACTATCGAGTGCCGAGGGTGAGACCTCGTGTACCACTTCTGATGTTAACTCTGTAGAGTAGCTATTCGGTCGTGGTCATCGAGGGTGATTCCTCCTTCACCGCTTCCGATAACGACGCCGTTGTACAAAACCTCAAGTGTGAACCCAGCGAGGGTTATTCCTCCGAGTTCACCTTGACGGATACATCAAGTAGGAATCCAACGAGGGTGATACCTCAGATTCCCTTGATGTTATGGACACACGGATATTTGGACTGTACTATTGTTACTTGGAAAGGCGGGTCGACCCTGAGGGGTACCCGCGTGTGATGTGAAGATGGGTTGCCTGTATGGTGCCTGAGTGATGAATACGAGGCGTGGCCGGGCATTCTTGGCCCTTGCCGCAAGTCCTCGAGACGGGGCGACGGGGTCACATCTTTCGTGAGTCTCTGCTCGTTATCGCAGCCCCAAGGTACTAACGGTTTGGATATTTGATTCGAGTGGGCCTTTGGCCCGATAGCACTAACCATCACGTGGGCATAGTATGGGCGTTCTGCATCGTAGGATCGGCCGAAAGCTCTGACAGACGTCCAGTTCAGCATTGCGGCACGGTCGGATCGTGTCGGCCACCCGAGGCGATGCTGGTATCCACCCTGTGCGCAACGACCCGGAGGGTGAGGGGCGATGGCCAAGACCCCCTTGCGCTTAGGATGTAGACCGGCGGGGACCTCTCTGCTGAGCTGTAGGTAGGGTTGCGGTGTGTCGTTTGGCCGAGGCCGGGCATGACCCAGAATGTGTGTCCGGCCGGAGTTAAGCGAGCGTGGTGGGTAAGTTGGTGCACCCCTGCAGGGAAGAACTAATCTATGCATAGCCGGATCCTCGGTAACGGACACTCGGAGTTGTATCCCGATCGATACAACTAGCATTGGATATTATGGCTCTGGGATTGCTTCTCGCAGGGAGTCGAGAAGGGATCTTAGGACGAGGTTGATGACTATATGGCTCTGGGATTGCTTTCTCGCAGGGAGTCGAGAAAGGATCTCTGGGTGAGGTTGATATCATTACTGCTACATTATATTGTACTGTCCTACTCTCTTCTATTGCTGCAAGACCGCTGACGATGCTAGTCTTTGATAGGCCTAGGCCTTCTCTCTATTCTGGCATTTCTGCAGCCCAGTCCACATATACAGCCTTCCTTTGATAATGTTGCATATGTAGTGTAGATCCTTGCTTGCTGAGTACTTCGGATGAGTACTCACGGTTGCTTTGCTTTCTTTCCCCCATATCCATTTGATGCGACCAGATGATGGAGCCCCGGATACAGCTGCCCCCGCCGACGATCGCTACTACTACCCCGAGGGTGGATAGTACTACGAGTTGACTGACGACCAGGAGTAGGATCGGACGGTCCCAGGCAGGAGGCATGCACCTTTCGATCGTAGTGTTTTCTTTTGCCCCACCTTTCTAAAGGCTTTTCTGTTTCTGTTTCATATCTGTACTCAGATATCTGATGCTTCCGCTAACGCTTGTATGCAAGTTTATGTATTCGAGCCCTCGAGGCCCCTGGCTTGTAATATAAAGCTTGTATGACTTTATTTATGTTTTAGAGTTGTGTCGTGATATCTTCCCGTGAGTCCTTAGGCTTGATCATGTGCATTTGCGTGTATGATTAGTGCACGATTGAGCCGGGGGCGTCACATTAAATCCACAATTCATCGGATCTCGACAAACACACCGCAAAAATGTATTACATCGAATAGATCTCCAAGAACATCGAGGAGAACATGGTATTGAGAATCAAAGAGAGACAAGAAGCCATCTAGCTACTAGCTATGGACCCGTAGGTCTGTGGTAAACTACTCACGCTTCATCGGAAGGGCAATGGTGTTGATGTAGAAGCCCTCCGTGATCGAATCCCCCTCCGGCAGGACGCTGGAAAAGGCCCCTAGATGGGATCTTATGGTTACAGAAGGTTGCGGCGGTGGAAAAGTGTTTTCGTGGCTCTCTCTATTGGTTTTGGAGTATATGAGAACATATAGGCGAAGAAGCTAGGTCGGTGTAGTCACGAGGGGCCCACAAGGGTGGGGGGCGCGCCCTCCGTCCTTGTGGCTGCCTCGTGGCTTCTCTGACTTGCACTCCAAGTCCTCTGGATGTCTTCTGGTCCAAGAAAAATCATCGCGAAAGTTTTATTCCGTTTGGACTTCGTTTGGTATTCCTTTTCTGCGAACTCTAAAACAAGGAAAAAACAGAATCTGGCACTGGGCTCTAGGTTAATAGGTTAGTCCCAAAAATAATATAAAATAGCATATTAATGCATATAAAACATCCAAAACAGATAATATAATAGCATGGAACAATCAAAAATTATAGATACGTTGGAGACGTATCAAGCATCCCCAAGCTTAATTCCTGCTCGTCCTCGAGTAGGTAAATGATAAAAACAAAATTTTTAATGTGGAATGCTACCCAACATATTTATCCATGTAATTTCTTTTATTGTGGCATGAATGTTCAGATCCGTATGATTCAAAACAAAAGTTTAATATTGACATAAAAACAATAATACTTCAAGCATACTAATAAGGCAATTATGTCTTCTCAAAATAATACGGCCAAAGAAAGCTTGTCCCTACAAAATCATATAGTCTGGCTATACTCCATCTTCATCACACAAAATATTTAAATCATGCACAACCCCGATGACAAGCCAAGCAATCGTTTCATACTTTTGATGTTCTCAAACTTTTTCAACTTTCACGCAATACATGAGCGTGAGCCATGGACATAGCACTATAGGTGGAATAGACGGTGGTTGTGGAGAAGACAAAAAGAAGGAGATAGTCTCACATCAACTAGGCATATCAACGGGCTATGGATATGCCCATCAATAGATATCAACGTGAGTGAGTAGGGATTGCCATGCAACGGATGCACTAGAGCTATAAGTTTATGAAAGGTCAAAAAGAAACTAAGTGGGTGTGCATCCAACTTGCTTGCTCATGAAGACCTAGGGCAATTTGAGGAAGCCCATCATTGGAATATACAAGCCAAGTTCTATAATGAAAAATTCCCACTAGTATATGAAAGTGACAATATAGGAGACTCTCTATCATGAAGATCATGGTGCTACTTTGAAGGACAAGTGTGGTAAAAGTATAGTTGCATTGCCCCTTCTCTATTTTCTCTCATTTTTTTATTTGGGCCTTCTCTCATTTTTTTGGCCTCTTTTTATATATATATATATATTTTTTTTTTTTTCATCCGGAGTCTCATCCCGACTTGTGGGGGAATCATCGTCTCCATCATCCTTTCCTCAGATGGGACAATGCTCTAATAATGAAGATCATCTCACTTTTATTTACTTACAACTCAAGAATTACAACTCGATACTTAGAACAAAATATGACTCTATATGAATGCCTCCGGCGGTGTACCGGGATGTGCAATGAATCAAGAGTGACATGTATGAAAGAATTATGAACAGTGGCTTTGCCACAAATACGATGTCAACTACATGATCATGCAAAGCAATATGACAATGATGGAGCGTGTCATAATAAACGGAACGGTGGAAAGTTGCATGGCAATATATCTCGGAATGGCTATGGAAATGCCATAATGGGTAGGTATGGTGGCTGTTTTGAGGAAGGTATATGGTGGGTTTATGGTACCGGCGAAAGTTACGCCGCTCTAGAGAGGCTAGCAATTGTGGAAGGGTGAGAGTGCGTATAATCCATGGACACAACATTAGTCATAAAGAACTCATATACTTATTGCAAAAATCTATTAGTTATCGAAACAAAGTACTACGTGCATGCTCCTAGGGGGATAGATTGGTAGGAAAAGACCATCGCTCGTCCCCGACCGCCACTCATAAGGAAGACAATCAATAAATAAATCATGCTCCGACTTCATCACATAATGGTTCACCATACGTGCATGCTACGGGAATCACAAACTTTAACACAAGTATTTCTGAAATTCACAATTACTTACTAGCATGGCTTTAATATCACCATCTTTATATCTCAAAACAATCATAAGGAATCAAACTTCTCATAGTATTCAATGCACTTTATATGAAAGTTTTTATTATATCCCTCTTGGATGCCTATCATATTAGGACTAAATTTATAACCAAAGCAAATTACCATGCTGTTTAGAGACTCTCAAAATAATATAAGTGAAGCATGAGATTTCATCAATTTCTATAAAATAAAACCACCGCCGTGCTCTAAAAAGATATAAGTGAAGTATTAGAGCAAAATTTCCTAGCTCAAAAGATATAAGTGAAGCACATAGAGTATTCTAATAAATCACGATTCATGCATGTCTCTCTCAAACGGTGTGTACAGCAAGGATGATTGTGGCAAACTAAAAAGCAAAGACTCAAATCATACAAGACGCTCCAAGCAAAACACATATCATGTGGTGAATAAAAATATAGCCTCAAGTAAAGTTACCGATAGACGAAGACGAAAGAGGGGATGCCTTCCGGGGCATCCCCAAGCTTAGGCTCTTGGTTGTCCTTGAATATTACCTTGGGGTGCCTTGGGCGTCCCCAATCTTAGGCTCTTGCCACTCCTTATTCCATAGTCCATCAAATCCTTACCCAAAACTTGAAAACTTCACAACACAAAACTCAACAGAAAATCTCATAAGCTCCGTTAGTATAAGAAAATAAATCACCACTTTTAGTAATGTTGTGAACTCATTCTTTATTTATATTGGTGTAATATCTACTTTATTCCAACTTTTCCATGGTTCATACCACCAGATACTAGCCATAGATTGATCAAAATAAGCAAACAACACAAATAAAACAGAATAGTCTGCGAATATCCGAATTGTTCTAATACTTATGTAATTCCAAAAATTCTGGATAATTAGAAAAACATAGGAAATTTGTATATCAATATTTTGTAAAAAATTCAGAGTATTTCCACGCTCCAGTGAAAAATAAGAATTGTTTTCCTGAGCGCAAAAGTTTCTGTTTTTTAGCAGGATCAAATCAACTATCACCGTAAGCCATCCCAAAGGTCTTACTTGGCACAAACACTAATTAAAACACAAAACCACATCTAACCAGAGGCTAGATGAATTATGTATTGCAAAACAGGAGCAAAAAAGCAAAGAACAAAAAATAAAATTGGGTTGCCTCCCAACAAGCGTATTGTTTAACGCCCTTAGCTAGGCATAAAAACACGAATAGATCTAGGTATTGTCATCTTTGGTATGCAATCCATAAGTAGCTCTCATAATAGATTCATAAGGCAATTTAATTATCTTTCTTGGAAAGTGTTCCATGCCCTTCCTTAATGGAAATTGAAATCTAATGTTTCCTTCTTTCATATCAATAATTGCACCAATCGTTCTACGGAAAGGTCTACCAAGAATAATAGGACATGTAGGATTGCAATCTATATCAAGAACAATGAAATCTACGGGCACATAATTCCTATTTGCAACAATAAGAATATCATTAATCCTTCCCATAGGCTTCTTAATGTTGGAATCCGCAAGATGCAAATTTAAAGAACAATCATCGAATTCACGGAAACCTAGCACATCACATAAAGTTTTCGGAATCGTGGAAACACTAGCACCCAAATCACACAAAGCATGGCACTCATAATATTTAATCTTAATTTTAATAGTAGGTTCCCACTCATCATAAAGTTTTCTAGGGATAGAAACTTCCAAATCAAGCTTTTCTTCAAAAGATTGCATCATAGCATCAACGATATGTTTAGTAAAAGCTTTGTTTTCATTATTAGCATGAGGAGAATTCAACATGGATTGCAATAAGGAAATACAATCTATTAAAGAACAATTATCATAATTAAATTCCTTGAAATCCAAAGGAGTGGGTTCATCGCTACTTAAAGTTTTGACCTCTCCAATCCCACTTTTATCAATTTTTGCATCAAGATCTAAAAACTCCGAATCATTGGAACACCTTTTAACTAAAGTTGACTCATCTCCAGTCCCATCCTTATCAAGATTTATATTGGAAAACAAAGATTCAATAGGAGTCACATCAATCACTTTAAGATCTTCATCATTATTTTCATGGAAACTAGAAGAACACGCTTTTATAAACCAATCTTTTTTTGCACGCATCTTAGCGGTTCTTTCTTTGCACTCATCAATGGAAATTCTCATAGATTTGAGAGACTCATTGATATCATGCTTGGGTGGTATAGATCTAAGTTTCAAAGAATCAACATCAAGAGAAATTCTATCCACGTTCCTAGCCAAATCATCAATCTTAAGCAATTTTTCTTCAATCAAAGCATTGAAATTCTTTTGCGAACTCATAAATTCTTTAACACTATTATCAAAATCAGAGGGCATCTTATTATAATTTTCATAAGAATTGTTGTAGGAATTACCATAGTTATTAGAGGAATTACTAGGAAACGGCCTAGGATTAAAATTACCTCTATACGCGTTATTACCAAAATTGTTCCTACCAACAAAATTCACATCCATAGATTCATTATTATTCTCAATCAAAGTAGACAAAGGCATATCATTAGGATCAATATGAGCACTCTTGATAGCAAATAATTTCATAAGCTCATCCATCTTTCCATTCAAAACATTAATCTCTTCAATCGCATGCACTTTTTTACTAGTGGAAGATCTTTCGGTATGCCATTGAGAATAATTAACCATAACATTATATAGGAGTTTAGTAGCTTCTGCTAAAGTAATTTCCATAAAAGTACCTCCCGCGGCCGAATCTAAAAGATTTCTAGAAGCAAAATTCAATCCGGCATAAAAAATTTGTATAATCATCCACAAATTCAAACCATGACTAGGGCAATTTCGTATCATCAATTTCATCCTCTCCCAAGATTGGGCAACATGTTCATGATCAAGTTGCTTAAAATTCATAATATCGTTCCTAAGGGAGATGATCTTAGCGGGAGGAAAATACTTGGAAATAAAAGCATATTTACACTTATTCCATGAATCAATACTATTTTTAGACAAATATGAAAACCAAGTTTTAGCACGATCTCAAAGCGAGAACGGAAATAGCTTCAATTTAACAATATCATTATCCACATCTTTTTTCTTTTGCATATCACACAAATCAACGAAATTGTTTAGATGGGATGCGGCATCTTCATTGGGAAGGCCGGAAAATTGATCTTTTATAACAAGATTCAGCAAAGCGGCATTAATTTCACAAGATTCCGCATTAGTAGCGGGAGCAATCGATGTACTAATAAAATCATTGTTATTGGTGCTGGAAAAGTCACACAATTTGGTATTCTCTTGAGTCATCGTGACAAAGAAAGCAATCCAACACACAAGCACACAAAAAGCAAGCGAAGAAGATGAACAAAGAGGGGCAAAGAAAAGGCAAATCTTCTCGAAAACCGTTTTAGAAGTGGGGGAGAGGAAAACGAGAGGCGAATGGCGAATAATGTAATGCAAGAGATGAGAGTTTATGATGAGTACTTGGTATGTCTTGACTTGGCGTAGATCTCCCCGGCAACGGCGCTAGAAATTCTTCCTGCTACCTCTTGAGCTTGCGTTGGTTTTTCCCTTGAAGAGGAAAGGGTGATGCAGCAAAGTAGAGTAAGTATTTCCCTCAGTTTGAGAACCAAGGTATCAATCCAGTAGGAGACAACGCACAAGTCACCGAATACCTGCACAAGCAATCAACAACTTGCACCCAACGCGATAAAGGGTTGTCAATCCCTTCACGGTTATTTGCAAAAGTGAGATCTAATAGATATAGATAAATGGTAAAGTAAATATTTTTGGTATATTTGGTTTATAGATCGGAAAGTAAAAGATTGCAAAAAGAGTAGATCGGAAACTAAAATTGTAGATCGGAAACTTATATGATGGAAAATAGACCCGGGGGCCATAGGTTTCACTAGAGGCTTCTCTCAAGATAGAAAGTATTACGGTGGGTGAATAAATTACTGCCGAGCAATTGATAGAAAAGCGCAAAGGTATGACGATATCTAAGGCAATGATCATGAATATAGGCATCACGTCCTTGTCAAGTAGACCGACTCCTGCCTGCATCTACTACTATTACTCCACACATCAACCGCTATCCAGCATGCATCTAGAGTATTAAGTTCATAAAGAACGGAGTAACGCTTTAAGCAAGATGACATGATGTAGAGGAATTAACTCAAGCAATATGATGAAAACCCCATCTTTTTATCCTCGATGGCAACAATACAATACGTGCCTTGCTGGCCCTACTGTCACTGGGAAAGGACACCACAAGATTGAACCCAAAGCTAAGCACTTCCCCCATTGCAAGAAAAACCAATCTAGTTGGCCAAACCAAATCGATAGTCCGAAGAGACTTGCAAAGATATCAAATCATGCATAAAAGAATTCAGAGAAGATTCAAATAATATTCATAGATAAGCTGATCATAAATCCGCAATTCATCGGATCTCGGCAAACACACCGCAAAAAAGTATTACATCGAATAGATCTCCAAGAACATCGAGGAGAACATGGTATTGAGAATCAAAGAGAGAGAAGAAGCCATCTAGCTACTAGCTATGGACCCGTAGGTCTATGGTAAACTACTCACGCTTCATCGGAAGGGCAATGGTGTTGATGTAGAAGCCCTCCGTGATCGAATCCCCCTCCGGCAGGACACCGGAAAAGGCCCCTAGATGGGATCTCACGAGTACAGAAGTTTGCGGCGGTGGAAAAGTGTTTTCGTGGCTCTCTCTGTTTGTTTTGGGGTATATGAGAATATATCGACGAAGAAACTAGGTCAGTGGACTCACGAGGGGCCCACAAGGGTGGGGGCGCGCCCTACCCCCCTGGGCGCGCCCTCCATCCTTGTGGCCACCTCGTGGCTTCTCTGACTTGCACTCCAAGTCCTCTGGATGTCTTCTGGTCCAAGAAAAATCATCGCGGAAGTTTTATTCCGTTGGACTCCATTTGGTATTCCTTTTCCGCGAAACTCTAAAACAAGGAAAAAACAAAAACTGGCACTGGGCTCTAGGTTAATAGGTTAGTCCCAAAAATAATATAAAATAGCATATTAATGCATATAAAACATCCAAAACAGATAATATAATAGCATGGAACAATCAAAAATTGTAGATACGCTGGAGACGTATCACTACTTCTTGAGCTTGCGTTGGTTTTTCCCTTGAAGAGGAAAGGGTGATGTAGCAAAGTAGAGATAAGTATTTCCCTCAGTTAGAGAACCAAGGTATCAATCCAGTAGGAGGTACAAGCAAGTTCCCAATCTATGCACCTGCACAAACAATCAAACACTTGCACCCAATGCGATAAATGGGTTGTCAATCCCTTCACGGTCAATTGCAATGGTGAGATCTGATAGAGATAGGTATAAAAGATTGCTAGAACGTAAAACTAAATAAAAGTAAATAAATTGCAGCAAGGTATTTTTGGTATTTTTGGTTTATAGATCTGAAAATATATAATGGAAAATAGACACGGGGCCATAGGTTTCACTAGAGGCTTCTCTCTTGAAGGCAAATAATACGGTGGGTGAACAAATTACTGTCAAGCAATTGATAGAAAAGCGCAAAGTTATGACGATATCCAAGGCAATGATTATGCATATAGGCATCACGTCCGTGTCAAGTAGATCGAAACGATTCTGCATCTACTACTATTACTCCACACATCGACCGCTATCCAACATGCATCTAGAGTATTAAGTTCATAAAGAACGGAGTAATGCCTTAAGTAAGATGACATGATGTAGAGGGATAAAGTCAAGCAATATGACGAAAACCCCATCTTTTTATCCTTGATGGCAACAATACAATACGTCCCTCGCTACCCCTACTATCACAGGGTGAGGACACCGCAAGATTGAACCCAAAACTAAGCACCTCTCCCATTGCAAGAAATACCAATCTAGTTGGCCAAACCAAACCAATAGTTTGAAGAGAAATACAAAGATATCAAATCATTCATATAAGAATTAAGAGAAGATTCAAATAATATTCATAGATAATCTGATCATAAATCCACAATTCATCGGATCTCAACAAACACACCGCAAAAGAAGATTACATCGGATAGATCTCCAAGAACATCGAGGAGAACATGGTATTGAGAATCAAAGAGAGAGAAGAAGCCATCCAGCTACTAGCTATGGACCCGTAGGTCTGAGATACTCATGCTTCATCGGAAGGGCAATAGGGTTGATGTAGATGCCCTTCGTGATCGAATCCCCCTTCGGCAGATCACCGGAAAAGGCCGCAAGATGGGATCTCACGGGAATAGAAGGTTGCGGTGGTGGAAAAGTATTTTCGTGGATTGTTCTGAGGGTTTGGTAATATATCTGAATTTATAGGACGAAGAGGGAGGTCGGTGGACTCCCGAGGGGGCCACAAGCCAGGGGGTGCGCCCCCCCTAGGGCGCGCCCCTACGGCTTGTCGTCGCCTCGTGGGTCTTCTGACTTCATCTCCAAGTCTCGTAGGTGTCTTCTGGTCCAAGAAAAATCATCGGGAAAGTTTTATTCCGTTTGGACTTCGTTTGATATTCCTTTTCTGCGAAACTCAAAAACAAGGAAAAAACAAAACTGGCACTGGGCTCTAGGTTAATAGGTTAGTCCCAAAAATAATATAAAATAGCATAGTAATGCATATAAAACATCCAAAACAGATAATATAATAGCATGGAATAATAAAATATTATAGATACGTTGGAGACGTATCATCGCATCTCAAGATTCCCATATTCGATGGGACGGACTACCCCTTCTAGAAGGAGAAGATGGAGATCCGTCTCCGAGCCATTGACGATGACATGTGGAACATGGTGTAGTCTGGATTCACAATTGATATACCCCAAGCTCCCACTGATGCCGAGAAGAAACTCATCCAGATGGATGCTCAGGCTAAAGATGAAATTGGTAGCCATCTCTCTCGTGCTCAATTTCTTCGCTATCGACAGTGTGAAACTACGAAGGAATTGTGGGACATACTCGAGAAGATAAACGAGGGTGTTTCAACTCAGAAAGAAGCTCGCACTGACACTCGTCGAGCAAAGTTCAATCGGTTCAAGCGCATTGGAAATGAAAGCTATCAGCAAACCTTCGATCGTCTGAGTGGCATCACAAATGAGCTGCAAGGCCTCGGCGCAAAATACATCACTGACCATGAAATTGTGAAGAAGCTGCTCGGATCTCTTGACAGCTCATTTGATATACTTGTTCTAATGATCATGGAACGGGCTGATTTCAAACATCTCGACTCTGCTGATATCATGGAGAGGCTAAACACCCATGAGGAACAGGAAGAAGAGAAAAGAGATCTATATGGTTCAAACCATCGCAAGAGCCATGCTCTCAAGGCTATGGCTGATTCTTCCTCCAAAGGAAATGCCAAAGAAGATTCTGATGATCCAGAAAGGCTCGACAAAGATCTCGCAGTAATCACAAAAAGATTCTAGCGCTTTCACATGAAGAGCCAATACCAGAAGAGAGGTTCAAGCAACCTTGGCAGTTCAAAATCTTCATCAAAACCTACTGGAGAATACTCCTGCTTCAAGTGCAAAAAGCCTGGACATTTCATTTCGGACTGCCCTCTCTGGGAAGCAGAAATCCGTGCTAGTGGAAGATATGATTCAGGCAACTATCAAGGCAAAAGCAAGAGCAAGAACTACGAGTCCGATGATAAGAAGAAAACAAAGTAGTTCTTCAAGAAGAAGGACAGCTCCTCCTCAAAGCCCTCGTCAAGATCCTCATCAAGGAATCCTTCCAAGTCCTCCTCCAACCGCAATAATACCTCTCTCAAGGCCAAGGCATACATTGGCAAGAAGATGGATTCCAAAGAAGAAGCATCATCTGACCACGAAGAAGTTGAAGAATCTGAAGAGGATTCGGACTCCGGCATGGCTGGCATAGCGTGTGCCTCCACTCCTGTGTCAAGCTTCTTCGAGAAACATTCAAGCAACGATGAATCTCCTGCCTACTGCTTCATGGCTAAAGCTTCAAAGGAAAAGGTATCCTCCAAGCAACACAATATTCACTCTAGTGATCAATATTCTTCTGATGAGGATGACCATGCTAAACTGATCAAGATTGCTAATATACAACAAAACTCTCTTGAGAAAATTAAGAAAACCTTTAGGAAATCTGAAGGGTTGTTGGTTGAGGAGATGGTGAAAAATTTGTCACTGACCGAAGAGTATTCCACTCTCAAGTCACGAATGGAAGAACTGACAAACCGTCATGATTTTCTCTCAGCTGACCATGAAAGATTGACCTATGATTACCTGAAAAGGAAATAGGAACTTGAGTCGCTGAGAGAGGCTCATGATGATTTGATCAGAGAAAATTCTCTTCTCACCCAACAACTCAAAGAGAAACCTGAAGTGTTTACACCACCTTGCTTAAAATGCCTTGAACATAGCAATGCCAAATCAAATGCTGAATCTTCTGTGAATGGTAACCCCTCTGTTGAAGAAAATTGTTTTGTGTCTGATGAGAATGCTAGGTTGAAGGAACTCATGCAGACAGGAATGTTCAAATCTCTCAAAGGGCATCAGACACTGTGTGATGTTCTGAAGAAATCCATTCTTCACAAAAATCTCAGGAAAGAAGGCATCGATTTCGAAAGGAAACTGAATAAGGATGGCTCCTACTGAGAATCTGATCAATATCATCGCACTGTGTGGGTGCCAGCCAAGAGCAAAACACTCGACCCAACTTTGCTTTCGGGATATGAATCTCCTATCCCTGAATACTCTCATGATGATTCTCTGGACAACTACAAGTTGTTCAAACATCAGCATGGTGAGGCTGTTGCTTGTTATGTTGGACCTAACAGCAGAAATGGTCCCCCAAAGAAAGCCATTTGGGTGCCCAAAAAAACTATCGCTGCATTACCTTTTACTTCATCTCTAACCATGCAGGCAGAAATTTCGTTTGACAGAATGAATACATGCGTACTTCATACAATCACTACACTCATGCTTCTGGAAGGAATTTTAATGCTTATTCTTTTGATTATGCTCGTACCTCCTCAAGCAATAACTATGTTTATCGAAAGAAATCATATCCTGCTCGTTATACTATTTCGAAGCCACCTACCAAGATGTGGGTGTTTAAGAAAGCCTAATTCTTCTGCAGGACTATGTCTCTGGGTGTACCGAATGGATAATGGACAGTGGTTGCACTAGACATATGACCGGAGACAAAATTGTTGTTTGTCGACCCCAATCTAACTGCTTCGTCTTTGAAGTATATCACTTTAGGCGACAACAACAAAGGAAAGGTAATTGGGCTAGGTAAAATTGCTATATCCAGAGACAAGACTATTGATGATGTTTTACTTGTTCAGTCTCTTGGATTGAATCTTATGCCAGTTGGCAAGCTATGTGATCTAGGCATGCTTGTTCTATTTTCCATATCCAAATGCATTGTCTTTATGGCCATTGACAATTCCTTCACCTTTGAGGGAAATAGAATAGATGATCTATATGTTGTGGATTTCTCAAAGGGTCCCTCAGTCCAAACTTGTTTGCTTTCAAAAGCAACCGAAGGATGGATGTGGCACCGTAGACTTGGTCATGCAGGTATGAGAAATTTGCAGACTCTGGTGAAGAAAAACCATCTCTGTGGAATTCCTGATGTAAAATTCGACAAGGATCGTCTTTGTGCTGCATGTGAGGCTGGTAAATTAGCCAAGAAGCATCATTCGTCAAAGACTGTTATGACCACGACAAGACCTCTGGAAATTCTTTGTACGGATTTATTCGGTCATCAAAACTATGCAAGTTTCGGTGGCAGTCATTATGGTCTGGTTATTGTTGATGATTTCTCTCGATACACTTGGGTATTCTTTCTCGAAGATAAAACCTGCACCCAAGACATCTTCATAAGTTTCGCTAAGAAGGGCCAGAATGAATATGATGTGCGAATTAAGCATGTCAGAAGCGATAATGGAACTGAGTTCAAAAATACTCATATCGAGGATTTTCTCGACGAAAATGGTATTACTCATGAGTTCTCTCACTACAGAAAAAAAGACACATCCGTGACATTTTAGGCCGAACGATTTTTCTTTCTGTCATGCTTTTGACACTTCTATGACGATAATTGTGACAAAAGCACGTATCATCATAGATGTGGTGGGCTCCTACTTCTATGACAAAAAATCATGACAAAAAATGGGCTTTTCGTCCTGGGCGGGCCGGGGACGCACCTGCATGACATTCTTTGGGCCGTCCATGACGGAAAATATCATGGTAGAAGCGAGGGCGAGGAAAATATCGGGGAGTTCCCGGTTACGGTGGGTGGTTGGGGCCGAGTGATGCACGCGAGGTTTGCGCGTTTCTCTCGTACACGTACGCGTGTGTATGCGAGGCGTTGGGCTCTAACTGAACCCGAGTGAGGCGTTCGCTTACTGAACCCGAGCGATTGCACAAGCTACGTTACTGAACCCGAGCGATCGATCCCTTGGCTGTTAACTGAACCTAAGCGATTCCTTCGCTACTGCTGCTAACTGAAGCCGATCGAAGCTGCCTCTTGATGAACAATGACCGTTGTTAGGGGTTGGATGAACAGTTCCTGGTGGGGGTTGGATAAAAAGGACCCCGTGGTAGTAGAGGCCATTGCCGCTGGATGAACAGGACCGCGATCAAGGAGGTGGGGGTGGATGAACAGGACCCCGTGGAGGACTGGTTGAACAGTAGCCAGTGGAGGCGACCCCGTGGATGAACAGTAGCTGGTGGAGGCAGGAGGAAGTCGACGATGGATGAACAGTAGTAGGTGGAGGCTGGAGGAAGTCAACGGTGGATGAACAGTAGCCCGTGGAGGCTGGACCAAGGCAGTAGACGGTGGATGAATAGTAGGCCATGGAGTCCCGTTTTGCGGTACGCCACACCCCTCCCGATGAATAGGACCCCGTTTCGACCGTAGGCACTCGAACAGAAGTCCGTTTCCTCCGTTTTGCAGTATGCCACACCCCTCCCGATGAACAGGACCCCATTTCGACCGTAGGCACTCGAACAGAAGTCTGTTTCCTCCGTTTTACGGTATGCCAGACCCTTCCCGATGAACAGGACCCCGTTTCGACCGTACACGGTCGAACAGAAGGCCGTTTCCTCCGTTCTACGGTACGCCAGACCTCGTTTCGGCTGTTCCATCCAAGCCGGTTGGCTCTCGATGAACACGACACCGTTGCTGCCGTCCACTGCCTCTCCATGTACATGAGCCCTGGCCGTACATATGCGCGAGTAGGCGTTTGAGACCCCGCCTGTATGTATGTACGTGGCCGTATTTTTTGGCATCTGGCTGTACGTACATGTACACAGTTTAGAAGGGACTGCCTGAACTGCTACGTCGGGGGCTCTACTACTACATGTGCCGCTGCTTGCTCGGCCACGGTTCATCGTTGCAGAGAGACCGATCGACCAGTATGTACGTACACGTTCATGACCAGACAGACAACCCTCTACGTACGGTTCAACCGGGTGGGTCCCAGCCATCAGGGAGGATAAGGAGGCACTCCCTTGCGTGTGAAGATATATGTGGTGGGTCCCAACTGTTAGGGGGAGGAATCATTTTTTTGCGCGTAATAAGGAGGCATTTCCTTGCGTGCTAAGATGTAGGTGGTGGGTCCAGCTGTCAGCCTCACCGTGTACATCGTCTTCCGATGGCTGTCGTTCGTTGACAATGTTGACCACGCCGCGCTGAGAGCACCAAGGCGGTGGACGACGATAAGGCCTAGGAAGGGAAAGACGCGGAGCTGGGGAAGACGCGGCAGTGGATGCCCACGCAGAGGGGAGTACGAGGGTTGACTGCTTTGGCTGCGGTGTGAGGCTGCCGTCGCCGGAGAATAACATGAGGTGTGGGTGAGTAGAGGGATGGCATGGCCAGCGGTGGTAGCACAGCCGGCCATGGGAGGCAGTAACAGGCGGTCCAGCCGGCGCTGGTTTCGGCGGCTGGAGCAAGAAGATCAGAGATTGTAGAAGCAGCGTGGCCGTTGGATGTTAATCCAATGGTCACTGCTGCTAGAATCATTTGTTGACTAGGTTAACAAAGCCCTTCGTACGTGTCAACTTAGTAGGCCCACAAGTCAGCCTCCGAATCAGGTGGGTCCGAGCTAGTAGGGGGAGGAATCATTTTTCTTGCGGGTAATAAGGAGGCACTTCCTTCCATGTGAAGATGTAGCTTGTGGGTCCCAGTTGTCAGACTCTCGATGTACTCCATGTTGGCTCTCGTTGTTGACCACACATCGTCGAGTGGAGGACGGCGAGGCCTAAGATGGGAACGATCTGGAGTCGTGGAACAAGGGGCACTGGAGTCCCTGGCGGAGGGGAGTATGAGGGACTGGTTCGGCTGCCCGGTGCATCTGCCTTCGCCGGAGAATAACAAAAGGTGTGGGTGAGTACATGTATGACCTGGCCACCGTTGGGAGTAGGGTGGGGCGGTGAGGCATGCGCGGTAGCACAGCCGGCCACGGGAGGCAAATGCTGGCGCTCCAGCCGGTGATGGTTTTGGTGGCTGGAGCAAGAGCAACTAGATCAGAGATTGAAGCAGCAGGATCACCGTTGGATGTCAATCCAACGACTACAGATGTCAGAATAATTCATTGACTTTTTGTTTTAGATCATTAAATCATTTTGTTCACTAAATGGACAACACGTTGCGCAGGCTTCGTCTAGTGGGCCAACAAAGTCAGCTTCGAAAGCTGTGGCGGAATGCAACCCATTTATTTAGGTTTTACAGCCCATTTTATTTTGTTTGCCAATACATCTATTTCTTGGGCTTTGACTCAAAAAATAATCTATTTCCTGGGCTGGGGTATAAATAATAATCGCCAATTTACTATTTATGATAATTTACAGCGCATTTGATTATTTATTCGAATACACCTATTACTGGTCTGGGTGAAAAATAATATTGCGTACATGCATCCCATTTATCATTTCTGATAATTTACAAGCCTTTTGATTTTAGTAGAAAAGGACCCATTTTCTGGGATGAGTGAAAAAACAATGATGGTCTGGACTGAGCATTTCGTATAAAAAATAATATTGAGATAGGAATATTATTAAAAAATTAAGTTGGGCTTGGTAATCTTATTATATAAAAAATGAACTGAGCTGTGCATTTTATTAAAAGAAACATAGGCTAGGCTGCGCTTATTTTAGGATATTGTGTACAACTGTCGGCCCAGTTGCATTGCTGATGTTCAACAAAAAAGGCATGTGTAGTACTCAGCCCACATTCAATGACGCCTGAAAAGGCCCAAACAAGGCTTCTGTACAACTTTTTGAAGTCACTGAGCTCAATTAATAAGTTAAGAAAAAAGTTAGAGTACAGTGGAACCTAATTAAAAGCTGTCACGAGCGTAGACATAATTCAACGGTGCCACTTGTGTGTGTGTGTGTGTGAGAGAGAGAGAGAGAGACCCATCGGTCGATGCTCGTTAATACATCTTTCAGCCATATGCATTGATGATGCTCAGTAAAAACTTATATAGTTGACACAATCATATAGAACATCATAGCACACTGAACTTGCATACAAAAATTTCACGCAAGCGGCACAATCAGGGTGGAAGCAGTGGATCGCTACGGGTAGGGCTATGTTGAAACCAACGAACTCGTACATAACCGTTCATCGTCATTATCAATGACGGGGAAACATCTTAAATGCTATACAAAGAAATCAGACAGACAACACAATAAGTTCTGCTAGCACATTAAGTTGACGTACACCCCTTTCTAAAAAAAGTTTAGGTACAAAAATAGAACTGGTCACTATCAAATGTACTGGCACATCAGTGCTTCACACCGATAGCTCGGATTGAACTAGTATCTGAGAAGATTCAGTTGTTACCTCAAATTAGAGCACATCCAGGCAGCCAGCCCTGCCTCTTCTCCCAAAAAAGCAGTGGCCTCCGTCGGGCGATGGAGTAGGCCCTTTGCCATCCATCGTTCCGAGCAACACGGGGAAAGTCTGACGTTGACTCCTGTAATGGACATCATCGACGGACCCTGGCACCAGCGACAGCGGTAGGACTTTGATGTGGCTTGAAGCTACGTCGGTATTTCCCCAAAGAGGAACGGATGATGCAGCACAGCGGCTGTAGGTATTTCCCTCAGTGATGAAACCAAGGTTATCGAACCTGTAGGAGAACCAAGCAACACTACATAAATAGCACCTGCACACAAATAACAAATACTCGCAGGCCGACGTGTAAAAGGGATTGTCAATCCCTTTCGGGCAACGGCGCCAAAAATTGGCAAACGGACGTGAGAGAGTAGTAAATATTGATAGATCGAACGCTAAATAAAATAAAGTGCAGCAAGATATTTTTGTATTTTTGGTTTAATAGATCTGAAAATAAAAGTTGCAAATAAAGAAAAGAGCGAATAGCAAAACAGATCTTGAAAGCAAATATATTGGAAAAGAGACCCAGGGGCCGTAGGTTTCACTAGTGGCTTCTCTCGAGAAAAATAGCAAACGGTGGGTGAACAAATTACTGTTGGGCAATTGATAAAACTTCAAAAAATCATGACAATATCCAGGCAATGATCATTATATAGGCATCACATCCAAGATTAGTAGACCGACTCCTGCCTGCATCTACTACTATTACTCCACACATCGACCGCTATCCAGTATGCATCTAGTGTATTAAGTTCATGGAGAAACGGAGTAATGCAATAAGAATGATGACATGATGTAGACAAGATCTATTTATGTAGAAATAGACCCCATCGTTTTATCCTTAGTAGCAACGATACATACGTGTCGGTTCCCCTTCTGTCACTGGGATCAAGCACCGTAAGATCGAACCCACTACAAAGCACCTCTTCCCATTGCAAGATAAATAGATCAAGTTGGCCAAACAAAACCCAAATATCGGAGAAGAAATACGAGGCTATAAGCAATCATGCATATAAGAGATCAAAGAAGACTCAAATAACTTTCATGGATAAAAAGATAGATCTGATCATAAACTCAAAGTTCATCGGATCCCAACAAACACACCGCAAAAAGAGTTACATCATATGGATCTCCAAGAGACCATTGTATTGAGAATCAAACGAGAGAGAGAAAGCCATCTAGCTAATAACTACGAACCCGTAGGTCTACAAAGAACTACTCACGCATCATCGGAGAGACACCAACGGAAGTGGTGAACCCCTCCATGATGGTGTCTAGATTGGATCTGGTGGTTCTGGACTCTGCGGCGGCTGGAATTGATTTTCGTCTACTCCCCTAGGGTTTCTGGAATATTGGGGTATTTATAGAGCAAAGAGGCGGTTCGGGGGGCACCCGAGGTGGGCACAACCCACCAGGGCGCGCCTGGGCTCCAGGCGCGCCCTGGTGGGTTGTGCTCCCCTCGGAGCACCCCCCAGGCGCTTCTCCGGCCCATTGGATGTCTTCTGGT
This sequence comes from Thinopyrum elongatum, assembly GCA_011799875.1. Lineage (NCBI taxonomy): Eukaryota > Viridiplantae > Streptophyta > Magnoliopsida > Poales > Poaceae > Thinopyrum > Thinopyrum elongatum. The sequence goes on from CM022299.1 coordinate 436,891,931, forward strand.
CCAAAAAAAATCCACAAAAAGTTTCGCTGCGTTTGGACTCCGTTTGGTATTGATTTCCTGTGATGTAAAAAACATGCAAAAAACAGCAACTGGCACTTGGCACTATGTCAATAGGTTAGTACCAAAAAATGATATTAAATGACTATAAAATGATTGTAAAACATCCAAGAATGATAATATAACAGCATGGAACAATAAAAAATTATAGATACATTGGAGATGTATCAGCATCCCCAAGCTTAATTCCTGCTCGTCCTCGAGTAGGTAAATGATAAAAACCAAATTTTTGATGTGGAATGCTGCCTAACATGTCATCTCATATTCTTTCCTTTATAGCATGGACATTTGGACTTTTATATGATTCAAAGCAATAGTCTAGTTTTGACATGATGACTTAAATACTCAAGCATATCAACAAGCAACTATGTCTTTCAAAATATCAACGCTAAAATAAGTTATCCCTAGCCCATCATGCTCAACCATTGATCCATTCATGAAACACACTCGAATATTAACTACACCCAATGCTCAAGTACGATCAAAGTGCCTCCTAATTGGTGCTTTATAAGAGAAGATGGAGACTCAAATTAAAAATAAAAATTGCATAAAGTAAAGAAAGGCCCTTCGCAGAGGGAAGTAGGGATTTGTAGAGGTGCGAGAGCTCAAAGCGAAAAACTTAGAGATAAAAACATTTTGAGAGGTGTGCTTTTCCCACCAACGAAAATGACTTAGAGTTCCCAACACTTTCCGTGCTAGATATATCATAGGCGGTTCCCAAACAGAAAATAAAGTTTATTCCTTTTTTCACCATTTCTTTCACTTTCCATGGCTAGCCGTATCCACGGGTGCCCTCCATACCAACACTTTCCAAGGAATTTATTATTTGACAACATAAAGTAAATTCATTTTTCATTTTAGGACTGGGCATCCCTAATACCTTTGCCTTACTCTCGTGCAATGACAAGTGAATAAACACTCATCGTGAGAATAACACATCTAGCATGGAAAATATTAGCCACCCCTCACCGCCTCGCGAGCGGTACGAACACACAAAAGAGAAGTTTATTTTGAAAATTAGAGATGGCACATACAAATTTGCTTAGAACGGCAAAAGAATACCGCATATAGGTAGATATAGTGGACTCATGAGGCAAAACTGGTTTAAAGGGTTTTGGATGCACAAGTAGTGATCATACTTGGTGCAAAATGAAGGCTAGCAAAAGATTGAGAAGCGACCAACCAAAAAATGAATAATCTCATAAGCGAGCATTAAGCATAATTAACACCGAATAATGCACCACAAGTAGGATGTAATTTCATTGCATAACTATTGACTTTCGTGCTTGCATAGGGAATCACAAACCTTAACACCAATATTCTTACTAAAGCACAATTACTCATCAACATAACTCACATATCACATCATCATATCTCAAAACTATTACAAGGAATCAAGTTTATTTTGTCCAATGATCTTCATGAAAGTTTTTATTATATCCTTCTTGGATATCTATCACTTTGGGACTAATTTTCATGTGTTGCTTTTGATAAGCTCAAACAAATATAAGTGAAGATCATGAGCATAATACTTCTTTCTCTCAAATTAATTTAAGTGAAGCAAGAGAGAATTTCTTAAAAAATTTACTAACTCCCAAATAAATCTAAGTGAAGCATGAGAGCATTTCTTCAAAAATACTAAAGCACGCCGTGCTCAAAAATATATAAGTGAAGCACTAGAGCAAATCCATAGCTCATAAAAATTTAAGTGAAGCATAGAGAGCAATTCTAACAAGTCATGGCATAATTTGGCTCTCTCAAATAGGTGTGTCCAGCAAGGATTCATAACTTAGAACACAAAGCAAAACAAGCAAAGACTCATATCATACAAGACGCTCCAAGCAAAACTCATAGTATGTGACGAATAAAAATATAGCTTCGAGTAAAATACCGATGGTCGTTAGAAGAAAGAGGGGATGCCACTCGGGGCATCCCCAAGCTTAGTTACTTGCTTCTCTTTGGATAATAGCTTGGGATTCCATGGGCATCCCCAAGCTTAGGCTCTTCTTACTCCTTATTCCTTCATCCATCGTAAGATAACCCAAAACTTGAAAACTTCAATCACACAAAACTCAACAAAACCTTCGTGAGATCCATTAGTATAAGAAAGCAAATCACTACTATAAGTACTGTAGCAAACTAATTCATATTTTATTCTTGCATTATATCTACTGTATTCCAACTTTTCTATGGCAAAAACTCATCAAAGAAAACCATAGAATCATCAAAACAAGCACACAACGCAAAGAAAACAGAATCTGTCAAAAACAGAACAATCTGTAACAATCTGAATATTTCGAATACTTCTAAAACTTCAAAAATTATGAAAAATTATTAAAACATAGGAAATTTGTATATCAATCTTGTGTAAAAAATTCAGAATTTTTCGTCTCTGATGTGAATTTTCAAAATTGTTTTACTGGACGCAAAATTTTCTGTTTTCCAACAAGATCAAATCAACTATCACCCAACATAATCCTAAAGGCTTGACTTGGCACAAACACTAATTAAAACACAAAAAACACAATTATAACAGTAGCATAATTGTGCAAGCACTCAAGAACAGAAAGCAAAAAGCAAAAATAAATTTTATTCGTTGGGTTGCCTCCCAACAAGCGCTATTATTTCACGCCCCTAGCTAGGCATAAAGCAAGGATCTAAGTTTTGTCATCCGTGGTTATGGCAATTTTTGTGAGGGTTTTCTCAAACCCGGGAAGCTCTTTGCGCTTCCCTAAATTCTCAGGGAAAGATACCATCTTGAGATCTAAATTATCCAATCGCTTATTGCAAAGAGTAATTAAAGTATTCATACGATTGATACTACCATTAAGATGTTTGAGGGGTTCATTATACTTTTGCAATTCAACCATATGTTTGTGCAAATCACCAAGTTTGTCCAACATTTGAACTCCCTCTGGGGTGAAAGAAAACCCTTTCTTTTGTGGTGGAACCCCCAAAATTCCTTCTAAGATTTCATAGGCAGCATTAAAATCAAGCTCGATAAAATTCCCTTTTGAGGCAAAATTTAAAAGTTGTCTATGATGCAAAGACAATTCTACATAAAAATTACGAAGCAAAATTTTTGTGTCTCCTTTTAAATTGCAAACACGGTAGGATTCCATTAGCCTATACCAAGCATCTTTCAAATTTTCTCCTTGTCTTTGTTTGAAGTATAAAACTTCAAAATCTGGTAACAAAGGAGGAGTGGTCAAACTAGCCATTGTGACTAGAAAGCAAGAACGCGAATAAATCTGACAAGAAAACGGCGAACGAAAAAGAAGGCGAATAAAACGGCAAATTTTTGTGAAGTGGGGGAGAGGAAAATGAGAGGCAAATGGCAAATAATGTAAATTGTGAGGAGATGACATATGTGATTAGGAACCTGGTATATGTTGAAGATCCTCCCCGGCAACGGCGCCAAAATTCCTTTTGATGCGGCTTGAAGCTACGTCGGTATTTCCCCAAAGAGGAAGGGATGATGCAGCACAACGGCGGTAGGTATTTCCCTCAGTGATGAAACCAAGGTTATCGAACCAGTAGGAGAACCAAGCAACACTACGTAAACAGCAGCTGCACACAAATAACAAATACTCGCAACCCGACGTGTAAAAGGGGTTGTCAATCCCTTTCGGGCAATGGCGCCAAAAATTGGCAAATGGACGTGAGAGAGTAGTAAATATTGATAGATCGAACGCCAAATAAAATAAAGTGCAGCAAGGTATTTTTGTATTTTTGGTTTAATAGATCTGAAAATAAAAGTTGCAAATAAAGAAAAGAGCGAATAGCAAAACAGATCTTGAAAGCAAATATATTGGAAAAGAGACCCGGGGGCCATAGGTTTCACTAGTGGCTTCTCTCGAGAAAAATAGCAAACGGTGGGTGAACAAATTACTGTTGGGAAATTGATAAAACTTCAAATAATCATGACGATATCCAGGCAATGAACATTATATAGGCATCACGTCCAAGATTAGTAGACCGAGTCCTACCTGCATCTACTACTATTACTCCACACATCGACCGCTATCCAGCATGCATCTAGTGTATTAAGTTCATGGAGAAATGGAGTAATGCAATAAGAATGATGACATGATGTAGACAAGATCTATTTATGTAGAAATAGACCCCATCATTTTATCCTTCGAGGTGCTTCTCCGGCCCACTGGATGTATTCTGGTCCAAAAAAAATCCACAAAAAGTTTCGCTGCGTTTGGACTCCGTTTGGTATTGATTTCCTGCGATGTAAAAAACATGCAAAAAATAGCAACTGGCACTTGGCACTATTTCAATAGGTTAGTACCAAAAAATGATATAAAATGACTATAAAATGATTGTAAAACATCCAAGAATGATAATATAACAGCATGGAACAATCAAAAATTATAGATACGTTGGAGACGTATCAGACTTCGATTGATGGATTGACCACTTCTTGGACATGCACAAACACTCGATACAGGTACATCCCTAACGTGGTCTGCGGCGGCCTTGGTGGCGACGAATAGTACAACCCCGGTTCCTGCACCGGTATCTCAACTCCAATCACCTTCGGTATGATGGACGGCTTATTCATCCATGCCATAACCGTAAGAGCCCAACTGTCTAGAGGAACAAACATACTTACGAGCTCACCTCCTAGGTCGTTGATAAGCTCATTAATGGACTCGCTGTTCCAAGCACGTCGAGGCATGCCGTGGAAGGTAAGCTTTGTTAAAAACTCAAGCTCAGAGGCACCGAGCCCCATCCTGGGTGCCACCGATCAAAGCTCAGCAGCGCGCCATCGCAGAACAAGCACCGGGAAGATTCGAACACACGACTGCAATCGAAAGTTGTCCGGAACCTGATGAAGAAATGAGCCGGTGGCGGACAGACTTCGATGAGCAAGTCACTTATTTGGATGGCGTGTGCAATGCCAAGAGCTTTGACAAGGTCGTCCGGCGAGATGGGAGGCCGGTCGCCATTGATGGTTACCATCAGCACTTTGCCGGCAAACTAGTCGTCAAGCGCCGCCATGCCACTGTTGAGCAGCAGCACGCAGTGCCCGAAGGCTGGACGGACCTCAGGATCTCTGGCTCAGAGATACGTGTTGACCGGTGACATGATAGTGCGCTTGAGTACAGGGAGTACAGGAGGGGGATTTGGGGGAACTGGAGTAGGAATCGAGATTCCAGAGGTGGGGGAGGGGCGGGAGATTGGGGATGAAAAGGTAGCATGAATTTCGAAGACGCGCCAATATGCTCTCGGCACGCAAGCGCACGAAAACACCGATGGCGCCCACATGTCGGCCTAAGAGTCCTTTTTCTTTCTTTTTCTTGAGCGCCCGGCCTGAGAGTCATAATTGACCTATTTGGCATTGCGTTACTACTCGACCCATATTCAACGACACCTCACTGGCCCAAACAAGTGTACATCATCGAAAAGACACTGAGCTCAAATTATAACTTGAAAAAAGGAGATATACTCTGAACACTGGAGAATGGTGATGCCCTCATTTAGCCCACCAGCAGTTCGAGACAATAAACAGTTCAAAACAACGATATATACAACATTCAAACACTGACTAGTGACTACTACTGACATAAACAGCAAGACATGATAGTTCATAAGAAGTCTTCCCACACCACCAAAACGCACCCATCTGCAGCGCTCAGACTCTCGTGATCCAGACGAGAATGACATTCTAAATAGAGGCAACTATTACATAGTAAGAGTGACATAGACGAGGATGACCAAATGACAAGGAGTATGCATAACAAAAGAGAGAACTACCCATCCAGAACAAGCAGTAAAGACAACAAGTCATTCGAAGAGGGATGATCCAATACCATCATAATTTGCAGCCCCGCTTCAGCCACCAGTGATTCGAAGACACCAGAACTCCACCCTTTCGACGCAAAAACCCAATTACCTACGAACCTGAAGGCTTGAACCACATCACCGCCTGTCGGACTTGAGACATCCAAGGATCAAAGTTAATCCAGATGCCTTTGTCATTCTCACCTTCTTTTGGCTGCAGGCTGTATCATTGGCAATCAAGGGAGCCTGCTTCCGAAGTCCTAGGGCTCGCCGTGTAGACACAGTTTTCCCTAGCAAACAGAGCCTCTCCGCCATCAAGGTCCTTGCCAACGGTGATCTCCTGGTTAATCGGATAATTGAGTCCGAGAAACAGAGAGTGTGAACCAAGGTTGTTTACCCGCCTCCAACTCAAAAATCCTGAAGGCCCCAACAAGCTGGTATCCTGCTCATAGACCGTAACAGCCACTGTCCGGATACTCGCGTATTTCATTGTGCTTGTACACAATGGGGTTTTTGCAATATAACTTTTCTGGCTCATGTGTGCGAATGATCATCACTCTTTTGCCGTCGTCTGATTGAGCGAGGAACCAGTTGTGCTTCCCTATTTTTGGCAAAGGTGGTGTGATTACAAAGGGAAGTAACTGTAGGGACACTGCATCATATCAAAAAGGACATGCAATGTTAATGTAAGATCAGCAGTGTTTAGAGTATGAGTAGGATAATGCAAGAAACAACACTGATCTGTCCCTGTTGGAACTGAGAGGAAAATACAGGGAAATGTATACTGGGTTCGAAAATATAGAAGTGCCATGCATGGTTATACTCATGTTATCTCGCAATCGATTCTTCACAGGAAACTACCATGTCATGCATGTTATGTAATCATGTTCTGTCCTCACAAACAAATTCTTCAAGGAAACTAACATACCATGCATTGTTATATACTCATGTTCTGTGGGAAAAATTCTGGTGAGGATATTATTCTAGACATTGATTGCTGAAGGGCGAATATAGGTATGTACACATGGTAAGCATTACATGATTTCACTACTTCCAAATATAGAGTTCTCCATATGCACATTTACTTCCCTAATGTATGGTTAGATGAAACCAACAGTGTGATGCATGTTTCTACATCATGAAAATGAGGAAACTAACATGGCTATTGATACGCACTCATATTTAGTAGTATATAGATTACTATAAAGTTAGGAGAATATCCATATCTTCCTAACCGTTTGATTATTCAAGGCTACAAATTGGCTGTAATGACATGGTCACAATCGCATGAATTAACTCATTCCAAATACACCTGATTTACGACGTCTCTAATACATTGCCATAGTTCTACTTAAATTCTACTCAAACAGGGATATGCCAATCATCACAAAAAGTTCAAATAGTGTCATGGTGTTATCATTAACATCAGACGAAAACAACTTACATGCGCCATCCCAGCAATACGTGGTGCCATCTGCTTTGTCGATCGCGTAGTTGATGCCATTGTGTTCAATAGCATCACAGAAGTGTGTATCAGCTTTGACGATCCACTTCAAGGTGAGTCGTCTCCAGATAAAGAAGGCACCAGCGGAAAGATAGACGAGTCCGCGGTCGAACAAGGCAATTAGCTTGAAGTCTGCGTAATCCGCATATCGTGTGGGCACTTGGCAGATTACAATTTTTCTGCAAAACAAGGTGCATCCAACTGACGACGTAATCTAGATGACTTGGACCGCGACGGTGAAACCCTATATAATCCAACGTAGGAAGGATAATCTCATGGGAGGTGTGGAAGTTCACGAGCACCAACTTTTTCTGGTCTTCACTGACGGCAGCCATCCAGTGGGTGTTCATGCCGACCCAGTACATACCTGCCAAGAAGTTTTGGGTGATGGTGATTGGATCGAAGTCGAGGGGCGTGATGTACGGCGACCCACTACATACCTGCAAAGAAGTTTCGGCTAATGGAGGTCGGATTGAAGTCGAGGGGCATCATGTACGCCTCCGTATCATGGTGAGCAAATCTCGCAAGACCAGATAGCAGCAAGCAGGGTGTTGATAAGTCCATTTTGCATCATGCTTTCATATCTATATTTATTGCATTATGGGCTGTTATTACACATTATGGTGCAATACTTATGCCTTTTCTCTCTTATTTTATAAGGTTTACATGAAGAGGGAGAATGTCGGCAGCTGGAATTCTGGACTGGAAAAGGAGCAAATATTAGAGACCTATTCTGCACAACTCCAAAAGTCCTGAAACTTCACGGAGAATATTTTTGTAATATATAAAAAATATTGGGCGAAGAGAGCACCAGAGGGGGGCCACCTGCCATCCACAAGGGTGGAGGGCGCGCCCTACCCCCTGGGGGCGCCCTCCGGTCTTGTGGGCCACCTGGCAGGCCCCCGACGCCCATCTTCTGCTATATGGTGTGTTTTGACCTGGAAAAAAAACAGAAGGAAGCTTTGGGGATGAAGCGCCACTGTCTCGAGGCGGAACCTGGGCAGAACCAATCTAGGGCTCCGGCGGAGCTGTTCTGCCGGGGAAACTTCCCTCAGGGAGGGGGAAATCGAAGCCATCGTCATCACCAACGATCCTCTCATCAAGAGAGGGTCAATCTCCATCAACATCTTCACCAGCACCATCTCCTCTCAAACCCTAGTTCATCTCTTGTATCCGATCTTTGTCTCAAAACCTCAGATTGCTACCTGTGGGTTGCTAGTAGTGTTGATTACTCCTTGTAGTTGATGCTAGTTGGTTTATCCGGTGGAAGATTATATTTTCAGATCCTTAATGATAATTAATACTCATCTGATCTTGAACATGAACATGCTTTGTGAGTAGTTACATTTGTTCCTGAGGACATGGGAGAAGTCTTGTTATAAGTAATCATGTGAATTTGGTATTCGTTCGATATTTTGATGAGATGTATGTTGTCTTTCCTCTAGTGGTGTTATGTGAACGTCGACTACATGACACTTCACCATTATTTGGGCCTAGGGGAAGGCATTGGGAAGTAATAAGTAGATGATGGGTTGCTAGAGTGACAGAAGCTTAAACCCTAGTTTATGCGTTGCTTCGTAAGGGGCTGATTTGGATCTGTATGTTTCATGCTAGGGTTAGGTTTACCTTAATTCTTCTTTCGTAGTTGCAGATGCTTGCGAGAGGGGTTAATCATAAGTGGGAGCATTGTCCAAGGAAGGACAGCACCCAAGCACCGGTCCACCTACATATCAAATTATCAAAGTAACGAACGCGAATCATATGAGCATGATGAAAACTAGCTTGACAACAATTCCCATGTGTCCTCGAGAGCGCTTTGCTTTATATAAGAGTTCGTCCAGGCTTGTCCTTTGCTACAAAAAGGATTGGGCCACCTTGCTGCACCTTGTTTACTTGTTACCCGTTACGAATTACCTTATCACACAACTATCTGTTACCGATAATTTCAGTGCTTGCAGAGAATACCTTGCTGAAAACCGCTTGTCATTTCCTTCTGCTCCTCGTTGGGTTCGACACTCTTACTTATCGAAAGGACTACAATAGATCCCCTATACTTGTTGGTCATCAAGACTCTTTTCTAGCACCATTGCCGGGGAGTGAAGCGCCTTTGGTAAGTGGAATTTGGTAAGGAAACATTTATATAGTGTGCTGAAATTTACTGTCACTTGTTACTATGGAAAATAATCCTTTGAGGGGCTTGTTCGGGGTATCTTCACCTCGATCGAAAGAGAAAAGAGTTGCTCCTCAACCTACTGCACCTATTGAAAATATTTGTTATGAAATTCCTTCGGGTATGATAGAGAAACTGCTAGCTAATCCTTATGCCGGAGATGGAACATTACATCCTGATATGCACCTAATCTATGTGGATGAAGTTTGTGGATTATTTAAGCTTGCAGGTATGCCCAAGGATGTTGTCAATAAGAAGGTCTTCCCTTTATCTTTGAAGGGAAAGGCATTGACATGGTATAGGCTATGTAATGATATTGGATCATTGAACTACAACCGATTGAAATTGGAATTTCATCAGAAGTTTTATCCTATGCATCTGGTTCATCGTGATCGGAATTATATATATAATTTTTGGCCTCGTTGTCGTGGAATAGTCTCGGCAGATGTCCTAGTGTGAGGACTTAGTCATGGAGCCATAGCAATGAGATATTTTAAAGGGGTTAATCAGGACAAAGGACACGGGGAGTTTATACTGGTTCGGCCCCTTGCGGTGAAGGTGAAGGCCTAATCCAGTTTGACGTGGTATTGCTAGGGTTTCGATGACTAGGGAGCGAATACGCTTAACCTGGCTCTTGATCTGTTGTCTCCTCCCCTAAACCGCCGCTGGGTCGTCCCTTTATATACACAGGTTGACGCCCGGCGGTTCACAGAATCCCGGCCGGCTCATAAACATGTCCGGCTCGGTATCCCCTCTTTCCTATCTTACAATACAAGTCATATACTTATGGCGGTTTACATCTATGGGCCCTAACTCGCCTTTGGGCTTTGGGCCTTCTTATTAAGTCTCCTTCGTAAGTCGCCATCTTCTATGTCTTCATGGGCTTCAGTACAGGTAAATCACTATGAGCATAACCCGGCCCCTCTTGGGCGGTCTATACTCAATAGTTATGTCCCCAACATTAGGCCCCAGGTTGATTTGAACTTGTTCATGTCAATCTTCAACACTTAGGAAAATTCCCTCTTCATTACCTTCGCAAAAATTTGTAACTCGCCGTGACGTCATCTTCCGAGATCGTGATAACCCGCCATGATGTCACCTGTCATTAATTTTATAAACATCCAGAAATCATATATGCATCTCCTTTTTAATGAACCTCTGAAAATCGAGGCGTCAGCCCTGTCACATATCCAATTTGGAGCTCCTCGATTCCCGCGCATGCCACTTATCCATTCACCTTATAAATAGGGCCAGGGGTCCTTTTCACTTTCCCCCCTTGGCCTCTTCGTCTTCCTCGTCTTCCTCACGACGCACTGCTCTCGAGTCCAGCCGCCACCATCGACCCTCTCCTCTGCATCACCCTTGGCCGCTGCATCAACCTGACTTGGTCCAGAGTTTGCTCACGCGCCTCCGCCGTTCAACAGCCTTGGTAAGTTCTTCCTCCTTCCCCCTCCGTAGATCTCATTAGGGTTCGAACGAATTCATGGAGGTTCGGCACTGTTCTTCACCTGTTCTTCGCTGTAGCATGAGGTTTGATTCAAGCTTGATATTTATCCTGTGCGGCAATAATCCTAGTCCTTTTTTCCTCATTAGAGCATCTCTTTTAGGTAGAAAAATCCGATCTGGACCTTCATAAACTTCTCAAGTACCAGTATTTTAGGTCTGAATATATTTTCATTTTCTGACACGCGGTAGATCCAAAATTGCAATACCAATCTGTGAAACCTGTTTTTCATCACTTAGCCATTTTCCAACTTCAGATCTATACTTTTAATATCAGTATAGGCGGTTTAACTTCAGAAAATAATAACCTGCCAGGTACCATTAGTCCCCTCTTAAACCGCCAAGTGCTCGTCTTTGTAATTTGATAACGTCACTGTCCGATTTAACAATTATGCATGCTTCAACACTTTCTGCCTGTTAACCATGAACCTTAAACCGGCACAAATCTTTTCCAGGTTATCGTATAAATGGCCAAATCCTTTTATTCCTGTAACTGGGTTCAATCCCGGGTTACAGAAGAAGAACTGAACGGGTGTGTTGCAACCGGCGCTTTAGCGAAAAAGGAAGACATCCACTGGAGAGCCCCCGGTCCAGAAAATCTTCCTGAGCCCAAGGATGGGGAAGTGATCGTTTTTGTTGATCATCTGAGTCAAGGGTTCAGCCCTCCCGGATCAAAAAAATTCCGTGACGTGCTTCACTTCTTCCAACTTCACCCTCAAGATATTGGGCCTAACTCCGTGTCCAATATTTGCAATTTTCAAGTGTTTTGTGAAGCCTACCTGCAAGAAGAGCCCACAGTCGACCTGCTCAGAGATTTCTTCTATTTAAACCGCCGTACTAAATTTACGGATGGGCCCAATACTGAACTTGGCAGGGTTTCAATTCGGAAGAGAAAATACGTCAGCTTCCCTCACGCTAAGCATCATAGCCATCCCAAAGATTGGAATCAAACTTGGTTCTATTACCAAGATACATCTCCAGCTGGCGAGAATCCTCTGCCGGGTTACCGTGCTCACCGGCTTACCGATGCACATCCATTCCCCCAAAGACTCAATGCAAAGGAACGGTCCAAATATGCACCACAGCTTTCAAAGCTCAGAGCCTTTGTGGCAAACGGTTTGACAGGCATTGATTTTGTCCGTTGCTGGGTATCCTAGAGCATTTTGCCTTTAAGCCATCGCTCCGGTTTAATGTGTGAGTACACAGGGGATGTGAAAGACCCTCAACGCCACACTGATATTCAGCTAACTGATGCTGAAATTACTGAATCTGTCAAGAAGATGTTGGATGAACCGGTGACCGACTGTAGCAAAACAGGACTTAGTCCTTTTTGCGCTTCAAATAAACCGCCAGCTATAAGAATTGCCCCACTCCTGGTTTAATCCATATTCTTAATACTCCCTTATGATCTTTTCAGTCTTTAAACAGGGTGATGATCTGTTCTGGAAGAAGAAACCGCAGGATAAACTGGCCAAAATACCTCGTGTCAAGACCAAGGTCAACAAGAAGCCCGCTAAGAAGAAAAACACCGAGCCTACCGAGTTAAACATTGACGATGATAATCTGGAGTCAGAGGTAGAACTTGATTCACTTGGCTCTTTTTTCATACATCTCATTGATGATGATTTTTATCAGGACGACGCAGAAGCTAGCTGCGCAAATGACGTAGAGGTAACTATTCTCTCATCCGGTTCAGAACCTCTGCCCACGCAGAAAACCCGACAAGCAAGCCGGAAAGTAAGATTTTCTCACCCCCTAGCTTACTTGGATCCAAACTTTCTTTTGAAGAAGCAGCAACACGAAGCTCGACGCACAACTCGGCATAGAGGCCATGTGGTCACTTCTTTCGGTTTACCAAACTCGCCAGTTCGTAAACACCGCCTAGAGGTCTCTTCTATTTCTGACACATCTTATCCCAAGGCGGGTTATTTCCGACAACCTCTTAATCCGTCTGATTCAAACTATCAGGGAACTTCCCATTCATCCTCTGGCGAGTCCACAGGGACACAAATTCCAACCCTCAAAACTGTTCCTGGGTGAGCATTTTTAACTAACCCCTTATACCTTATGCTTGATTATTATACTAACCTGTTATTTGCGTCTCTGTCAGAGCCAAGGCCAGACCCAGTAAAAAGGCCAAATTGAACAAACCGGCTATTGACAGCGCGCCAACTGATCCGGAAAAGAACCCAGAACAGTTTGAACCAAATACTGAAGCTATTCTTGATGATCCGCCACCGCAAGATCATGAAACCTTTGTTGAACAGATGGAAATTGATCCGATGGGTCATGCTGATAAACCGCCAAGCCCAACTAAGGCTGCTGATGATAAAGCCGATGATGTTGTAGTTACCGGTGTCGGGTGTACAGCCCCAGGCAACCCCACTGCTCTGTCAAAACATAGTGCCAAAGAGGAATTTTCTGCTGTTGACAAGGGCAAGTGGAAGGTGGACTTGGAAAGCTATGCCCACCTCAGCGCCCAAGATATTCATTCTGGGTTTTTAAACCATTTGCACACAAGCCGTGATTATGAAGCCGGTTTACTGAACATGATGAAGGAGCGATATGAGGTAAATGTTGTTAACTCTACATAAATATTCTTCCCTTAGCCGCCAAGTTTACTGGACATAAAAGAATAGAATATTCTGCAAACTTTCAAGAACCATATAGATCAACTCCACTAGCCCGCAAGGGCCGGTTTATAATGTCAATATGAACCGGCACTTTAGAATAATAACTCTTCAATTTCGCCTGTGTAGCCCCCAAGGGTCGACTTAACAAATATGTTAAGTTGAGACTAATTATGCTGTAAGGCTCAAAATTCTTACTTAGGACCTTTATAATCCGGTTGACCATCAAGCTGATAGTTGTTATGCGCTTGGGACTTGTAATTTTTTTTGATAAGAAGCAATAGACATTAGCCCCCAAGTGCCAAGTATATTACTTGTTATGTGCTTGGGACTTTGAATATGCACTGCTAACGAATTAATTACATGTCTCTTGCAGGCTGATCTTAACAAGAAGGAATCTCAAATCGCCGACTTTCAAGAAAATATCAAGTCGCAACAAGCCGAGACCTCCAAAGCCAAGGAAGAACTGACCAGTGCCTTAACAGCAATGGAAAAACTGAAGGAGAGCTTTAAGAACGAGCGGGCAGGTTGGGATACAGAAAAGTCAACTCTGCTGAAGAGGGCTGAGGATGCTGAGGCTGCCCTTAATCCGGTAGCTGAGGAGCTGACTGGCTTGAAACAACAAATAAATGCCATGACCGCTGCCGTATTTGGTAAATAACTTCTTCATAAGCTTTGAACATGTATTATGTAAGAGACTGCCGGTTTACCGATGTTTTTGATGATGCAGGAACTCGCATTGCTCATCTTGGCTCAGATATGCGGCAAAAACTGAAAGCCGCCTATACACTTATAGAGCAATTATATACCGGCGTACAACGGGTTATCTGCACAGCTTACCATAATAAACCGCCCCCAACCTTGATCAAGGAGACGTTGGAAAGGCTGGCGATGATGCCTGCACGGTTTGAAGAGCTAAAGAAGTCGGCTGCCAGGGCGGGTGCTCTTACTGCACTGACTCGGGCCAAAGCTTGGATATCTGATCTTGATCTGGCCGATGTGGGAAATGGCTACCCGAGCATAAAGGAGGATGGGTCAGAGTTTAATAACGATGACCTCAGAGCCTTGACGAGGGAAATGCGCCCATTGGCTAGCAAATTGGCTGAAGAAACCGATCTTTCACATTATCAGTCAATTTATGATGCCAACAACAAGAGAGTTAACGCGCCAACTTATGATGCTCCAAATCTTATTCCTCCAATCCGTAAGCATACCTATGCCCCTGATGTTGACCCCTCCATACTTATAAGTGATGAAGCTGTATTCAAGGCCTTAACTGGGATCGATTGGACCACCATTGACTTCCAGCCACTGGGTAGAGAGGAGGAAGATGAACCGGCACTGGACGATCTGCAACCTTCAAGTCAGCCAGGCCAGGACTCATAAACCGGGGGCCGGTTTAGCAGCTGCTTTCTTTAAGACTTGTTAAAACAATTATTCTTTTAGGCACCAAATGCCTTGTAATAGGCTAGATTAAACTCTTGTTCTGCTATGCCATCGTGCATATTTACTTTGCATGACACTGCTAATCCACCATGTTAAGATATGCCACTTATGCTTATAATATTAACAATGTGGAATCTGCTCCTGCATGCAACGGATTAAAAGTGTCCTGGCGGTTTACCGCTGGACGGGTCATAACGCCCAATATAAAACCATGGAAACTAACATAGCTTATACCCAAGGCTGGACTTTCAGAATAACAAAATTTGAAATATATCATACCTGTGATATTTGATCACACTGTTGGTTTACCAAACCGGTGCAGTAAGGGGGAGAACCCAAACTTTGAGCACTGGTATTTATCATAGATTGCTTGGCTTATGAACAAAACCAGGCCGGGTTAATAAACACCGGATATTATCTTATCTCATACTGGCGACTTATAGTCAAAAGCCAGGCCGGGTTAATAAACACCGGATGAATTATGATCATAAAGCATTATAAGCCTCATCAAATAAACCTCAAAAACTGTGGAATAAAACAAACGAAAAAAATGAGGCTTTTCATGGGCTGCCAGGCCGAAAATCGAGTGCTTTCACGGGCCGCACAGCCACTGAGTTAAACCTATATACAAACCTTATAAGATGGACCTCACATAACCAATCGTCGTTTTAACTTTGACAAGTTCAGGGTCTGTATAAGATTGACTTGTCAAACATTCGGCTGGTCATTCCAGGAATACCTGGGTGGAGTGGCTTACTTAAAAAGGCAGGATAACCCGGGGTTTTATGTGAATACACCTGGCTTCCAAGCCTGGCTTTTAAGCCTATTACAAGGGTTATACAAACTCTTTGTTCTTTAGAATCAAGGAGCCCCCAAGTAATATTTTTGAGCTGTGCTCAAGGGGCACCTATGTTTGAGCTGTGATTTTGCAACAGACTCTCTTTGGTACCTTTAACCTAGGTAGCAAGCCCCCAAGTTTTTTTTTCAGTTGGCTTATAAGCCGGTTCAAAGGGTAATCATAACTTCGCTCATAAGCCGGAAGCCCCCAAGTAACCAAAGACTCATTAAGAAAAAACGACAGAGGTCCTGCTTTAGCAGGGGTGCCGGTTTAATATATACATTGTCAAAAATATGTACATCAGAAGAGCCAATGGCTCAGGTGTAGTAAGGCCGAAGATGAGCAATATTCCACGGCCGGCGAGTCTCTTCCTCCGACGTGCATGAGTCCTTGTGGTCTCGAACATCAATAAGGTAGTATGACCCGTTGTTCAGATTCTTGCTGACCACAAAAGGTCCTTCCCAAGGTGGGGATAACTTGTGCATATCAGTCTGATCCTGGATAAGCCGGAGCACTAAGTCGCCTTCTTGAAAGGTTCTGGTCTTGACCCGGCGGCTGTGATAACGACGTAGATCTTGCTGGTAAATCGCCGAACGAGCCGCTGCGAGATCACGCGCCTCGTCTAACAGGTCAAGTGCATCCTGACGTGCCTTTTCATTATCAGCTTCAACGTAAGCCGCCACCCGGGGTGAATCGTGATAGATGTCACTGGGGAGAACTGCCTCTACTCCATAAACCATGAAAAAAGGCGTGTAACCCGTAGATCTGTTGGGCGTTGTGTTGATGCTCCATAGCACCGAGGGTAACTCCTCTACCCAACAACCCGGCGTCCTTTGTAAGGGAAGCATAAGCCGGGGCTTGATGCCTCTCAGGATCTCTTAATTGGCTCTCTCAGCTTGACCATTAGATTGGGGGTGAGCCACCGACGATACATCAAGCCGGATATGCTCACGTTGACAAAATTCTTTCATAGCACCCTTGGAGAGATTAGTGCCATTGTCTGTTACAATGCTGTGTGGAAAGCCAAAACGGAAGATCACCTTCTTCATGAATTGAACCGCCGTTGCTGCATCACACTTACTGACTGGCTCTGCCTCTACCCACTTAGTGAATTTATCAACCGCCACCTAGAGGTGGGTCTTCTTATCCTTGGACCTCTTAAAAGGTCCAACCATATCAAGCCCCCAAACTGCAAACGGCCAAGTGATTGGAATCATTCTCAACTCCTGAGCCGGAACATGAGCTCGACGTGAAAGCTTCTGACAACCGTCACATTTTTTGACCAAGTCCTCAGCATCAGCATGAGCCGTCAGCCAATAAAAACCGTGACGAAAAGCCTTGGCTACAAGAGATTTAGAGCCGGCGTGATGATCACAATCTCCTTCATGGATCTCATGCAGAATCTCATAGCCTTCTTCAGGAGAAACACAACGTTGAAATGCCCCGGTAACACTGCAATGGTGCAGCTCTCCATTGACAATTGTCATTGACTTGGACCGCCGGGTTATTTGCCTGGCCAAGGTTTCATCCTCAGGTAACTCGCCCCGGGTCATATATGCCAAATATGGAACTGTCCAATCAGGAATAACATGAAGAGCCGCCACCAACTGAGCTTCCGGGTCAGGAATAGCCAAATCCTCCTCTGTAGGTAACTTGACCGACGGGTTATGTAAAATGTCAAGAAAGACATTAGGTGGCACCGGTTTATGTTGAGAACCCAACCGGCTTAAGGCATCAGCCGCTTCATTTTTCCTCCGATCAACATGCTCAACTAGATAACCCTTGAAGTGACCAGCAATAACATCCACCTCTCGTCGATAAGCCGCCATGAGGGGATCCTTAGAATCCCAAGTACCAGAGACTTGTTGAGCCACCAAATCTGAGTCACCAAAGCACCTTACCCGGCTTAAGTTCATCTCCTTAGCCATCCGAAGACCATGGAGCAAGGCCTCATATTCAGCTGCATTGTTAGTGCAAGGGAACATCAAACGAAGAACATAACAAAATTTATCACCTCGAGGGGAAGCAAGCACAACTCCAGCCCCCGAGCCCTCCAATTGCCTGGACCCATCAAAGTGAATAGTCCAATACGTGTTATCTGGTTTTTCCTCAGGCATCTGCAGCTCTGTCCAGTCATTGATGAAATCCACCAGTGCTTGAGACTTGATGGCCGTGCGAGGCATATACTTCAAACCATGAGGCCCAAGTTCAATGGCCCATTTGGCAACCCGGCCTGTTGCTTCCCTGTTTTGTATGATATCTCCTAAAGGAGCAGAGCTAACCACAGTAATGGGGTGACCCTGAAAATATTGCTTGAGCTTCCGGCTTGCCATGAAAACCCCATATACAAGCTTCTGCCAATGTGGGTATCTCTGCTTGGACTCAATAAGCACTTCGCTGATATAATAAACCGGCCGTTGAACCGGATATTCCTTGCCTGCCTCTTTCCTTTCAACCACAATAGCCACACTGACAGCCCGGCTATAAGCAGCCACATATAACAACATCGGCTCCTTATCAACGGGCGCAGCTAGGACCGGTGGCTCAGCCAGCTGCTTCTTAAGCGCCTCAAATGCCTCATTAGTAGAGTCACTCCAGACGAAGTCATCTGTCTTTTTCATCATCTGATACAAAGGGATGGCCTTCTCACCGAGGCGGCTTATGAATCGGCTTAGCGCTGCAATACGACCCGCCAGATGTTGAACATCATTGATACACGTCGGTTTAGCCAGAGAAGTAACGGCTTTGATCTTCTTCGGATTAGCTTCAATGCCCCTGTTAGACACCAGAAAGCCCAAAAGCTTGCCCGCCGGCACACCAAAAACACACTTGGCCGGATTAAGCATCATCTTATAAACTCGGAGATTATCAAAGGTTTCCTTCAAGTCGTCTATCAACGTCTCCTTCTTTCTGGATTTCACCACAATATCATCCACATAAGCATGAACATTGCGTCCAATCTGATTACGAAGACAATTCTGCACACATCGTTGGTAAGTCGCCTGGGCACTCTTGAGCCCAAAAGGCATAGGCACATAGCAGAAGGCTCCAAAGGGAGTTATGAAAGCTGTCTTCTCCTGGTCCTTAACTGCCATCTTGATCTGATGATAACCAGAATAAGCATCCAAAAAACTCAAACGCTCACAACCCGCCGTAGCATCAATAATCTGATCAATACAAGGGAGAGCAAAAGGATCAGCCGGACAAGCCTTGTTTAAATCCGTGTAGTCCACACACATGCGCCAAGTGCCGTTCTTCTTAAGTACCAGCACTGGGTTAGCCAACCACTCAGGATGAAAAACTTCAACAATAAACCCAGCCGCCAAGAGCCGGGCTACCTCCTCACCAATGGCCTTACGCCTTTCTTCATTGGAACGACGAAGAAACTGCTTGACCGGTTTAAACTTGGGATTAATATTGAGAGTGTGCTCAGCGAGTTCCCTCGATACACCTGGCATGTCAGAAGGTTTCCATGCAAAGATGTCCTGGTTCTCACGGATGAACTCGATGAGCGCGCTTTCCTATTTCGGATCCATATTAGCACTGATGCTGAACTGCTTGGATGAATCACCAGGAACAAAATCAACCATCTTAGTGTCATCTGCCGATTTAAACTTCAAAACCGGATCATGCTCTGTAGTTGGCTTTTTCAAAGACGTCATATCCACCGGATCAACATTGTCCTTGTAAAATTTTAACTCCTCCGTTGCACAAACCGACTCAGCATAAGCCGCATCACCCTCTTCACATTCCAAGACTAACTTTCGGCTCCCATGTACTGTGATGGTCCCCTTGTAATCTGGCATCTTGAGCTGAAGATAAACATAACAAGGCCGTGCCATGAACTTGGCATAAGCCGGCCGTCCAAACAGAGCGTGATACGGGCTGTGAATTTTGACTACTTCAAAGGTCAATGTCTCTGACCTAGAGTCATGATCATCTCCAAAGGCAACTTCCAGAGCTATCTTACCAACAGGGTACGCCGACTTACTAGGCACCACACCATGGAAAACTATATTCGACGGTTTAAGATTTTTATCTGTCAACCCCATGCGACGGAAAGTTTCGTAATAAAGGATATTGATGCTGCTCCCTCCGTCCATGAGTACCTTGGTAAACTTATACCCTCCAACCTGGGGTGCAACCACCAATGCTAGGTGACCCGGATTATCAACCCGGGGCGGGTGATCTTCCCGACTCCACACGATGGGCTGCTCAGACCAGCGCAAGTAATGGGGAACCGCCGGTTCAACGGCGTTCACTGCCCTTTTATGAAGCTTCTGATCCCGTTTGCATAAATTTGTGGTGAAGACGTGGTACTGCCCACTATTCAACTGCTTTGGGTTACTCTGATACCCAGATTGCTGCTGCTGATTCCCCTAACCTGATTGTTGATGGTAGCCACCCTGATTGCCTTGATTGCCCTGATTACCTTGGAATCCAGAACTAGAACCGCCACCGCCGTAACCCGGCCCATGAGAACCGGACCCTAAACCACCACCCGGTCCATGATTGTCTTGAAAAAGATTGGAATTTTTATACTCCTTCATGATGTAGCAATCCTTCCAGAGGTGGCCAGACGGTCTTTCTCGCGTCCCATGCCTTGGGCAGGGCTGATTTAGCATCTGCTCAAGATTAAAGCCTGACCCACCGGCCCGTGGGGGCGGTTTACCTTTACGACGCTGGCCATTATTCTGTGCGTTGGTGTTAGCCACAAAGTCCAAACTATTATCAGCTTTGCGCTTACCATTGCCTCCCTGATTCGCCGGATTATGCTGTTGTCCTCTGGTGTTGCTGCTCTTCTTTCCCTTTCCCGGCTTGTCATCATCAGACTCGGGGTCCTTGGTACCATCAGAGTCAGCGTACTTAACCAGAGCCATCATCAGCTCTCCCATGTCATTGCAGTGGCGCTTGAGCCGACCCAACTTCTGATTAAGAGGCGTAAACCGGCAATTCTTCTCCAACATTATGACCGCTGTACCGGCATTGATGCGATCCAATGAATGTAAGATGGTCGAAACCCGGCGCACCCAATGGGTTGTGGACTCACCCTCTTCTTGGACACAGGCATCCAGATCCACAATTGACATAGGCTGCTTGCATGTATCTTTGAAATTCTGGATAAACTGGGCCTTTAACTCGGCCCATGACCCAATGGAGTTGGCAGGGAGCCCCTTCAACCAAGTGTGAGCCGTTCCATCCAACATCAGGGGGAAATATTTAGCACATGCCGCATCGCTAACATCTAGCAATTCCATGGCCATCTCATAACTCTCGATCCATGCTTCAAGAGGTAAATCGGCTGTATAGTTTGGCACCTTGCGAGGGCACTTAAAATCCTTGGGCAGACGCTCATTATGTATGGCCGGCACTAAACATGGCACGCCCAAATTCCTAAAGGTTACACCTGGCTCCACCGAAGTTGTCGGACGAACCGGAGAAGGTTGATGGGCCGCATATTGCGCCGCCAGCTCGGCCTCTCGACGTGCTCTACCTTGATCCACCACGTTTTGAGCATCAGCACCACCGCCCGCCGGGTTATGTCCACGAGGCTGGTTATGGTTCCGCCCACTGCTTGACATAGCTGGTTCATCAATATGCCTACTGTAACTCCGGCTTGGGCGAGGGGTGGAATGAATCCGGCTTCGACTGTAAGAATAAGCCTGCTGCTGAACCAATGTTGTCTGAAGGAGCTCTCTAGCCCTCCGCATCTCAACCGCCGTTGGAGACTCGCCTTCAACCGGGATAGCCGCCAATCGGGACGCTGCAGCGATCATGTTATCCAAAGGGTTAGAGTAATGACCCGGTGGTGTTGGCATGTGTTGCGGCGGGATATTGTTCTGACGAGGCGGATCCGTGGTGCGCGGCTGAACCGGCGCTCCCGTCCCAGGTGCTTCAACCCGGTCCGCCACTGGCGGGTTACTGGTTCCTGCTCCTGGCGTGTTAAAGAGGTTCCTCGCCTCGTAAACCGGTGGCAGGCGAGACTGATGCCTCCTCCTCATGACTTCGTTTGAAGCATTCTGATCTAGCATGAGTCGGTAAGACTCCGACTGAATCCACTGCGCTTGAGCATCCAACGTAACCCACTCCACAGCCATCCTGGCATCTTCAGCTGCCAGGTCTTCCTTAGCTTGAGCTATCTGATCTCGCAATTTCACGACTTTCGCGTTATGCTGATCTTGATTATCCGGGTTAACCTCCGTCGTCAACAGTGTTGCCAAGGCGTCTAGTAAACCAGACAAGACTTGAGCCGGCGGGCGCGCAGGGCCTCCTGCCCCGGCTGCCGTCGCCGCTGCTGACCCGAAAATCAATGCAGCTGCAGTTGAAGAGTGCTGCACTGGCTGCGTACCGGCCATGAAGATTGCAACCCGGTTCGGCGGCTCGTAGGGGTCCGGAATACTATTGCCATCGGAACAGCCCCCAAGCCGACCGTCTTGCAGTTGGTATAATGACTCGGTTTCACCGGTGGATGACTCGCCATCAGAATGGACAACTGTCTCACTGTCAGATACCGATTTATCCCCAGATTCCACACCATTGATGAATCCCACGAAGGCACGACTCATGGTGGGCTGAACTCGGGCGGGTTTTGCACGCTGAGCCGTCTCGATGATGTCAGTGCAGGTGTCCGGCTCAGGGCCCGGTTCGCCGATCTTGCCAATGAAGACGTGAATTCCACCGAAGGGGACCCGGTACCCGTACTCAATTGAGCCGGCCTCGGGGCCCCAGCCTTCGTCGTCGATGTAGAGCTTGCCGCGACGACTCTTGGTCATCCGGCCCACAGCGTATCCCTTGATCCCTTCGAAGTTGCCCTTCAAGAACTCGAAACCACCGTGCGCTGGCCCCACGGTGGGCGCCAACTGTCGTGGAATAGTCACGGCAGATGTCCTAGTGTGAGGACTTAGTCGTGGAGCCATCGCAATGAGGTTAGTTTAAAGGGGTTAATCAGGACAAAGGACACGAGGAGTTTATACTAGTTCGGCCCCTTGCGGTGAAGGTGAAGGCCTAATCCAGTTTAAGGTGGTATTGCTAGGGTTTCGATGACCAGGGAGCGAATACGCTCAACCTGGCTCTCGATCTGTTGTCTCCTCCCCTAAACCGCCGCCGGGTCGTCCCTTTATATACACAGGTTGACACCCGGCGGTTCACAGAATCCCGGCTGGCTCATAAACGTGTCCGGCTCGGTATCCCCTCTTTCCTATCTTACAATACAAGTCATATACTTATGGCGCTTTACATCTATGGGCCCTAACTCGCCTTTGGGCTTTGGGCCTTCTTATTAAGTCTCCTTCGTAAGTCGCCATCTTCTATGTCTTCATGGGCTTCAATATAGGTAAATCACTATGAGCATAACCCGGCCCCTCCTGGGCGGTCTATACTCAATAGTTATATCCCCAACACTCGTGAAGGGGAAAGTATCACTCAAGCTTGGGTGAGGCTTAATTCAATGTTATATTCATTCCCTAATCATGAGCTCTCAAGAGAAATTATTATTCAGAATTTTTATGCTCGGCTTTCTCATAATGATCGATCCATGCTCGATACTTCTTGTACTGGTTCTTTTATGAAGAAGGACATTGAATTCAAATGGGATTTATTGGAGAGAATTAAACGCAACTCTGAAGATTGGGAACTCGACGAAGGTAAGGAGTCAGGTATAAACCTTAAGTTTGATTGTGTTAAATCTTTCATGGATACCGATGCTTTTCGTGATTTTAGTACTAAATATGGACTTGACTCTGAGATAGTAGCTTCTTTCTATGAATCTTTTGCTACTCATGTTGATCTCCCTAAGGAGAAGTGGTTTAAATATCATCCTCCCAGTGAAGTTAAAGTAGTAGAACCTATTAAAGTTGAAGAAGAAACTATTACTTATAATATTGATCCTATTGTTCCTACTGCTTATATTGAGAAACCACCTTTTCCTGTTAGAATAAAGGATAATGCTAAAGCTTCAACTGTGGTTCATAAGAGTTATACCAGAACACCTACACCCCTTGAACAAATTAAAGTTGAACCTAGTGTTGCTATGGTTAAAGATCTCTTGGTCGATAATATTGATGGGCATGTTATTTATTTCTGTGATGAAGCTGCTAGAATTGCTAAACCCGATACTAAAGATAAACATAGACCCGTTGTTGGCATGCCTGTTGTTTCCGTTAAAATTGGAGATCATTGTTATCGTGGCTTTTGTGATGTGGGTGCTAGTGTGAGTGCAATTCCTTTTACTTTATATAAAGAAATTATGAATGATATTGCACCTGCTGAGATAGAAGATATTGATGTTACTATTAAGCTTGCCAATAGAGATACTATATCACCAATTGAGATTGTTAGAGATGTTGCAGTCTTGTGTGGGAAAATAAAATACCCTGCTGATTTTCTTGTTCTTGCTTCCCCACAAGATGATTTTTGCCCCATTATATTTGGTAGACCTTTCATGAACACTGTTAATGCTAAGATAGACTACGAGAAAGATATTGTTACTGTTGGTTTAGGGGATATGTCTCATGATTTTAATTTCTCTAAATTTCGTAGACAACCACATGATAAAGAATTGCCTAGTAAGGATGAAATTATTCGTCTTGCTTCTATTGCTGTGCCTCCTACTGATCCTTTAGAACAATATTTGCTAGACCATGAAAATGATATGTTTATGAATGAAAGAAGGGAAATAGATGAAATATTCTTTATCAAGGGCCTGTTTTGAAACACAATTTGCCTGTTGAAATCCTTGGGGATCCTCCTCCACCCAAGGGTGATCCCGTGTTTGAGCTTAAACAATTACCTGATACTCTGAAATATGCTTATCTCGATGAAAAGAAGATATATCCTGTTATTATTAGTGCTAACCTTTCAGAGCATGAAGAAAAGAAATTATTGAAAACTCTGAAGAAGCACCGTGCTGCTATTGGATATACTCTTGATGATCTTAAGGGCATTAGTCCCACTCTATGTCAGCACAAAATTAATTTGGAGCATGATGCTAAACCAGTTGTTGATCACCAACGGCGGTTAAATCCTAAGATGAAAGAAGTGGTAAGAAATGAAATACGAAAGCTTCTGGAGGCAGGTATAATTTATCCTATTGCTGATAGTAGATGGGTAAGTCCCGTTCATTGTGTCCCTAAGAAGGGAGGTATTACTGTTGTTCCTAATGATAAGAATGAATTGATCCCACAAAGAATTGTTACAGGTTATAGAATGGTAATTGATTTTCGCAAATTGAATAAAGCTACTAGAAAAGATCATTACCCTCTACCTTTTATTGATCAAATGCTAGAAAGGCTATCCAAACATACACATCTTTGCTTTCTAGATGGTTATTCTGGTTTCTCTCAAATACCTGTATCAAAAGATGACCAGAAAAAGACCACTTTTACTTGCCCTTTCGGTACTTTCGCTTATAGACGTATGCCTTTTGGTTTATGCAATGCACCTGCTACCTTTCAAAGATGTATGACTGCTATATTCTCTGATTTTTATGAAAAGATTGTTGAGGTTTTCATGGATGATTTCTCCGTTTACAGAACTTCTTTTGACGATTGCTTAAGCAACCTTGATCGAGTTTTGCAGAGATGTGAAGAAACTAATCTTATTTTGAATTTGGAGAAGTGCCACTTTATGGTTAATGAAGGTATTGTCTTGGGGCATAAATTTTTTGAAAGAGGTATTGAAGTTGATAAAGCTAAAGTAGATGCTATTGAAAAGATGCCGTGTCCTAAAGATATCAAAGGTATAAGAAGTTTCCTTGGTCATGCTGGTTTCTATAGGAGGTTTATTAAAGACTTCTCTAAAATTTCTAGGCCTCTGAATAATCTCTTGCAAAAAGATGTTCCTTTTGTTTTTTATGATGATTGTGTAGAAGCATTTGAAATACTTAAGAATGCCTTGATTTCTGCACGTATTGTTCAGCCGCCTAATTGGAATTTACCCTTTGAAATTATATGTGGTGCTAGTGATTATGCTGTTGGTGCTGTTCTAGGGTAAAGAGTTGATAAGAAATTAAATGTTATTCATTATGCTAGTAAAACTCTAGACAGTGCCCAGATAAATTATGCTACTACTGAAAAAGAATTTTTAGCAGTTGTATTTGCTTGTGACAAGTTCAAATCTTATATTGTTGATTCCAAAGTAACTATTCACACTGATCATGCTGCTATTAAATATCTTATGGAAAAGAAAGATGCTAAACCTAGACTTATTAGATGGGTTCTCTTGTTACAAGAATTTGATTTGCATATTATTGATAGAAAGGGAGCTGAGAACCCCATTGCAGACAACTTGTCTAGGTTAGAGAATGTTCTTGATGACCCACTGCCTATTGATGATAGCTTTCCTGATGAACAATTAGCTGTCATAAATTCTTCTCGTAATACTCCGTGCTATGCTGATTATGCTAATTACATTGTTGCTAAATTTATACCACCTAGTTTCACATACCAGCAAAAGAAAAAGTTTTTCTATGATTTAAGACATTACTTTTGGGATGACCCACACCTTTATAAAGAAGGAGTAGATGGTGTTATTAGATGTTGTGTACCTGAGCATGAACAGGAACAGATCCTACGCAAGTGCCACTCCGAGTCTTACGGAGGACACCATGCTGGAGATAGAACTGCGCACAAGGTATTGCAATCCGGTTTTTATTGGCCTACTCTCTTCAAGGATGCTCGTAAGTTTGTCTTTTCTTGTGATCAATACCAGAGAATTGGCAATATTAGTAGACGTCAGGAAATGCCTATAAATTATTCACTTGTTATTGAACCATTTCATGTTTGGGGATTTGATAATATGGCACCTTTTCCTTCCTCTAATGGGTATACACATATTTTAGTTGCTGTTGATTACGTTACTAAGTGGGTAGAAGCTATTCCAACTAGTAGTGCTGATCATAACACTTCTATTAAGATGCTTAAAGAAGTTATTTTTCCGAGGTTTGGAGTCCCTAGATATTTAATGACTGATGGTGGTTCACATTTTATTCATGGTGCTTTCCGTAAAATGCTTGCTAAATATGATGTTAACCATAGAATTGCATCTTCATATCATCCTCAGTCTAGTGGTCAAGTAGAATTGAGCAATAGAGAGATTAAATTAATTTTGCAAAAGACTGTTAATAGATCTAGAAAGAATTGGTCTAAGAAACTTGATGATGCATTATGGGATTATAGAACTGCTTATAAAAACCCTATGGGTATGTCTCCGTATAAAATGGTTTATGGAAAGGCATGTCACTTACCTCTTGAATTAGAACATAAGGCATATTGGGCTATTAAAGAGCTCAATTATGATTTCAAACTTGCCGGTGAGAAGAGGTTATTTGACATTAGCTCACTTGATGAATGGAGAACCCAAGCCTATGAAAATGCCAAGTTGTTTAAAGAAAAGGTTAAAAGATGGCATGATAAGAGGATACAAAAGCGTGAGTTTAATGTAGGTGATCATGTTTTGCTATACAACTCTCGTTTAAGATTTTTTGCAGGAAAGCTTCTCTCTAAATGGGAAGGTCCTTACATTATCGAGGAGGTCTATCGTTCTGGTGCCATCAAAATCAACAACGCCGAGGGTACAAATCCAAAGGTGGTGAACGGTCAAAGAATCAAACATTATATCTCAGGTAATCCCATAAATGTTGAGACCAATATAATTGACACCGTAACACTGGAGGAGTACATAAGGGACACTTTCCAGAACGTTTCAGACTCCGAAAAGGAATAGGTATGTGGTACGGTAAGTAAACCGACTCCAAAACGTTTCCAATAGCAAATTTTCTCCGTTTTGGAATATTTAAAAAATTAGGAAAATTAAAAGTAGTCCAAAAGAGACACGAGGCGACCACAAGGGTGGAGGGCGCGCCCTACTCCCCTGGGCGCGCCCCCTACCTTGTGGCCACCTCGTGTGCCCTCCGGACTTCGTTTTCTTGCACAATACTTCTTTTGGTCAGTAAAAATTCTTTATATAACCTCCCGAAGGTTTTGACCACCGTACCACGACAATATCTCCTGTTTTTGTTTCGAGCTATTTTCTGACACATCTAGATCACCATGACGTCTCCGAGCGCCCCCAAGGACAAGTTTTTCGAGAAGGTCATCAACCCCTACCTTGCGGAGGTGCTGCGACACCCTCAAGCCATTGAGATGCATGAGGGGGTGCTGCACATCTACGATGTTGAGGGGCTGAAGAAGACCGGAAGCGTGGAGACAAGACTCGAAGCAATGGAGCAATAAGTTTTCAAGTGCCAAGGGATGGTGGAACATGGACTCAACGCCAATCACTTGATGATCGCGGAGTTCACCAACAATCACAAGATGGATGCCAAGAACATCGGGGATGCCATCTTCAAGCTTCACGAGAAAATCGAGCACCTCCAGGCCCAGATCTATGACCTGCAAAACCAAAACAGTGAGTATGAATATAGATTCAAGAGGATGAGTTTGGCTACAGATTTGAGGATCCCGGAGACTCGATCATCTTTCTATGATGGTGAGCCTATGCCCTGGAAGATGGACGACAAGCCTACATCATCAACAACTCCATCATCACCACCCAGGGAGGTGCCCCGGTATCGTATCACCATCTCACCTTTATCTTTATCGTTTGATGTCTACTATGCAACCTTCTTCTTGTAGACTTGTGTTGGGCCTCCAAGCGCAGAGTTTTGTAGGACAGTAGCAAATTTCCCTCAAGTGGATGACCTAAGGTTTATCAATCCGTGGGAGGCGTAGGATGAAGATGGTCTCTCTCAAACAACCCTACAACCAAATAACAAAGAGTCTCTTGTGTCCCCAACACACCCAATACAATGGTAAATTGTATAGGTGCACTAGTTCGGCGAAGAGATGGTGATACAAGTGCAATATGGATGGTAGAAATAGGTTTTTGTAATCTGAAAATATAAAAACAGCAAGGTAGCAAGTGGTAAAAGTGAGCGAAAACGGTATTGCAATGCTTGGAAACAAGGCCTAGGGTTCATACTTTCACTAGTGCAAGTTCTCTCAACAATGATAACATAATTAGATCATATGGAAATCCCTCAACGTGCGACACAACTCACTCCAAAGTTCCTATCGCGGAGAACATAAGATGAAATTGCTTGTAGGGTACAAAACCACCTCAAAGTTATTCTTTCCGATCAATCCATTGGGCTATTCCTATAAGTGTCACAAACAGCCCTAGAGTTCGTAGTAAAATAACACCATATGACACACATCAATCAACCCTAATGTCACCTAGATACTCCAATGTCACCACAAGTATCCGTGGGTCAATTATACGATATGCATCAAACAACTTCAGATTCATAATATTCAATCCAACACAAAGAACCTCAAAGAGTGCCCCAAGATTCCTACCAGAGAAACAAGAATGAAAACGTGAATCAACCCCTATGCATAGATTACCCCAATGTCACCTCGGGAATCCGTGAGTTCTGTGCCAAAACATACATCAAGTGAATCAATAGAATACCCCATTGTCACCACGGGTATCCCACGCAAGACATACATCAAGTGTTCTCAAATCCATAATAGTATTCAATCCGATAATAGTGAAACCTCAAAGGTAAAACTCAATTCATCACAAGAAGATAGATGGGAGAAACACCATATGATTCAACTATAGTAGCAAAGCTCGCGGTACATCAAGATCGTGCCAAATCAAGAACACGAGAGAGAGAGAGATCAAACACCTAGCTACTGTTACATACCCTCAGCCCCGAGGGTGAACTACTCCCTCCTCGTCATGGAGAGCGCCGGGATGATGAAGATGGCCACCGGTGATGGTTTCCCCCTCCGGCAAGGTGCCGGAACGGGCTCCTGATTGGTTTTTCGTGGCTACAGAGGCTTGCGGCGACGAAACTCCCGATCTAGGTTTCTTTTCGGGGGTTTCTATATTTATAGGAATTTTTGGCGTCGGTTTCATGTCAGGGGGGTCCACGAGTCAACGACAAGGGTGGAGCACCCTCCGGGGGGGGTAGGGCGCTCCCTCCACCCTTGTGGTTGGCTCGGGACTCTTCTGGCCCAACTCTTTTGCTTCGGGGGCATCTTCTGGTCCATAAAAAATCACCGTAAATTTTTAGCTCAATTGGACTCCGTTTTATATTCCTTTTCTGTGAAACTCAAAAACAAGGAAAAAACAGAAACTAGCACTGGGCTCTAGGTTAATAGGTTAGTCCCAAAAATCATATAAAATAGCATATAAATGCATATAAAACATCCAAGATAGATAATATAATAGCATGGAACAATCAAAAATTATAGATACGTTGGAGACGTATCAAGCATCCCCAAGCTTAATTCCTGCTCGTCCTCGAGTAGGTAAATGATAAAAACAGAATTTTTGATGTGGAATGCTACCTAACATATTTATCAATGTAATCTTCTCTATTGTGGCAAGAATGTTCAGATCCATAAGATTCAAAACAAAAGTTTAATATTGACATAAAAACAATAATACTTCAAGCATACTAACAAGGCAATTATGTCTTCTCAAAATAACATGGCCAAAGAAAGCTTATCCCTACAAAATCATATAGTCTGGCTATGCTCCATCTTCATCACACAAAATATTCAAATCATGCACAACCCCGATGACAAGCCAAGCAATTGTTTCATACTTTTGATGTTCTCAAACTTTTTCAACTTTCACGCAATACATGAGCGTGAGCCATGGACATAGCACTATAAGTGGAATAGACTATGGTGGTTGTGGAGAAGACAAAAAGAAGGAGATACTCTCACATCAACTAGGCGTATCAACGGGCTATGGAGATGCCCATCAATAGATATCAATGTGAGTGAGTAGGGATTGCCATGCAACAGATGCACTAGAGCTATAAGTTTATGAAAGCTAAAAAAAAACTTAGTGGGTGTGCATCCAACTTGCTAGCTCATGAAGACCTAGGGCAATTTGAGGAAGCCCATCGTTGGAATATACAAGACAAGTTCTATAATGAAAAATTCCCACTAGTATATGAAAGTGACAACATAGGAGACTCTCTATCATGAAGATCATGGTGCTACTTTGAAGCACAAGTGTGGTAAAAGGATAGTAGCATTGCCCCTTCTCTCTTTTTCTCTCATTTTTTTTGGGCCTTCTCTTTTTTTTTGGCCATTCCTCTTTTTTTTTATTTCCTCACATGGGACAATGCAATGCTCTAATAATGAAGGTCATCACACTTTTATTTACTTTACAACTCAAGAATTACAACTCGATACTTAGAACAAAATTTGACTCTATATGAATGCCTCCGGCGGTGTACCGGGATGTGCAATGAATCAAGAGTCACATGTATGAGAGAATTATGAACGGTGGCTTTGCCACAAATACGATGTCAACTACATGATCATGCAAAGCAATATGACAATGATGAAGCGTGTCATAATAAACGGAACGGTGGAAAGTTGCATGGCAATATATCTCGGAATGGCTATGGAAATGCCATAATAGGTAGGTATGGTGGCTGTTTTGAGGAAGGTATATGGTGGGTGTATGGTACCGGCGAAAGTTGCGCGGTACTAGAGAGGCTAGCAATGGTGGGAGGGTAAGAGTGTGTATAATCCATGGACTCAACATTTGTCATAAAGAACGCACATACTTACTGCAAAAATCTATTAGTCATCGAAACAAAGTACTACGCGCAAGCTCCTAGGGGGATAGATTGGTAGGAAAAGACCACCGCTCGTCCCCGACTGCCACTCATAAGGAAGACAATCAATAAATACCTCCTGCTCCAACTTCGTTACATAACGGTTCACCATACGTGCATGCTACGGGAATCACAAACCTTAACACAAGTATTTCTCAAATTCACAACTACTCACTAGCATGACTCTAATATCACCATCTTTATATGTCAAAACAATCATAAGGAATCAAACTTCTCATAGTATTCAATGCACTTTATATGAAAGTTTTTATTATATCCCTCTTGGATGCCCATCATATTAGGACTAAATTAATAACCTAAGCAAATTACCATGCTGTTTAGAGACTCTCAAAATGATATAAGTGAAGCATGAGAGTTCAACAATTTCTTCAAAATAAAACTACCGTCGTGCTCTAAAAAGATATAAGTGAAGCACTAGAGCAACTGACAAACTACTCCAAAAAGATATAAGTGAAGATCAATGAGTAGTCGAATAATTATGTTGCTATGTGAGGACTCTTTCTCATAAAAGAATTTCAGATCTTAAGTACTTTATTCAAACAGCAAGCAAAAAGAAATAAAATGACATTCCAAGGATAGCACATATCATGTGAAGAAGCAAAAACTTAGGCTCAACCGATACTAACCGATAATTCTTGATGAAGAAAGGTGGGATGCCTACCGGGGCATCCCCAAGCTTAGATGCTTGATACTTCTTGAAATATTATATTGGGATGCCTTGGGCATCCCCAAACTTGAGCTTTTGTGTCTCCTTAATTCCTTTTATATGATGGTTTCCCTAAATCTTAAAAACTTCATCCACACAAAACTCAACAAGAACTCGTGAGAAAAGTTAGTATAAATCAAATGCAAAACCTTATCATTCTATACTGTAGAAAATCACTAAAATTATAATTTGACATTGCATACTAAATGCCTCTGCATATTTAATACTCCTATCCTGAAATAGAATCATTAAACAAGCAAACATATGCAAACAATGCGAACATAACAGCAATCTGTCTAAACAGGACAGTCTGTAAAGAGTGCAATTGTACTGATACTTACCTAACTCCAAAAATTCTGAAAAATTATCACACTGTATAAAAATTGTTGTTACTAATTGTGTAAAAATTTCAACATTTTACCACGTTCTGACTTTCCATAAGAATTCATACAATGATAGAAAACTTTCTGTTTTCAAAACAGCAACATATAGACATGCAAAATAAGCATGGTAAAGGCTATACTTGACCTTTTTATTGAACTAAAAGATGCAAAACATTAATATAAATAACATAAAGAAAATACTAATAAAATAAAATGATGCTCCAAGCAAAAATCATATCATGTGACGAATAAAAATATAGCTCCAAGTGAGGTTACCGATAATGTTGGAGACGAAAGAGGGGATGCCTTCCAGGGCATCCCCAAGCTTAGTTGCTTGGATATTCCTTGAATATTACCTTGGGGTGCCTTGGGAATCCCCAAGATTATTGTCTTGTCACTCCTTATTCTCCTCATATCGATATCTCACCCAAAACTTGAAAACTTCAATCACACAAAACTTAACAAAACCTTCGTGAGATCCGTTAGTATAATAAAACAAATCATTCACTTTGGTACTGTCAAGACAAGATTCATAATTTTTCTCACATGATGCCTACTTTACCCTATCATTTCTACAATTTATATTAAGCAATATAAGCCATAGAAACTAGGAAACAAGCAAACTATGCATCGAAAACAGAATCTGTCAAAAACAGAACAGTCTGTAAAGATCTGAAGTAAGGTCATACTGCTGTAACTCCAACTATTCTTAAAAATTAGGAAAACGTAGAAAATTTGTATACCAATCTTTTGTAAAAAAATCATAGTTTTTGCACGCTCCAGTAAATTTAAAAAATTCTGGGACTGGGTGCAAAAGTTTCTGTTTTTGCACAGAATCAAGTCAACTGTCAACCACACTATCCCAAAGGCTTTACTTGGCACTTTGTTGAAACAAAAGCTATAAAACATGATTACTACAGTAGATTAATCATGTTAACACACAAAAACAGTAGGTAAAAGTGTTGGGTTGTCTCCCAACAAGCGCTTTTGTTTAATGCCTTTTTAGCTAGGCATGATGATATCAATGATGCTCACATAAAAGATAAGAATTGAAACACAAAGAGAGCATCATAAAGCATATGACTAGAACATTTAAGCCTAACCCACTTCCTATGCATAGGGATTTTGTGAGCAAACAACTTATGGGAACAAGAATCAACTTGCATAGGAAGGCAAAACAAGTGCAACTTCAAAAATTTCAACACATAGAGAGGAAACTTGATATTATTGCAATATGTGAGAGCACATGTTCCTCTCTCATAATAATTTTCAGTGGCATCGTGAATGAATTCAACAATATAACTATCACATAAATCATTCTTTTCATGATCCACAAGCATAGAAATTTTAGTACTCTCCACATAAGCAAACTTATTCTCATGAATAGTAGTGGGAGCAAACTCAACAAAAAAACTATCATGTGAGGCATAATCCAATTGAAAATTAAAATAATGACAAGTTTCATGGTTATCATTATTCTTTATAGCATACATGTCATCACAATAGTCATCATACATAGCAACTTTGTTCTCATAATCAATTGGAACCTCTTCCAAAATAGTGGATTCATCACTAAATAAAGTCATGACCTCTCCAAATAAACACATAGCTACTGGTACATACCCTCAGCCCTGAGGGTGAACTACTCCCTCCTCGTCATGGAGAGCACCGGGATGATGAAGATGGCCACCGGTGATGGTTTCCCCCTCCGGCAGGGTGCCGGAACGGGCTCCCGATTGGTTTTTCGTGGCTACAGAGGCTTGCGCCGGCGGAACTCCCGATCTAGGTTTCTTTTCGGGGGTTTCTCTATTTATAGGAATTTTTGGCGTCGGTTTCATGTCAGGGGGGGTCCACGAGTCAACTACAAGGGTGGAGCACCCTCCCAGGGGGTAGGGCGCGCCCTCCACCCTTGTGGTTGGCTCGGGACTCTTTTGGCCCAACTCTTTTGCTTCGGGGGCTTCTTCTGGTCCATAAAAAATCACCATAAATTTTCAGCTCAATTGGACTCCGTTTGATATTCCTTTTCTGCGAAACTCAAAAACAAGGAAAAAACAGAAACTGGCACTGGGCTCTAGGTTAATAGGTTAGTCCCAAAAATCATATAAAATAGCATATAAATGCATATAAAACATCCAAGATAGATAATATAATAGCATGGAACAATAAAAAATTATAGATACATTGGAGACGTATCATCGTTTTTCTTAGTTCGATCCTTTTGGTTATATCTTGATCTAGTAGAATAAAGTTTTTAGTATGATCTAGCTTTGAGTTTTGTTTTGATCTCTACCTATGTAATCGAGTCCGTGAGTTATATATAATAAAGAGTAGTTTTGAGTTGAGGGCTTTGCTTTCTTGCTATGATCTTGAGGGAATTAAAAAAAAGAAAGGAATAAAAATAAATAAAATGATCATATATTGATCTTATGGAGAGTAATGACTTCACATATAAAGAGTATGATGAATAAAAGTTATTGTGAGTTGACAAACATAGTTTTGGTCATTGTTGCAATTAATAGGAAGTAATAAAGAAAGAGAGGCTTCACATATAAATATACTATCTTGGACATCTTTTGTAATTGTGAGCACTCATTAAAATATGACATGCAAAAAGTTGATGTTGGACAAGGAAGACAACATAATGGGTTATGTTTTCTTATATCCGAATAGAAGTTATATTGTCATGGATCATCCAACATGTTGAGCTTGCCTTTCCCCCTCATGCTAGCCAAATTCTTTGCACCAAGTAGAGATACTACTTGTGCTTCCAAACATCCCTTAAACCCAGTTCTGTCATGAGAGTCCACCATACCTACCTATGGATTGAGTAAGATCCTTCAAGTAAGTTGTCATCGGTGCAAGCAATAAAAATTGCTCTCTAAATATGTATGATCTATTAGTGTGAAGAAAATAAACTTTATACGAACTTGTGATATGGAAGAAATAAAAGCGACGGACTGCATAATAAAGTTCTTTATCACAAGCGGCAATATAAAGTGGCGTTCTTTTGCATTAAGATTTTGTACATCCAACCATAAAAGCGCATGACAACCTCTGTTTCCCTCTGCGAAGGGCCTATCTTTTACTTTTATCTTCTACCCTCATACAAGAGTCATGGTGATCATCACCTTCCCTTTTTACACTTTTTCTTTTGGCAAGCACTATGTGTTGGAGAGATCCGGATGTATATATCCACTCGGATGTAGGTTATTATAAAGTATTATTGTTGACATTACCCTTGAGGTAAAACGTTGGGAGGCAAAACTATAAGCCCCTATCTTTCTCTGTGTCCGACTAAAGCTTTGAACCCATAAGTATCGCGTGAGTGTTAGCAATTGTGAAAGACTAAATGATAGTTGAGTATGTGGACTTGCTAAAAAGCTCTTATATTGACTCTTTCCGATGTTATGATAAATTACAATTGCTTCAATGACTGAGATCATAGTTTGTTAGTTTTCAATGAAGTTTCTGATTCATGCTCTACCTTGTGAACGAATTGTTACTTTAGCATAAGAAATTATATGACAATGTATTGTTGCTGTTCTAAAGATGATCATGATGCCCGCATGTCCGTATTTTATTTTATTGACACCTCTATCTCTAAAAATGTGGACATATTTTTTGATTTCGGCTTTCGCTTGAGGACAAGCAAGGTCTAAGCTTGGGGGAGTTGATACGTCCATTTTGCATCATGCTTTTATAACAATATTTATTGCATTATGGGCTGTTATTACACATTA
Source organism: Thinopyrum elongatum (assembly GCA_011799875.1). Classification (NCBI taxonomy): domain Eukaryota; kingdom Viridiplantae; phylum Streptophyta; class Magnoliopsida; order Poales; family Poaceae; genus Thinopyrum; species Thinopyrum elongatum. The sequence continues at coordinate 436,928,374 of CM022299.1, forward strand.
TGGTACAATACTTATGCCTTTTCTCTCCTATTTTATAAGGTTTACATGAAGAGGGAGAATGCCGGCAGCTGGAATTCTGGACTAGAAAAGGAGCAAATATTAGAGACCTATTCTGCACAACTCCAAAAGTCCTGAAACTTCACGGAGAATATTTTTGGAATATATAAAAAATATTGGGTGAAGAAAGCACCAGAGGGGGGCCGCCTGCCATCCACAAGGGTGGAGGGCGCGCCCTACCCCCCTTGGGGCGCCCTCCGGTCTTGTGGGCCACCTGGCAGGCCCCCAACGCTCATCTTCTGCTATATGGTGTGTTTTGACCTGGAAAAAATCAGAAGGAAGCTTTCGGGATGAAGCGCCGCTGTCTCGAGGCGGAACCTAGGCAGAACCAATCTAGGGCTCTGGCGGAGCTGTTCTGCTGGGGAAACTTCCCTCCGGGAGGGGGAAATCGAAGCCATCGTCATCACCAACGATCCTCTCATCGAGAGGGGGTCAATCTCCATCAACATCTTCACCAGCACCATCTCCTCTCAAACCCTAGTTCATCTTTTGTATCCGATCTTTGTCTCAAAACCTCAGATTGCTACCTGTGGGTTGCTAGTAGTGTTGATTACTCCTTGTAGTTGATGCTAGTTGGTTTATCCGGTGGAAGATTATATTTTCAGATCCTTAATGATAATTAATACTCCTCTTATCTTGAACATGAACATGCTTTGTGAGTAGTTATGTTTGTTCCTGAGGACATGGGAGAAGTCTTGTTATAAGTAATCATGTGAATTTTGTATTCGTTCGATATTTTGATGAGATGTATGTTGTCTTTCCTCTAGTGGTGTTATGTGAACGTCGACTACATGAACTTCACCATGATTTGGGCCTAGGGGAAGGCATTGGGAAGTAATAAGTAGATGATGGGTTGCTAGAGTCACAGAAGCTTAAACCCTAGTTTATGCGTTGCTTCGTAAGGGGCTGATTTGGATCCATATGTTTCATGCTATGGTTAGGTTTACCTTAATTCTTCTTTCGTAGTTGCGAATGCTTGCGAGAGGGGTTAATCATAAGTGGGAGGCTTGTCCAAGGAAGGACAGCACCCAAGCACTGGTCCACCCACATATCAAATTATCAAAGTAACAAACGCGAATCATATGGGCATGATGAAAACTAGCTTGACAACAATTCCCATGTGTCCTCGGGAGCGCTTTGCTTTATATAAGAGTTCGTCCAGGCTTGTCCTTTGCTAAAAAAAGGATTGGGCCACCTTGCTGCACCTTGTTTACTTTTGTTACTTGTTACCCATTATGAATTACCTTATCACACAACTATCTGTTACCGATAATTTCAGTGCTTGCAGAGAATACCTTGCTGAAAACCGCTTGTCATTTCCTTCTGCTCCTCGTTGGGTTCGACACTCTTACTTATCGAAAGGACTATGATAGATCCCCTATACTTGTGGGTCATCAGGTGTCTTGAAAATCTCAGGCCTCGCTTCGATGATGGCCGCGTGCATGTCCCTCGAGCATGCAGCCAGCCGCACGACGCTCAACATATCCATACACGAACAACTGAGGTCGAGGATGTCACTGGGGAGATTGCTCCAATCGCGGCTCATATAGATGCTGCGCGGTTCACGTTCGGCCATGGTGGAGTTTGGAAGGTGGGGTTTTTGGGGGCTTGATTTACGGGGGAGAAGGCTCTCAGTGCTAGAGCGGCTAGTGAGGGAATAGTGGTACTGGGGGATGTTGGGAAACGTTGCATGGAAAACAAAAAATTTCTACGCACACGCAAGATCTATCCATGGAGATGCATAACAATGATATGGGAGAGTGTGTCTATGTACCCTCGTAGACCGTAATCAGAAGCGTTTGACAACGCGGTTGACATAGTCAAACTTTCTTCCCGATCCAACTGATCGAGTACCGAACGTACGACACCTCTGCGTTCAGCACACGTTCAGCTCGTGACGTCCTCCGCCTTCTTGATCCAGAAAGACGGCAAGGTAGTGGACGAGTTTCGGCAACACGACGGCGTGGTGACGGTGATGGTGAAGTTATCTCCGCAGGGCTTCACCTAAGCACTACGAAAATGTGACCGGGGGTGTAAACGGTGGAGGGGGCGCCGCACACGGCTAAGACAATGGTGTGTTATGCTGGGCGCCCCCTCCCACATATATATAGGTGGGGGTGGAGGGAGCATCCAGGAGGCGCCCCCAAGTAGGTCGAATCCTACTTGGGGTCCTCCCCAAGTGGCACCCCCATTCCCTTATTTGGAGTGCGGGGGAAAGGCAGGGGAGGGTGGTGCCCCCCTTCCCTTTCTCCCATGAGAGGGAAAGGCAGGAGGGGCTAGCCCTCCCCCTTTCCTTCTCTAGGGCCGGCCAGCCAAGGGAGGAGGCACACCAGCCCCCTTGTGGGCTGGTCTGTCCCCTCCTTTGGCCCATAAGGCCCATAACTTGCCGGGGGGGTGCCCGGAACCCCTTCCGGTGACCCGATTCCTTCCCGGTACGTCCCAAAACACTTCCGGTGTCCAAATACCATCGTACTATATATCAATCTTTACCTATCGACCATTTCGAGACTCATCGTCATGTCCGTGATCACATCCGGGACTCTGAACAACATTCGGTCACCAAAACATATAACTCATATAACACTATATCGTCAACGAACGTTAAGCGTGCGGACCCTATGGGTTCGAGAACTATGTAGACATGACCGAGACACCTCTCCGGCCAATAACCAATAGCGGAACCTGGATGCCCATATTGGTTCCTACATATTCTACAAAAATCTTTATTGGTTGAACCATTATGACAACATGCGTAATTCCCTTTGTCCATCGGTATGTTACTTGCCCGAGATTCGATCGTCGGTATCTCTATACCTAGTTCAATCTCGTTACCGGCAAGTCTCTTTACTCGTTCAGTAATACATCATCTCGTAACTAACTCCTTAGTCATTTGCTTGCAAGCTTATGATGTGTATTACCGAGAGGGCCCAGAGATACCTCTCCGATAGTCAGAGTGAAAAATCCTAATCTCGATCTATGCCAACTCAACAAACACCTTCGGAGATACCTGTAGAGCATATTTATGATCACCCAGTTATGTTGTGATGTTTGATAGAACATAAGGTATTCCTCCGGTATCCGGGAGTTGCATAATCTCATAGTCGAAGGAATATGTATTTGACATAAAGAAAGCAATAGCAATAAACTGAACGATCAATATGCTAAGCTAACAGATGGGTCTTGTCCATCACATCATTCTCCTAATGATGTCATCCCGTTATCAAATGACAACACATGTCCATGGTTAGGAAACCTTAACCATCTTTGATCTACGAGCTAGTCTAGTAGAGGCTCACCAGGGACATGGTATTTGTTTATGTATTCACACATGTATTTAAGTTTCCGATTAATACAATTCTAGCATGAATAATAAACCTTTATCATGAATAAGGAAATATAAAATAACAACTTTATTATTGCCTCTAGGGCATATTTCCTTCAGTCTCCCACTTGTACTAGAGTCAATAATCTAGATTACATTGTAATGGATCTAACACCCATGCAGTCTTGGTGCTGATCATGTTTTGCTCGTGGAAGAGGTTTAGTCAACGGGTCTGCTACATTCAGATCCGTATGTATCTTGCAAATTTATATGTCTCCATCCTTGACTTTTTCACGAATGGAGTTGAAGCGTCTCTTGACGTGTTTGGCTCTCTTGTGAAACCTGGATTCCTTCGCCAAGACAATTGCTCCAGTATTGTCACAAAAGATTTTCATTGGACCCGATGCACTAAGTATTACACCTAGATCGGATATGAACTCCTTCATTTGCTGCTTCCGAAGCAGCTATGTACTGCGCTTCACACGTAGATCCCGCCACGACGCTCTGCTTGGAACTGCACCAATTGACAGCTCCACCATTCAATATAAATACGTATCCGGTTTGTGACTTAGAGTCATCCGGATCAGTGTCAAAGCTAGCATCGATGTAACCATTTACGATGATCTCTTTGTCACCTCCATAAACAAGAAACATATCCTTAGTCCTTTTCAGGTACTTTAGGATGTTCTTGACCGCTGTCCAGTGATCCACTCCTGGATTACTTTGGTACCTCCCTGCCAAACTTATGGCAAGGCACACATCAGGTCTGGTACATAGCATAGCATACATGATAGAACCTATGGCTGATGCATAGGGAATGACTTTCATTTTCTCTCTATCTTCTGCAGTGGTCGGGCTTTGAGTCTGACTCAACTTCACACCTTGTAACACAGGCAAGGACCCTTTCTTTGACTGATCCATTTTGAACTTCTTCAAAACTTTATCAAGGTATGTGCTTTGTGAAAGTCCTATTAAGCGTCTCGATCTATCCCTCTAGACCTTGATGCCCAATATATAAGCAGCTTCACTGAGGTCTTTAATTGAAAAATTCTTATTCAAGTATCCTTTTATGCTATCCAGAAATTCTATATCATTTCCAATCAACAATATGTCATCCACATATAATATCAGAAATGCTACAGAGCTCCCACTCACTTTCTTGTAACTACAGGCTTCACCGAAAGTCTGTATAAAACCATATGCTTTGATCACCTCATCAAAGTGTATTCCAACTCCGAGATGCTTGCACCAGTCCATAGATGGATCGCTGGAGCTTGCACACTTTGTTAGCACCTTTAGGATCGACAAAACCTTCTGGTTGCATCATATACAACTCTTCTTTAAGAGATCCATTACGGAATGCAGTTTTGACATCCGTTTGCTAGATTTCATAATCATAATATGTGGTAATTGCTAACATGATTCGGACAGACTTAAGCATCGCTACGGGTGAGAAAGTCTCATCATAGTGAACCCCTTGAACTTGTCGAAAACCTTTTGCGACAAGTCGAGCTTTGTAGACAGTAACATTACCATCAGCGTCAGTCTTCTTCTTGAAGATCCATTTATTCTCTGTGGCTTGCCAATCATCGGGAAAATCCACCAAAGTCCATACTTTATTCTCATACATGGATTCTATCTCAGATTTCATGACCTCCAGCCATCTATCGGAATCTGGGCTCGTCATAGCTTCTTCATAGTTCGTAGGTTCGCCTTGGTCTAATAACATGACTTTCAGGACATGATTACCGTACCACTCTGGTGTGGATCTTGCTCTGGTTGACCTACGAGGTTCAGTAGTAACTTGATCTAAAGCTTCATGATCCTTATCATTTGCTTCCTCTCTAGTTTGTGTAGGCATCACGGGAACGGTTTTCTGTGATGTACTACTCTCCAATTCGAGAGAAGGTACAATTACCTCATCAATTTCTACTTTCCTCCCACTCACTTCTTTCAAGACAAACTCCTTCTCTAGAAAGGACCCATTCTTAGCAACAAAGATCTTGCCTTCGGATCTGTGGTAGAAGGTGTACCCAATAGTTTCTTTAGGGTATCCTATGAAGACGCACTTCTCCGATTTAGGATTGAGCTTATCAGGCTGAAGCCTTTTGACATAAGCGTCGCATCCCCAAACTTTAAGAAACAACAGCTTAGGTTTCTTGCCAAACCACAGTTCATACGGTGTCGTCTCAATGGATTTAGACGGTGCCCTATTTAACGTGAATGCAGCTGTCTCGAATGCCACTGTTGGGAAACGTTGCATGGAAAACAAAAAAATTTCTACGCACACGCAAGATCTATCCATGGAGATGCATAGCAACAAAAGGGGAGAGTGTGTCTACGTACCCTCGTAGACCGTAAGCGAAAGCGTTTGACAACGCGGTTGATGTAGTCGAAATTTCTTCACGATCCAACCGATCGAGTACCAAACGTACGACACCTCCGCGTTCAGCACATGTTCAGCTCGGTGACGTCCTCCGCCTTCTTGATCCAGCAAGACGGCGAGGTAGTGGATGAGTTCCGGCAGCATGACAGCGTGGTGACGGTGATGGTGAAGTTATCTCCGCAGGGCTTCGCCTAAGCACTACGAAAATATGACCGGGGGTGTAAATGGTGGAGGGGGCGCCGCACACGGCTAAGACAATGTTGTGTTATGCTAGGCGCCCCCCTCCCACATATATATAGGTGGGGGTGGAGGGAGCAGCCAGGAGGCGCCCCCAAGTAGGCCGAATCCTACTTGGGGTCCTCCCCAAGTGGCGCCCCTTCCCTTATTTGCAGTGCGGGGGAAAGGCAGGGGAGGGTGGCGCCCCCCTTTCCTTTCTCCCCTGAGAGGGAAAGGTAGGAGGGGCTAGCCCTCCCCCCTTTCCTTCCCTAGGGCCGCCCAGCCAAGGGAGGAGACGCACCAGCCCCTTTGTGGGCTGGTCTGTCCCCTCCTTTGGCCCATAAGGCCCATAACTTGCCGGGGGGTGCCTGGAACCCCTTCCGGTGACCCGATTCCTTCCCGGTACGTCCCGAAACACTTCCGATGTCCAAATACCATCGTCCTATATATCAATCTTTACCTCTCAACCATTTCGAGACTCCTCGTCATGTCCGTGATCACATATGGGACTCCGAACAACATTCAGTCACCAAAACATATAACTCATATAACACTATATCTTCAACGAACGTTAAGCGTGCGGACCCTACGGGTTCGAGAACTATGTAGACATGACCGAGACACCTCTCCGGTCAATAACCAATAGCGGAACCTGGATGCCCATATTGGTTCCTACATATTCTACGAAGATCTTTATCAGTCAAACTGTTATGACAACATACGTAATTCCCTTTGTCCATCGGTATGTTACTTGCCCGAGTTTCGATCGTCGGTATCTCTATACCTAGTTCAATCTCGTAACCGGCAAGTCTCTTTACTCGTTCCGTAATACATCATCTCATAACTAACTCCTTAGTCATTTGCTTGCAAGCTTATGGTGTGTATTACCGAGAGGGCCCAGAGATACCTCACCGATACTCGGAGTGACAAATCCTAATCTCGATCTATGCCAACTCAACAAACACCTTCGGCGATACCTGTAGAGCATCTTTATGATCACCCAGTTACATTGTGACGTTTGATAGCACACAAGGTATTCCTCCGGGATCCGGGAGTTGCTTAATCTCATAGTCGAAGGAATATGTATTTGACATAAAGAAAGCAATAGCAATAAACTGAACGATCAATATGCTTAGCTAACAGATGGGTCTTGTCCATCACATCATTATCCTAATGATGTGATCCCATTATCAAATGACAACACATGTCCATGGTTAAGAAACCTTAACCATCTTTGATCAACGAGCTAGTCTAGTAGAGGCTCACTAGGGACACGGTATTTGTTTATGTATTCACACATGTATTTAAGTTTCCGATCAATACAATTCTAGCATGAATAATAAACCTTTATCATGAATAAGGAAATATAAAATAACAACTTTATTATTGCCTCTAGGGCATATTTCCTTCAGGGGAGGCGAGCGAGGTGAGGGTACGCGGGGGCACAGTGAGATGATGAAGAGTGACCTCAGGATCTCCGGCGAGACGGAGATGGCGATGGATTGGTGCTAGGGGGGAGAGGGAGACTAGGCGAGGCATGCTATACAGCAACGGTGACAGTGACTGCATAGTCCATAAGGTGAGGCTGACTTTGGTAACCCGAACACGCCGCCTGGACTAGTGTCACCTCGGGCGCAGGATCTTGTCACTTCACTGTGAGGACCGGATGAATAACATTTTGACCATCAACTGTACCATAGGTGTACTACTACTAGTAGTAACATACAGAGTAGTACTGTATAACGGAAATAAGTCTCCCGTGCTAGCATGCCTCTGGGTTCGCTTCATCCTCCAGGTAGTATCCATATTGCGAGGAGAACCAAATTCTCATGCATGCGGAAGCGCGAAGAAGGCCTTTTTATTTTTTTAGGATAACCGCATATTCCTTAACCAGAAAAGGTTGTGTCTCTCACACACACGCCAATATCAATCCGAACCAGCTACGACACATTTTTTGTGTGCAAAGAGATGGATATGTTTGTATATCTGTTCGTCCACCCAAGTGGGTTTTGCGTAGGTCCCACCTGTCAGGAGGGGTGCAGAAATAAAAAGGAATCATAAAATGTTTCGCCACGGTGATTCGAAAGAGTGACCTCAACTAACCAGTGGCACATGTAGCGATAGAGAAACATGGGCACGTACACGGACACAGACCACTCCTCAGTATGCTACCCACATAGCCTTTTCATTTTGCAGGTTGGTCTACCTAGCCGTCTAATTAACTGCCTGCATGCCACTTCTCCCATTTACTTCTCCATCGGGAACCGATTTTCCCCGGCTTCTTCACCTATCCTTCATTTGCATTCAAACCCCACTGGATTCACATTGTTTTAACCTCTTCAGATCCTCCTAGAGTAATTCCGAAGCCCCTCTAAATAATCATCTTCTTCAATTAGACTAGCAATCTTAATCCTAATTCTCCAAACCATAGCCCTCCGGTCCAGCGGTTCCAAATGGCGAAAGAGATCCCTATGCAGGTTTTTAGCGTCAAACATGTCCTCGAAGGCTCGTTGAGCATAGTTTCCACCGCCACCGACCACCCAAGGGTTGTTCGGGAGTGGATCAACAATGTATCCAACTCCCTCCAAAAGGTGGAGATGAAGGTCGTCGGTCTCGACGCAGAGTACACGGAGCGTGCCACTGGGAAGATCCAACGCATCGCCGTCCTTCATCTGTGCCTCGAAGATGAAGTTTTGGTGTAGCACATCATACACGCGCCCTCCATACCAAGTGAGCTCCACAATTTCATGTCACGGGAGGACATATACTTCTGTGGGGCAGCCATCAGAGGGGCAAAGAGAAGCTGGCGCCGTACAACCTTGACTTGAAAAACATCGCTGACCTACAAACCAGAATTCCTGTAGACGATTATGATAAAGAAACACCATCCCTGTTCGACGTAGCAAATTCTGTACTCAGAACAAATCTTGAGAAGGGTGACGAGACGCTGGGATTAAGGTCGTCTGGATGGGAGAATTATCCCTTGACTTGCGAGCAGATAAAATATGCTGCCCTCAATGCCCGTGTGAGTTTCGAGATAGCTGCAAGGTCGAAAGAGCTTGTTGCAAAGCCGTCTCCCACAGAAAACGAGAAGAAGAAGAAGAAGAAGAAGAAGAAGAAGAAGAAGAAGAAGAAGAAGAAGAAGAAGAAGAAGAAGAAGAAGAAGAAGAAGAAGAAGAAAAAGAAGAAGAAAGAAGAAAGAAGAAGAAGAAGAAGAAGCTGCACCACCAGCAGGGCATTATAGATGGATGAACTATTTCATCTCTTGTAAAAATTATATTTCCTCTCTGTGTATAGATGAACTATTTCGCTGGTGTCCATGTCTTTGGAACAAGTGTACTCTCTGTACATTGATATAGGTCCGCTTGACTATAATGAACTATTTATCTGCCTATTTTTCTCTACTACTACTCCTTGCAGTGAGCGGTATGCAATGCATGTGTCAGTAGACATGACAGCTTGTCCATGGAAGTTGAACTACGGTGACCATCACGTTTCTACCACTGCCACACGCGATTCCCACGACCCCCGCTCCAACCGACGGCACCACGTCCCCCGACGTGCGCCTCACCCCTCTTGGCCCCGCCACTCCTCTGCCTTTGTGTGCATGACATGCAGGCCAGCTGAACTGCGGCGACCATCAAGTTTCTACCACAGCCACATGTGATTCCCACAACGTCGCTCGAACCCATGACACCACATGTCCCCCGACCTGCGCCTCACCCCTCTCGGTCCCACCGTCCCTCTGCTTTTATAAGAATGACATGTGGGCCAGCCGCATTTAGGGTCCACATGTCATTGACTCAAAGGCAGGTGCACTAAGCCGCTGAAGCTCGGTCCCGTGGGCCCCGAGAGGGAAATGTAACTCCTGTGCCAGACCTTGTGGTGCTCCCATAGTACGAACTCGTGCCAAACTTGGAATTTGTTTCTTACTAGTACCAATGTGCCGGCCCGTGCTTTGCAATGGATCCAAAGTAGTAGAATAATACTTGTTCACAAACTTGAAATATAAACACTCTAGTTTTGATATACATATATCAGTAAAAAAAATTAAGCTTCACTGTAGACATATTCCTCGGGCTGTTTTGATGAGGTGAGGGGCGGGTGTGGCTGGTTTCAAGATAATAATAGATTTTTAAAACATTGGAGATTTTTTTTCTAACATTTTGTAGCGTGGCACGGCATCCGGTGCACCTAAGCGTCTGAAAAAAAGTAGAGTGCACTCTAAAGATATTTACATGCTCCCATTTAGTGGAGTGCACTCTAAACACATTATCTATTTATTTTTCTCTATCCTTTCCTAGCCATGCAATCAAGGCACATAAGCTAGTCATGCATGCAATCCATAAATTGCAATATACTCCAGCATGCAATGCCACCGCATCATCTATTTATGCCTGTTAGTCATAGGTTGTTTTTTGCATTAGTCTTGATCCTTCACAGTTTGGTAAAGGTATGATTAATCCAAATATTAATGTTCCATAAAACTAAACTCCAAATGTCCGCCAGAGCCAAGGCAGAGGACGTACGACGGGGGCGGTGGAGGCGTCTTCATAAGAGGAGGAGAGCTCGAAGGATAATCTTGCACGTCCGCCGCCACCTGCACATCGGCGCGGGACTCGTCGAGCGCCCACTGGAGCTCGCGCTCCTCCAGGGAGTGGTGGAGTCATGGGATTTTCCTAAGCCCCGATGGGCACCATGCAGTAGTCCTCGTAGCCGGGGGCGCGGTGCTCGCGTCCCGACTCTTGGGGTACTGTCTGGAGCACGCGCTCAACCGCCTCGTCAGCCGCGAGGATGCCATGCTCGCGGTCATGCTGTTGGAGCACACGCTCGTGCGCCTAAGCGGCGAGGATGCGATGTTCGCGGGCGTGTTGCCGGAGCACGCGCTCGTCCATGTCGAGAGCGGCGACGATGCGATGTTCGCGGGTGGCGATGATGCGATGCTCGCGGGCATGCTGCTGGAGAATGCGCTCATCCACATTCTGAGTGGCGAGGATGCAATGTTCGTGGGCGTGTTGCCGGAGCACGCGCTCGTCCACGTCGAGAGCGATGACGATGCGATGTTCGCGGGCGTGCTCTCGACGATGCGATGCTCGTGAGCATGCTGCTGGAGAACACGCTCGTCCACATTGTGAGCGGCGAGGACGCGATGCACCTCCTCGTGACCGACTAGGGCATGCTACTAGAGCATAGCTAACCCTCGTGGCCGACGAGGGTGAGATGCTAGATCACACTGTCCTCCGCGTGGATAGTCAGAGCGCACTACTCGCGGCCGTAGATGGCGTGCTCCACCTCGGCGATGTCGGAGACTCCGTCCTTTTCCAGGCCGCGGTGCCGTCCACTTCGGCAATGACTGCGTGCTCTGGTGGGTGTTGTGCCCGTATGGGAGCTTCGAGCTACAGTACTAGTGGGGCGGGGGGGAGGGGGTTGACCTTTTCGTTGTTTCACATGGTCTATGGAGAAAAATAGAATCGGAAGTAGCACAATATGTTGGAACATGTCGGAGGAAGGCTGGGAGGAGCAGTACAACAAAGATCACATGCGCACCATATTTTGAGAAGGGTTTAATGTAATTTGTGTGAAATGGGTCTGTGTGGATGTCGAGTAGTACATCCATATCATTGACATTCATGCACGCAACAAACATTTGTGTGCACGATTTCAACCTATTTTTCATATTCTTTTTGGGAATGGATTTGATTTTTGTAATCGGAGCTCATTTTTGTAGTTGGTTTCAATTTATACTATGCATGTATTATTGCAAGAGATAGATATAGAGAGAATATTTGTGTGACAAAGAGGGGGGCGGGGGCAGCGATACCTAACAAGAGAGGGGCATATGTGTGTTCGAAAGGCTGTGTGTGTCGTAGAGAGAGGAGTGTCCGAAAGGGAGAGAGAGGGTGTGTCCGTGTGCATGTGTGTGTTAGAGAGAGAGAGAGGTGCGTGTAAAGTCAGGATCGACAAGGTTACGAGGTTGCGGATATGGGAGAGCGATAGTGTGTGTGTGATGAAGGGACACACAGACAGTGTTTGTTTCCGTGTGAGAGAGTTGGATAGACCTCGATATCACGGCTGGCTAGGGGTGGAAGGTTATGTGTGGTAGAAAGAGATAGTAGAGGGACAGATGGATGCTTGTTTGTTGCAAGGAGACCTAACTACATAGATGGGGGTAGCAAGAAGAAGAGAATGGCGGTGCGCCTTTTTGTCATGGGACGGAAGAGAGACCAAGAGACACGCATCGTGTGGAGAGGTGTGTGTGTTTCGAGAGAGAAAGGGAGGCGTGGACCTGAATAATGAGATGGGTGCTCGTGTGTATGCTATAGGGAAGGAATTGTCTAGGTGGTAGTCTTATGATGGCGACCCAATCTTTCAATGAGAGTGGGGATAAGTATCGATTTGGTGGATTTTGACGTTGACGATCCAGTTATGTCGTACCTGGTGATACAGATCGATAATCGTTCCTAAACAAATCTTCGATGGACGATGATCTTATTGTATGCACAAAATCAACCTGAATAATGAGATGGAGTTCCTCCAAGCAACCGAAGGACCGGCTAGAACTAAGATAATGCAATCGTATGAATTAATTAAGGATAATGGTGGGGTTACTGGTACTGAACAAAAGGCGGTAGTCCTACACACACCCCGCAAATGCAAATTATAGCAAAGCAAAACAATGTGTACACAACAACGTGAGTTCTAACCTAGAAAAAGGGTAGCAGCCTTATTTATATCTATAGGCTATATTAGTATTTTTTTATTTGTATAGTTATATCTATATCTATTCCACTCCCTCCGTTTGTAATTTTCTCCGCACATATATAGCTTTGACTGCAGCCAAATTCTATAAAGCTTGACCGAATTTGGTGAAAGCAATATGAACATTTACACTAACAAATTTACACGATGTGGAAATAAAAGCAAAGATGAATCAAATGATATATATTTGGTGGTGTATATGTTAATACTTTTTCCTACAAATTGTTGAAATTATACAAAGTTTGACTTTAGAGAAACCCAATATGCGGTATTATGTATAGTGGTAGTAGTACATACCTAGTTCTTCCCGTTGTTTGTTCCTACGATGTTGTGCCGTGCACGTACCTAGTTGTATAGTGGTTGTAGTAGTACAAATTTCATAGTAGGAGTAGTACAGACTGATCCTACTCTATCAACGAGTCCCATCTGACACCAAATTTCTTGGCTTTCGTGCTACAGCTAGATCTTCCCCTCCTCGTTTCTGTTTTCCAACGCGGCGGGCGGGGTGCGGTTTGCCGATAGTCAGTTTGCTCAACTGCGGTCCCACATGAAAGTGAAAATGCTAGGCAACACGCCTTCCTTAGCTATGTGGCGTGCCGGACGGGCCGTGGAGTACTTCCGATTCCCAGGCGTGTGGGGGTGCGATGCGAAAGCGGCAGGCCTTTTCCTTTTACTAGCAATGTGCCCGTGCATTGCAACAGATCCAAAGTAGAATAGTACTTGTTCACAAACTTGAAAGAAAACACTCTTGTTTTGATATACATATACCACTAAAAATATATTACGTTTCACTCAAAATATATTTCTCAAGCTGTTTTGATGAGGCGAGGGAGGGATGTGGTTGCTTTCAAGATAATAAGGGGTTTTCTGCAAATTGGAGCAGAGAAGTGGGCTATTGTTGCAAAAATGCCGCAACTTACCTCGCAGCCATTAGATGCAGATCTAATGGTCAGAAATGACAGATGGCAGACACACCATCATCACCAACTTAGTCTTTTATAGGAGTAGAGAAACATGTTTAAATTGTAACATTTGGTTCTACTCCTTGGCACGATCGATAGATAGAAATAACGATTGAAAACGCTAGGGCGGGGCTTTTCCCGCCAGATAATAAGCAGGGTAGTAGCTAGGTTGGCGCATCATCGGTTTGGTCACATGCAGTCCCACATGTTGTAGTGATATAAAGCCTGGCCAATGCGCGTTGACCGGGGGGCCGGAACGATTGTGTGGTATGCGACGGGGAAGGGACATTCTTCATGTACGTGTTCCAGTTTCTCGTTTTGAACTTGCGAACGTGACAGGCGTGCTGCACGAGTAGTTTTGAATTTATAAGTTCGGTCTCAGTTTTTGAATTTAGGAGTATTTCTTAGGTCGGGTCAAGCATCGAACGTAAATTACGAAGTTGATGGAAAAGGTAAGCACAACTTATAAATTGACGGATGGAGTACTAGTTAGAGTGATGCATATAATTGCCTCCAAATGTGAGCAAAGGGATCGCACATGTCTTTATTAAATGGAACAAGAATGCAATAGCACAATAAGAATTAAGGCCACAATGATGCGATTGAAGTGGTGGTTACAGGAGGCAAGAAGAAAGATGCATCCATTAACGTACGACCTCCTCCTCCTCGACTCAGTGCGCCGGGCCACCGACCGGCAGCTTAGGAGCGGCGGCTTTTGTGACGATGTCAAGGTGCTTCTCAACAAAGGCGTCCAAGGCTTCCAGCCGGTTGACGAAGGCCAATGTCATAGCGTCCTCACCGGCCTAGTAGATACCTATGTACACAACTTCCTCGTACACGTGGATGTGTAGGTCGACGAATTCTTGCAGGACGAGGCGCCTCGCGGCGAGCGCAACCTCTAGGTGGACATTCTTTGTTGCGTCGGTGGGCAGTCGCAGGGCCACCAATGCTTGAAAGAGGTTCTCGCCATCGAGGCCGATTAGGGTAGCAGGCAATGAGGAGCCCGGGCACGCAGGCTGGAGTAGTATGGCGATGTCGTCCGCGAGCTTCTTGACGACGGTGAACTTGTTGATGGTGGCAACAAACATCTTGTCCAACTGAGAGTCGTAGCTGGCATTGATGATGGCCATGAACCAACCGGTCGCCAACACCCTCTGGAGACGATCCTCGGTGCCATGCCGCATGCCGGCGTCGTGGACCATCTGGCACAACCGCTGGTCTCGCGTGCATCGCCGCCATGGGTCTGGAGTGAGCACTTTTGTGCTTAGTGTAGGTGCTTAGGTGCGTACGATGTGGTAGATGCATTGGAATGGAGGGGCGCCTTTATATGAGTGCAAACTGCATTGCATTCACATCGTGCTGCCTCTTTTCCTCGTCCTCCTCCCACTATTACTTCCCTTAGCATGCTAATTAAAGGAGGATGCATCATTGGCCGTTCAACATTTCGGGAACCGCTACCCTCTCCCTCGTCTGCATTAAAGCTGTATCGGGAACCGTCCTGGTTTACTAGTAGCTGTCAAATCGAATAGACTGCGCCGCCCGCTACACGCCCGGCTGAACACGCCTCCTCGCCTCCATCAAACACCTCCGTTAAACCCGCATGCAAACTGAGAAACCTACTCCAGCCACATGTCTGTTCATGAGCGGGCCGGAATTAAACACAATGTCGGCCAAGCTCCTCCCGTCCGCCTTGAGTTTAAACAAGGCCAGACATCGGCCAAGCTCCTACCGTCTGCCCTCTATTTAAACAAGGCCAGAAAGCAGGCAAGAATCGCACCCGTCCGCCGCTCCTCCATCTCCTCCTTCAACATTTTCTCCACTCTTCTGATGGCTTCCGAGGAGCCATTCTCCGGCATACTACCCGGCTGGATGGCCAGCCGAGCCCTCCGGATACGAGCAAGGCCAGTTGGTGCTTCACCTACCTCGCCTGGCCTGATGGAGCCAGTTGCCGCCCCAAGCTTGCACGTGGTTCAGCAACTTGCCACTCCAGTTCAGCTCGATGAGGAGTGGCGAGTTGCTCCACGCCGGCACGGCGGCACGGGCATCGTCGCTGCCGCGTCGTACCGCGCCACCAGTGTCTGCGGCCGCGCCTCCCGTGTCTGTGGCCGCGCCTCCCGTGCCTGCGGCAGCGCCATGCAGGTAGAGACAGAAGCCGGGTGCGAGGAGAGCGATGAGTCGGTGGCCAGCTTCTCCGTGTCCGCCGCCATCATCGAGGAGAAGTAGAAAACGGGAGGCCGCCGCCGCTTGGGTCCCAATAAGGCCACCGCTGAGGCAACGACTGCGTATACAGGTGGTTTCTTTGCTGCTTCGTCTCTTGCGAGGACCTTCGTCAACCCCGCAAGTGTCTGCCGGACATGAGGAAGACAAAGGGATCCGGGGGCGGCCATTTAGATTAGGTATTAATTATACCACAAGAGCCGGATTAGCACCGCTTAGTTCATGTAAATGTAATGTAATCCATCATGTTTATATGAAGATCCAACTTTTTTATACGAAATCCTTCATGCTTATATGAAATCAGTCCGTGTTTGCACGAATTTCCTCTGGTTGGTTAGAGTTGTGAAAATGTATGCCACTGGCTTTGGATGTCGTCTTCCACGGAAGGAAGCGGGAGGAAATTTGCCGGGTGCCGTTGGAGATGCTCTTATGCTGGAAATAATAGAGTCACATCCAATCCATTTGAGTTAATTGCGTGTATGGTTCTCCCTCTATAAAAAGTTAATTGCATGTACAGTGTACATGACTTGCAGGGTGGCTATAGATTCGTACAAAAAGTTAAAAAAGAAACAAATCCATCCTTAATCTTGTATTCTAAGTACTCTGTGGTTTCCACTGTCAGTACAGTAGTTAAAGAAGTATATATTAAAAAATGTAAAAATCTAAAGTTTAAGATAGAATTCGAACTCAGGTCATCGCGTTGCGAGCATCTGGCGCTGACCAGTCCACCAGATGTTCATTGTGGACGATGCAAGAGATATATCTCCACTCTTATAAAAAACAGAGTTTTGGTGATGATGGTGTGCCTGCCATCCTGCAATATAGGCCGTCCGATTTATATCTGACGGATAGGAAGGAAACTATGGCAATTTTGCAAAAAGATACCCACACCCCTCTCCACATTTGCAAATAAGGCCTTCCCTCGTTCATCCTTTTCTCCCACAAGATAAACTACTCATACAAATGCATCTTGATGTTTCGTGCAACGCATGGGCATCTTGCTAGTTTCTTTTTAAGTAGTTACTGCGATAATTAGGTTGAAGTGATATATTTTATGTCTGCCCCGAATGATCTCAAATTCACTAGTAGTAACAAAGAAAAGGTTGCCTTGTTAATTAACAAAAAACAGGGTGAAAATTATCACATGAGGCCGGTAAAAACAAGGCACACTCGGTTTAGCGTCATCGTCACTACAGCTGTGCGCACACGAGAAATCTACATATCGAGGGGGGCTACAGAGAGAAAGACGTGTCGAGTGTGTGTGAGCGAGGCACGGAGACACAACTAGCGAGTGTGAGTGTGTGTGTGTGTGTGTGTTTGAGAGAGAAGACAATTGATAGATTAAGATCAAGATTGAGGTGTCACTCTTCTGCTGTCATTGTTGGGGGGTGGGGAGAAGGGAGGGAGGGAAAGACGTATCGAGAGTGTGCACGCGGTAGGCACAGAGGCACAACTAGCGAGTGTGTGTGTGTGTGTTTGAGAGAGAAGCCAGTAGATATATTAGTAGCAAGATCAAGGTGTCACCCTACTCCTTCGGTGTCGGGAAGTGTGTGTGTGTGTGTGTTTGAGAGAGAAGCCAGCAGATAGATTAGTATCAAGATCGAGGTGTCACCCTACTCCTTCGGTGCTGAGAAGTGTGTGTGTGTGTGTGTGTGTGTGTGTGTGTGTGTGTTTGAGAGAGAAGCCAGCAGATAGATTAGTATCAAGATCAAGGTGTCACCCTACTCCTTCGGTGTCAGGAAGTGTGTGTGTGTGGGGGGGGGCAGTGACACTTAGATATAGGAAGAAGGAGTTTGTGTGATACATATCTATATTAAGGGATAGGTAGATAGCATGTGTGCGAGGCATACTTAAAGCATCACGGAGATAAACAAGCGGTGTCACTACTGCAGGATGCTGCTAACACGACACTACGATTAGAGACCCTTTGACGAAACTGTGTGCGATGCATTAATCGCAAACGGGGATGTAAAAAACCTGTCAAAAAAGATGCAAAATGTTTGCGATGGCAGAGACATCAAACACGGTTCAGATTTTAGTTACGTGTGCGATGCTCGGCATACGGTTGATCCAGCAGAACTATTTGCGATGAGGCAGAACTACAGAAACGGGCAGCCATATCAATGTGTGTGCGATATACGGCATACAGTTTGCTCCGATGAACTGTGTGCTATTAGGGAATGCAACGGAAACAGTCAGCCAGATCAAGGTGTGTGTGATATACGGCATACGGTTCACTCGGACAAACTGTTTTCAATTAGGGAAGAGAACAGAAACGGTTCAACTTAACAAGATGTGTGTGATATGCGGCATTTGCGATGAGCCAAAAGAACACAAACGATTAGTGTAAACAAGATGTGTGTGATACACAGCAAACAGCCCACTCGGATGAACTATTTGCGATGAGAAATTATAGCACAGACGGTTACTATAGTATGTTCGTGTGCGATTCTGTTCGTACAAAAACTTTGAAAAATGCAAACTAGTTGCTTGTGGTGGCTAGGAGTATCGCACACGATGCGTCTGCGAGTACTCGTGTGCGATGATTAGTAAGTTACACATAATGAACGACCGCAAGAGTGATATGCTAATCATGGAGTCCGAGAAGACCGTCGCCGAAAGGCCGCCGGCTCAGCCTTTTAGCCTATATTTTATTATAATTGTATGCATAAGTAGGTCATGAGTGTTTTGGGCCTTGCCGCATGTGGCATTTTAAATTATCCCGAATATGTAAGACAATTATTAACCGTTGCCATTGTAAATTTGCCTCAACGGCGAGCAGAGCGCGCGCAGGGACGCTAGAGTGGAGCTCGTCGCGACCACCTCAATGGCGAGCAAAACGCGCGGACGGACGCGAGCAGAGGGCGCCGCGGCCGTCTCAACGGCGAGCAACCACGTGGTCAACCTTCTGGCACCCCGTGGGAGACGCGACGACGCATCCATAGGATACGATGGTGATATCATGACCGTGTGTGATAGTGGGCAGACACGTACACGTACATGCGAGAACAAGGGCCCACGTTTCGGGCTTCGGATGCGTGGCATACGGTTGATCCAAAAGAACTGTTTGCTATGAGATAGAACAACAGAAACGGGGCTTTGTAGGCCCAGAACAATAAATTTTGACTTTGTTTCTCGTCACATTGCAGATTACAATGCAATAAGTAATTGCAAATCTGTTCACACAGATCAAACTAATATGTGTTCACACCGATCAAACTAATATGTGTTCACACCGATCAAACTAATATGTGTTCACACTTAGCACCGGGCTATAAAAACTACCCACTCAAAAATTACTTCACAATTCCTCTCCTCATCACCCACAAAACTGGTCTTTCCTGTCAAGTCGTTCCGCCATGACCGGTAGGAGAAGTTTCGGGTGGACATATAACCAGGCAGCAAAGACCAAGGCCATGGAAGCACTAGAGAGGTCCCGCCGCGAAGCGGCAGCCGCATCAGAGATGTCCCGGCGCACCGCAGAGCACTCGAACAAGTTCTCATGGGCACGCGAGGGCTCTCACAAGCGCACTCGCCGCGTTGGCGATCGCGACGAGCTGGCGTTGCTGAAGTCCTTGGCCGGCGACGACGACATTCTCGCTAGCCTCTTTAAGCAGCAGGAGTTGGTCGACAGCTTGATGAAGCTGCTCGAGATCAGCGATGCCTCGGTTGACAAGGCGACCGGCCTCGTTGAGCAACTCATGGGTGACAATGCGAAGCTCCTCAAGGTGCTCGCCAAGAAGGAGGAGGAGGCCGCCGACTGGAAGATGCTGCATGAGCAGAGCAGTGCCTCGGGGATGACGCTGACAGCCGTTGTCGAGGAACTGATGGGTGACTTGAGGAAGCTCCGGATCGAGCGCGAGCAGGAGGTGGAGGAATCCGTGGCTGCTTTCAAGCAAAGTCGTGAGGAATTGAAGAAGGAGTTGGAGGATGTCATCGCCAGGCGATCCATCGACGAGTAGAGACAGTAGCGACCCATATCGTTGTCTGTGATTTCCTTCTTCTCTTGCCCCCGTGTCTTCCAGGCTTTGCCGCATGTGGCATTTTAAATTATCCAGAATATGTAAGATAATTATTATCTGCGCCATTGTAAATTTGTCGTCGTATTATCCGTTGCCATTTTATTTGTCGTCGTATTATCCGTTGCCCTATGTGGCAATTTAAATTAGGCCGGAATACGAGTTGAAAACACGAACAAAGCAAATGCTGCCATGGGATCACAAGCAAACACCCTCTGTCCAGGTGCTTTAATTAACCCACTAATGGAGAAGTTGTGAGTGAGGCGGGCGGCGGATGGTGGATGGAGGTCAAAGAGCTCGCTTCCCGGTGAGCATGGGCGGCCTTGCTGCTCGCACATGTCCCGTCGAGCCTGCGAGGTGGACAGGATGCACACGTCCCGTCGAGCCTGCGCGGTGGACTGCTCGCACGCGTCCCGTCGAGCCTGCACGGCGGACTTCTCGCGCTCGTCCCGTCTAATCAAATAGCTGCACGCACGCCACCGAGTATGGTTAAATTTTGACACGGTTCATATAATACAACCGTTTGCGATATTAACGTGTCAGCTATTTGTTTCAAAAAGGACTTCGTTGGCTATTAATGTGTGCGCCTTGTCTCAGACTGGACGATTTTTTTTACCATGGCATATATGTGCCATGTCATGAAACCATGCCAAGTTTCATGTTTTTTGGGTGAGTTTTCGATTTACTGGGATTTAAAAACTGAGATTCTCACTGTTTCAGGACACCGAGAAGTTTGTAATTCATTCCCATTCCTTAAATGAGACCTAAACATGCACCCAATGACACATGTACGATTTCCCACCCATTTTGCTTCACTCGAGCATGTGCATGTAGTTCAAATTTGAATTATGGACTACATTAAATGCCTAGAAAACTTAATTAATATATACAATGGCCAAACGAACCCTAAACAGTTTCAAATTTCAGCACGACACTCCTGTTATTCTATGTTGCCTGTAGAAAACAAAGTTCAAGGTGAGAAGAGGCGGCGATTATCGTTTCGCCCACAAGAGGGGCATGTTTCTCTACCGGAACCACGAGGGTTGCGAGAAGCTTCGGTTTGTAAGAGTCTTGTAATATAGCTTCGCCCAAATTGGACAATTATATGTACCATGTAGTGACACCATGCCAAGTTTCATGATTTCCTGGTGAGTTTTGGATTTACAGAGATTTAAAAACCAAGATTCGCAATGTTTGTGGCCAAGCCAGGACGGCGAGATGGTTGAATTCATTCCCATTCATTCCATGGGACCTAAACATGCACCCCAAGGACACATGTACATTTTTTCTAGCCATTTGGTGCATTGGAGCATGTATTTGTAGTTCGGATTTGAATTATGGACATTAAATGCCTAGAAAGCTCAATTAATGAATAAAAAAGGTCAAACGAACCCTAAATAATTTCAAAGTTCAGCGCGAATCTCCCGTTGTTCCGTGTTGCGTGTAGAAGAAAATACAAGGCTAGAAGAGGGAACAATTATTGTTTCGCCCACAAGGGGACACGTTTCCCTATCGAAACCATGAGGGTTCTTGCGACAGGCTCCGGTTTGTAAGAGGTTAGTAATAAAGCTTGGCCCAAATTGGCAATGTTTTTACCACGACATATATGTGCCATGACGTGACACCATGCCACCTTTGATGACTTTCTGGTGAGTTTTGGATTTATGAGGATTTAAAAACCGATATTCCAAATGTTTGAGGATGAGCCAGGACGCTGGTACGGTTGTATTTCATTCCCATTCCTGGCATGGGACCTAAACATGCACCCAAGGACACATGTATAATTTTTCTAGCCATTTTGGTGAACTGGAGCATGTATTTGTAGTTCAGATTTGAATTATGGACATTAAATGCCTAGGAAACTCAATTAGTGTATAGAAAGGCCAAACGAACCCTGAATAAGTTTAAATTTCAGCATGGATATCCTATCGTTCCATGTTGCCCGTAGAAGAAAATACAAGGAAAAAAGAGGCAATGATTATGTTTCGCCACAAGGGGAACATGTTTCCCTATCGGAACCACGAGGCTTCTTTGAGAGAAGCTCCGGTTTGTAAGAGGTTTGTAATAAAGCTTGGCCCAAATTGGACAATATTTTTACCATAACATATATGTGCCATGACGTGACACCATGCCAACTTTCATGACTTTCTGGTGAGTTTAGGATTTACGGAGATTTAAAAACTGATATTCCAAATGTTTGAGGATGAGCCAGGACACCGGTACGGTTGTAATTCGTTCCCATTCCTGGCATGGGACCTAAACATGCACCCAAGGACACATGTATAAATTTTCTAGCCATTTTGGTGAACTGGAGCATGTATTTGAAGTTCAGATTTGAATTATGGACATTAAATGCCTAGGAAACTCAATTAGTGTATAAAAAGGCCAAACGAACCCTGAAATATTAAATTTCAGCACAGATATCCTGTCATTCCATGTTGCCCGTAGAAGAAAATACAAGGCGAAAAGAGGCAATGATTACGTTTCGCCCACAAGGGGAACACATTTCCCTATCGGAACCACGAGGATTCTTTGAGAGAAGCTCCGGTTTGTAATAAAGCTTGGCCCAAATTGGACAATGTTTTTACCACGACATATATGTGCCATGACGTGACACAATGCCAACTTTCATGACTTTCTGGTGAGTTTAGGTTTTACGGGGATTTAAAAACCGAGATTCCAAATGTTTGAGGACGAGCAGGACGCCGGTACGGTTGTAATTCGTTCCCATTCCTGGCATGGGACCTAAACATGCACCCAAGGACACATGTATAAATTTTCTAGCCATTTTGGTGAACTGGAGCTTGTATTTGAAGTTCAGATTTGAATTATGGACATTAAATGCCTAGGAAACTCAATTAGTGTATTAAAAGGCCAAACGAACCCTGAATAAGTTTAAATTTCACCACAGATATCCTGTCGTTCCATGTTGCCCATAGAAGAAAATACAAGGCGAAAAGAGGCAGTGATTATCGTTTCGCCCACAAGGGGGACACGTTTCCCTATCGAAACCACGAGGCTTCTTTGAGAGAAGCTCTGGTTTGTAAGAGGCTTGTAATAAAACTTGCACCAAAATGGGAAAAAATCCTCAACATATATGTGCCATGTCGTGACACCATGCCAAGTTTCACGATTTTCGGGTGAGTTTTGGATTTACGGGGATTTAAAAACCGAGATTCTTCTCACGAAATGTTTTCAAATAGCACACGGTTCACTCACGAAAGCCGTGTGCCTACCAAACCGTGGCTGATGCCCCCCTCCTCCCCTGCTGCGCGCGCGATCTGAGTCGTGCGTTCTGATTGACCAGAACCCAAACCCCACGGATCGTACGTTTGCACCGTTGGATGCTCCTAGGTCGAACGGCAATCCTCAGCCCTTTCGACAGCACATGCAGTACATGGGTAAGCACTGTGCGCATGCATCGTGCTAGCTCACGCTTCCTTCTCTACTAAGTTTTCTAAACATGCTACCATTTCCCGCCACTCCTCTCATCAGTTTCCCGCCTCTTCTCCCATCGTTTTCCCGCTACCAGTGTCAGTGCTCATTGAAGGCTAGGCGGCGACACACCGGCCATGTAAATATCGCACACAATTTCTAAAAGCACAAATGTGCGTGATAGGAGGGAGTAGGTCCCATAGGGTGACCAGCGTGAAACGCCTTAAAGGCAAGGAGGCAATTCCTATCAGCAAGGGGCTGCTTCCCATCTGCTAGCCTAGTCGAATAGAACGCAGAAGTTAAGCATGCTCGGGCTGGAGTAGTCCAAGGATGGGTGACCCGGTGGGAAGTTGCATATCTCAAGCTTCATTTATCTCTATAATGACCGTGTCATGGCGATTATATAAACCTTGGGATCCTTGTCTTGCTAATTTGTAGACTATGTTTTTATTGATTATTTTTACTCCAAAAAATTAAAGAATGATTGACTCTATAGTGACCTGTCATGGCAATTATATAAACCTTTTTCAGGTCGCATGCAGGGTATAGAGGGCAGGGTGTTCTGATCGAGCATGTCTCCCTTGTGCGGTTTATAGACGCTGCACATATCTGTGGGCTCCCCGAGGTACATATATTATCCTTTACCGACAATGAGGGGGGCCCACACAATCTATCCCTTTGACCCAACAACAAGAAGGGTTTGATCATGATGGTTTCCTATTGCTATGTGTGCCATGTTAGACCAAATAAAGTTTGAGCGCATGCGTCGGACGACCCCCCCTGCCTCGAAGTTGGGAAACCGACATCGTACGTATTGAACCAGGCTTGGAGTCGGGTATGGTGTTCGGTTTGTAATGTAGTTGGTGGCCCATCGAAGTTGTGCATTCGGGATTTAAACACATCACACACCATAGTACCCATACATATTTTTGGGCCGCATGCAGTGTATACGGAGTCTTCTGATCGACCACGTCTCCCTTGTGTGGTTTTTTGTGACGACACGCATATCTGTGGGCTCCCCGAGTGTATATATATCATCCCTTTGACCGATAACGAGGGGTATGTGTTTGCCATGAATGGATTCCTCCTAGTTCGTGTTAGGGCCGGTCACCGTCACATGTCGTTCAACCAAAGCTCGAGCTCATGCATTGTCAGGATTCCCTCCCACATGCTCAGATTGCTGGGTTCGACCTACATCGTACCCTGCGTATCTCGTCCTTAACTGCCTGGCCTTCATGGTTGTTGTCTGTATCGAGAGGTAGGCACCACATCTAAATTGTACATTATTCTATGTTGAAAACACACATCACCCCTTCCAACGTACATCATTTTGGGCCGCATGCAAGAGGTGCTGGTTTTGTGGTCCCTCTCGTGCGATTTTTATGATGGTTCAATCTATTGGCCCAAGCAATTTATCGACAACAACAGTTCTCGTTTGACCAAACAATAGATTCATTGGTCCGTCTTATGGTAGGTCATGGCGACATGCATGTATGACCAAAGTATCATTATGTGCATCCGCCCCGCTGACACGAAGTGGGAGGTGGTGGGTCAAGCACCCTAGCTAGCTACAACATTATGTCATTATAGATATATCCAAGGGTGCTTTTGGGTTTGCGAGGCAGGTGCCACCAAAGTTGTGCATTGTGTATTTAAAGTTTTAAACATCACACCCAATATTCCTACATATATTTGGCCACTTCCAGGTGGTTCTTGACTTCTAGCCCCTCTCATCGATCTTCGACGACGCGCCAAACCGTGGGCCCGTGCGGTCAAAGTTGTGCATTGGAATTTTGAACATCATAGACCACCCTTTTCACTCATATATATATTTGGGCCACATGCTGGTGTGGCTGTCTTCTGACCCCCTCTAACATTTTTTTTGCTGCAAAGACTCTGATGACGCTCAACGGACATGGGTATAATGTCTTAACCGTGTGCGATGCAAGTGCGCTGTGAATCACGACGACTGCGCAAGCGCGAGCAAAGGTGGAGGTACTGGCTCAACCGTGTGCGATGCAAGTGCGCTGTAAAATCACCACGACTGCGCAAGCGCGAGCAAAGGGTGGAGGTACTGGTTTAACCGTGTGTGATGCAAGTGCGCTATAAAATCACCACCTGCGCAAGCTAAAGGCGGGTAGTTTATTTAGAAATTAGGACGAACTGTGTGCGATAGACCAGCTAGCTAGAAATATAAAAACAAACTACCCGCCTTGAGCGTTGCAAAAATCGGCGGTTCTGCCACTTTTCCTTATTATCATACACACATATTCTTATTGGACCGTGCGCGATCTTGGGCACTCCCACCCCGCATCAATTCCTTTACCCAAATTTTAGTAGCCGCCGTACTTCAACCGTCGCCCACACTCCTCCAACACCGACCTTATAGTAAAATTGCAGTAGCCGAGGCATTTGAACCGTCGCCCTCCCTCGTCCACCACCATCTCCACCCACCATTACTAAAATTTTCAGTAGCCGCAGCGTATCCTCAAACACCCACCTCCACAGTCCCCCACCCGGCCCCCTCCCACCTCGAACCCTAGCTCGCGGTCGCCGCCGGCGCCGCCGCCAACCCCTGCCGGTCTGCCCGTTCCTCCTAGCTTAGATAATAAAGTTCAGGTTACCCAGCGATTCCCATACCGTCGCCCCACTCCCCTGAGTTTTTAGATGAGGCCTGCGGTGTCCCTCCCCGCCAGATCCACATCCCCTGCTCCAGAATGTCGCAGCCTAAGCCCGACCACGTATCCCGGGGAGCCCGACGAGCGTTCGGCCAAGAAGAGGTTTATCATGGCCTCTCCAGCGGACGTTGGCGAGGTGGCCGCCGTTCGCCCCGACCTGTCGATCTCGGAGCAACACGTCGCCGCGGAAGCCGGCAAAGACGTTGACTACGTTGCCATGCCGAAGGCTTCATGTCAGCGGGCTAGCGTATTACTGTATCTCGGGAAAGCTGGCTACGGCATCAAGCTCGTCGACAGCGACGGCTTCACGCGGACCGTGTCACAGGTTAAGTGGTCCATCTCCAACCCCTCTGGTTCAACCATCATCGATCTCTTCGACGGCCCTGCCGCTGATCTCCTCCGCCAAGCGGTCAAGGATTTGCGATCCTTGTATGCCATCGAGCCCATTTTGTCATTTCTGAAGGACACGTTCTACGGCGGTGGCTTGGGATCCTCAATTGCCAAGTCAGATCTCATCGACCACGACCACGACCATGAGGAGGGCACGCACAAAGGTTCTTCCAAGGTGAAACAACCCATCTATAACATCAGAGAGCGCACCATGGGTCTGTGCTCTTCCAACTAGAAGGATCCCATCCAAGACATGTGAGGCAACATCCTATCAGCAAATCTTACCTTTTCTAGCTTGCCAACCCGTACACTTTGTTGTAGTAGCATTTGCCGTGCGGTGCTTTAACTGTGCCGTGTTTAATTATTTCAGTTATGCAAAAATATATTGTTCAATAGGGCTATGTGATGTTTAAGTATGAATTGTCCACTTCAGTTTCATGAATGGCTATATTTGGTTGTTTATAGTGAGTAGATGCCTTGTTTATCTGTATTTGGTTGTTAGGTTGGTTGTAGTGAGCATTTTTCCAGTTATCGAGCAGATGCCTTGTTTATATGTATTTGGTTCTTAGGTTGGTTGAAGTGAGCATTTGTCCAGTTATCAAGCAGATGCCTTGTTTATCTGTATTTGGTTGTTAGGTTGGTTGCATTGAGCATTTGTCTAGTTTTCAAGAAGATGCCTTGTTTATCTGTATTTGCTTGTTAGGTTGGTTGCAGTGAGCATTTGTCCAGTTTTCAAGCATATGCCCTGTTTATCTGTATTTGCTTGTTAGGTTGGTTGCAGTGAGACTCTGTCCAGTTTTCAATGGCTATATTTGGTTGTTATACTGATCATTTATGCCTTGTTTATTTCAGTCATTCATAATGTGTTGTTCATTATGTGCAAGTCGGAACTGTGCCGCTCGACTGCATCAATACCAGTTTGAATGGCTATATTTGGTTCCAGTTATGCCTGGTGTAGTTAACACATGCCCTTTATTTCAGTTTTACACATTTATCCAGTGTGATGTTTAAGCATTACCTATGTTCTATTCATTTTCAACAATACTAGTTTGAATTGCAATATTTGATGGCTGTTAAGCCTGCTGTCGGTAACATTGCCTTCCATTTTATATCTGCTTTAATAGCATGCTGAAACCAACACATTCAAGCTATCATTTGGAGGTGATGTTGTTTACCTTTGCTATATTTGTTTCATGTTAAGGTTGCTGCACTTATCATGCCTTTCCACTACTTATGCAGGATAACAACAGGAGTGGCCACCATTTTCCGCCGAGGTTAGTTTCATCCCTCGTCTTGTACTCCCCCCGTCGTTCCATAATGTAGTGCATATAGATCCAGGCCTGGACACTTGTTAGCTTCTAATATTGATTTGTTGCTTGTAGGTACATATGCCCTTGGCAAGGATCCACGCATCGACCCTTTTTGCGCATGGGGCAATGAGATATTCATGAACAAGCATCAAGTGAGGAAATTGACAAGGATTATTAGCAAAAAGATATGAATGGTGGCAAGCAAATTATTTGTTTATGCTCTATCCAACATAACAGTGAGCTGTAGGATGGTAACTAGAAACTCTGCAGCCTTCTCTTTTTACTGCCCATAATGAGTTGTTAGACAACAATGTCTGAATCTTTTTCGTTCGCAGTGGTTCCCAAAGCAGTTCACTCAAGATTACCTCGCAAAGTACATGATTGGTGGACACGCAATGAAGGTTAAAGTATTTCATCCAGACTACAATGAGCATCGAGAAGTCGTAATGAAGACAGTGAAGGATGGATGGGCAACCATCACAAGGGGTTGGCCTAGAGTCGTGCGCGCATTACGCATGGAGGAGGGCACAATATGGGCATTCCGCTTCACCTTCTCCAGCAACCAGAATGTCTTTCGCCTCTCTCTTTACAGTCTTTAGTACAACCGTGGTTCATCATTCTTTACTTGGTGCTTCTGTAGTTGTTCAGTATATGTACCTGTGAATTCGTGGTTCAACCTATATTTGTAATAAACATGGTTGGATATGAAATAAGTGATTGCCTAATTTCAAATTATAAACATGTGATTTTTAAATTAGAGATTAATTATGGATTAATTAGGGATTACACTGCACATGGTTTGCAAAAGTGAAACGTCTGCGATAGACGTGGAGATCAGACACGTTTCTAGGATCCACTACGTGTGCGATCAATCTCCACTGCACACACGATCAGCCGAGAAAAAACATGTGCGATGAACAACAACATCGCACATAGTTCTTTCTTATTAAATGTTTGCGATAGTCACCTTATCACACACGCTTCGAAATTATGGACTATTTGTGATGTTGTGCGCATCGCAAACGTTTGGTCATAGAAGAACGCGTGCGATAGGTCGATCATCCGACGCGAGTATGACGGATGAATCGTGTGGGATGTATTCAAGCTTCGCATACAGTTTTATAGCGACAACTGTGTGCGCTCTTACATCGAATCGCACACAGTCGAGGAAAAGTAAATGTGTGTGATTGTCTACTTTTACAATTGTGAACTATTTGTGATGGGTCGCGCATCGTAAACGTAGCACCACAGAATACCGACTGCGATGGCAATCGAGCACAAACGGGTAGGAGTACTGTATATGCATCTTGGCTCCCTATCCCCGACGGTTTCTGGGTTGTGTGGGAAGGACCCCCCTATCGCCCACACTCACTTGGTGACGGTTCCAAATGCCATCGCGGAAAGGGGTTAAAAGCCGTTTGTATAGCACCTCGCTGTACCAGTGTGTGCATGGATGTGCCGGAAAAACATGAAGAGAGAAACAATGTCTGCGCATGTGTGTGTGTGAGCGAAATCTCAAAACAAAAGGTGCTCTCCTGGACTCCCATTGTATGTATTCATATGGTTCTAGGACTCGAGTTTACCTTACGCATATGTGTACAGAGGGAGAGAAATACACGAAGTGCGCGTGTGTGATTCCGATGCCCATGGAGAAACGAGATATGCATGCGTGTGAGAGAGATTGCACAATTCACTCACGTATCATTATCTAGCGATCATGCACGTGCATCGCTTGAACATAATCAATATCTACTTCGTATCGTGGCTAGAGATACAACATCGATTCAACGCTATAAAGATTGGACACTCACATATCACATTTTTTTCGAATAGTCTTTTTCAATTGTGCATGCCAAAGTTATAGTGATGTTTCTTCAAACAACCAGTCTAGTTATCATGTACATGCACCATTGTTAGTTTTGCATTCAAATTCATTAGTCTTGGATGATTTATTGTTCTATTATGAAGTAATATATGTAATATTCATATATGAATTCAATGGGTACGCAATTTATGAAATGGAGGCCATGTAATCATATGAGGTAAAACTTTTAAGTAGCGGACTACAATATCCATTTCTTTTTGTGCATCTATATTAAACTTAACACGTCAATGCATTATGTTTAAAATAAATAACCAATGACACTAAATTATATATTTACATGAGAAATACATAGGTTGAGCGTTTGATCCGTTTTTTTGTGAACGCGCCTCTACACCCGTGCGATTGGCCGCGCCCGTGTGGACTTCCAAGTTATCGGTGCATCATCCCGAGTTATTGTCTTTTTTTCTGGGGTGGACTTCATACCAGTTATTTTCTGCTGATGTGTGCCCCGTGTACACAGTCTCGCATGACCTTCCCGCTGGCACTGTCCAAAATTAGTTGAAACTGGATACGAACGATCCCGCGGTGGGCAAAATCTTCCGCTTCCTTCTAAAATTTCCGCCATCTGGTCTTTAGCATGCGAAATTCCCCTTTTATCCTTGGTGCACGGAGAACAATAGTTACAATACGGCCGTCATTTACATAATAGGTCGGGGTTGCTTTGGTAACTTCCGGTTCCCCCCACCACACGGCACCCCCATTTCCTCTCCCCCTCTCACAAAAACGGCAACTCCACAGCACCAGAGCATCTTACATCACACCGTCCGTACTTCATCGTCCTTTCTACCGCTTCCCTCTTGAAACCCTAGATAGCTCATCCACGGGTGTACCAGAGCCCATTCATTGCCAGCGTCGTCCACCTCGCCAGATCTGCTTCTGCGACCGCATCTACCCCTCCCACCTCCCCTAGAAACAAGTAGACTGTTCATCCACCACTGTACCACAGCCCATTCAGTGCCGGCCTTGTCCACGGCGCCGGATCTACTTCATCGGTACTCTCGTCAACCGAAGCGCATCTGCAGCGGCTCCTTCGTACTCCCCACCAGAGATGCTTCGTCCACACCCCCGGAGCCGCCCCACCGACACCCCCGTCGACGGCCTCTGATCCTCTTCGCCGACACCTTCCTCAACCCTACCGGAGCCGCTTCGCCGACACCATCCTCAACCCTACCGGAGTAGCTTCACCTATACGATTCTCAACCCTACCGGGGCCGCTTTGACAATGCCCAACTCCACGGCCTCAGATCCACTTCGTCGCACCCTCGTCCAACTTACCGGAGCAGCTTCTGACACCCCATCCACGGCCGCAGATCCGCATCATCGACACCATCCTGAACCCAACCACCGGAGCAGCTTCACCGACGCCCTCGTCCACGGCCTCAGATTCGCTTCGCCCACACCGTAGTCCACCCTACCGGAGTCGCTCCACAAACACCCTACTCCACGGTTCTAGATCTCCTTACCGGACTCCGACTCCCAGCGCAGCGTCATCACCCTTGACATTTCTAACCTGATTCCCACCGTCTCGCAAGATGCCAAGCACCCGCCGCGGCCTAGGTACTTGTCACCTTTAAACCCGTCCAGCACCCGATGTACTTCAAATATACTAACAGGTCGCTGTTACATGTTATGCAGCTGGCAAGAACTACAAGGACGATGTTTCTTCTGGATCTAACAACTTGGCCAACCAAGATCCTGGACTGAGGCATTGCTATGATCTTGTAAGTGCGTCTCTCTCTTGTATTGTTGTGTGCCTGCCGGCGTGCTTTGCTAGGATTTTCGACCAGTAATCCCTTTGTGCACACAATGATTTCCACTACTGGCTGCTAAATTAGAGATGTAGATGTCATACATGATACTCCCTCCGTTCCTAAATATAAGTCTTTCTAGAGATTCCACTATAGACTACATACAGAGCAAAATGAGTGAATCTACACTCGAAAATGCATCTATATACACTACACCACAACACTGATGCAAGGATAGAAAAACTGCCGGAAGAAAGCACTTTAAAGGGCAGATAAACTGCCGAGACAGTGTTTCTCCTGGTAGATAGAACTGCCATGAGAACGGCTGCCGGGGATAACTTCTCCCGACAGATAATTTTTTGCCGGCAGTTTCTTTGCCCTTGCCCGTCTATTTGCCGGCAGTTTGTTTTCTCCTGGCAGATTGGTCAAAGTACATGTAACATCAATTACCGACAGTCCAACTGCCTGCAGAAGCTCTTTTACCCGGCAGTTTTTACGCCAGCATATAGATTTCACTACCAAATAGTTATAGGCATCCCTAATGTAATATCCATTCATTATGTTCAAACAATCAGTACATATTACACAATTTATACATACACTTCACTCAAAGTAACATGTCTCATCCATACACTTCAATCAAAGTAACATGTCTCATTCATACACTTCACTCCAAAACCTTAAAGTGGATTCGATAAATTAACATAACAACCATATATATATAAGCAGGTTGTGCCACAAAAGGTACAATAAATATATCTATACCAATATAAAAAGACCCAAAGGAGCAGATCCAACTAATCTCGGCCATCGAACTAAGTCAATCCAACGACTTAGAGTGCTTCAATGGTGAGCGTTAAACGTGTTTAACATGCAATTAATATCATACCATATATTGCACTAATCACAAGATTAACACACAAATAATAGCATACCTAATATCCGCGTGCAATTAATATATTGCCTAAATATTAACGTGCATTGCACGTGCGCATTTACTAGTGTTTCTAAATGTGTGCCACAAAAGAACATATGTTTCTGGGGTGCCACACAACCAAAATGAGCATATAGTGGCCTAACAACTGGCAAAATGATCAGAGCAAGTGTATAGGTTCCACAAACAAAGCATAATCACTCTACCATATCTTCAGTAGCTTGAAGATCTTCGAAACCTCCATCAACTTCTGTAGGGAAACCTGCAACAAATAAGAACCTCAAAATGGAGCTCTTCTTTCAGATTTTAAATTAGCACATTAAAGATTTCGACATGCTGCAGTTTAACTCATCGGCATAAATAAAGCTCTTCTAAATGTGCATCACTTCATCATCACAGCAAGCAATGTTACATCATTAGATCAAGCAGGAATTGTTTGAAGTACACATACAAAATCTTCGTGTGCAAATAAGGAAAACAGGAACCTATACAATTGACTTGCAAAAGCAATGACTAAAACTGAGTTAAACATGTATAGCATCATCTCTGTAGTTAATTTAGTACTCTAAGTTCGAATCATTTTTTTTGCAGAGTTAAACTCTACAAATAGGCAACACTCTATATAGTAGTATATTATTGAAAAAATAGTCAAAGCTGTGTACAAATAGGCAAAACTCTATACTATACACAATACGGTAGTACAAGTAGGCAAAACTCTGTACTATACATAGTACAATAGTACAAATAGGCAAAACTCTGTACAAATAGGCAGGGGTAGGCCCACCTCAATTTTAAAAACTATAGGTATATATAGTGTATATCATATGTATATAGAAGAAAAAACTAATGAAATAACCATTGGTTACTGATTTCTCTCTGTATCTCATGCATCTTAGCTTGTGTTTAATAGAGTTCATTGAAGAGAATGCCCTCTAACAGACTAGCAAGCCAAAACTGGTACTGGGAACAGTTTTATATGCCAAAACAAGGCTGAAATTCTGTACTGTACATAGTAGAGTTTAACACTGAGTTCTAGCTCGAAGCCAAAAATCGGTCATGTGCAAATAGGCAAAACATGCTCAGTTCAAATCTTTCCTTTTCTTGCATTGAGATAAACATTTGTACAGAGTCTCCAGGAATGACAAAAAAGATTTCACCACAAATAGTAAATATATGTCGTCTACCACTCTACCTCGATGACCCAGCTGGCGTGCAAGAATAAGATTCAAACTCAGAGAAACGTGTATTTGATGTGCCATATCTTGAATCATCTCTTGCCTAGTTCCACTAAAATTCTTGACTAGTTCCACTAAAATTGCCTAACATGCGAAAGAAAGTATACTTCTATTAAGGAAAAAATGTAGTAACAAAATGCATATCACCCGTACCTAGTACAGGCAACAAGAAATACAATATGGAGAAGGAATGCCATCACACAACAGAATATAATGAAGTGAAACATGTCATTTCAGAAAATACAAAAACCAAAATAGCAGTAAAAATGTCATCACCTATATCATAAAATTCACTTGTGTTCCTCTCAAATAAATCACTTGTGTTAACCAATGTGATGACTCAGTGTCTACAATCCTGTAGTTTCTAATTAATAGTGGTGAAAATCAGATTATATGTGTGAAGAGAAGCGTTACCACTCATGGAAATTTTGTGAGCAAGCTATTGTTTCTTTATTTGCTTGCAAGACTGCTATTTCCTTCTTCTTTATCCCTATGTATTCTACTCCCTTCCTCTGTAGTGGCAAAACAGAGAATTATATGTATAATATTAGATGATGAATATTTTCTAAGAAACAATGTGGCCAAATATAGGCACAAAAAAGAAAAGTGTCAGCTCTCCAAGCTCACGAACAGACAAAAGTTCAGAGGCCATGGTGGCTACTGTCCATGGTAGCAGGAACAAAATTTACCAAACAATAAGTTTCGAATAACTCCCACCAAACAAAAAAGACTAACAGCCTCACCTCCTCTGAGCAGCCGACAAATTCGACACAAACCAAAAAAGATCTGAAGGAAGGCCACCTGTATCGGGTTTCCACCATGACGGATCTGAGCAGCGTCGTGTGCCGGCGTAGTGAAGAGCGGGCACCGCTCTCGACGCTGGATGGAGGAAGCAGTGGCGGGGATCCCGTCCGTCCTCATCAGCGCCGAGCCGTGGAGGGCCACGGAGAATAGGAGTGCGATAGCATGGGTCCTCTAGCGCTTGTCATCGCCACGCTCGCAGGCCAATGGAGGAGGCTTGAACTTCTCCGCGGGGTCTGGTGCGGGAGAGGGGGGCGACATCGACCTCGACACACCGTCGGTGGTGCCGAAGGGAGGGAGCCGAGGATTCAACCTCGCACGACTATGGAAGGAGGCGACGTCGACCTCGACGCACCGGGCGCCATCGACACTGATGGGGGTCGCATAGGTCGGCGGAGGAGATCAAAGGCGGACTGGGGCAGCGGCGGCGGTGTTGGCATGGGAGAGGGCAGTGTGGATGAGGGTTCGATTTAGGGAAGATCTATTTGGGCCGGCAGCTATTTGCTGCAAACTTTTTGCGGGCCTCTTAAGCGGTACGCGCGCAACTGGGCCAATTTCTGTCTCGCACCCTGCAGACACTCCGGCAGATAGTGGGCCATAGTTTAGTTGTGCCGGCAGATACTGTGTCCTTACAAACGAAAATTGTTGCCGGCAGTCTGTGTGTCCTCGTTCCTACACTTCTGCTGGCAGTTTTTCTGCCGTTAAGTATTTCTACTGGCAGTACCGACATCGTCGAAAGATAGTTTGCCCCTATTCCACTATTTATCCCTGCAGTTAACTGCCCCTAATTAAGTGTTATGGTGTAGTGATACATCTGTATGTCGTCCATAGTGGAATCTCTACAAAGACATATAGGTGGCATGTAGGAATTGCAGTGCACTACATTAGGCTCCCTTAGAGTGCCTGCTAGTCCAGTACACAAAGTCATGGCTAGTTTATGCTACGCACACAATCATTAATTGGTGGTTTAAATATCCGCAAGGGATATGCAATGTATTATCATGTAGAGATATTTCAAATTAGTCGTGTCAACTTGCAGATGGGGTGCTGCAATGAAAAAATACAAGAGTTCTTAGTACAAGATGTATGTGGCAATTTCATGGAACATCGCAAAAAAAGGAGAGGCAGCGGTGAGCCTATACAGTGTGCTATGGTAGGTCACTCCATTGCAATCATCATGACATGTTATTTGTATGTCAGTGTTGTTGGCCAGGGTTCTTAGGGACAGTTATTTCGAGTTATCCTAAGAAAATAAGCACCTTTGAATATAAGCTCCAGATAATAAGCCAACCAGTTCTTTTCATTGCCTGCCTTTTCAGCTTATATGTGGTATGATCAGTGAAAAGTCTAGATTGCAATAATTTTTGTCATTTTGCTGCCCATATGAAAATTAATTTGACTTGCAAACATCACAAATTGAGCCCAGTGCAGTAATTAATATGAAAGGAAAATAGACCATCAATATTTGTTCAAAATGCAAATACAAAGATACCATCTACTTGGAACAATCTACTTTGGTCAATGTCTTCCATAGAGAGTCCATTGCCTAATTTAAATGAAGAACGCACTTCCTAAATTTAAATCAAGAACCATTATTTATTGAAATTCGATGGTCCAAGTGGCTGGTTATTATCATATAGAAGCACCACCTGAAAGCATCATATAGCAGTAGCAGCTCATATCAACTGATCATACAGCAGCAGCAGCTAGCAATTCATCATATACCAGCAGCAGCTCATAGCAATTCATCATATAGCAGCAGTAGGAGCAGCTGATAGCAATTCAACATATAGCAGCAGGAGGAGCAGCTTATAGCAACTCATCATATAGCAGCAGCAGCTCATAGCAATTCATCATATAGCAGCAGCAGGAGCAGCTCATAGCAATTCATCATATAGCAGCAGCAGGAGCAGCTCATAGCAATGCATCATATAGCAGCAGTAGCAACTCATAGCAATTCATCGTATAGCTGATCAGAATGAAAATTTGGCAAAAAATCAGAGGAGATCCTCACCTTGTTGGATGAGCTCATCCTTCAACAGCACCTCAAGGCCACGGCCTGGGAGGAGGGGAGGGGAACGAGGTACCTGCTTATGTCGGAGTGGGGCATCGGTCGTAATTGTGAGGCGACCATCGGAGTAGTGCGTTGGACGAACCATAGCAGAGCAGCTGTTGGAGACCATGAGAATGAGGGGCGGCGCCAGAGGGAGGAGCAGCCGGGGAGATTTGGCCCTACCCGCCGGCAATGTAGCCTAGCTGGACAGAGCATCGTTGAGGAGCAGGCCAGATGGGACCAGTGGCGGCGGCTCGCTGGAGGAACCCTAGTGCTGCAGGCAGGGGATCGAGGTAGAGGGAAAGGGAAGAGGAGATGCAAGCAGGCAGGGCAATGAATTCTTGCGTGTTTGTTTTTACTTAAGGGTCAGGTGTGACGCGGGCGTGAGCAGTGGCATTTTGAGTGTAATATAGGTAGACAACAGAGTCATTTCGCTATTCCCCTTCCCTTCAATTTTTAGTGAGCTTCTACCCGAAGCACCCCCCTAATAGCGAAATAAGTTTAAGCCCAAGCCCATAACTCAAAAACGAGTTCTTTACATCTTTTATGGCTTATTTTGACAATAAGCTCTGAAAAGGCAGAATAGAACTGGCCCTTAATGTGCAATTCAATTGTGCGTGCAATGATGAATCACTCCTGCCTGCTATAGTGTACATTTAGGCATCATACATGGCATAACCTAATACATGTGCATTTCATTATAGAATCTGAAATATGCAATGTTTATGTTAGTTCATACGTTGCACATGATGTTTAAATGCCCCTTAAATCTGGTCAGTCAAGTGATGGTCTTTAAGCCTCCTTCTATGCTTCTTTTCTTGATATGTAATTTAGTGTTGTGCAAGATTTGCTCACACATCTGTTCAATTACTTGTTTGTATCAGCCAGCCTTACTAGGACTGTTTGCTTTGATTACTTACTGTTCTTGACCTAATAGAGCTTGTCAATGATTTAAACACTAAGCGTTGCTGTAGTGGGGGCTTGCATAACTCATAGGTGACATAAAGGTTTGGTTGTACACTAAAGTAGGCTCTCCAAGAGTACCTGGAGGTCCAGTTCGAAGGTATGCCTAGTTTTTACACAGCGCACACATAGTAAATGCTCATTTCACTGTGTGCAAGAGATGTGGCATGTTTCATTATGTGGTGTTGTTTTGTTATAAACTCATCGTTTGGTGTTGTTCACAGACTGGAAAGTATGCATATTTATCTTCCAAGGAGACCAGTAACTAGTTTGTGTCACCTTGCAGAGGGGGTGCAATGAAGATAAGATTGAGGATTTCCAAGTACAAGATGTTAGGAAGGAGCCTTGCAAGAGAAGGAGGAGCAGCGCTGAGCCTGTTCAACCAGTTATGGTAAGTCACTGTATTACAATTACTAGGACATCCTATTTGTCTGACATTGTGCTTGCGTAGGGTCATTCACCTGTAACCCAGTCATTGGGCCATTGATTAAAACTCCCTCCGCTCACTACTATATAATGTTCTAACTTTTTTGTAAATAAGATGCATGTAAACACATTTTAATGTGTCTGTTCACTCATTACGGATGTAGTCTACTTTTAAATATCTAAAACATCTTATATTTAGTGAACAGTGTGAAACTGCTTCCTGCTATGGTAGAGTTGTTGATGTCATAAATGTCATAACCAAACTCATATTCACATCATTAGCCTCCCTATCATTACTAGGATCTTGATTACATACTAGTCCAGATACTTCATAGGGGGAAAACAATGTCACATTACTTGTTCCTTTATATAGTAAATGTAGCTAGGCCATGGATGTTATTGAGGCGTGCATGTATGCATCCTGCCAACTCAACAGTTCAATTGCTTGTTTATTTCAGGCATAGTTAAATTGCTCTTTTCAATTGCTTTATTTGTGCTCAGTTAATTAGATACCCAAACAATGATGCCTGATGTAGGGTACTTGTATAACTATTAGTTGACATAGTTAAAGGCCTTACCATTTAATTACTCTGGCGAAGTGTGCCTGAAGCTTTGAAGTCTATTAACCAACTATTATTGCATGAGGCTCACAACCTAGTTTATACGAGGCTAATGATTGCATAGTTTTGCTTGCTGTAGTAGGTTTGTATGAATCCCTCTGCTGTTCATTATGCTCCCTAAGACCGTTCTGGAACATGGCACACAATGTTCCAGCTAGTGTATGTAATTTGCTATTTTTGTACGTTTTTTTATCACTGGTGTTGAACTATAATGCCCAGTGGATATAAATTGCTGTAAATTCTTTATTGTATAGTGTAGGATTATTCTTGTTTCTATGGCCTAGTCTCTTTATTGTATAGTGTAGGTTTTTTAGAGGCGATAGTATAGAGTAGGATATTTCTTTGTATATGCTATGTCGTTGAAATGGGGCCAACACGCCCAAACATCACCTGGATGCCATCCGAACAAACTAACATGTGTAGTCAAAGCGGGCCTTAATTGGGCTGGTCAACTAATATTTAGTGGATCCCAATCGATGTGGCCCACCTTAACAACGGCTCTTAGCAGGCCGTTAACAGGCCAAAAGCTCGATAGGGCAGTATAAATGGAAACGGCCCGCGGGCCTCTAGCAGGTCGAAATAAATGTCAATTTTGTCTCGGCCCTTTTACTTGACGGGCCAGTAAGAGGACGAAAGTGTTTTGGGCCAAAAGAGGCCCAATTTACGAATCGGGCTTTTAACGGGCCAAAAGTCTCGTCGGGCTGAAATTGTGCCCTGCTTAACGTGGGCCGCTAATGAACCCAAAATCAGGTGGCACCGACAAAGGCCCAACTGTTGTGCGGGCCGTTAACACGCCGAAATACAAAATGGGCTAGAAGTTGGCCCATGTACAGAATGGGCCGAGGAAAGGCCGAAAGTCACAACGGCCTAGAAGTTGGCCTAACTACAGAATGGGCCAAGAAAAGGCCAAAAGACGTACCGGCAACATATTGGTCCATATCTATAATGGGCTGCTAACAGGCCGAAAGAAGGTCGGGCCGTAATTGAGCCCAAAGACGTAGTGGGCCGTTAACGGGCTGGAACTGACGATGGGCCGG
The DNA here is from genome assembly GCA_011799875.1 of Thinopyrum elongatum. Classification (NCBI taxonomy): domain Eukaryota; kingdom Viridiplantae; phylum Streptophyta; class Magnoliopsida; order Poales; family Poaceae; genus Thinopyrum; species Thinopyrum elongatum. Next base: position 436,967,827 of record CM022299.1, read on the forward strand.
AAGTTGTCAAATCTAAAATGGGCCTTTGATGGGCTGATTCTATGTAACTCGTATGAGCCATGGTTGTGAATGGGCCTGACGCAAGTAGGCCGCTAATGGGCCGACCCATTTATTTTGACAGGCCCGGCCATTTAACCTGAATGGGCCACTGTTGAGCTGAGCCACATGTCGACTTACCATAGGCGCGTCCCATCCATTGGCTGGATGACATCTTTCCAAAGGCTGAGCTGACACATGGATCCTCCGGTGAATCAGAATTTTACACGTGGAAAATCCGCCTTGGTCAGGGCTGTTAACGGGTTATCGGATCCAAACCGGAACCCGATAGCTTAACGGCGACCCGTTACGGTGGATTCCACATGTCGGTTACCCTTGACGAAAACACTTCCATGACGCGCCATTTATCGTCATGGAAGTGGACACTTCCGTGCTGATAATTTCGGTATTATCATGGAACACTTCTACGACAGCACAGGTATGAGTATCTTGATTCTGTCATAAAATCGTCATGGATGTACATGCATGATAGAAAACGTGACCTACTGTGACAAACACGTATCATCATGGAAGTGTATTTTTTTTGTAGTGTCTGCCGCATACACTCCCCAGCAGAATGGAGTTGTTGAGCGAAAGAATAGAACTCTCATTGAAATGGCGAGAACTATGCTCAGTGAGTACAAAACTCCTATTCATTTTTGGGCTGATGCTATTAACACTGCTTGTCATGTTATCAATCGTGTTTATCTTCACAAGTTCCTTAAGAATACTTCATATGAGCTTATCACTGGCAAGAAACCAAATGTTTCTTATCTGCGTGTTTTTGGTGCACCTTGTTACATTCTTGATATGAATCATTCTTCCAAGTTTGCACCTAAGGCACGTGAAGGCTTTCTTCTTGGTTATGGCTCGAACTCGCATACTTATCGCGTCTATAACTCTCATCATGGGAAAGTTATGGAAACGGTAAACATGCGGTTTGATGAATCTAACGGCTCCCAAAAGGAGCACTTGCCTAATGTGATAGATGAACCACCGATGTCGGATGCCATTCAGCAAATGGCTATTGGGAGCGTCAAGCCAGTCGAAGAAAATACACCTGATTCTTCCGATGATGATCCTCCTATGACTCGAAGCAGAACTCGCCAAGCCGTTACCGAAGCAAATGCCATTCCAAATACTAATGGCAACCCAAATCCATATGCCGAGCAAAATGGCAATCTTGAAGGAAATGGCGATACAAATGCTGATGCTGATGAAAATGATAATGATCATCATGATGAAAATCCTCATCCTCGAGTGGCTAATCGAGTTGATCCCTCCTTAATTCTTGATGAACTCGAGAATCTAGGTTATCGACCCATAACTCGTTCACGCACTCGTTTGGCTAACTACTGTGGCAGTTTCTCCATCATTGGCAGAACCTACCAAGTATGAGGAAGCCATGAATGATCCAGATTGGATGAATGCCATGCAAGAGGAGTTGGTGCAATTCGAACTAAATGATGTTTGGGAATTGGTTGCCAAGCCGAATCCTAAGAAGCATAATATCATCGGCACCAAATAGATATTTCGGAACAAGCAATATGAAAATGGGATTGTTGTGAGAAACAAAGCACGTCTTGTCGCTCAAGGGTACACACAGGTAGAAGGTATTGATTTCGGTGAAACATATGCTCCTGTTGCTCGCCTTTAGGAAATTCGTATTCTTCTCGCTTATGCAAATTACAATGATATGTTACTGTCAGATTCAGGGCTCCGTAGACCCAAGAAGGTTCGAACTCTGGGGCATGTGCGAAGATCTCAACCAGCTCAAGTCTCAAGCTCACCGCCCCACAGCCCAGCCTCGACGAGTTTGCGTGAGCGAGGAGGAAGATGAACACAGGCAGTTTATCTAGGTTCGGGCCAGTTTGCGGTGTAAAACCCTACTCCTGCTTTGTGGTGGATTGGCCTCACGAGGAGGCTGATGATGAACTAGTACAGTGGATGAGCAGCCTCGCAAGGGCTCTGGTGGTCAGGGTGGAATCGATCGGATCTCCCTCTATGGTGGTGGCTAGCCAATACTTATAGTGGCCTTGGTCCTCTTCCCTCTCAACTTAGGCGGGAAGGGATCCCACAACGTCCAATTTGAAAGGGGTCAAGAAGTACATCTAATCCTGACAAAAGGTGGTCTTCGCCTGCAAAGCTTCTGGTCATGACGCGAAGGTGGGCTCGGTGGTGACATCCGTCCTACCGAGCTTGTGGTCTTGGTCTTGTTGCACAGGAATGGAAAGCTTTGGGGCCTTCCTCGGGAAACTGCGTCTATCCTTGCTCCCTTAGCACCGAAAGGTAAATTGCCACCTCTGCGCCCGATGGCGCCCGCCTGGCCTTGGTCGTCATGGCTCACGTCATCGTTGCCTCGTGAGGCAGGGTAGTTGCATAGAAATCTCCGCTCCTTGGGAGGCAGGCTTGGTGAGCTGCCCCTCGGGAGGTCTTGATGTCGCCCTCCTCGTGAGGCCAGGGGACCTCGCGAGGGTCTTGTCTTGGAGGCCTTGCTGCTGGGCCATAGCAGGCCATTGAGGGAGCCACGCCATGGGCTGCAGGCAGGGAGATCTGGGTACCCCCGATCCCAGAACCCCGACAGTAGCCCCGGGCCCAAGGTGCGCTCGGGATGGCTTCGAGGCGAAGCCAAGGAGAGTAGGCTAAAGCGCCACGGGCCCCAATCGCCTGCGGGACAGGCTTGGCGCATGGTGCTCGATGGGACGCAGACGTCTCCACTCCACTACGTCGCCTCGGCAACTGCCCAGGCTGACAAAAGACTGGCGCACATCACAGAGTCATCATCGCCCGAATGCGAAGGGACGCCGGTTGGCCTTCGACCGCCTATAAGAGGGCGAGGGGGACGGAGCCCCCTGCCCAGCTCCATCTTCTTGCTCCTCTGCTCCGCGCACCGCTACAGCTCCCATGGCGCCAGTGAGGAGGTTTTCTGCCGCCGAGAAGGGGAAGGCCCCAATGGAGGGACCAGGCCTGCCACTGCCCAGGAGGGGGGGCGGCCGCCCCCGCAAGTTTACCGCGACACCGGCGGCAGTCTCTCAGGGGCGCGAGCGCACCTCCACGGGCGTTCGCATCGCCTCCGGCGGCTGTGGGAAGGGTCCCTCCCGCGAAGGCGGCTGCGAAAGCCACGGAGGTCGAGGTCGAGGAGGAAGGCGCGCGACAGCAGCCCGAGCTCACCTCCTGCCGATTCACGCAGAGCCCTCGACACGCGAGCTCGTGGTGTGGGTGGCGAGGCCGCCCAGCACCTAGATCCAGCTCCCGCACTTCCTGGCAGAAGACCTTCCAGCGAGGGGGCCCACCGAGCTGTGGCTGCAACACGACGGTTGCTGCAACCAGTACACACAGGCAGAGGTCGAGGCAACCCTCCCGGGCCAAGTCTACATGACCCGGGGTTGGGGAACGATCTCCCGTGCTTGTGGCTCGAAGGGGAGGCACGCCCTCCACTTCAAGTATGACGGGGCGACGCCCAGGACAGTGGGGGATGGAGCGAACGAGACGGCACAGGGACCTCATCGGCGGCGTTGATGAGCTCGGTGATGCGGCCAAGCCAGTCGTCATAGCGGTCATTGGCGGGATGGTAGCGCAGCAGCTCGCACGCCATGAGTAGAGCAGCCTACACGTCTGCCGGCCCGCGGCGAGCGTGGGAGGATGATACGTCCATTTTGCATCATGCTTTTATATTCATATTTATTGCATTATGGGTTGTTATTACCTATTTTGGTACAATACTTATGCCTTTTCTCTCTTATTTTACAAGGTTTACATGAAGAGGGAGAATGCCGGCAGCTGAAATTCTGGACTGGAAAAGGAGCAAATCTGAGAGACCTATTCTGCACAACTCCAAAAGTCCTGAAAATTTACGGAGAATTATTTTGGAATATATAAAAAATATTGGGCGAAGAAAGTACCAGAGGGGACCCACCAGGTAGCCACAAGGGTGGGGGCGCGCCCTACCCCCTGGGCGCGCCCCCTGGCTTGTGGGCCCCCTGGCAGGCCTTCGGTGCCCATCTTCTGCTATATGATGTGTTTTGACCTGAAAAAAATCATACGGAAGCTTTCAGGACGAAGCGCCGCCGTCTCGAGGCGGAACCTGGGCAGAAGCAATCTGGGGCTCCGGTGGAGCTATTCTGCTGGGGAAACTTCCCTCCCGGAGGGGGAAATCGAAGCCATCGTCATCACCAATGATCCTCTCATCGAGAGGGGGTCAATCTCCATAAACATCTTCACCAGCACCATCTCCTCTCCAAACCCTAGTTCATCTCTTGTATCCGATCTTTGTCTCAAAACCTCAGATTGGTACATGTGGGTTGCTAGTAGTGTTGATTACTCCTTGTAGTTGATGCTAGTTGGTTTATTTGGTGGAAGATCATATGTTCAGATCCTTAATGATAATTAATACTCCTCTGATTATGAACATGAATATGCTTTGTGAGTAGTTACGTTTGTTCCTGAGGACATGGGAGAAGTCTTGTTATAAGTAATCATGTGAATTTGGTATTCGTTCGATATTTTGATGAGATTTATGTTGTCTTTCCTCTAGTGGTGTCGGTGCAACAAACCCTGGGTCCATTACCCAGACTATGCACAGGCCCAAGGACAAGTTTGCAGCGCGCAAGATCAAAGCAAGCATTAAGGGATCAGCTCTTTGGTGAATCAAAGAGCTGGTCGAGAAGACCAAGTCAAGCCAGAGAGATGAGATGTCACTAAGGGAAAAACCTCCCTTGCCGGGCAGGCGAGCCTGGCAGGGTTTGGGTTACCCCAGAAGCAAGCCGTCAGATCATCCCGGCAGGCCTGCCGGGGCTTGCGGAGGCAAACTACTCCACCGCACCACCTCACATTGACACACGTCGTCGATCAGTGCGGTGTCAAGCCCCTAAGTGACTATGTGGCTGCTTCCTTCCACATGGCAGCCACTTCCTACAGAAAACACCTCCACATGACACCCATCCTGAGACGTGTCAAGCAAGCAGGCACGAAGCTAGCAAAACAGCCCGGCAAGTCTTACCGGGCACGCTGTGATGTGACACTGAGCGGCGCATTTAATGCGCTCTATCTGCCTGCAGAGTTAGGTATGATAGCACTGTTTGCTATCTAATTAGTATGTAAAAGACTGATTTGCCACTGTGGTGACCCCTTCATCTATAAAAGGAGGCCCATGGCAACCGTAGAAAGGATTCGGACCCTCACACATTCATACGCGCGTGGCCGCGCTTGCCCTGAGGCAATCCTGCCGGGCAAGAGTGCCGCATTCTCCACCATTATCCACCATCAATCCACTAAAGCAGGAGTAGGGTTTTACGCCTCGCGGTGGCCCGAACTTGGGTAAAATTGCCCGCGTGATCTCTGTCGTGCTGTGTTACGCTTCTTCGCTCTTTGTGCAACGTGCCCATCCCCCTGTCGAACCAAAAGGGGCTCATTGCCCCATAGGTGGCCATGGTTTCCCACGACATCTTTGGCGCGCTAGGTAGGGGGAACACTTGTGCGAACCCGAGAGCGTAAGCAGCGCGTCATCTTCATTGCCACTTTCATCATCGACGGCTCCATCAACTATGGTGCCCAAGAAGAAGCCCGGTGCCACAGCTCACCCATCCACCTCGAAGGCCCCGCCGCACATGACCGCCGACGCTGCGAGGAATGCGGGGACGCATGAGGATGTGGACGCTGCGGGGGACGTGGTCGGCGTAGGCGGCATTGTCACCACCTCCCCCGCGGCCGAAGCAGGAGCGGGAGGCACCGGAGAAGGACATCACTGACAACATCCCGGCGACCACGCTCTGCAAGGTACGGGTAGAGAGATTATCCATTCTGCGTCTCCCCGCCCGACCGAGGAGCACAACCACGACGGGGACATTCGCCCTGGGGCGAACCGCAATCCTCTGACCGCACCCGCCGCGGGCGCGATCGCGGGAGATGCACCGCCCCCGGAGCAAACTGGCCCAGCCAATGCTCCGAACAGAGTCATTGGTCCACATGCGCCACCACCTCGTCACCACGCCATCCAAGCGACTGGCTCCTGACGACGGGAGCCCGGCGGAGCCATTGCTGGCACCGTCAGGAGCCGGGCGACGCTGCGGTCTACATCATCCTCACCTATGCCAAGCACCGCTTCGGAGGCCATGCTGCGGGCCCAGCTGCTACTGAGATTTCCGCCGGCAATTGATCAGATGGATGAGTGGAGAGCCACCATTCAGAGCCTAGTTGGCTTTGCCGAGGCTGGAGGCTCGCATCGAGCTAGCCCACCACGGCCTCCCATGACGACGATGGCAGCCCACGCCGCTGGCCGTGCGGAAGGGGCCACCCCCATGGTGCAATCCCCACCGCGGCAACGAGCGCAAGGGCCACACGACCAAGAGCTTGATGATGTCTTGATGGCTTCATCTGATCCTCGAGCGCGTCAAGGCCGAAGGCGAGCCCCGGAGGACAGGCAGATGGAGGGTGTGCACGTCACCATCGAGCGACGCCGCGACGACCACCACCAGTCCAATGGGTGCGATGGCCCCAACGTCGATGAGCCTACACTCGGCAGAGGCGGGTACCTTCCTTTCGAGGCTGGGTGCCTTGCCTTCACCCGTGAGCTGCGGCAAGTCCGTTGGCTGTCCGCTCGCACGTTCAAGCCAGAGATACCAGAGAAGTATGATGGGAGACTGAACCCGGCAGAGTTCTTGAGCATCTACACCATCGCTGTTCAAGCTGTCGGGGGAAGAGATGAGAAGATTTTTGCCAACTACTTCCCTTTGGCACTCAAGCCAAACATGAGGGCTTGGCTGATGGACCTGCCGGAGAACTCCATCTCGACCTAGGCTGACCTGTGCCATGAGTTCGTTGGCGCCTTCACGGGCGGCCATCAAGAACCAGGGCGGCCCAGAGATTTGCAGCTTCTCCCGCAGAAGGAAGGAGAGACTCTATGAAAGTACATGCAGAGGTTTAGCCGAGTCCACAGAAATATTCCAGATATCCACCCGGCAGCTGTGATAGTTGCGTTCCAGTCCAATGTGCGCAACCGTCGAATACGTACAAAGATGAACGTTCGGTTGCCCAAGACTGTGAAGGAGCTTTACACCTTGGTGGACAAGTGTGCTCGGGTGGAGGAGGGGATGAAACTCCTTGGAGAAGAAGATGGAGTCGACATCGACTCAAAGGATGACGATGAGGCCACCAGTCAAAAGAAGAAGAACAAGAAGCGCAACAAGAAGCACAAGGATAAGGCAGTAATGACTGTTGAGGGATCGAGCATGCCTAGTACCGGCAAGAAGGCTAAGGCCGAAGCTCTCGGCAAGGAAGTTGCCGCGTGCGCTGATTGCCGGGAGGCTGCGGCTGCCGAGAAGGCTGGGAAAGGTGATGGGCCGTACTGCAAGATTCATCGGACCAGGGGCCACGATCTCCAGGAATGTCATCAAGTTGAGCAGCTCGTCAAGAAGCAGAGGGCTGCATATGAGAAGCGTGATAAGGAAAAAGGTCAGAATGGCGCTGGCGGGAAGGGCCGAGGCGGTGAAGCAAACCGCCCCGGCAAGGCTCCTCGGAACCAAGGAAAACCCGCCAGGGCCCAAGAGAAGGAGGATTGCAATGATGCAAGTGATGGAGGGGATGAAGAGGAAACCAGCGAGCAGGAATTCCAAAAGGCAACTGACGCCCTGTGCATTGACGGGGGTGCATCTCTGCACTCCTCTCACCGCCAACTTAAACAGTGGGCGCGTGAGGTCAATGCCGTGGAGCCAACGGCAGATTCTCGGAAGCCGCTCAAGTGGTCACGCACGCCCATCGTCTTTGAAGAAGAGGACCACCTTGACTGCACCACCGCGGTAGGGTGTTTACCGTTGTTGGTCTCACCAATGATCCGCAACCTCAAAGTCACAAAGATGTTGGTTGATGGCGGGGCCGGGTTGAATCTGATTTCCCCAAAGGTCATCAGCAAACTTCAGATAGCAGAGGAAGAGCTCAAGGTCACGGGCATGTTTCAAGGAATCAACCCCGGCAGGAGTCATCCTAAGGGAAAGATTACGTTGCCAGTGACGTTCGGGGGAGAGTTGAATTACCGGACTAAGAATGTTGTGTTTGATGTGGTCGACCTTCCCCTACCGTACAACGGAATCCTTGGACGCCCAGCTCTGGCAAAATTCATGGCGGCATCCCACTATGCCTACAACACCTTGAAGATACCAGGGCCGGTAGGCGTCATTTCCATTCTGTCAGACGAGAAGGACGCAATTATTTGTGTGGATAAGATGTACCGGGATGCAGTCGCGGCAGAGGCCGCAGAAGCCGCAGTTCTCGCCAAGGAAAGCAAAGGAAATAAGAAGGCTTGCAGGGACGCTAGCAAGGAATCCGGGAAGCGTACCTCTTCGGAGTATGCTGCGCCTGTTGATGACTTGCCGGAGAGTTCCAATAGCAAGATCCAAGGTTGCTGCACCCCATGTGAAAAAGGTCCCGGCAGGGCTGGCTGACGCTGATGGTACTTTCACTATCAGTGCCACCCTTGATGACAAATAGGAAAGCGCGCTCGTTGCCTTCCTGTGGGCGAATATCGATGTGTTTGCTTGGCAACCATCTGATATCCCCGGTGTTCCCAGGGAGGTAATCGAGCACCACCTTGCTGTCTGCCCACATGCCCGACCCGTCAAGCAGAAGGTCCGAAAGCAAGCCTTGGAGCGGCAGCAGTTCATTGCCGAGGAAATCAAGAAACTTGAGGCAGCTAGTTTGGTCAGAGGAGCACTACATCCAACGTGGTTAGCAAACCCAGTGGTCGTGCGCAAAGCTAATGGGAAATGGAGGCTTTGCATAGATTTCACGAATCTGAACAAGGCATGCCCGAAGGACCCATTTCCCTTGCCGCACATTGATCAAATTGTGGATTCCACTTCCAGGTGTGATTTGCTCTCCTTTCTGGATGCATTCTCTGGATATCATCAAATCTTTATGTCCAAGGAAGACGAAGAGAAGACCTCATTCATCACCCCATGTGGCACATACTGCTTCGTGCGAATGCCTTTCGGGTTGAAGAGTGCCGGATCCACTTTTGCAAGAGCAGTCCAGATTGGTTTTGAATCACAGTTGAACAGGAACATTGAAGCTTACATGGATGATATTGTGGTCAAGACCAAGGACAGATCAACCCTCATCCAGGACTTAGAAGAGACGTTTGCTAATCTGCGCAAGATCAACTTGAAGCTGAACCCGGAGAAGTGTGTGTTTGGCGTTCCCTCCGGCAGGCTACTTGGTTTCTTTGTGTCCCATCGCGGGATAGAGGCCAACCCCAATAAGATCAAGGCTATCGAGTAGATTCAGGCACCCAAGACAGTTAAGGATGTGAGGCGTTTGACAGGATGCGTTGCCGTGCTTAGCAGGTTCATCTCCAAGTCTGCTAAGTCCGCCTTGTCATTCTTCAAAATTTTGAAGAAGGCAGGACCCATGAAGTGGACTCCGAAAGCAGACGCAGCACTGCAAGATTTGAAGACCTACTTGTCTTCTGTGCCCACTTTGGTTGCTCCTAAACCACAAGAGCCGTTGCTGCTATACCTGGCAGCAACTAATCAAGTGGCACTACAAAAAAAATACACTTCCATGATGATACATGTTTGTCACAGTAGGTCACATTTTCTGTCATGCATGTACATCCATGACGATTTTATGGCAGAATCAAGATAGTCATACCTGTGTTGTCGTAGAAGCTAGTGTTCCATGACACTACCAAAATTATCATCAGGGAAGTGTCCACTTCCACGACGATAAATCACGCGTCATAGAAGTGCTTTCATCAAGGGTGACCGACACGTGGCAGCCACCGTAACGGGTCGCCGTTAAGCTATCGGGTTCCGGTTTGGATCCGATAACCCATTAACAGCCCCGACCAATAGGGATTTTCCATGTGTAAAATTATCATTGGCTATAGCAACCACGTGTCAGCACCCGAAAAGGACAGGTGTCAACCGCCCAATGGACAGGAGGCGCCTATGATACATCGACACATGGCAAGTCCCAACAACGGCCCATTTAGGTTAAAAAGGCTGGCCCAGTCAAAATTAGCGGGCTGGCCCATTAATGGCCTGCTTGCAGATGACCCATTCGCAGTTAAGGCCCGTACGGCTATTGTCAAATCGGCCCATCAACGGGCCATTCTAAACTTGTCATCATCGCGGCCCATGGTCACTTCTGGCCCGTTAACAGTCCGCTAAGTATTTGGGCCGAATTACGGCCCGGTGTGTTTCCAGCTTGTTAAAGGTCTTGCTTCATTTGGGCCCATTTTTTGGCCCTTGAAACTTTCGGCCCATAAACGACCATGAAGGATTTGGGTCATATTCGGCCATGTCTGACATTCGGCCTGTTCGAGGCCCACTGTAGATTTGTGCCACTTCCAGCCTGTTGTGATTTTTGGCCTGTTAACATCGGATGAAATCCATGGGCCATATGTGGCCCAACTTCACATCGGGCCTATTAACGGCCCATATAAAAGTGATACTAATCAAGCCCGATCGAACTTCCGGCCTGTTAAAGGCCCGTGTAGTAGGTCAGCGCATTTACGACCCGTCTGAAATTTGGCCTGTGAATGATCCGCATTGTAAATGGGCCACCACGAGCTGAGATACATTTTGGCCTGCTAATGACCAGTGGGTTATTTGGCACAATCAGGGCCCAATCTCACTTTCGGCCTATTAAAGGCCCATGTTATTTATGGACTCGAGATATTTACACATGTTAACAGCCTATTGTTACTGAGGGCCCAAATTATGTTTAGGCCTGTTAAAGGCCCACTAGGTGCACAGGCCTACCAAAAATATGAAAGCTTATGCTGATTTAGGCCCAGATATTTTTAGTGGGCTACATGCAAATTACGGCCCATAATCGTTTTTAGCCCAATTGGAATGGGCCTAACGAATGTTGGCACGTTGGGCTACTACGAAACTTTCAGCCGAATACATTACTAAGATAAACCTACACTATACAAAAATAGTGTCGTAATTTCTACAGCCTTTGGCAGCACGATAAATGTTGTATCACAACAAAATAAATTCCAGCCATACAACAAAAGGCCTGTTGGCATAAACTTTACAGTACTTGCAGATAAAAGCACCATCAGATGTATAGAAGCACATATCATTTGACCTGAGTGCTAATGTTTCAGGCTGTAGAATCTGATGGAGCAGCATGATCATCCCCTTTTTTCCGCCATTGCTCTTGAACAACGAAGCAAATGTCTGATAGTCTGGTTTCAAAACCATTCATATCTTGATGACATTTGTCAACCACTATTCTTGTTTCCGAAACGACGTCCATTAGGGATTGGACTTGTGTCTGGATCACAGATATATCACTTTGTCTAGCCGGAAGATTTTGTTCAGTAGGCGATTTGGTTGAGGTTACCTTGACAACCAACCCAGAATTACGTAGGAAGGTGCTTTTTGCACTGTTAGTGGAGAGATACTAACGCACTGTAGCAAGAGGTGACATTGTGCCTGTGGTAACCTCGTCTCCTTCAGGTGGTTGTGGCTGTTCAATCATTTGTTCCATAGCTTGCTGAAAGTTTGAACTTGTAGATTGGTGTACCAGATAAGTTACTAATGAGTCAAAAACAAACAAAGTAGGTTTCACGTTTATACATAACTTATTTTGGTGAACTACTGTAATACATTAGCATGTATTGTAGTGCCAACTACATAATAAAATCACTTTCGGAACATATGTTCTTGTAGCATGCCTACTGTATTGTCTATTTCCTCACATTCGTTGACATGTAAGGATAAAGAGACATGGTTTAAAGTAGGATGAACATAGTATGACATCATTCATATCATGGGCAAACAGATATAAAACAAACAGGCCATTGTATCATTGTGTGGGCACGTGAACATCACAACTAGATTACAAATCAAGACCAAAAGAATATCCTTCATCTCTTTTAAACCGTGTAAGGTGAAATGATACATTAAGACAACTATGTATAAAAGTGAACAGAGTAACTGACATTGGCTGCAAACCAAGCAGTTAAATGAACACGGCACAGTAACAAGCAGTTCAAAGGCAGGAGGAGTAAGGACTTACAACAGCGGCTTGAACTGGTGTGCTCATGCCCTTCATCTTGCTGGTGTGGCAATCCTTGAAGATTTGCACTGCATTCAGTTCAGGTTCTTTTTTGTCCGCACGGGCTTTCCTCTGTATTTGGAACAAGTCAATATAGATACGATAATATGGCACAGAAAAAAGAAGGAAGTAGTAGCTATTTACAAGAGCCTCGCAGTGTGCAATATAGCTACGAGATCCTGTTGTCTGTTGGAATTTCACTTTAGAACGGTTGGTCTTGTTCTTCAAACAGTTAGCCTAGAAGAAGATACACTTGTAAGGCACATACGTAAATACAAGTTCAATATGTGATCTGATCAAATACATATATCCTACCTGATACTTTGGATCAGATCAGTGTTTAACAAGGGCTGTCCAGTCTTCATCTGTAATATATTCCACTGGAGATGTTTGGGCGATTTCATTGTTAGCCTTGCCTTCAAAGTGAGTTTTTCTAAGGTGATACCGATACTGTCACAGAGCAGACTGAAAAACATGCTTGTTTAGTTGCATCATCTTTCGGATCCAACTTGAACCTCATCTGTTGAAAAAAGAATGTGAGTCTTATTAGGAGGAAGCTAGAAAGTATGGGACAGAGCAAGACAATATTACAAATTGCGATGAATAACATTACTTACAGATAAATGATCAAGGAAGGTGTTAAACTTGGTATCGTCTTTCTCATTCTTGTAATGGATCTACGTTGGGAGGATACATGCATGACACCTAACGGCAACGGCTGCCTCTGATACTAACTTGGCTGACTCTGTAGCATCACGTGACCTTTTTAAACCTGCCTCAAAATGGATCTCCATTCTTCCTCCTTTAGATTTTGTTAATCTGTCAAGCATTATCCCTGATGTCTGTTTCCGCTTGCGCCGTGGTGCTAGTTCAACAACGAATATGGAAAGTGTTAGTGCACATCAAACTGTGACAGTACATATAAAGGAGCATGCAACTGCAACTTGACTCGGTCAGGTACCGTCTTGGTGTTGATGCTCATGAGGTTCATCTGATCTTGCCAAGTCCTGTTGTGTCAGCAGTGCTTCGGAAGTAGTGTTAGGTGTGAAGGCAGCTTGGGAACTGGCCAGTTGCGGAGCAAACGAACGAGTAACTCGTTGAGATGCCGGTACAGTTGAAGCGGATGCTGCAGCTGGTGGAGCAGGTGATACTGTGTTTGTAGATTTAGCCGGTGGACTTGGACCTTCTACTGCACTATAAGTACCAGCAGAATCTCGAGGGCAGATCCTTTTCCGTTGCACCCGACGAGTAAGACCATTCCCTACTATATTCTTTTCCTTGCTCTTTTTTGACTATGCCATGTCAAGCCGTACCCACAACACAAAAGAATGAAATCGCTCTTCAGAACTCATTGATGCATGATACAGACAAGCAATACTTTGATGTAAGACGACCGTATGAGGATGGAATATGTAAGAAAAACAGGACGGCGTGACATATTCACAGCTACGATGTGTAAACTAAGTAGAAGGATTTTCAAGAAAATAGAAGTAATGCAAGCTAGACAACATATGAAAGATGCAACCAATATCACTCTGCCAAGTTAAAAGTGCCTTGTCATAATTGGCATTTCGAAAAATTAGAAGCAGTACAACCTAGAAATCAATGCAAGATGCAACCACTATCAAACTTCCATGTTAAAAGCGTCCAATCATGAGTGACTGATGCGGGATACACAACAACAGTACTTTGATGTAAGAACATGGTATGATAGATAGATGCAGTGTATTCTAGACACAGAAAGGCATGTCATATGCACATGTATAACGTATATACTCAGCAAGTGCAATTTAATCAAAATAGAAGAAATACAGGCTAGACAACATATGCAACATGAAACCAATTATCACACTGTCAACTTAGAGCAAGCACATGCGATGGTGGAGTACGGGAGATGAACTCATCATGTAGACTTGGGACTTTAACTGCATTAGTAGTAGTAGTGGCAACTCTAGAGAGTCTCTGTTTGCGTCGGTCCGGAGGACCACCAACATCCCCTAACTTACTCTTTTCCTTCCTCTTTTCTGATATTGCCTTATGAAGTCAAAACCACAAGAAGATGAATAAAATTAGCTCTGCATAACTGGTTGATGCATGATATAGACGAACACTACTTTGATGTAAGGCAAGCGCAGGATAGGAGGATGGAATATATACAAAAAAAGACAGCATTGCATATTCACACGTACGATAGGAGGATGGAATATGTATGAAAAATAGTAAGCAGAAGGCATTTCAACAAAATTAGAAGAAATGAAAGCTAGGCACCATATGAACATGCAACCAATATCACTCTATTAGGTAAAAAGTGTCTCGTCGTAAGTGCCATTTCAAGAAATTAGAAGCAGTACAAGCTAGAAGACAATGCAAGATGCAACCTACATCACACTCCCAAGTTAAATGTGTCTTATGGGTAAGTGATTGTTGCAGGTATAATTTGTAAGCTACGCAGATGCAATTCAACAAAATCAGAAGCAATACAAACTAGACATCATACGGAACACGCAACCACATATAACAGTTCCAAGTTAGAGCAAGCACCTGTGATGGTGGAGTAGGGGAGATGTGCTCATCATCTACACAGCTACGTTGACTGTCCAACCTTGTGTTATCTTGCGAATCTAGTTGGGAGGATGGCGGAGTAGAATCTATAGAGACCCTCTGTTTGAGTTGCTCGAAGGACCACCATCATCCACTTCCGTACTAATTTCCTTCAGCTGTATTGATTTTGCATTGTGAAGTCAAACCGATAAGAAAAAGAAATAAAACTCGCTCTTCAGAACTCATTCATGCATGATACTAATGAACACTACTCGGATGAAAGGCAAACACATGATACGAGGATAGAATATGTACGAAAAATAGGACGGCGTGACATATTCACACCTATGATGTGGTAACTAAGAAGAAGGCATTTCAACAAATTAGAAGCACTGCAAGCTAGACACCATATGAAAGATGCAACCAATATCTCTCTGCCAAGTTCAAACTATCTGGCGTTTCAACAAATTAGAAGCAGTACATGCTAGAAATCATATGCAAGACGCAACCAATATCACAGTGGCAACTTAAAGGTGCCTTATCATAAGTGACTGATGCGGGATATGCAAGAATAGTAGTCTGATGTAAGAACATGGTGTGATCAGATATAGTATGTTCTTGAAACAGGAACACGTGTCATATTCACAGGCATTATGTGTAAAGTAAGCAGATGCAATTCAACAAAGCTAGAAGCAATACAAGCTAGACATCATACGCAACATGCAACCACATATAATAGTGCCAAGTTAGAGCAAACACCTGTGATGGTGGAGTAGGGGAGATGTGCTCATCATCTACACAGCTACTTTGACTGTCTAGCCTTGCGTTATCTTGTGAATCTTGTTGGGAGGATGGCGGAGTAGAATCTGTAGAGACCCTCCGTTTCAGTTGCTCGAAAGGACCACCATCATCCAATGCCTTACCAATCTCCTTACGCTTTATTGATTTTGCATTGTGAGGTCAAACCGACAAGAAAAAGGAATAAAATTCGCTCTTCAGAACTCATTCATGCATGATACTGACGAACACTACTCTGATGAAAGGCAAAGTCATGATACGAGGATGGAATATGTACAAAAAACTGGATGGCTTGACATATTCACACCTATGATGTGGTAACTAAGCAGAAGGCACTTCAACAAATTAGAAGCACTGCAAGCTAGACACCATATGGAAGGTGCAATCAATATCACTCTGCCAAGTTAAAACTCTCTCGTCATAGGTGGCGTTCATCAAACTAGAAGCACTACATGCTAGAAATCATATTCAAGATGCAAACCAATATCACACTGCCAACTTAAAGGTGTCCCATCATAAGTGACTGATGCAGGATACACAAGAAGAGTAGTTTCATGTAAGAACATGGTGTGATAGACAGATATAGTATGTACCAAAAATAGGAAGGCGTGTCATATTCACACGTATCATGTGTAAGCTAAGCAGATGCAGTTTACACTAATTAGGAGCAATACAAGCTAGACACCATATGCAACATGCAACCAGATATCACACTGCCAAGTTAGAGCAAGCACCTTGGATGGTGGAGTAGGGGAGCGGAGACTTGGAACTTGTAATGCACTAGTAGTACGAGGAGAGTCCGTACAGATGCTCCATTTACGTTGCTGCAGAGGACCACCATCATCGGCTTCCTTACTCTTTTCCTTCCTCTTTTTTGATTTTGCCTGGTCAAGTCAAACCCACAAGAAAAAGGAATAAAATTTGCTCTTCAGAACTCATTGATGCATGATACTGACGAACACTGCTTTCATGTAAGGCAGCCGCATGATAGGACGATGGAATATGTATGAAAAACATGACATCATGACATATTGACATGTATGATGTATAAAGTGTAAACTAAGCACAATGTGTTTGAACTAGTTAGAAGCAATGCAAGCTAGAAACCATATGAAAGATGAAACCAATATCACTCTGCCATATTAAAAGGGTGGCCTAATAAATGTATTTGACCAAATTAGAAGCAATACATGGCAACAGGCTAGAAATAATATGCAATATGCAACAAATAAAGGTGTCTCATCGTAAGTGATTGATGCAGGATACAGAAGAGAGGTAGTTTCATGTAAGAACATGGTTAACAGATAGATGTAGTATGTACCAAAAATAGGAAGGCATGTCATATTCACAGCTATAATGTGTAAACTAAGCAGATGAAATTTACCCTAATTAGAAGCATTACAAGCTAGACACCGTATGCAACATGCAACCACATATCACACTGCGAAGTTAGAGCAAGCACCTGCGATGGTGGTGTAGGGGAAATGCGGTCTTCAAGTATAGAGCTACGTTCAATATCTTCATTTAGGCTTGCTGTTTCTTGAGAATTATGTGGGGAGGATGAAACTGCACTCTTTATAAGAGTAGCGCGTCTCATACTAACCCACGGGCGTGACTGTCTCATCATAAGTGATAGATGCAGGATACATGAGAACAGTAGTTTGATGTAAGAACATGGTGTGATAGGCAGATGTAGTATGTACCAAAAATAGGAAGGCGTGTCATATTCACATGTATAATGTGTAAGCTAAGGAGATGCAATTTAACAAATCAGGAGCAATACAAGCTAGGCACCATATGCAACATGCAACCAGATATCACACTGCCATGTTAGAGCAAGCACCTGGGGTTGTGGAGTAGGGGAGATGAGATTTGGAACTTTCACTGCAGTAGGGGTAGCAGGAGAATTTGCAAAGATCATCTGTTTCGGTTGCTCTAGAGGTCCACCATCATTCCGTGCCTTTGTCCTTTTAGATTTTGCCTTGTCAAGTAAACACACAAGTAAAAGGAATGAAATTCGCACTTCCAAATTTGTTGATGCATGATACTGATGAACACAACTTTTATGTAAGGCAACCACATTGTAGGAGGATGGAATATGTACGAAAAACGCTAAGCAGAAGGCATTTCAACAAATTGGAAGCAATGCAATCTAGACACCATATGAAAGATCCAACAAAAATCACTCTACCAAGTTAGATGTGTCTCATTATAAGTGGCACTTCAACAAATTAGAGGCAATACATGTTTGACATGATATGCAAGATGCAACCAATATTACACTGTCAATTTGAAGGTGTCTCGTCAGAAGTGATTGATGAGGGATACACAAGAAAAGTAGTTTGATGTAAGAACATGATTAATAGAAAGACGTAGTATGTACCAAAAACAGGAAGGCACGTCATATTCATAGGTATAATGTGTTAACTAAGCAGATGCAATTTACCCTAATTAGAAGCATTACAAGGTAGACACCATATGCAACATGCAACCACATATCACATTGCCAAGTAAGAGCAAGCACCTGCGATGGTGGTGTAGGGGAATTGCGGTCATCAACTAGAGAACTACATTGACTATCTTCATTTAGCCTTGCTGTTTCTTGAGAATCATGTGGGGAGGATGGCACTACACTTTTTAAACGAGTAGCGCGTCTCACAGTAACCCACTGTGGGGTGACTATCTCATCATTAGTGATTGATGAGGGATACAAAAGAGCATTAGTTTGATGTACGAACATGGTTAATAGACATATGTAGTATGTATCAAAAACAGGAAGGCTTGTCATTATGAAAGGTATAATGTGTAAAGTAAGCAGATGCAATTTAACCAAATTGGAAGCAATACAAGCTAGACACCATATGCAACATGCAACCACATTTGACAGCACGAAGTTAAAGCAAGCACCTGGGATGGTTGTGTGTGGCAATTGAGATCATCAACTGCAGAGCTACGTTTACTGTCTGCATCTGCTGACACTACACCCTTTAGAGCGCTGAAACGCATAGTGCTTATCTTCGAATTACACTGGAGCGACTTTTGTCTTTTCTTTTGTGTATTCATCAACACTGCGTCAGAGTCTGAAATACCCATGCATAAAAAAACAATAGTGTGAGTATGGGTGAAGTGTGTGCACAAGTAGTACAGTGTAAAAGTAGCAGATAGCAGGTCGGTGAGAAATAAATGACGGGAGACATATGATAGCTCTACAACATGCATGGCACACGAAATTACTAGATTGTAGGATTTTGAAATATGAGCACAGGGATGGCTGGGAAATGCAGATGCTCGTCCAGCACACCACAAGGTGTGGTCCTACGAAAATAACAGTCGACTGAAAACAAATAGGTCAGTCCATTTTTTCTGCACCGTCCGATGTACAAAGAACGAGTAGATCGCCTTCATCTACCTCCAACCAGTCAGTGTTGACGATCTTCCTCGAAACGCCAGCGACCACCGGCCCAATCCCCTGCCTCCGCCCCCTCGACCTCACCGCACCGCCATGCTTGGCACCGCCCGCCAGCCATCCCTTCAAGCCCCGCTGACCTCCAGATCGGGCGCAAGCAGCTCCTGTGCCCCACACCCCTATGATAGACACCGATGCGCCGCTTCCCCGGTGAACAGGCAGACTAGGTGATCCGCACGCCTAAGCGGGTGCTACTTCTTTTAATTGCGAATCAACTGACCCTGAATTGAAATCCAGGCGGGCTACTGACCTCTAGCCAAGGTGAAATAGTAAATGGGAGGAAACCTTGTGCATTTAGTATCATGAAGAAGATGCAGTAAGAAGCGCTTAACTAGTTTCTTTCGTGGGATGAATACGGTGTGAGCAGAGACGTAAGATTTGCACGAATAAAGGAAGAGGAGTACCTCTTTCTGCTGGCAGTGCTGTGTCCTCCTTCTGTTTTTCCAACGATCATCTTGTGGTTCGCTGGAAACGAGAAGTTGTGGAGGACGGTGGAGCCTTGGACGAACCCATGGCCATGTTGTTGAGTGTGGTGCGGTGGCCGTCTGCCAGCGGCGGGGAACCAGATCTGAGGCGGCGAATGACGGCATAGCGGGAACAGCTCCGGTGCGGTGGATGGTTGTGACAGTGGAGCGGCAGCGGTGAGGCGCAGGACGGCGTGGTCAAAGTGGTTCTGGTACGAGGCACGTCGGCGTCGGCGTCATGGAGGCAGCTCTGCCTCGGCTTCAGCTGCTAAGTCCTTGAGGGCGTTGCGGTTGCGGTTGCATTGGACGACGACGTCGGGGTACCAGCTCCGGCGTGATGGAGGAGGGCGACAGTGGATTGGGCGCGATGGGGTGGAGGACGAAGGAGGCTGGGGTTTCGCAGCTGGTGGAGAGGGCGTTTTGGCGCCCACGGAGTATGAATGGGGAAATGGAGGGAGGGGGAAACTAAGGGGGAACAATGTTTCGGTTTGGGACGCGCTTGTTTGAAATTTGGGGAAAGTTACAAACTTTGCCCCCATCTAAAATTTTGGATATATTGCGGGTCGGAGGTAGGACAGTAATCTCAGGTGTCCCAAATGGTGGGCGGGATAGATTTCGGCCGAGCGCATGGGTGTTTAGGCGCCCACGGCGTATGAATGCTTCTCGGAGGCGGTTGAGATTGGCGTCTTGGTGAAGTTACAAACCTACCCCGGTTTAGACCTTTGGACATCGGGCCGATAGGCTACATGGGCTAGAGTCAGGATAGTAATTTCCTACCACCAAACATTAGTCTCGCGTGGTTTCGGGTGACCAGAGGCTTATTTGGCGCTTCATTCAATATTTGGGAGCAGAACAATTAATGTTTTCGGTTCTCTTGAATTGAACTTTCAGGATTTGTCAAACTTCACAAATCCTGACTCTTGAAAATCCTAAAACTACGATTATTTTGGAATGGAGGGGGTACATTTGAATATACATTGTACACGAGTATATATTAAAAAATATGCAACTTACCTCAGTTCATGCATGGTTCCAGATATAATCTCCTTGGTTGCAAAAAATAGTTAGACATGCGTATGAATATATAGCATGTTCAAACGCACAACAAAGATTGATGCCCCCTTTTAGATCTGATTTACAAATGCCATTATCTCGGATTCAAATAGATGAATGCACTTCCTATGAATTCGAATCTTCCAAACCCCCTTTATGTTGAATTCACCATGTATTCTATTTCGTAGCTAGCAATTTGGAATGTATCCATGTAAGTGACAAATGTATAAAGTGCTTCACACTAACAACATGGAGTCCACTAATTAATGTTTATATATGAATTGCAAAAGCAATGCATTGTCTGGATTTCAAACCACTCTCACTCTATGGATCGATAATATGAAATAAACACATGCACATGCTAGAATTCAATAGTGTATGGGTGTCTGATAGACCGATGTTCGTTCATACGCAAATTGCAAAATTCATGATCTCATCCAAAAATAATAATGCCATTTATATTTTAATTTAATGCATAGAACCGCCTTTTACACGTAGATGCATTATGCCTCGGCCCGTTCTCACACACGCGCTATATATCTCTCTATCTAACGCATAAGTGCACACTCTTTATATACATCGGCATTTCTCTCTCACACATGCTCGCAATCACTCCCGGGGTGTCGGGGTGTCTCATGCACACACTCTCTATATATCTCCCTCTCTCTTTCTTACTACTATGTACCACTCTTTTCACTAATCTCAGTTGGAAACACTATTTCTCTCACATGCATATATACACACGCACGGTCTTTACTAGCCCTCTATAGGCACATATATGTGCCTAGGTGTCTCCCGCACGCACATTATCTTTAGGCCTCTCTCGCACACATTGCCCCCCCCCCCGCCCCCCCCCCACACACACCTCTCTCTTAGTAGTTGGTAGATATGATTCCATCAGATCATTTAGTAGGATATCCCTGACTGTTAGGCTATATGGTAAAACGAGGCAAAGTTTTAACCAAGTCCGGGCCCTTGCAGTTGAGGAAAAAGCCTACTCCTGGTACTGTATATTTGTGATAGGGGTGTGTACAAAGTACACATGAATACCAGGCATTGTGCATGTGTGTATACTATCGACGAACTAGCCCCCGGGCTTCTATAACATACTCGGGGCCTAGGGTTACAAATCTTATATAGCCGGCTTCTCATCAGTGGGGATAGAGTCCTCCACGACTCTGGTAGCTTCGTCTTGTACGCCGAGTCCTCCACATGGGTCTTCGTATAATGCGTCTCGGTCCAACCTATGTGGCGCAGGATGGAACCGACCCATGAGTCCTCACTTTGACCCACCACAACTAGAAATGACGTGCCCACCACACCCCACACGCAATCGGCCACTAAGAAAATAAGCATATACAAGAGTACAATGTTATACATGAAATTTAATTGCATGGTGCATCCAATAATATTTGCTCTGCATTGTGAATGTTTATATTTTCTCCTAAAATATTAGTCACGGGAAAGAGAAACGAAGGGCATATCTTTCCTTGTCTCCACCGGACACCCCCTCTTTCTACACCACTTTCACATACACACACAAACTATCTCTCGGCCCTCTAAAAGTATGCATGCCCCTGACACATTCACGCGTGACGGTCACTGTATTTCAAGCGAAAGCACTATACGGTCACTGGACTTCAGAAAATGCTCATTACGGTCACCGTATACATTCTCATGGTGATCATACGGTATCTAGCTCACGATACGTCTCCGTATTTTGTTGATGACACTGACGTACATTGTATTTGATGCGTGCTCCGTATTTTGTTGATGACACTTACAGTCATTGTA